>JAKOOJ010000007.1:22186194-22804736 GCA_022577455.1 Arizona elegans
CAGGGCCTCCTCAGGGTGCCGTCGGCTAGACAGTGTTGGCTGGTGACCCCCAGGGGGAGAGCTTTCTCTGTGGGTGCACCCACCCTCTGGAACCAATTTCCGTTGGAGCTCTGGATGGCCCCTGACCTTCGCTCGTTCCGCCGCGAGTTGAAGACCTGGTTGTTCCATAGCCTGGACTGATGGTTTTTTTTTAAATGAATTTTAAACTGTTTTAAACTGGGTTTTAACTCTATATCGTTTTAATAGGAATTATGCATTTTACTGTTGTGATCCGCCCTGAGTCCTTGGAGATAGGGTGGCATATAAATTGCATAAAATAAATACAAGAAAGAAAGAAAGGAATACATATGAGAGATCTTGGCCTGATCCTGTCCAGTGAAAACTAATCATGGAGAGAAGCAACCTAGAACTAAGGAGAAATTCCCTAACAGAACAATTAATCAGTGGAACAACTTGCCTCCAGAAGTTGTAATTGCTCCAACACTGGAGGTTTTTAAAAAGAAGTAAGACAACTATTGGTCTGAAATTGTATAGGTTTCCTTCCTGAACAGGGGAGACCTCAAAGGTCCCTTTCAACTTTGCTATAATGTTCTGTTATTCTGATGCAAACCTGGAGGAAGATGTAAATTTAATGATCAATGAAAAAGCTAAAATGTATGCCGGCAATGATGAATTGGTGTAATCTAGTTTATAATGAATAATTATGACGTTAGTAATATATAAGTTAGTGATAGCTGCAAATTATATTTCAGTAAATAAGGATAATGAAATAATTATAGATGAATTTGGGGGCAAATGTGCAAAAAACTGAATTAATTCTCCTTAGAAGAAGAGATTATTTTGTTAGGTGGCATGAATAGATTTGGATTGTGGGGGGGGGGAGGAATAAATCATGAATAGACAAAAAAAATTGTGCTATTTGAAGACCTAAGAATGAATTAAAATGTTATTTTTTTTGGGGTGAAAGAAAAGAATACATAATTAAATACACAATTAAAGCATAAATCTATTAGTGAGTGTGTGTGTGTGATTTTTGAGATGAAATATTATGAGAAATAATATTAAAAATTAAAGATAAATGAATGGCTCTCAATATGGAGCAGATCATTTTAGGTAGTGCCAAGAGTAGATTATTGGAAAAATTGAACATGAAAGGGAAGTGAATAAAAATAAATCACTAACATAAATTAACAATGAATCATAAAGATAGATATATGAGTAAGATCAAACAAGGAAGAGTCAAAACACAAATAAGAACATACATTACTGTTGATTATTTGACAATATATATTTGACAAAATGTATATTTGAAATCTTTGTTTACATGTTTTGTTCTGTATGTTTTGTTGTCACTAGTTTGTTTGTACTTTTAAACAAATAAAAAAATATTTTAAAAAAATAAAAAATAAATAAAAATAAAAAGTAGAAAAACTGCTGAAACACAAAGAATGCATTATAACGAAGAAGTATTAGAAGATGGTTAATTCAAAATAAGTGTATTATTAAAGTAATGGAAACTATGAAAACTATTGCTTAGCAGAAAAAATAATTTTAAAAGATCATGTAAGGATCTGCCCCAGCTGGTCCCTCAGAAAGCAAGATTCTCGACTCCATTGGGTTGAATCAAAAAAAACTTTTACTGAAAAAGTATGGTTGCAATTAAGTCAGGCGAAATCTGAAAAAGCCCACACAAAGTACAAAGCAATTATTTCATCCCCAAATCCAACCCCCTGATGGGGTCTAGGACCTTTAGGTTCCCACTTTGGCCATGCCTCCTTTGCCTCCAGTTCCTGCCTCAGCCCATTTACAGCCAGCTTTCCTCCCCTTCTGGCCCTCCCTCAGTCATTCTCCCCAGCCAATGGGCCCCTGGCCCTCTGCCCATGCTCTTCAGCCCAACCCATTCACCAAGACACCCTTTGATCTGAGCCTTTGGTTGCACATGACAAATAGCCACCAGCCAGTCGGGTGGCAGGCAGAAGCCATGGTGCTTCTGCCTGCCAGCGTGCAATGGGTGATAGGTGATTGCAGGGGCTTTGGGACTGTGTGTGTTGAGACACAGCAGGTGAACGGCAGTAGCATCAGGCCAGAACCCAGGCTCAAAGGCAACAACAGGAGGGTTGAAATGGGTAGCCTCTGCCCACCACTGCTTGCCTGTTGACAGCTCTGCCCAGAGCTTCTGCCAGTTTAAGAGAAAAAAAAACCCTGCAGAGCAGCAACTTCCCTTTATGTCCACACTCCCTTCTGTTGCCTCTACGCCTGAACTGACTGTACACCTGATGCCAAAAGGGAAGTTTTGCCTCTGCACCCTTCGCCAGAAGTCATGCTCTGCCATATGCCCCCACAATTCCAGAAGTCACACATCACTGCTGTTTGCTTGCTGCATCCCCACAGCCCCAAAGTGCTTTATACTGACATGGGCAGGCAGAAATCGAGGCAGAATAGTTAACAGTAACAATGTCCTTTAATTATTACTTTAACAACAGAGTAACGTGAACAGCTAACTGCATGAACGGTGTGAGCGAGCAAAACCCTCATAAGCTGACAGCTCTTATATATGCGAGCTGTCAGTGTCTAACCCAATCAGCGCCCTCATATTTTCCCGCCAAGTTAGCGCCCTCTGCTGGTGGCTGCAATTACGCATGCACCGACTGTCAGGACATAACAACCCTTTCCCCCGGCATGGCGCATACGTAATCGTCTAAGTACGCTGGGCGGCGCTGACTCCTCCCCGAGCGGCGGAGATTGGTTCCTGCTGAAGGTGTGGCCGACTGCTGTGGAGGTTCGGTGCTGGACCGTGAAGGAGGGGTGAAGCTGTCACCCTCAAACTCATCTGGTGCCACCAGCTCCTCCCCTTCAGGTAAGTGCGTTGGTTGCGGCAGCAACAAGTTCTCGGGTGCAGCAATTCTTGTAGGTGGGCATGCAGGAACAGGCGCTGCCAGAATGCTCCACTCCTGTGGACCCGGCAGATGCCGAGCTCTCAGCTGATCCACATGCCATCACCAAGTATGGCCATCGGCCAACAGAATGGTATAAGAGCGCGGCCCCATCACCCCCGAAACTGTCCCTGGGACCCATTTGGGGTCTCCACAATAATTCCTGGCATAGACAGAATCCCCTTCGCTAAAGGTTCGGACCCCGCCCATGGAGTCTAAGGGAAGTTCAGGGGCATAGGATGGATGCAGACGATCCAAATCTATCCTTAACCGGCGGGCCATAAGTAGTTCTGCCGGATATTTATTGGTGACTGGGCAAGGGGTTGAATGTTGTGTTAACAGGTAAGTGGCCACTCTAGCCTGCCAATCCCCTGGCCCCAACATACGGAGGGCGTCCTTAGTCTATCTTATGGCCCTCTCAGCCCGGCCATTGCTGGCTGGATGGAACAGGGACACTAGGGCATGCCAAATGCCGTGCCCCGCTAAGAAAACCTGGAAGGTGTTAGATGTGAATTGAGGGCCATTATCGGAAACAATAATGTCTGGCAGCCCAGGGGTTGAGAAAAGGAGCTGCAAAGCCCGGACAACAGCATCCCTGGTGGTGGAAGACATAGGCACAACCTCGACCCAATTTGAGTACGAGTCTACCATGACCATAAAGGTCCGCCCTTGCATTGGACCTGCAAAATCGATATGCAGACAGGACCAGGGGTTGCTGGGCGTATCCCAATCCCGGGGAGGGGCAGCAGACGTGGAAGCTCTAGACTCCTGACACTGGGAACACCCCTCCACCCAAGTAGTGATGTCATGGTCTAAATGGGGCCACCAAACATAACTTCGCCCCAAAGCTTTCATGTGGGCAATACCTGGGTGACCCTCATGCAAAGAAGACAAAATCTGCCTGCGTAAGTCAGGTGGAATAATGACCCGTGTACCCCACAACAAACACCCCTTAAGCATAGACAATTCATTCTGTTGGATTTTGAAAGGCTGGAACTCAGGGGCAGTTCGTCTGACAGGCCACCCTCAACGAACCCAGTCCAGGACCTGTGCCAAGAGTTTGTCTTTCGCAGTGAGCCTGGTGACATCAGCAGCCGAGATAGGAAAACGCTGGTCGTCGATCAGCAGAACAGCAGCGATGGGCGTGGGGTCATCCACCTCAGAAGGAAGGGGGCAATGACTGAGGGCATCCGCGTGCCCCAGAGCCTTACCCGGGCGATGCAGAAGGCGATAATGTTAGGCAGCCAGGAACTCGACCCAACGAGCCATGCGAGGGGAGATGATCTGCGGGGTCTGTTTATCCCCAGCTAGAATGCCAAGGAGAGGCTTATTTTATTTGTTTTAATTTATTTGTTTTAATTTCTATACCGCCCTTCTCCAATATAGGACTCAGGGCGGTGCACAGCCAAAGTAAAAAACCAGACATAGAAAAATTAAAAACTGATTAAAATAATTAGATAATTTGGCCATAATTAAAAACAATTCCAATTTAAAATAGTTTAAAAATTTGACTCAAGCCAGCCCAGCTAGTTGGAATAAATGGGTTTTCAGGGCCCGACGAAAAATCCGGAGGTCTGTTATTGTACGTAACTCTGGGGGGAGGTTGTTCCAAAGGGTGGGCGCCGCCACAGAGAAGGCTCTCCCCCTGGGGGTCGCCAGCCGACATTGTCTGGCGGACGGCACCCTGAGGAGGCCCACTCTGTGCGAGCGTATTGGCCGGTGGAAGGCTATTGGTGGCAGAAGGCGGTCTCGTAAATACCCCGGCCCTAAGCCATGGATCGCTTTAAAGGTGGTCACCAACACCTTGAAGCGCACCCGGAAGACCACCGGGAGCCAGTGCAGCTCGCGCAGGAGAGGTGTCACATGGGAGCGCCTCGTCTCCCCCATAATCCCCCGCGCGGCCGCGTTCTGGACCAGCTGGAGCCTCCGGGTGCACCCCAGGGGGAGGCCCATGTAGAGAGCGTTACAGTAGTCCAGGCGGGAAGTGACGAGTGCTTGAGTGACTGTGCGTAGGGAGTCCCGATCTAGAAAGGGGCGTAACTGGCGTATCAGGCGAACCTGATAAAAAGCCCCCCTGGCCACAGCCGTCAAATGATCTTCCAAAGACAGCCGTGCATCCAGGAGGACGCCCAAGTTACGAGCCCTCTCCGTGGGGGCGAGTGATTCACCCCCAATAGCCAGCGATGGCATCAGCTGGCTATATCGGGACGCCGAAAGCCACAGCCACTCGGTCTTGGAGGGGTTGAGTCGGAGCCTGTTTCTCCCCATCCAGGCCCGCACGGCCTCCAGGCACTGGGACATCACTTCAAGGGCATCATTGGGGTGGCCTGGGGTGGAGATGTACAGCTGGGTGTCATCAGCGTACTGATGGAACTCCACCCCAAAGTCACGGATGATCTCACCCAGCGGCTTTACATAAATGTTGAACAGAAGGGGCGAAAGGACTGACCCTTGTGGCACCCCACAAGCAAGGTGCCTCGGGGTCGACCGTTGCCCCCCTATCAACACAGATTGCGACCGGTCAGAGAGGTAAGAGGAGAACCACCGCAGCACAGTGCCTCCCACCCCCAACCCCGCCAACCAGTGCATCATGATACCATGGTCGATGGTATCAAAAGCCACTGAGAGGTCTAACAGGACCAGGATAGAGGAACAACCCCTATCCCGGGCCCTCCAGAGATCATCCACCAATGCGACCAATGCCGTTTCAGTGCTGTGCCCAGGCTGGAAGCCGGACTGGAGCGGGTCTAGATAGACAGCTTCATCCAGGTACCGGGGAAGCTGTTGCGCCACCACACTCTCAACAACCTTCGCAATGAAGCGAAGGTTGGAGACTGGACGATAGTTAGCCAAAACAGCCGGATCCAGAGAGGGCTTCTTGAGGAGGGGCCTCACAACCGCTTCTTTCAAAGCGGCCAGCAGGACCCCCTCACTCAAAGAAGCGGTAACAATCTTCTGGAGCCAGCCTCGTGTCACCTCCCGGGAAGCCAGTACCAACCAGGAGGGACACGGGTCCAATAAACATGTGGTCGCGTTCAGCCGTCCCAGGACCCTGTCCATGTCCTCGGGAGCCACAGGATCGAACTCCCCCCAGATAACACTCTCAAGACCTGCCTCAGTCATCCCGTCCGGACATACCCAGTCCTTCCCGAATCTGAGCGATTTTGTCATACAGATACTGCACAAAATCCTCAGCATGGCCCTGCAAGGGGTCATCCCGCACCTCCAGATGAAGGAGGGAGCGGGTCACCCTAAACAGGGCGGCTGGGCGATTATCTGATGACACAATAAGAGCAGCAAAATAGCTCGTTTTCGCCGCTTTTATCGCCACTAGGTAGGTCTTAATATGAGACCTCACCAGTGTTCGGTCAGATTCGGAGCGGCTGGTCCTCCAACTACTCTCCAGGCGTCTTTTCCGGTGCTTCATCTCCCTAAGCTCCTCGGAGAACCAAGGAGCTAGGTGAGTTCGGTGCCGGGTCAGAGGCTGCAAAGGCACGACTCGGTCCAAGGCCCCGGCAGCCGCACTATCCCAGGCGGCCACCAGGTCTTCAGCCGAGTCATGAGCCAGAGTCTCAGGAAATGGCCCAAGCTCCATCTGGAACCTATCAGGGTCCATCAGGCACCTGGGGCGGAACCACCTGGTCGGTCCCGCCTCCCTGCGGCGGGGTGCAGCGGTCAGAAAGTCCAGTCGAAGGAGCGAGTGGTCAGACCATGACAAGGGTTCGATGGCTATATCCCCTATATCAAGGCCACTCAACCACTGACCAGAGACAAAAACTAAGTCCAGAGTGTGTCCCCCCGTGTGAGTGGAGTCATGAATTAACTGAGTAAGGTCCATGGCCGTCATGGAAGCCATGAATTCCCGAGCCACCTCAGACGTTTCACCGATAGATGGGAGGTTGAAATCCCCCATGATGACAAGTCTGGGGGTGTCCACCGCCACCTCGGCTATAACGTTAAGCAGCTCAGGCAGGGCCGTTGCCACGTGGCAGGGAGCCAGGTACGTGACCAACAAGCCCATCTGTACTCCACGACCCCACTTCACAAAGAGGGACTCACATCCGGCTATCTGTGGAACAGTGGTCTCCCTTGGATCCAGACCTTCCTTTATAATAACCGCCACCCCCCTGCCCCTGCCCTGAGCCCTCGGCTGATGAAATGCGCAGAAACCTGGTGGGCACATATCCACGAGGGGGACTCCCCCCTCCTGGCCCAACCAGGTCTCCGTAATACCCGCCAGGTCCGCCTCCCCCTCCTGAATAAGATCGTGGATGAGGGGGGCTTTATTAACAATGGACCTGGCGTTGCATAACATCAGCCGAAGGCTCTGGCCCTGGGAATCTGGACAACCTGGGGAACAAGAAAAGCATTGGGGACCGGAGTGCGCAATCGCTCTGAGATAACGAGTGCGCATTCCCCGAACATGATATGGTCCCCAGCTTCTGCCATATCTGCCCCTCCCACTCACTATGCTGATGGAACAGCCCTCTTCAAATCGAACTCTACCCCCCTCCCCGACCTCCGGTTCTATGTCCCTAATGTCGTGGCCCTTCGCTAAGGCTGGTCTTGAACCCGGTGGATTTCCCCCAGAACCCACCTTAATCCCCCCCGAACCCCTTAAAATTTTTGTTAAAAACCCACTAAAAAACCCACTTAAAAAACCCCTCAAACTCTTCTTTGCTGCATGCCATCTCTCGGGGCTCCAACGCCCGTCATCAAGATAGGCCCTCGATAACGAAGAGGGCCAGACCTGCGAGAGGGGGGAATCTCGCAGGGCACGAAGGTCATTCACCAAGTACATCTGAACATCAAAGGGGGTTGATAGTCCATGGCCAATAACCAGGGGCCAATTTGATGTTATCACAGTCAGAAGGAGTGAAATGCCGGACTTCAAGAGAATTCCAATGGAGCATGTGGGACCTCATTGCCCTCTCACGGCAATGGCGGGAGTAAAATGCTGCTTCGATCCGGTGGAGGGTGATCCAGCCCCCCTCTCACGGCGGCTGGTCAACCACGATCGTCCAAAAAGCCGGAAATGAGGCAGCAGTTATAGACCCACTCCACCAAGACTTGAATCCCCAGATGTAAACTTCCATTCAACGGAGGGAAAGAATGGGATCAGGTCAGTCCACATAGTCAAAACAGGCTCAAACAGCGAAGATCATAACGTCATTGCCTCCGGGGAGGTCAAGATAGCACCTAGACCTGGAGATGATTGTTCAGCAGGCATACATGGCATGGCATCCCCATATTCAGGGGGGTAGGGGTAAAAAAGGAGAGCAAAGGCAACAAACGCCGCAGGGGGAAAACCCCTCAGTCATAGTCCAGCTCTCCCCAACCCCTCCCAGGTCTTCCTTGCAACCGCCTCGCCCAGCCTTGCCCAGCCTCCATAAATCCTCATGGAGGTCTCTGGGGTGACCCAGGGGCCAAATAACGCCCCACGGTCATCCAGGGGATCCAACACAGCAAGCGAGTAACTGCCAACCTCTCCGACGTTCCCACGCATCAAACTGTGGCGGCTTCTTCCTTGTCCCGGCGGCCGCCATTTCCACACCACCAGCAGCGCCGTCGCCGCCGCTGCCAGCCTCCCCGCCCTCACCTCGCCCCCCCCTCCGCCCCTAGCATATGTCCAGGGCGGATTGGGCTGGCGAGGATCCCAGTGAGGGTGCTGCATCGCCGCCACCGCCGCGGCGCTGACGTCGTCGTCCTGGCTCTGCCGCCCTCGCAAGGGAAGTCTGCCGCCGCCCCTCTTCCTCCTTCGGGCTGCTCTCGCCATCCTACAGTCTCCGCGGGCCTCAAGGACACTCTCAGAAGCCGGAGACCCCTCTACAGAGAGCCCCGACACTCCTCCAGCTGGGCCAGGGCTGCAACGATCGGAATTCAGCCCTCCAAAGGCCCCCTGGAGCCATAATCACCCCCTCCAGATCACCGGGATCACGGAAAAGCCGCCATCTTGCGCATGCGCAGAAGAGCATTATGGTCCGTGACGAGGTCAAAAGGACGGCCATACACATAGTGATGAAAACGTTTAACACTGGCCACCAAAGCCAGTGCCTCCTTATCAATCTGGCTATATCGACATTCGGTTGGAGAGAGTGTGCGAGAAAAATACGCAACGAGGGCCTCAGTCCCATTAGGCAGGAGGTGACTGAGCACAGCCCCGACCCTGTACGGGGAAGCATCACAGGCAAGGGACACAGGCAAACAGCTGTCATACTGGACCAAGAAATTAGACAAAGTTAATAAGTCCTTAACAGCAGCAAAAGAGGCAGCCTCCCGGCGGCCCCAGCACCACGGGGTCTGAGTCTTAAGTAAACGATGGAGCAGCTCTGCGAGGGTTTATGCAGCAGGAACATGTTGTAAAAATTTAAAAGGCCCAAGAAGGCTTATAATTCGGGCTTGTTCCTAGGAGAGGGGGCCTCCGTAATGGCTCGTATTTTTGCCAGGGTCGGGTGAATTCCGGCAGCATCGATTTGGTAGCCTAAAAATTCAACCTGCGATGCACCCAGTTGACATTTATCGCGCTTCAGTTTAAGGCCAGCACGCCGGAATCGCAGAAGGACCTTCCGCAAACAGGCCATAAACTCATTGTCATCTTTCGCTGAGACGAATACATCGTCAAAATAGGGTATCACCCCCGGCAGACCCTGTAACAGCCTCTCTACTAAACTTTGAAAAATGCCAGGGGCCACACACACCTCGAACTGCAGGCGGTTGCGCTTAAAGGCATCCCGGTGAGTAACAATTGTTTGGGCCTCTGCAGAGGCACTGTCCACCCAAAGTTGCTGATAGGCTTGCGCCATGTCCAACTTGGCAAATACTGCACCACGGCCCAAAGAATGCAGCAAGTGCTGCACCACAGGTACAGGGTAAGGATTTGACTGCAACGCCTTATTTAATGTCCCCTTGTAGTCGGCACAAATTCGGATAGACCTGTTTGGTTTAATGGCAATGACGATAGGCATCTCCCACTTTGCGTAGTCCACAGGCTCAAGGACCCCTTGGCTAATTAACTTGTCCAGTTCTTGGTCGACCGTAGCGCTAAGGGGACCTTCGGAGGTTTGAGCCTTATAGAGGTGACACCAGGGTCCAGATTAAAAGAGACAGGTGTGCCTACGTAAGTGCCCAGTCCCTCGCTGAATACATCAGCAAATTTGTCTAATAATGAAGCAAATTTATCCTTGCCATTTCTATGAACCCCAGTTACTGCTAGACCCAGGGCATCAAACCAATCCAACCCTAGGAAATTTGGTAGGGAGCTGCTTACAACGATTACTTTCAGGCGGCCGCTGAAGTTGTTATATCACACTCTGATGCTTCCACAACCCAGGGTTGGAATGGTGTTACCTTGATAGTCCCGCAACCTAATGCCACATGGTGCTAAACTCTTTTTTGACATTTTGGGCATAAGGTGCTTAATTGTGCTCCAAGACACTATGGACATTGAGGATCCAGTGTCTACTTCAATTGTACACGGAATACCCTTAATTAGTACAGTGAGGAAAATTTTCTTTTTTACTTCTCCGCTGGCCTGGCCAACGACTGCCTCAGATTGGTGTGTGTCAGATTGGTAGGTGGTAAAACACTCTCTTCTCTTAGACCCTTGTCTACCTTGAGGTTGGGACTCCTGGGATGATGGCCTATTAGGATTGGCTGCCAAAGGTTGGCTAGCGTGGCAGACTTTGGCTATGTGGCCCTTCCTGCCACAACGCCTACATTCCACATTTCGGAACCTGCAGGCAGACCGGTTATGGTTCCCCCCACAACCAGCACACAAACCCTGCACCTTCAATTTCTCAGAGTCTCGCACCTTCTTTGGCGCTGCCTTTACCCAGCTAACCCCGTCATCCTCCGATGACAGCTCAGAGTCCACATCATCATGGTGCACAGCTGCAGCCTGCCTTGCCGCTGTGGGGTTAGGGGCCCTTTGCATTTTGGATGAGGACTTGTCTGACAGCTCGGAAGTGCGGGCCTCGTCGATGGCCCACTACAGGGTGGCATCCATTCTGACCAACAGACGCCGTTATAAATGAAGATCCCGCACCCTGCATATTAGTTGGTCAAGCAGGAGGTCATCCAAGTCCCGGAATTCGCAATACAGGGCAGCTGTCCTTAGCGCAGCCATGTATTGGGTAATTGTCTCTCCCTCAGCCTGATATCTATGGTGGAAAGCATAGCACCGGGCGACACGGGAAGGTAAGGGGGCATAGTGCCCTTTTAATTTGGCCATCAATGTCTCCCATGGCACGTCTTGGACCCTCAGTGGCGCTAAAAGTGCTTGTGCAGTCTCAAACATCTCATGCCCACAGACGCTGAGGAAAACAGCTTGCTTCCTTTCGCCCGGTATATCCTTATAATCATTAGCTGCTAGGAAACAGTCAAACCTGTCTAAGAAAGAGTCCCGTGTCTTTTGCGTCTGGTTGAAGGGCGCGAACATCGTTAGGGTAGCCATGGTATTCGGACAGCAGCCTGAGGCACTTCCTCAGTGCTTCGAATAGTCCCTCAGTTCACTGACAGTTGAAGCTTCGATGCTCGATTTGCTGCCTCATGATCCCACTTTCATCACCAGTGCTTTATACTGACATGGGCAGGCAGAAATCGAGGCAAAATAGTTAACAGTAACAATGTCCTTTAATTATTACTTTAACAACAGAGTAATGTGAACAGCTAACTGCATGAACGGTGTGAGTGAGCAAAACCCTCATAAGATGACAGCTCTTATATATGCGAGCTGTCAGTGTCTAACCCAATCAGCGCCCACATACTTTCCCGCCAAGTTAGCGCCCTCTGCTGGCGGCTGCAATTACGCATGCGCTGACTGTCAGGACATAACACAAAGTCCCTGCAATCACCAATCACCCATCACATGCTGGCAGGCAGAACCACCCTGCATTCCAATTGGCTGGTGGGGGAGGGACAGTGGAGGAGGAAAACTGGCTGTAAATGAGCTGAGGTAGGAGGCTTGAAGCTGGAGACAAGAGTGGGAGCCTAAATTCCCATTCTACCCCGGACCAGTCCACCAGCAGCCATTGTGTTGCTGCAATGTTGTTTTGAGAACTCTGAGGTGCTAGGCAGATAACGGTTCATTCTTGGGACATGATGGCCTTGAAACCAGGATGGAACTGGCAGGGAGAGAGTCTGTTCTGCCTCCAAAAACAAACCCCTTCCCTAATTCCCAGTTACAGCAAAAGCAAAAGCATGAGAAAAAATGCCAGCAAGCCTTCCTTCCTCCCACCCACACCCCACTTCCAACAGAAAGGCAGGATATGATGTGGACCTGACAGATAAGAAAATATGAGACCAATTAATAATACAAAATTATCATAAATAATGAAAAATATGAGAAAATGTGCATGTAAGAGAATTATGACTACAAAAAATAAGAATGAGATATTGTACAGCATGTATGATTTGAGAAAAAGGTAACAGAAAAATATGTAATCCAAAACAAGGGATTGTTAAGAGGCAGAGAAAATGCAGAACAATTTTGTTGAAAATAAAACATTGCTTTGGGAGTGAGTGAAGATAACTAAACAAGGAGCTCCAGCAGCGTGAATGGACAGATCATGATTGTACCAAAGGTGCTTTTTCAGGAGGCAACTGGACTTTGTTTTTCCTTTGAAGACATTTCTCTTCTCATCCAAGAAGCTTCTTCAGCTCTGACCTTGTTTTAATATATATATAAATACACAAATAATTTGATTAAGAAATAAGAGCACAAATGATTTAAGAAAAATACGACCTCTGGAGGCTCTAACTTTTTCTTAAACTTTGAATTTTCCGTAGATTCAACAATTTAAAAGAAAAGGTTTTTTAAGACATTGGAAGATATTTGTTAAAATATATATTTATTTTAAATTAGAAATATGAAGGAGAATAAATGGAAAAACAATATGGGTAATACATTGTGAAGTAATTTGAAGCTAACAGATTGAATAAGAAAATTTGGAAGGGAGGAAAATGCAAGCAAGATAATAATTAAAACAAAATGTTATCAATCAATTAAATATGTGAAACTAGGAGTAATGTGAAACATGATTTTGGAAATTAGCTAAAGGAGAGTTTTGCTCCAGGTTAATATATAGTAGGAGTGGAGGAAGGTATTATATTAGAAAACAGTTGAAACAAAGCTTGGAATTAGTTAAAAATTAAAATAAAAGATAGGAGTGGAGGAAAGCATGAGTTGGAAAACAGTTAAAGCAACGCTGTGGACCAGCCAATAAACAGAGTTAGGAGTGGAGGAAAGCATACGCTGGGTAACAGTTTATATGAACTGTGAACCAGTTAAAAATAAAAAGGTAGGAGTGGAGGAGACTATACCTGGGGATCAATTGAAATATAATTGTGAACCAGTTAAAAATAAGGGTAGGAGCGGAGGAAAATATGCACTAGAAGACAGTTAAAGTAAAACTGTAAACCAATTAATATATAGATTAGGAGTGGAGGAAAGCATATACTGGGTAACAGCTAAAGCTAAACTGTGAACTAGTCAAAAAATATAAAGTTAGGAGTGGAGGAGACTATACCTGGGAACAATTGAAATATAGTTGTGAACTTAAAAATAAAGGTGGGAGCGGAGGAAAGCACTGCTGGAAAGCAACTATTTAAGTTGCAAACCAGTTATAAAATAAATATAGGAGGAGTAAAGGAGATAAGGTTGGTGTGAAGTTAAAATCATACTGTGAACCAGCCACAATAATTTAAGGTCAGGAGTGGAGGTAAGCCTTGCTGGAAAACAGCAGATTAAGATGTGAACCAGCTAAAAAATAAAATTAGGAGGAAGTGGAAGAAACTTTACAGGAGAATAATAATATAACTGTGAACCAGTTAAATAATCAGATTGGAGTTATATAAACTATGAATTAGCCAAAATAATTTTAATAGTATAAGAGAATAACTATGGAGTAATTAAATCAAAATAAAATACTTTGGAAATAATAAACTACAGAGCGAAATGTTGATTGATTTTGTAAAAATTCCAAGAGAAAAGGGAAATAAATTTTTGACAAGATTTGGATATTAGTTGTGATCAAAAAGAGGTGAAATAAAGATTTGGTGTAATGAGTCTTAAATTGAGAAATGTATATGAAATATTGATTGTTAAAATGATAGAGATTTAGAATGGTGTTTATAGTCTAGAATGTTGGGTGAAATAATTGAATGATAAATGTTTAGAATAAGATTTTTTTTCTTTTTTCTTTTTTTTTAAAAAAGATGTAACTGGATAAAAATGGGAACAAAATGGATTATGGGAATCTTAATAATTGTACTTGCTATATGACGGTACAAGCACCTGTTCTAAAATGATGTATTTTATGTTTTGTGTTTTGAAAAATAATTTTTTTTTGGGAAAAAAAGATTTTTGCAGTTTAACACACTGCTAAATTTCAATCTGAAATTAAATTCTTGGTAGCTGTATGTCTGGATATAGTTTCCACATCCAGTAGTAAGAAAAGAAATAAACCAGAGTTTGTGGTTTGTTTAAAAAAATAACACTTTTGTATAATTATTATATTTCCTCCTGATTTTGAAGCATCTTTTCCATACAGTTTCTGTTTTTCCCTAAATATTTTTTTAACTCCTGCAAATCTTGAGCCTTTTCTAGATCTAGAATTAAGCTTGGCAATGACCAATCTTTTTCTTATATGATGTCATAACAATATTCTGAGAACTGAATTAAAATAAGTATGGAGCACCTGGTATTTCTAAGACCCTAAATCCAGATTGGTGGGTTCATGTTTATGGAAAGGATGGTGGTAAAACAGATGCTGAAACATCTAACCATCTCTGTCAAAAAAAAAAAAAATCTTGTATCCTTCCAAGTGTAATAAGTAGCCCTGAAAAAGATGCCATCTAGACGTGGATTGGGCTTTTTTTCTTCTTTTTCTTTTGATTAAATTTTAAAGCCACGATATTGTTAACACAGCTCTATTATATTTTTGTTCTTCTTTAATTACTTTGATATTGTAACATTTAAAAAAGGTGTTTGTTCAGGATACCAGCTTTCTATTTTCTCTTTCTCTTGTTGGAACATTCATCAAAGGAATTTCAAAGATGCTCCTTGAAACTCTTGGCTTAGAACAAAAGAAAAATATTAAAAACATTCTCTATTAAGAAAAAACACCCACCCCCTGATTTATTATAGAATCTTGAGCACAATGCTTTTTTTTCCATGTAAAAAAGAGGTTCCTAGATTTAGCTTCCTGCTGTTATGAATAATAACATAACCCTTGTCATGGTCTGATCATTCTCTCCTTCACATGGACTTTCAAGTCACTTCCACCCACCGCAGGGAGACGGAACCAACCAAAAGGTTCCGTCCCAGGCACCTGTTGGGCCCCGAAAGATTCCTGATGGAGCTTGGGCCATTTCCTGAGACTCTGGCTCACAACTCGACTGAGGACCTGGTGGTCGCCTGGGACAGGGCGGCTACTGGGGCCTTGGACCGTGTCGTGCCTTTGTGGCCTCTGACCCGATGCCGATCTCGTCTAGCTCCTTGGTTTTCCGAGGAGCTGAGAGAGATGAAGCATCGGAAAAGACGCCTGGAGAGCGATTGGAGGACAAGCTGATCTGAATCTGACCGAACACAGGTGAGATCTTATATTAAGACCTACCTAGTGGCGATAAGAGCGGCGAAGTCTAGCTACTTCTCCGCTCTTATTGCATCTGCAGAGAACCACCCAGCTGTGCTGTTTAGGGTGACCCGCTCCCTACTTCAGGTGGGGGTATGGGAAGATCCCTTAAAGGGTCGAGCTGAGGATTTTGTACAATTCCTGCATGATAAAGTCGCTCAGATTCGGGAAGGCCTGGACTCCGATTGGGTAGATCCAGGGAAGGAGACGGGGGCAGGTCTTGAGAGTGTTATCTGGGAAGAGTTTGACTCTGTGGTTCCTGGGGACATGGACAGGATTCTGGGCAAGCTTAATGCTGCCACATGTTTATTGGGCCCGTGTCCCTCCTGGTTGGTACTGGCCTCCTGGGAGGTTACACGAGGCTGGCTCCAGGAGATTATAAATGCTTCTCTGAGTGAGGGTGTCTTTCCTGCCACCTTGAAAGAGGCGGTTGTGAAGCCCCTCCTCAAGAAGCCTTCCCTGGACCCGGCTATATTATCAAATTATTGTCCAGTCTCCAAACTTCGCTTTGTTGCGAAGGTTGTTGAGAGTGTGGTGGCGTGACAACTACCCCGATAACTGGATGAAGTTGTCTATCTGGATCCGTTCCAGTCGGGCTTCAGGTCACGATACAGCACGGAAACGGCATTGGTCGCATTGGTGGATGATCTCTGGAGGGCTCGGGACAAAGGTTGTTCCTCTATCCTGGTCCTATTAGATCTCTCAGCGGCTTTTGATACCATCGACCATGGTATCTTACTGCACCGGCTGGAGGGGTTAGGAATAGGGGGCACCGTGCTTCGGTGGTTCTCCTCCTTCCTCTCTGACCGTTCGCAGTTTGTGTTGGCAAGGGGGCAGAGGTCGACCTCGAGACACCTTATTTGTGGGGTGCCGCAAGGGGCAGTCCTCTCACCCCTTCTGTTCAACATTTATGTAAAACCGCTAGGCGAGATCATCCGTGGTTTTGGGGTGAGTGTTCATCAGTATGCTGATAACACACAACTATACATCTCCACCCCAGACCACCCCAATGATGCCCTTGTTGTGATGTCCCGTTGCCTGGAGGCCGTGCGGATCTGGATGGGGAGAAACAAGCTCAGACTCAACCCCTCCAAGACCGAGTGGCTGTGGCTTCCGGCGTCCCGGTATAGTCAGCTGGTACCATCACTGACAATAGGGGATGAGATCTTGCTCCCCACAGAGAAGGCCCGCAATTTGGGTGTCCTCCTGGATTCACGGCTATCTTTAGAAGATCATTTGACGGCCGTGGCCAGGGGTGCCTTTTATCAGGTTCGCCTGATCCGCCAGTTGCATCCCTTTCTGGATTGGGATGCCTTGCGCACGGTCACTCATG
This sequence comes from Arizona elegans, assembly GCA_022577455.1. Classification (NCBI taxonomy): domain Eukaryota; kingdom Metazoa; phylum Chordata; class Lepidosauria; order Squamata; family Colubridae; genus Arizona; species Arizona elegans. The sequence continues at coordinate 22,203,093 of JAKOOJ010000007.1, forward strand.
CCCTAGTTACCTCCCGTGTGGACTACTGTAATGCTCTCTACATGGGGCTCTCCTTGAAAAGCACCCGGAGGCTCCAACTGGTCCAGAACGTAGCCGCGCGGGTGATTATGGGCGCAGCTCATTACGCCCATGTAACACCTCTCCTACGTGAGCTGCACTGGCTCCCGGTGGTCTTCCGGGTGCGATTCAAGGTGTTAGTTATCACCTTTAAAGCACTCCATGGCTTAGGACCTGGGTACCTACGAGACCGTATTTTGCCAATAGCCTCCCACCGACCAGTTCGTTCTCACAGGGAGGGACTAGTCAGGGTACCGTCAGTCAAATTATGTTGACTGGCGACTCCCAGGGGGAGGGCCTTCTCTGTGGGGGCTCCAACTCTTTGGAATGAACTGGTCCCGGAGATACGGAATATCCCTGATCTCCGTGCTTTCCGCTGTGCCCTCAAGACCCTGATGTTCCAACAGGCGGGGCTAAACATACGAACATGTGAATGATTTTTTAAATGTTATCTAATTCTGGGTTTTATTTAATTGACCAAACTAAGTAATAATTTTAATTAGCAATTTTATGATGTTTGTGTGTCTATATTTTTCTTGACTGTACACCGCCTTGAGTCTTACGGGAGAAAGGCGGTATAGAAATATAATAAATAAATAAATAAATAAATAAATAAATAAATAATACAGTTTTACTTCCTCCAACTTGTCATGGAAATTTCATAGAGCTGTAGCCCCAACACCAACACCAACAACCATATGAATATCAATGCAATATACATTTTTATTCCCCTAGCTGTTCTGCTTAACCACCTGCCATTATGTACATTAATAAAAATCAGATTTCAAATGAGAATGCTCATCACTGACACAAAAGTGCAACAAGAACTCTCACAGCTACATGCCATAAAATGATTAAGTTGGAACTTTATTGTACACTGAGTATGTTCCATATGCTTTCCCCATACTCTGTACAATTTTTTTTTTGCCTTCTTCATTTCTAGAAGAGACTATTTCATGAAATCTATGTCATTTATTTTATAAAATTCCAAAATCTGAGTTACAATCCATTTGTATACTTAATGCTGTATGCTTTTCAATAACACATTGAAGGCAATTTACAAACCAGGGATGAAGATATGGCACCAATATGTTACTGATCATAATAGATCAGCATATAAGAATCTTCTATATAACAAATATGATTGCTTCAGTAGACATGTCCCAAGATAATGTTGCAGGATCCAATCTGAGTCAGAAACCAGGACCAGAGGTTTTGTCTTCTAAGATTTCGGACTGGTGCTGGACTCCATCTTTAGGCAACTTGTCTTTAGCAGAGTATGTGCTTTGGGCTGTTTTGTGTGTGGTATTTATGTGGTGCCTGTTGTATCTGGCTTTTTAGACGTTGATTGCAGTGTTGATGGCTGGCTATTAAGTCATTGGCTGTTGTTTGCTTGTACTGCTAGGCCCTCGCCTCCTAACACTTGATAAACTGGTAGTAAATCAGCACTCCTATTGATTGATGAGGACCCCGTTTTCCAGGCTTCAAACACTTCCCTGGCTATTTTTGTGCCTGCTCACCCAACAATCTTAGTAGCTGCAAAATTGAATGTTTTTGTTACATTTTGTACATTGCCTTGGTGTGAGAACAGCAGTACCATCATTAAATATTAAATACAATAAATGCATAAATTCAAAGTTTATTTGAATTTCATTCTCTGAGGATGAAATCTGTATTAATTAGAATGCTAATTTCAGTCCCAATCCTACTGTTATCTTTGCTAATGATGTGAACTTTTCCTGGCTTTGCTTTATTTGCTACTTCTGTAGTAGAATTATAGGTTATACATTACATGTATTCTCCCTTTCAGTTTTAAGCTGAGAATTAAGCCCTGATATTCCTCATTCCTGCTCCAATAATTAATTTCTGTAACAAAATGAGGAAAAAGAAACCACTATACAAGTTTTTCAGTTGAGAAATGGCAAGTATTGTAGATACAAACATTACAAATAATACTTCTTACAACTCTTGGTAGATTCCTGGATATCCAGATTTCGTGGTTTTCATATTTTAATTTTTATCCTGCAAGTAACAAATGAACATTCATGAATCAAATGGACAAAACACATCTTCCCTACACACCAGTACCTTAAATCAAAGAATTTTCTGCATGAGGGATCAGCAGCCTTTTAAGATGGAAGACATCATTGTGCAAGATTTCTTCTCTGTTTTTGAAAAACTGATGTAAATTTTGTGTTAAATCTTGTGAGTTTTCTAATGATCTCTCACTCTTAGTATTGTGGTTATCCCCCCATAGTAGCAAAGAGGTGCAAATGATGAAACATTTGCTTTAATATCACAGAGCCACCCAAGTGATTCGTGCACTTGACTCTGACATCAGGATGCGTAAAAGCCTAGTATTCCCATCATGGTATTTCATCACATGTTTTGTCATATATTTTTTTGTCACTGAGGTTTGCACAGATACCAATTATATAAACCTTATTCAGGAATTCCAACAGCTCATAAATTTTGCCAATACTCCACCATTTAAATATATATATATGATGAATGTTATTTAAGGACTGGAATCTGTGGATCATAACACCGCAAAGGCCAATTTGCAAGAAAATATTTGCAAACAGATTTTTTTTCCTTCTCTCTTTTTAATTCTCTTCTGTTATATTTGAACTCTATTCATATCAAATATTTAATCAGTTAGCAGACGACAGAAATATGCAATAAATTTTAAGGATGAAAGCAATTCATTGAAATCAATGACTTCAAATCAATATTTTTTTAAATAAATTTTTATTATAGTTAAAAAAACCACAAAAACAAATATATAATAGTTTTTCTATCACGGTGTAACATCACCAAAATATCCATATATATAAGCACCAATAATCAGAAAGTAAAAATAGAAATTATTTGCATATTCTTATATACAAATTTACATTTCCAATACTTATTGATTACCATAATTATACCATCATCTATAATTATAATCCAACATTAACATTTATCTCTCTCCCATCGTTTCTGGATCCAATCATACCATATGTTCCAACTACTATAAAAATATGAATCTCTTTTACCTTTGATCAGTTTTGTAAGTCTGTTGGACTCTGCACATTCCATAATTTTATAAATTATTTTTGAGTCCGTTGGTAAGTCCTCATGCTTCCATTCTTGTGTGAATGCCAGTCTCCCTGCAGTGATTATGTGCAGCATAATATTGATTTGCCTATTAGCTTTTTCTAATGAAAAGTAAAGTCCATTGAAGGGGTAGGTGCTGGAAACTATATAAAAAAAATACAAATGACTGCTTTCCATCAGAACAATCAGAAATGAGATAATAGAAAATTCTGTATAGGGAACATTCTCTATTACTTAGCGTACAATTATTTAAACAAAGCACATTTCATGTAGCTAAAAGGAAGAATGAATTATTTAGAAATCTTTCATTTTATAAATAATGTGGCCATTGAACTTCTTTGCTAGAATTACATTAATACACAATAAGTTTGTGGATGTTAATCTTGCTAGAATTACTGAACATTTTAGGTTTCTGCAAAGATTTTGTAGCATAAAGGTCGAGTTGCAATAGTTCTAAATTGACTTTGTTTAAGTTTTCCAGCAAGGCTGGCTTTCAAAGCATATTTCAATTAGGTTAAACAATACAGCCTTAAAGAATGCAATCTTGAGCTTTTAAAAGGGCCAGGATGACAAAGAAGATGTATTTAAGTAGGACAGCTTTAAAGATCCACTAAAATGAGAAGTAGACTCATATTTTTTGCCACCATAGGTTTGAGTGAGCAGGACATTTGAAAGTGCCAAATAAAAACAGCTATAATATCAATGCTAGCTGAATTGCCTGGAGAGCCAATTCCACAATTGGGAACACAGAGTTCTACTATCATGGTTGTACATATTCTCTATTTACATTCCGTGCCAGAATAAAGTCCACATTTTACAGGAAGAAAAAAGGAAATGCATGTTTTAGATACGATGCAGATTAAGAAAACCTACAATTCTTTGTAAAGGTGGCTGTGGAAAATTAGAAGGTTGGCATTTGGTAGAAACCTTTTATTTTTGCTTTGCACAGAACAGAACTATCTAAGATAACATAGAATTTAAAGCTATTATGAGTCATCATGAGTCACCATTTGGAGAGGGAACATCCATAAGTAACTGGAAATGGTCATAGAGAAGAAGTAAAATGTACATTATTGATTGATTGATTGACTGACTGACTGATTATCTGACTGAATGACTTTGCATAGATGCCTGTCTCAAATCAGTGATTCTGGGTAGTGAATAAATTAAACAATTTGAAAAACGATACAAAAAGTAATTAAATACAAATAATAGCCAATAGGTCTTGTAATCTATTGGTGTCAGCCTTCCAAAAGGGTCAGGACCAGTGGTGGGATTCAGCCAGTTTGCACCACTTCGGGAGAACAGGTTGTTAACTTTCTGAGCAGTTTGGCAAAGTGGTTGTTGGAAGAAATCATTAGGGCAGAGAACCAGTTGTTAAATTACTTGAATCCCACCACTGGTCAGGACCATCCTAATCTTAGGGGATTGGGTATTCTAGAGGGTAAGCACTATAGCAGAAAAGGCATGCCATACATGATATGATGATTTGTTGGTGATTACCTATAAAGTCCTACATGGCTTAGGCCCAGGGTATCGGGCGGATCACCTGCAGCCAGCAACAGCTCCCCATTGCCTGGTGCGCTCACACAGAGAGGGCCTACTTGAGGTTCCGTCGGCCAAGCAATGTTGGCTGACGGCCCCTAGAGAGCGAGCCTTCTCTGTAGGCGCACCTACCCTCTGGAATCAGCTCCCCTTGGAGCTCTGGGTGGCCCCCGAACTTCACTCTTTCCGCCATGACCTTAAAACATGGTTGTTTCGCCAGGCTAGCCTGGACTGAAGGGGTTTTAATGGGAATTTTAGATTCTTTTATTGTTTGAATTTTAATTTGGACTTGTTGTTGTTTATTGCTGTGAGCTGCCCTGAGTCCTTGTGGAGAAAGGGCGGCATATAAGTCCGATAAATAAATAAATAAATAAATAAATAAATAAATAAATAAATAAATAAATAAATAAATGATACGGGATCCTGAGTATGAGCAGAGTTTTTGTAATGACATCACAATATATGTGTTAATTTTGGTGGGCTATGACTAGCCAAAAAATATGATCCAGTGGTCAAGGATCTACTAAACCCTGTTCAGTATTACCTTTTTATTTTGCATATCCTCTTTGCCTTTTGGTAAGCATAGGGAATAATAGAACGCTATGTACGTAAGTCCTGTAGAAGCTTCACCAGATGCTTTTTAAAAGGATGTTTCCTGAGACAACTGCACAAATGCTCCACCCAGCCTTACTTAAATTTGTACCTATTTGGTATGAAAGAAACTTTAAAACAAATCAGTTTTAGATCCAGGAAGAATGCAGTTCATTTATATAGTCATATATATTAGAATTACTCAACAGATAGAACTGGAAGGTGAAATTCAGAACATATAAGGGTGCTTATATAACACTTGTCTACAACTCTTTAAAGCAACAGCATCTTTTCAAATATCATATAGCAGAGAATTGGTTGTTAAATTATTTGAATCCCACCACTGGTTAGAAGGGTAGTGATCCCTCAGATTTTGGGTGTGAAACTGTTACAAAGAGCTGTGACCAGTCACCAAAAAGGTGCATGTCCAAGGTCTCATCAGGTGACAATATTTAACAAAGAGGACCTGGAGCACATCCACCCTATCCAACTAGTAGGATATGCAGATACCCTTAGGGAGAGGTAATCATACAAGTACCTATATCTGTGCCATGTAGGGCTTTAAAGGAGATAACTAGTACCTAGAATTGTACCTGGAAAACAACTTGAAGCCAATGCAGCTTTGAAGCATTGATGCTCCTTAGGTGAATTGTGGGGTATCCAAAATTGTCCATGCTACAACATTCTGGAATATTTGTGACTTTTGTGAAAATTGTAAAAAGCATGTAGCTTTTTACCTATGCATCGAATATGACATTCAATAACATAAATTACACTGCAGAGTCTTAAAGTAATGTCTTGTCCTATGTAATGAATCCTGCTAGTCTGGTATTTTTAAAGACAATGGTCTTCCCATGATAAGTAGAGATGATGTGGTGCTTGGATTCTCAGAGCTATTATCTAGATACTGCTGATAGGTGATTTAAATATAGTTCTCACCAGTACTCTGCTTTGAGTATTATTATCTAGAGGAAAGCTCTAATAAGAGTTTTGGTGATTGCCTTAGCAAATATGCACAGTTGGTTGACAACAGGATGCTTGCTCTGGTAACCCAAAGATAAGAAAAGATGTTAGATAGAAATCTATTCCTTCTTAACTGCAGGGAAACCATACCCCCTCAAGATAAGCTAAGTGTATTATTTGTTCTGGATGAAGAATCTGCATAATACAATCATCTAAACTGTGACCCAGTTACATATGCTAGGGAAAACAGGCTGTATTACTTAACTCTGTTCTAAGTAGAACATAATTTATACCTTTAATATTTAATTTACTTATTTACCCTACAATACAAGTCACACAGAGATTTTCTCAATAATTGTCTTGTTATCCAAGACAATCAAGCATTCTGTGTAGCTACTTTTGTAAAATTGTATCAGTATTTCCAGGAGTTGGATTTGGATTGTTAAAAAATTAGTTCTATCATTTTGAAAAATCTTCACGTTTGTAAAGGTTTGCATTGTTTTAATGATCATCAATGTTCTTTTTTATATATTGTTTTATTGTGTCAATATAAAACATGTGTACTTTATATCATTTAGAGCCAATGGCATTTATATAATGTTGCCTGGAGATTATCAACTAATTAAGTTAACTAATGATTTAGTTAACTTAATTCTTTAAACATAAAGAAAATAAGAACATTTATGTTTATGTTAATATTAGCTTTGATTTCTAAATATAATTTAATATTGATTAGCATAAACTTATTTAAACTTTACATCTAAAGCTAAGTTTGGGATTGATGAGCATCTGCAAAATACATTAAACTGTTATATAATAAAAAGTTTCTGTCTTAAGCTTAATACTAAGATCTCCAGTGTTGTTATAGTTCATAATTTAATGTTCATACATTTTCTTTACTACTATTACCTAAGTCATCCTTTTACCATGAGATATAGTGCTAGCTACTGGCTTGTGTGGCTTCAGAAACAGGTTGGTGCAATTCATAGAAATCGTAAGGTTTAATGGCTTTTAGCCTTGATGTAAAAGGACTGCCCCTGGAGACCATCTGTTGGAAGATTATTGGGCTTCTTTGCACAGTTGTTGGCCACTGTAAAAACAGACCGCTAAAAAGGTTTCTCAGAAAGAGATATTATCCAGTATCCAGATCATTAGTTGCAGACTTAGACCTCATCCATAGGTGAGGCAAGAATTGGGGAGCAGCAATTATGTCACATATGTCATTATATAAATACTGCATATCATTTGTATCATGAAGTATGTGACATATATTTCAGAATTTGTGTAGATCATATCATTGTTGAAGCAAACAATATTGTTTTAGAGAATAAAGTCACCCTACATCTCCATTCAAATGTTGGATGATTTCTCATTATGTTAAGCAGATATTAGTTATTTAGCTAGAACTTTAATGGACAATTTTCCTGCATTAAGGTTTAATATTGTTTGGATGCCATTCCTGTTATCTATGTCATGTGATCATTTTTAATATAGGTTATTCTGTGCCAAACCTGAATCTCCTGTGTCTAGTTTGCATTCGTGCACAAAGAATAGAAGTCACATTTTGAACATCTGTTCAAAACAATGCTGTTCCAACACTGGGAGAATTTGTCAAGAGTCCTTTGAGCTAATCTGGCACTGAACAGTAATAGACCATGCCTTAAAGGGCTTCAGTTCTGGAACAAACTTTCACACCTGTTGATCTTTACTTGCCCTCTCATAATTCTCAACACCAAAAAAGAGGCCTCTCTGGATCTTCTAAGGAACAATTGTAGGACTGGCAGGCTCCACTTTGCATTCCTGCATCCCTGTCACTTAGGGATACAATTTGGTTTTCCTATTGCAATGTTCTGGAACAATGTTTTGATATTTTAGGGCACTGAAGAGAAGTTAAATACTAAGATCCTGCAAGGGGGGGCAATGATAAAATATGAATCTTGCCCTCATTATAATAACCCTATGATTTATGTATCTGTGTCCAGAACACAAATGTGAAAGAGTGTATGTGTATAATTTTACTGTGGTTACCAGTGGGAATTTAAGATTAAGTAATGGTTCTAAATATCTGGCCCTCATTGGAAACCTGTATAGGAATCAGAAGTTGATACTGTTTCGATTGCAGCAATCACTTAAAATGTTGAATTAAATCCTAATTAAATATAGCATCATATGACATAATATTTGGAATCTCTAGTAATCCACTCTTTTGATTTTGGAATCTTACCAGACATTTTGTCAAGATCACCTTTGCAAATATAGTGATACCTTGATACTCATTGTTAATTGGTTCTGGGAGATGCGATCAGTACCAAAAACAATGAGTACCAAACAATTTTTTCTCATAAGGTATAATGTAGGGAGTAACATGGCAGCTGACACTGACAAGTTCTAGTTTGTGGGTTGAGTATCAAACAAACAATGAGTAAAGGGACAAAATTTCACATCAAAATTCATTGAGTACCAAATTTGATGAGTTTCAAAGCAGTTGAGTACCAAAGTACCACTGCATAAATGATATAAAAGCATTTTCTATTTATAAAAACAGATGTTCAAGGTACTGATGTCTCAACCTAATATCTATTTTCTTTTACATGTTCACAGACTGCACAATAATAAATATATGTCACTACCTTTGTCTATTCTAACCTTCACTGAAATGGTGAATTAGTGAATTACATTGCAGTGTCCTTTGAAAGCATTTTAAAATATCATGGGGGGAAAATGACCATTTACTTTCCTTTGATAAGAAGCATTGCAGCAGCTTTCAAAAATCTGCCAATATATGACCTGAATGCATGCTTTGAATTTATAACTTTCTCTGCCCTCACAAGTCCTGCACACTTTTAAGATATTCTTAAGGTCACCTTGCATTATATCTGTATCTTTCTTTATATACTAAATATATTGTATATATTCCAGAGACATACATGTGTGTGTGTACATATAAATATACAAATGCACACATATTTCATTTTTATAGTATTGTTTTTTTTCCTCCAACAGACACTGAGGGTTTTTCCCCCCTTCTAACATTATTGCTTAATATTATAGGCCAGTATTGATTAGGCTTTCAAGGGCTACCTACCTTTCAAGAGCTACTGGGTTCAAAATCTCTTTTTGGATTGTTTAAGAAGTCTTATTATTAATTTCAGAAAGAATACATTTTTAATTTTAAAAGTTAAAAAATAATTAATTGGGATAAGTGGGATACTGGATTGATATAGAGAGTGTCTACTATATTATGACTTTATAGAAAATTATTTTATTTAATTTCCTCCAGGAGCTCAGTTATTCCACCTTTTTTGCAGCAACTCTATAAAATTCTTCTGGCTGAAGAGAATAACAGGCCTGGAGGCGCTTTGTTAGTTTCCACATCCATGGGTAAATTTGAATGTGAATATCCCTAGTCATAGCTCAACATGTTAAACACTGCACATTGGATCATCCATCCTTAAAACAATTAAGTTAAAACCACTAAATAAAGAACTACAGCATAACAGTTCCCTGTCTATATGTGGAAATTCCCTACCCATATGTGTTGTGGCCCCAATACTCCTCAATGTGGCAATTTCCATAAATAATAAAACATGCATAACAAGTGGAATAGTACAATTACACAACCATATTATATCCAGTTTTGTGGGGGTAAACCTCACTGACTTCAGCATAGGTTATTTATGAGTAGGCATGCATTGTTAATATCACATTAAGCTTGATCTTAATGAGTTACTTTTAAGTATTGCAGAAATCTTAAAAAGAATGATAGCACATGGGAAAAAAATACGCTAAACGTATAACCAAGAATTCCAATAGATATACAAAGCTCTAGAAAGGCTGAAGAAGTCATTTGCATTCTATCCACTGCAAATATTTCTTGCATCCTTCAGTCTAAAATATCGCCAATATTCTTTAATTGTCACTTGTCAACTGGGATTGGAAATATTTTCCACATTAATTCTATCTGTGACATACCTAAGCCAGCCAGAGTCTTGTTGAAGTGAATAAATGTAGCAAAGCTCTATAACTACTCACAGATCTGTATAAATTATTTTTAATAAACATATAAATATAGGGAATATAGAGAAAAATGTTGATTCAGGTTTTAAATATTAATACTTTCTCACATTTGAATACATTAATTAAATATACTAAGGTATAAATTTTAACCATCTTAAATAACCCTCTCAGTTTTATGGATTTTACAATTACCGAAACAGTTGCTATTAGCAACAGATCCCATTTTAAACCATAACAAGCATCTTAGAAGCATTTATAGACTAAATCAATTGAAATCCTAGCCAAAAATAAAATTTGGCTTTCCAATACTGTCTTCCAGAGTTGTAGCTACTAAATCTCCTTGCAGAAGTAATTTCATTATTTGATTTAGAAAAATGATAGTTGTGTTTACATAATAAATGGAATAAATACTCAAATGTAATTCTTTTCTCTCTTTTTTTGTATATGTTTTATTTGCAGTTTTTCCTTTAACAACCAACATTTTTTGTGGACAGTGTAATGACTAGTTTAATGTATTTTTCACACAGTGCTCACAGTAATAATACAATTACATATACAGGATTTTTATCTTCTAATTTCTAACCTTAATGTTCTCATTATAATTATATTATTTTATATACTTATTAACTCCTAACAATTTAATATTATAGATATCACTCAGTGTTCCACCACATTTTCAATATCTCAACTTTCTATAAACACCAAAAAAACCAGTTGTCAATAAGATTTAATCAGTCCCAAGATTATATTTCTACGTCCCCTGAATTTATAGTCCTTGAAAACTATATTTTCCAATATATTTTTTCATCCTGTTTTTTCATACCTTTAGATATACCTAGTCCTAGTCTTCCATCTCCTAATATATCTGTATTTATAATGAATTCTATTATATATCTATATATGTGCTATTATTTTCCCAATTTAAACTTACCACTTATTTCTATTGGTTTTCAATATAGTTACTATATTGCAAAATAGTATACCTCTATCCATCATCTCTCAGCCTTTTTAGAATTTCATTATTTATTGATTTTTGGGCAATTTTTTTATGTTTCTCTCTTAGAATCCTATATGTCTTTCTAGCAATTTTACACAAACTGATATTTCCCTCTGTCTTACTATTTATCTCCTTCTGCTACATCTTTTGAATATCCATCCATAACCCTTTTCATTATTTTTGAAAGATCTTCCTTTTTTCCCTCTATTCTATTACAAGCTCATAAGGGATTGTCTATTTGATTTTTAGTATTTATCATTGCTGTCTTTTCAGTATTTTTACCTACTTTTAACTTATTTTTATCTTTTTGTAGTTTATTTTGCATTGTCCCATCCATCACTCCTTCTAATTTCTCAGTGTTATATTCATCTTTTCCCACCATTTGTTGAAAGCCTTCTACTTTCACATCTAAATATTCCAATCAATTTATTATAACTTTTTGTTGCTATTTCTAACATTTCTTCATAAAATTTTATTGTCTTCTGCTGGATCATTTTGTAACAAGTTAATATACCACTAATATCTCAGTATCCCAAAATTTAAAAACTCCAGAAAAAATAAATTGTTAATAAGATTTGGTCAATCCCAAAGTTATTCCTCCAAGTCCCCTAAATGTCTATAAATTTGTGCTTTTCAGTCTTTATAATTTCCAATTTACACCTTCCCAATTTTCCAGATCTTAAAATCTTATTTATCTTTTCATCCTTTTCTCTCCCCCCCCCCCATCCTTCTGTCACTTTTCTTTTTCTGCATCACAGGATGATCTTTCACATGGTATTAACCCACCAAGTTTCTTCAAATCTTTCAAATCCGCTTTTCAGTGTACTGTTCCAATAGAGTTTTAGTATTTAATTTAATTTGCCTTTCAAATCTTCAAAAAGCTCAGTAAATATTTCCCAGCATCCAAATTGCTTCCTAAGGTAAAGTCAAGGTCAAGTAGCTTTCCAGATGTTGTTTACTTTCTCATCACTTTCTTTTGAATTTTACACATTGCAGTAATCTTCTTCCTCCAGTAGATGGCTCCCCTGCTCCCAATTCCAGTGTTCCACAGAATTTAAAAGTCAAAAACAGCTGATTCAGCTGAGTCATCCAGTCAGGGGAATTAGAGATAGAGTTTAGAAAAGCAATTTCTCCGAATAGTCACTTTTCACAATGTTGTTTGGCTTTTGCAGGCTTTATATGTTTTAAATCATCCTTTAGGTTTTTCTTTTACTTCTAAATCTTTAATCTTTCTCTTTAATTTTTAGTCTTTACTCTTTCTCCATAAATCCAATTGCCACTTTTATAATGTTTGGAGATAATTTTTTGGAAATTTTAACTTAGGTTAAATCTCTAAGATAAGAGTTGGAAATTTTCTCACCCAGTTTCACTGCTCTGTTCACACACTGCTCCAGCACAAGCTCTTAGTGTCCCAGTTGTCATAGCTTGTGACTGGCCATCATCCCTGCTGTCGTTCAGGAGAGCTTTCTTTGGAACAACGAGGAAATTGCAATTTCCTCATGAGCTACGAAGCACCTCTCCCTTCTTCACCACCCCTCCAGGGCTGCTTAATCCCATAGAGTCTCCCAGCAAGCAGTTGCCAGCTGCATTTCACAGAGCCTGGTAGAACTCCGCTATTTTCCAGCCATTCTCACTGTGACATCAACCGGAAGCCATAAATATCAAATGTAATTCTTGTCAGAAAGTATGGGAATGATATTCTGTGACATATTCATCAAAAAACTTCCTATAATTTCAAAGCTGAAGTCCCAAAAAGATAAGCCTTATTATATTTTAGTCTTTTAATAAACACTCAGAAGACATACACCAAAATATCCCAGTTCAAAATGATCAAAGTATATTCTGGATTTTAATAATATAGAACAACTTACCCAACAGTGACTGAACACATGCAAATCAATTAAAAAACATCTTAATTTAGGAGCTGGCCCAATGAATTTGTGCTCTGTGAATTTTCTCTAGGCTCTTTGCAGATATCTATAAGCAGTAAGAAGGAGATTTTCCCACTTAACAGGCAGTTTCCAAAAGAGAAAAAGACAACAAAAACTTGCTAATCAATGGAAGAAAGCTATGTAACAATTGATCTTGCCCATATTTACAACTTTAATGGACCCATATGAGATAATATTAGAGATGAGCTTTACACTACTAACTGATTTGACCTAGAAGTTAAGAGTAATAATTATTGCTGAACAGTCAGTTCAAGTCAAGAATCAAACTCAGAGGCAAACAGAAACATATGAGAAGTAGGAAAACCACTGCTGATCAGGAGACTCACTGCTTTTCTGGTCACAGTCAACTCTACAGAAAACTCTGTATAGATCATTTAGAAATCTGAAGGAGGCATGAATAATTAAAAATCAGGGGTATTGCTCTAACCTGCAGTTCTGAGCTTTAGAATATACAGACAATATACAGAGCTATCACACAATTTATTTTCCAAATAGGGAAATGAGGATTGATATTAGAACTCACCAGATGGACATCTAAGTGATAAATTCTGACATTAACCCACATTTTCTGTTTGGGTTTGGATCTGCATGTGTCTGCATGACAGATGTATAGCCAAAGTAGAAGCTAATATTTCCATTTCCATCTAACAGTAAGACTAATGACAAAGGGAAGTTATTCCTATCATTGATGAATAAGAAAATGCACTTTTGTTTACCCAGATCTGCCAAGAAACTGACATACATCACTGCCATTTCTTCCACATGCAACAGTTTTTATATACATGTACACAAGTGTGGATGTATTTAGTCACAGCTGCATAGACAATGAGAAGAAATTGCAAGACATGTCATGAAAACATCATGTAAATAATGCAATTTGTATGCTGCTCCAGACATCATTATATCATTATTTAGTCATCATTTTGACTCCACCTTGTGATGGACACTGCAGTGTCTATTTGTAGTCAGAACTGGTATATAAATAAAACACTATCTTTCAGTGACAGATTAGCAATGAAGTATAACCATGTGTTGGAATTTCTTAATGCTCCTAATATGCTATACTTATAGTTACATTTTATCAGAAAATAATTCAGCTGACTCCATCCACTTTCTTTTGCACTTGTAATTATTAATACATCAATATTAATTTATTAATACTAATGCATCATTTAATTAATTCTACAATGAAGTAATTAATGAATTTTACATTTCAATTTCTATAATCTTTATGTAGTTTTTATCATTAAGTGTTCTGTAAATGTCTTACAATTATTACAAATCATGCAGTTTATTTTGGGAAGCTATTTGCAAATTAATGCTAATGAATCACATATATAGAAAATATGTTTGGTTTTCCTTTTGTTTCTAACCTGCCTCCCTTCTCCCCAAAACACCACACCTTTGTTTTGTTTTTGGTAGCTTTGATATTACTGTAGTCTTTTTGACAAAATTTCCAGAAATTACCATGTATTCTCCTTTGGTATGTGCCATTCTTTTTATAGATGCCCCCTGTCATTCAGCATTTTAGAATGTATTCCATGTATTAATGCAGGCCTCTTGTATATTTCCCATTTTTTTCCTTCTTGTAATAATTGTTTATGATTTCCACTTACAGTATCTAGTTTCCAGCGTGCCTATGGGGTGTAGAGTCAATCATATGAAAATAGCATGTATGACTGGATTAAAAAGCCCATTTGCACTTTACATGTGAGCGATGAGTGTGACACCTTGGTTTTTCTTACCAAGGAATCACCCATCAGGACAACACACCTTTTCCTTTGTAAGGTGGCTTTTGGATTGCTTTAAGTCATATCTGTGTTTTCTACAAAGTTTGGTCAGGTAGTTAACTCAAGATCACTTTCTAGAGGTAAAGCTCCACTGCACTGAACAGACTTTTTCTGTGCTCTTGTCTCTTCTCTTCCCATTCTTTCAGAGCTTCAACTGTCCTGTCCAGAAACTTCTGACATGTTGCAGTGTCTCTCCTCAAACTCCTTCACTTTCTTTTCCAATAAAGACACAAGTATAAACTTGGGTCATATTCAAAGAGAAAGATAAATATTGCACTTACCTTGCAAAGCATAACAATGCTTCTCTTATTGTCCATGTTGCTTAGAGTTGATGCTCACCAACTTTCCTAGCTGAACTCTCAAAGACATCCCAGTTTGACCTAGTCACAAATTTCCAGAAGTTGTTTCCCTGGGTGAGAACTAGCCTGGAGGAAGAGAAGAGCTTTCCTTATTGAATTATTCTAACAAATGTTTTTGGTTCTCTCTGTTTGCTCACCTTTCATTCTTTGAAAATGGGTTCCTTACATATTGCCTCAGCTATGACAGCAAGAGCAACATTCTAATCAGACAAAAGAATCCATCAACCACCCTCAGAAAGCTGTCGACACCAATGAGCACTCAATTATCGGCAGCAAACAATCAGAAATCTCTTTTTGTTTTTCCTTGGCTCTTCAGCTTCTTCTAATTCCCTCCCCGAACTCTTATTCACTGTCCTCAAAAATTCACTGAGTTTTTAATTTCAAGGTTGTCTTCAGCTGAGGAGAGATAATCAAGCCTACTCCAGTCTTGTGGGGGAATTCTGGGAGTTGAAGTCCATATATCTTAAATATGCTAAGGTTGAGAAAGGTTGTTTTAAAGAGAGGCAAGCTGTTACAGCCAGCTGTCATCCACTTTAAAAATCAGTTAATGTAGAAGACAGCAGTATATAATAGCATAGTATGGTTCCTGAAGAGATTGCAAAAGCAAATAGAAATGAAATGGCTACTTCATGGATATACAACCTCAATTCGAAGGTAATTACTTAATTAATCAAATTATAGCAATTAAAAGATTTGCTTTCATTTCTGATTCCTTCTTCCATCTTTAGGGACTGCTTGTAGTGGCAAAGATCTTATTCTTATAAAAGCCTTTGAATCATAAATTTATTAGGTATGTTTTAATTTGTTTTGCCATTAATATTTCCTTAATGCTGATGCCTTCTCTGCTATATCTTTTGTTAGGAATGAGATGATTTTTTTTTTTTTAGAATTATGTTATTCTTCTAAAATACCTTCATTTGGCAAGACTTTTTTTTTGTTCCTTGCTATTATAATTAACATATCAATGCATATTACACATTCTATGATATTGTTAGGTTAAAGTTTTTGTTATGAATTAGTGTCAATTAGTTTGTCCAGAAGCAAAACAGTGCTGAATAGGTCAGTTGTGTTGCAACATGTTACATAGTCCCGGGATGAAGCTGAAGCTGAAGACACAAGTTGGCCTAGTGCTGTAATATGATACATATCAGATATATACATAGCAAATCATTTGAGGTACCTGGAATAAAATACTGTACTCAAAAATCAATATAGTTCACAATGCATGATAGTGGGTCAATAATACTGTACTGCAGGTCTCTGTGGGAGGCTGAATCAGGGAAAAAAAATAGCCCTAATAAATTTATATGTCACAGTTCTGTCACAGGCATTGGAGGTCAGCATCCTTCTTCATTCATCATGGTCAATAAACCAGCACATGAAAATGTACTCATTCATTGCTATGTAGTCTGAGAAGTACTGGTGAATGAAGATGGTTTTGCTCCATTGTGTAGTAATAGGACCACTAAAGACCAACTCTTCATGAGCTGTCATTACAGTGTGAGAAATGAGAGCAGTATGGTTATAAGTTTTATTCATTAAAAAATACAAGAAGACATTGTATGGAAGTGAGCTGGAACAATAAAAATGACAGACAAGAACTATTACATAAAAATGTGGGAAAGTTCAACAGTATATCAAAATTTATTTTTCAGTTTATCTTCTTGCAACATGTCCATGAAGAAGATAAACTTAAAAGTAAAATTTACCAGATATCAAACATGATTCTTAGTCACCCCATAGCATATAGAAATGAGAAGAAATATGGGTCTCTCACAATTATAACTTCTGATGCAATCTATCCCATGGCTTAGATCATTTGAAATAATGCATTTCTAACAATATACCTGCAGACAATAATGTATTCAAAACAGTGTCCATATCTGGTGCCCTCTAAATGGGAACACTGGGAATAATTTATAGCTATGATTATTTGAATTATATATTTGTAAATGTAAATTTGTAAACTACTGTAAATGAAACAATATAAAAATGGACACATTAATTTGCACAACTTCCCTCTATCCCATTGCATCAATCGTTGAGAGAAATAAAAAATCAGACAAGCTTCCATGTACCAAGACTCTCCCAACCACCCCAGCTGATCAATGACTGTGAGAAACCAATGGCAGGAGAGGACCAAAATAACTATTCTTTGAGAGAAAGCTGAGAGACATTTTCTCTCATTGGCTAAAGAGATTGTATGCTGAATTGCATCTTTGAAAAAAGATCTTCTTTTACCCCCAGCATCTGTTCTCCAATGTGGATTCTCCAATGTGGATGGCTTCAGAAAAGGCTGGATACAATCCTAAAGCTATTCGCCAAGTTATTCATCAATAAGCTCTGATGAACAAGGTTGAAATGAACCTTCTATAGCACCATTCAGAAGTTTAAAGCCACCATGTTGCAGTAAATTAGTATGCATCTATACTACTGTAGATAATAATTGAAGCAAATTAGTTCATCTCTAAGGCTTGAAATGCTTTGTCAAAGTAAATCCAGCCCACTTTACACAAGCCTAAAGACTAAGCTCAGTAGCTCAGTCCATGCTTAGGAAGGATATATTTAATCCCTTCAGAAAAATTATAGAAAATATTCATATAATAGTAGTGAACTAGCATCACTAGTTAGGAGTGAGGTGGAAAATGGGAGAGGAAATTGTCTCTTGAAGGCCCTGGAGAGCCACTGTGACTCATAATTCCATTCGCCAAATACAAAAGATGTCAAAGAATCCTTATCACATGAGACTCCACAATTTGCATATAATCATGTAATTAGCTGATTATCTGCAGTATGAAGTTCAGCTGATTTCTTTTTTTCAATATGCCATATGGTTGGAATAAAACAATAGCAGCAACCTGATTATGCTTTTTGAATATGTTCTTCAAATGATGTGCCTTTAGTGAATTGTCAATTAATCCCACAGTCAATCATTTGCATTTATATTAGATCACTTTAAAGATCTTAAATAGCATTAAGGCCTGTTGAAATTTCTGCTAGATTTGTGCAGAGAGAAATCAGATGGAGAATGTCTCCAAACTTTTTCAAGTCAAAGAGAAATTTTCCAACTATCTCTCAACACAGTAATCCCCAAAATGGTGACAGTGAATGAAGAATTTCCAAAGAGAATTTTTTCTTCATCTTTTCCAGGTTTTAATTTTAGGAAATCATTGGCAACATTAGTGTACAGTATGAGGACCATTTATACTCTTTATGAATCCATTTTTTTCTCATTTGAAATAATTTCTAAGAAATGTATCTTAAATTAATTAGATTAAATTGAAATAATTTCTAAGAAATGTATCTTAAATTAAATTAGGTTAAATAAATTCAGAGCATTTATTTTTCTAGGAGGAAAAACAGGATGTGCTATTTCCCAATTTTTGTGCTGAAATGTCAAATAAAAAAGTCACAATCAAGAAATCTTTCCTCTTTAGATATGCTGCTAAAATTCACTCTTGGGCTATTTTTACCTGATAATGAGTCATAAGCCATATAGGATTTTATGTCTGCTCATAAAATAATTAGGAGATGAGCAATAGAATCTTCTGTTTTAGCAATTCCTGGCAATGGGTGTTCAAAAGAGTTAAAGCAAAATTTTGAAAAAGGAGAAACCAAAGACATCAGAACTGAACAGATGTCAAATCTTTTCCATGTAGAGAATTATAAAAGTGTAAAGTTGCCTCTGAGGTAGAATTATTGAGGCAAAACTCCAGAGTCATTAAAAAAACAATTATGTACCATGGGGGAAGCAGAATACTAAAGAAAATTTGCTTTAATAAGTCTACTGGTTTTTACTAATTTGCTTGAAGACTTTTCCTTTCTTAAATCATATTTGTTTAGGCTTCAGGATATAACATTTGCTTACTCTGAGTAGGGAAAATACAGTGGGATCTGGAGAATAGATACATAAAATGTATATAATCGAAACACGGTAGATAATAGTTCTCTTTGGATAAACATATGGTCAATGTTTTGTGGTTTAGTTCTAAAAGAAAGAGTGATTGTACAAACAGAATTATGCATGTGTCTTCTCTATACCATTGTTTTACAGATAGTCTTCAACTTGTGATCACAATTGGGGCTGGAATTTAGATCATAAGTCAGTAGAGTCATAAGTTGAGTCACCGCATGACAGGACCAGATTTTATGACTATTTTTACAGCAATCATTAATCAAATTGCCACAATCATTAATCACATTGATTAATCACATTAATCATTAATCACATGATCATTAAGCAAATCCAGCTTCCCAATGGATGCTTTTTGTCTTTTTTGCAGGCAAAAATTTTTTGATTCATAATTACATGATTGCAGGATGCTGCAAACAGTTGTAAATATGAATCAGTTGTCAAGTGCCTGAATTGCAATCATGTGACTAAAGGGATGGTGAAATTATCATAAGTGTGAGTACAGGTGGTTATAACACTTTTTCTAAGATAGTAAATCAAGTGGTCGTAAATTAAGGAAGACCTGTACTTATTTAAACTTTTTATTTTTCCAATTTTACTAATTATTCTTAATTTTTCTTGACAAGTTTTTCTCATGCAGAAATAGCAGAAGAATTTGCTGTTAATTACTTTATCTTTTAAAATAAGTTCAAAACCTAAAATGTGCACACTAAATGCTTTAGGTCATAGTATGACTCCAAAGTTCAACTAATAAATTGTGATTTTTTTTTAATCCCCAAAATTAAAAAATGAAAATAAATCATAGAACTAAAAATAAAAACAAACTAAGGACAAAAGTAACATTATTTTCTAAAAAATAGTAGAAACTGATAGGAGTGTTATCTGTAAATCCATTAAGAAGGTATTATTATTGATGTTAGTGATTAAGGTAATTAATAAATGCTGACACAATAAGAATGTATATGTCCACTGTATAGCTTTCAATATTGAGTCTCAATTTAATGATCTTAGCTAACCCTGAGCCAATATCAAAAGCTGGCATTACTTGTGTCTTTTCTGTGGAGTAAACAAAAGACACTAGAGCATGGATGGTGAACTTTTTAGAAGCCAAGTGCCCAAACTCCAATCCAAAACCCACTTATTTATCGCAAAGTGCCAACACAGCAATTTAACCTGAATAATGAGGTTTTACTACCTAAAATAATGATAAACAAGGCAAAGTTCAGCTAATTGTTCTAAGACTATGATGGCGAACCTATGGCACACGTGCCACAGGTGACACGCGGAGCCCTCTCTGCGAGCACGCGAGCCATTGCCTAGCTCAGCTCCACTGGCATGCGCAATCGCTTTCCGCCAGCCAGCTGATTTTCAGGTCTGCCCTGCAAGTGGCATGCGTGGGGAGACCTACCTTTCTCCTCACTTCTGCTGCCTGTGCCTTCCCAGATCTCCGGAGATTCCTCTCACTATTCTAAGAAAAACGTGATAAATGCACTTTTATGCCCCTTCATTTTTTTTCTGCTTTTGAAATATTATGTTTAGCAACAATAAAAAAGAAAAACTTTTGTAATATCATTTCTCTTTCCCTCTCTCTCTCTTTCCCCCTCTCTCTTTCCCTCTTTCTCTCTCTCTCTTTCCCTCCCTCCCTCTCTCTTTCTCCCCCCTCCTCTCTCTCCCAAACAAAGCCGGTGAATTCTTCTTAAAAGGTTGTCCTCAGGCAATTGGAGGACAAACTGAACTTTTGAGAGCAACTGCAAATTTAGGAGAAGGGAAGCAAGCTGAGCCTCTCTCTCACATGCATACACACTCTCTCACTCTCTCTCACACACATGCACACACACCACCCTTGCGACGGCTCCGCTGTCCTCGTCCCTGCACTGGGTCAACCAAGCCCTTCTGTTGAGGGAAGGTCTCAGCATCTGCGGGATTCCCACTTCCGCTCCGCCCTCCCCTCCCCTCCCCAGGCCAGATCTTTTCTGGACACCCTGCCAAAGTCCCAGGGCAGCCCATCTCCCTTTACCTGCTGCTGCCACTGGTACGGGGAATGGGGGGAGGGTAAGAGGAGGCAGCAGAGCCCAGCTAGCCTTAGAAAGGAGATCAGGCAGATTCCCAAAAGGAGACAGGGGAGCAGTCCTCAAGGGAATGCGGCAGGGAAGCAGGGTGAGTGTGAAGGGTCGCTGCAGCACAGGAGGGAGCCAGACCAAAGAAATTTGCAAGGGTTGATTTGAAAGGCCTAATCCTAGTCTGAACTTTGGGGGGGCAGGGGCATTGAATGGTCAAGGCACTCTGCACATCATCTGAGACAATCCTGCCACAGGAAAAGAACACACCAAGGAGACCAAGCGAGGAGGTGAGCAGCGAGGGATCCGTTATTGCTGCAGAGATAAAGAGCAGTGTGCAAGATCCCTCTAGTTTAGTCTTACACATACACACCATTGTTTGCAATTAGGTCTCAACAGCGCACATATTATTTGCTTGTGTATCTGTGTAATTTTTAAAAGAAAGCAAGCAAATGACAACTACGGTAGGAAATTGGGGGTGGAAAAAGCAAAAGGCCGGGGAGGGTTTTTTGAAATAGAAGGAAAAGAGCAGGGACCATTTGCAAACAGGCCCCTGGCTGTCTATCAACTTAAACGGGAGGCACAAAATGAAACTGCATCTACCAATGAGAGCCCTGTTCTGCCCATCGCTTGTTTTGGTGCATATCAGGCAGCGTTTTGTCTGTGCTGGGGCGATGGTGCACATCCCCACACAGAGGGCTCTGTGTGCCATCTGTGGCATGCATGCCATAGGTTTGCCACCATGGCACTAGAGTCAGGAGTATGTTTTTCTGTTACTACTTTACTCAAAGTTATAGATCTAACTGCAAGAATTACAATATATGCAAATGGCCTAGAATAACTGAGTACTAATACTAGAAGTTGTGGAAAAGCTGCATGTTAATGAGGAGACAGGTAAAAGAAAAATTCATTCAGCAATAATAATTGGTTCTGTCCCTTAGTAGCAGATTTTAGGATTAGGATGTTTATGTATTTATAAAGATTGAATAACATAATGTGTCTACTTTTCATTGGTTTAATGGGTGTGTTTGTCTTTTATGGTTAAACATTTCATTTTTGCACATACAAAGACTATTTGTTCCTTATGTAGTCTTTTAAAACACTGACTAGTGACTTCCCATCCAAACTTGTCCTGGTCCAGCAATCCTATGAGATGGATATATTTGATATATTTGAGAGGGAATGTTTAATTCATCTAAATTAATGCAGTTATGGATCATTTTGAATTCTATTTTGTGTCTGTGACTGTCATGGAAGAATACCTAAGATTTCATTTGAGCAGTTTTCATAACTGAAAACCCAGTTTGTAGATTAAAAATTCACTGTGGTGGCTAATGACCAGTGCTGAGGATAAACACCATTCTGTGCAAGTGTCTGACTTCTTAAACCAAGCTCAACCTTTTTCTTGTACAGAATATTTATTGTGCAACTTTTAGTGGGATATTCCACAACATGTGATATAATTGTGCCAAAATATATTATGAAACAATTTTACTGCAAAGGGTTGGTTGTAATGTTTGGGCATAGTGTATGATATCACCAATTTCTTGGTTTCCATTTGCACTATTTTCCCCTTCTGTTCCTTTATTTGTAGTAAGAAGCATTCAGATGTAGACTATGATATCTAAATTTGACAAGTATCTCTTATAGCAATAACAATTAGACTTATATATGGCTTTCTAGTGTTTAAGCCCTCTGTAAATTGTTTACCGAGTAAACATATTGCCCCCAACAATCTGAGTCTTCATTTTACGTACCTCAGAAAAATGGAAGGCTAAGTCAAGCTGGTCAAGATCAAACTCCAGGCAGTGGGGAGAGTTAGCCTGAAATACTGCATTCCACTACACCACCCCATGGCTCTAATAATGAATGAATCTTAAAGAAGATCATAGCTGTGGCATGTCTTTTGGCCTTAGGTCATTTACAACTGCTTTCAATATCTACATACCCTTTATGTAGGTCTTAAGTATTAATAGAGTGGCCATATAATATTACAATAAATTTAAAATAATCACATTTGCTACAACTTGCTTGAAGGCAATAGTCTCCCATTATTTCCAATGTTGCCATATGGTAGATGCACTTCATCATTGTTTCTCATAATGCAATGTCAAAGCTTAGACAGCTTTACCCCCACTTATCTAGGGCTCTCTGCCTAAATACTGCAAGTGATGCTACTCAAAAAACAGATCAGTTAAACAATATAACTCTTTGTGTGTATTTATGATGAAAATGCATTGAAACTTTTTTTCCCATTTTCATTGTTTAATAAGCTTCTGCTAAATTGGTTTTCAGTTTAGTGTTGTGGTTAAGGCACCAGGCTAAAAACCAGCAGACCTTGAGTTCTATCCAGCCAGCTGGATGACCTTAGGTCAGCCATTCTGTGTCCATCCTACGAAGGAGGCAATGGCAAGCCACTTCTGAAAAATCTTTCCAATGAAACTCTGGTTTTGTTGAAGTGGTGTCTCCCAGAGAGGTTAGCAAAAATATCCTCAGTTCTGGACAAGGGGAGTTGCAATAGTGAATTAATGTTAATTATAAACTCACCATAACTCATCGCAGTTGCTATATTTTTACTTATTGGAACCAAAGATTTACTCTACAAGCACCTATCAACTTTTGAAAGAATTATTTCTGCTTTCATTCAATCCAGTTCAGTTTCTTAACTTTTGTGAATAGCATATGTTTGGGATTACTTTGGGAAATGACATAGAGGCTGAAAAATGGTGCCTGTTATATTTATTTTTATGAGAGGCAAAACATAGTATCTACTGAAATATTTAAAAGCCCCACAGAACGCCCTACAATTTTAGCACCTTTTGCATCAAAATATTAGTTTTCACAAAATATGCAGGTCTTTCAGTATTAAATGTCTAGTCAACTATGGCACTATCACTCACATTCTTCTCCACAAAGGCATCTGTCCTATTGTGCTCTTTCTACTCATTGTAACCAGTTTAGTATTATTCTTCATTAGTTTGTCTTTTTACAGTTTTATAGTTCTACTGCCCTTTCTCCCCTCCAGAGATAAGACAAGGCTTGAGAGTCTTAATTTTTTTTAACAATACTTCTCTTGTCACTGGTGTAGCTTTTCTACTGCTTCAACAAAAGACACTAAAGTCAAAAGTAGATATTTCGGCTGCTTGCAGAAGTCCACTAAGTTCCAAGTTTTCAAGAATTGCAATAGTTACTCCAACACAGTTAAGCAACAGTACTAGATCAGAACAGTACAGGCATGATTAATCAACTATTGATAACAATAATACACTATTTCTTATTTATTCCTATGCATTTAAATAGCATGGGTGAAGCTGAAAAATCAAATTAGATTTTATTACATTTCAGAATTTTCTTTGAGAAAGGATTATCTGGAACATACAGGAATAAGTGCTTCAGGAGAGCCAAAAACACAAATAGTCTTTAAATAGCAATAACAATATCACTTAGACTTATATAACGCTTCACAGTACTTTACAGCCCTCTATAATTGGTTTACAGAGTCAACATATTGCCCCTAGTAATCTGGGTTCTCCTTTTATCAACCTCAAAAGGATGGAAAGCTGAATCAACCTTGAGCCGATGATCCCAAAGGTGCTTTTTCAAGAGGCAAATGGACTTTCTGGTTTTTCTTTGAAGACATTTTGCTTCTTATCCAAGAAGCTTCTTCAACAACAGTTCAACTGAAGAGGCTTCTTGGATGAGAAGCAAAACGTTTTCAAAGAAAAAACTAAGTCCAGTTGCTTCTTGAAAAAGCAGCTTTGGGACAACCATGACCTGGATGACTCAGAATCTCCATAGACACTTTGAGCTGGTGAGGATCGAACTGCCGAACTTCTTGCAGCCAGCAGTCAACAGAAGTAGCCTGCAGTATTGCATTCTAACCATTGCGCCACCATGGTTTTTAGCATCACCTCAGCTCTCCTCTATTTAAATCTCACTTTATTCTCGTACTGAAAATATTCAAAATATGAAATGATGGTGAGCAGAGGTATGTCCCTGCCATTCTGTGCCTCTAGACCTAGAACAGAAGTTTGCACTGAATCAGTGGTTCTGCAAGTGGTTGAGTCCTGAGTAACAAGAACTGGCACTTAATACAGACCCTAAGATTTTCTTCAAATATAGAAAGTCTCTTTGCACATCATTGTTTGTCCCATTGATAGAGAGGTTTTATTACTTGATAATAAAGCCCATATATATATATATATATATATATATATATATATATATATATATATATATATATATATTGTAACTGGGAATGTGATTCTAATCAACATCTAATCTTTCATTATCCATCATAAGACAACTAATACCTTGCAAAGGGAATGGGAGGGAAACATCGTTTGATAATATCATTTTATTCATTGTAACTGAAATTGTATATTGAATCATTTTGCCTTTATTCATACCACAATAGGAGCAGCAAGCTGCAGTAAGCCTTTAAATCATTGTGGCAGAACATGTCAGTCACACTTCATCAGTTGTGCATCTGCTACAAATGAAAAAATTTAGAGAGAAAAAGCTGTAATGTTCCACCTGAACATGCTCGCGTCTCCTTTTTCTGGCCCTGAACATTTTCAGCACAATAATCCATTCACCATTTGAGTTTTGTTCACAGATTAATTGAATATGCAGGGTTATGTTCCATATTCTAAACTGGATGAAGGCCTTTTGATGCAAACAAATAGCAAAAGATTGATTCTGCTCCCAAAATAGTGGGGAATGGAAAAATTATGAAGCCATATAAGCAGAGCAGGAGGCCAGTCTTGGCAAATGTTGTCTTGCTTTTTCTTTTATATCCCTGATATAACTAAGCCCAATTTGATTTTTTTTTAAAAAAAGAAAAGTCTGTAATATTAATTTCACACTGATAATTGGTGCCCATCTTCACAACCTGGTCTCTTGAAATCTGCCCTTTTCACATTCAACCGATTGTGTAGGGGGGAATGGGTTATCCACATGAAGTCAAGGTCTAATTTAAAATTCAGTAGTCAGTGCTTGCTAGTCTCTTTTTTTTTTCCTTAGGTAATATTTTTCTATTTCTTAAGGTTTAGTTCTCTCAGAACCCAACTTCCACCATTTAAATGATTCTACAACAAGAAGAAATGGATAGCTGCTATTCTATCTATTGAATCTTCTTACTATGAAGAAAGGAGATTCTAGATTAAGCAGACCTTTGATCAATTCTTGGAGATGTTTTTAATGTGGTTCATATCACATGAAGACGTCAGCTGTATAGATGGTTTAATTCCCACAATGAATAAATGGCTCAAAAAAAAAAACTGATGTAACTAGCAGGGATGGCTAAATTAACTGCTTTAATCAAAGAAAAGAACACATGCAATTTCATTTCAAATTTTTATTAGTTTATCAAAATATAAAATGTAGACATACAAAGAGAAATGAAAATAATGGGAAAATAGGGGAGGAAAAGGGAAGATGGAAAAAGTGTAGAGTAAAGGTGAAAAGAAAAAGAAAAGCATTGACTTCCAACTCTTCTTGGTGTAGTAGAATAAAGTAATAACATACATCCTCAATTTTTACTTTTACACAATAACATATACTAGCCATTTCTATAACAGCAAAACTATCTAATCAGCAAAACCCAAAATCAAAATTTCATTTTTTCCTACCTCAAGCACAAAATTCGAAAGCGGTTTCCAAGTAGAGACAAAATTAATTCTATTAATTTCTTTAATCAAAGCAGTCAATTGATTGCTAAACATCCAACTTTGTTTCTACTTGGAAGATGCTTCTGAATTTTGTGCTAGAGATGGAAAAAAAATTAAACTTTGACTTTGGGTTTTGCTGATTAAGCAAGTTATTGTTATAGAAATGGCTAGTACATATTAAGTATTTAAAGTAAAAAGTTGAGACTGTAATGTTGCTACTTTATTCTACTGAACTAAAAGAGTCAGAAATCAATGTCTTTCTTTCTTTCTTTCTTTCTTTCTTTCTTTCTTTCTTTCTTTCTTTCTTTCTTTCTTTCTTTCCCTACACTTCTTTCTCTTTCCTTTTCCTTTCTCCACTTTCTCACTATTTTCATTTTCTTTTGTATTTTACATCTTGATAAAATACAATTATTAATACAAATATAAGCTGTATAATCATGGTTTGCTAAATTACACTGACTGGGTTCATGAAATCATGAGCCATAGATCATTGTTTGTGCAAGACTATTTTAAATGCATACCATATGGTCATATGGAAGGTCCTGTTTATAATTTTTTAATAAGAAGACAACAAATAAGCAGATGAATAGCTTCAGTTCTAATAAGTTACATCAGGCCTAAAGTGATTCAGATGATGTTTCTGGACCTGCTTACCATTGCCATCATCTTTCTCTCTCTAGTTGTTTTGGGAGCCACTTTGGGATAGTTTACTTCTGACTCGAGGTCCATACCTAGCTAAACTACCATAATTACTTACTCAAGTTCTCTCATGTACTGCCTGGAGTTTAACTGGATGACAGTAATTAAACAAATTGCATAAAGTATGTAAATAAATAAAAACTTTTAAAACATTCTGAACAATTAATTAGCTAATAATTATTAGAAAACACAAGGGATCTTCTTGACTCTGATCCAATAATCATTCCCAAACATTTGCTCCAAAGGAAAATTTGTGGCTCTGTGTATGGGGGAAACTAAGGCGTAACAAGTTTGTATGTTGAAAAATTGGTATTGGCTTCAGACCTGCTTCACCAAGTTAATAGTTTTAAGTAAGTTCTAGTGAGGTTGTTTATATTACAGCAAATCTGACATGCTAGCACTTTCTACATTTTCAATTAATTAACTTTTTTTTTTAATGCATACATTACTGATCCTTTCACCATAACAAGTGACTGTGCAATTTGCAGACAATACAAAGTTGAAAGTTGAAACTGGTATAGTTTCATAAAGTATTAACAGAGGTTTGTGGGTCTTTGGAATTATAATTAATTCAAAGCACTCTAATTCATGCAATTCCCAAACTAGGTGATGAACAAAATGTTCTAGGAGTAGTTAATAATTTAAATCATTGCATTTATATGAACCATTGACTTCATTAATATTTAATAGTGTTGTTAACTTAATATAGGCATTTCTTCAGTAAATATTGAAACCTAGTAATTATCTCTTTGGACAATTTAGTTTGCTGCATCTCAGAAAGGAGAATGTTCTTTTCAATACTATGAGGAGGTCTAATGAAAAAAAAATGTAAAACAGAAGCAAATGCAAGCTTGATTATATAGAATTTACTTGGTACTTTTTTTCCCAACATCTCCTAAAACCTTAAGATGGTTTCTTAGTTAAAAAATTAGTAATGATTGATAAATTTCCATGAAAAAGCAGTTTGTCGAGATCTGTTGAATGGATAGAAAGGAGCATAGAAAAGAAAACAATGGGTTCATTCAGTCACATTGTTTTAGGTGACATGTTTTCTAAGAAGCTTGGCCAGCCTCCTAAATGAAATGAACAATTAGCTGAAAACTCTTCAACACCTAGAGATTCTTTTTCAGGCAGTAGGGAATCAGTAAAGAAAGGAATAATGATGGTATTCATTATTCAATAATGATGAAGTTAGGACATAGGACATCCTAAGTCCACAATTCATTTGTGAGGTGGAAAACATCAGGCACGTTTTAGGTTAAAAGAAGTAGAAGTGAAACATTCGCTATTCTCCTTTTTGAAAGTTAGCTATTGCTTAAATAGCTATTTAGGCAGGCTACTGTGATAACAGCAAAGCACAATTGTTTGATAATAATCATATTTCTCCACGTAACTAAATACTAATCTTGTCTAATAGTGATGAAAATACAAAACAAGTTCTTTACGGGCCCTGCCCTCAACATATAGAACATTCAATCCGCACTAGCAATGATCCAGGAAGATATGAATAGAATGCAGGAAACAATGGCACATAACCATGAGGAAACAAGAAAAAAACACGAAGAACTGAGGTCAGATGTAAACGAAATAAAGGATAACATCAAAAATATGGATGAGAAGATAGAACAAATCCATCAAAATATAGCGGAAAATGAGCAGAGGATTAATAAGGTGGAAGAAAAAATAGAACACACGACTAACAGAATGGAAAGGATGGAACAAGATCAAGGGGCATTTAACAAGGAAACCGAAGACGCATTAACGTATCTTGAGATGGAGAAGACATCATTCTATTTATGATTTCAGAATGTAGAAGAACAAAAGGAGGAAGACCTAGGCGAAACAATGATTGAGATATTGGTGAAGGCAACCCAGATGGACAAGGATGAACTGCAAAATGGAATTGACGAAATATATAGTGTGTATACGAAGAAGGAATAAATTACCGAAAGAAATTCACATAAGATTTACGAAGAAATCGATAAAGGAAGAGATCTACAGGAAAATGAGAGAAGAGACAACCATGTATAAAGGAAGAGAAATACCGAGGAGAACAAGAGACCAAAGAAGAAATTATAACGTCCTAACTAACCAGATGAATAAATTCAAAATAAAATTCCGATGGCTATTACCGGAAGGTCTACTCATCTCTTGGGAGGAAAGAAAATACAGAATTGATAACATAGAAAAGGCTCAAGACTTCTTTGAACAACATTTCACTTGTAAGGAGGAACAGGAGACGAGAGGAGAAATGGAACTCAGGAGACAAGAGATACAGCGGACGGAGAGAGAGGAAAAAGACCAGGAAGACAAAAGAAATGCGGAGAGAGAAAGAATGGAGAGAGAGGGAACGAGGGAAAAGACTCAAAGAGTCACCAGAAACACAACAAAGTTGAAAATAAGGAACAGAAAAATCCAATAGAGATGGAAAGAGAACTGAAAATCATATCGATTAATATAAACGGACTCAACTCACCAAGGAAAAGGAAACATATATTCACAAAATTGCAAAAACTGGACTATGACATTGTAACATTACAAGAAGTACATATTAAAAGACAGCAACAAAAACTTTTGGAGAATCAAAAATTAGGAAGACTATATACATCCTTAGGAGATAGCAAAAAGAGAGGAGTGGCAACACTCCTAAAAATCACTTGAAAGTCAAACAAGTATACACAGATATGGAAGGACGGATTCTAATAACGGAAATACAAACAGAAACAAAGACAATACTACTATTGTCAACTTACAAGACGACTATCGAAGTAATAAACAAAGCAAAGCTAGAAAGAGAATTTTACTGGATACATTCAAGGATTTGACTGAAGAATTGTAGCTACACGATGGATGGAGAGAGGCCAACAAACAATCTAAACAATAAACATTTTACTCAAACCCACAGCAATCATGGTGTAGGATCGGCATGGCTTGGATGACGTCAGATCTTAGAAAGGAACTACAAGATATCAAAATCATGCCAAATACGTGGGCTGACCACAACCCCATAAAAATAATACGGAAAGGACATCGTAAGCAAAAGAGATGGATGATGGACACTGGAATAATAAAGGATAAAGAGTATGTACGGATGATAGAGAATGAACTCAAAATATTTTATCAGTTAAACACAAAGGAACAGACCTCATTACAGAATCTATGGGACACTACAAAAGCCTATATAAGAGGCCTTACTATAGCGTATTCAGCAAAAAAAAATAAAATAATATATACGAGTTAAAACTACAGGGGCAGCCTGACGATAAAACATTAAAGGCAAAATTGAACCTTACCAAACATAAATTGAATTTAATAATGCAAACAGAAATTGCGCATAAAATGAAGATGACAAGACAGAAACATTTTGAATATGCAAACAAAACAGGACTTTGGTTGGCGTACAGACTGAAGAAGGAGAGGGAGAGGAGAATAATATACCAACTACAAGACGAAGCAGGATAAATGTACAATATAAACCTAGATAAAAAGCGCATAGTTAAGGAATTCTACCAAAACCTCTACACACAAGATGAGATCCAAGATCAAGATATTAAGGAATATCTGCAAAAAGTAAACATTCCAAAATTGGAAGAAAACCACAGAGACATACTAAATAAACCGATCACGATGATGGAATTGACGGAAGCCTGAAAGAAACAAAAGAACAATAAGGTCCCAGGCCCAGACGGAATTCCAACTGAATTTTACAAAAATTGTCAAACTGCAATAGATGAACTACTTCTACAAGTTCTTAACGACGCATTGCTGGAAGCAGAAATACCTAAATCTTGGGCAGAAACTATTATTTCACTTATCCCCAAAGAAGATACTAACCCGACCAAAGTTAAAAATTATAGACGGATCTCTCTGTTAAATGTTGATTATAAATTATTCACGACAATCATAGCACAAAGATTGAAAACAATTATACATAACTATATACACCCGGATCAGAATGGCTCTGTCCCAAGGAGACAGATAAAAAGTAACATAAGGACAATTTTAAATGTCTTAGAATATTATGAGCAAAAAATTAACAAACAGGTGGCCTTAATTTTCGTCGATGCCCAAAAGGCATTCAACAAGTTGAATTGGAAATTCCTTATTGCACAACTAGAGTTTATGGATTTTGGCGACAAATTTCTAAAAATGGTCAAGAAAATATATTCCTCCCAGACAGCGAGAATTACAGAAAATTACAGAAAAAATAAATATACAAAAAGGAGTACGACAAGGATGCCCACTATCGCCCCTACTGTTCATCATAACATTGGAAGTCCTATTGAATGAAGTAAGACAGGAAGAAGAAATAAAGGGACTAAGGATACGGAAAGAAGAATATAAATTACAGGCCTTTGCCGATGATATGGTATTCATAGTAGAGCAACCAGAAGCAGCAGGAATCAAATTATTAGAGAAGATAGAGTACGGCAAAGTGGCGGGTCTCAAAATTAATAGGCAAAAAACCAAAGTCCTAACCAAAAACATAACTAGAACACAAGAGACAAAACTGGAGGAAGAATTAGGAATACAAATTGTTAAGAAAATAAAATACCTGGGAATTTGGCACACTACAAAAGTAACAACGATTAGAGAGGACAATTATATTAAATTGATGAAACAAATTAAAAAGGACCTGGAAATTTGGAACAAGGTACAACTGTCATTTCTGGGCAGAATAGCCTCAATAAAAATGAACATATTACCAAGACTCCTCTACCTTTTTCAAGTGATACCAATTGACCCAGGTAAATATTTTTTCAAGGACCTCAATAAAATAATAATGAAATATATCTGGCAAGCAAAGAAGGCTAGAATTAAAATAAAATGCCTATAGGATACCAAGGAGAAGGGAGGCCTTGGTCTACCGGACTGGGAGTTATACTACAAGGCAGCATCGCTAAACTGGATCAGAGAATGGATAGACTTAATGAACAGGAGAACACTATACTTAGAGGGATTCAATTTGAGTTGAGGTTGGCATGCCTTTCTGTGGGAAGGTACAGACAAGAAACACGGGTATTTCCAAAGGCACTTAATCAGAGGTTCATTATACAAAATGTGGAAAGACATCAGAAAGCAACATTACAGTAAAATCCCAAGATGGCTATCCCCTATGGAAGCATTAATCTACCCAAATACTGTAGAAATAGGAAAGATGAGGAAATATCAAGAACTGTTGAGCAGTGAAGGGAACCTATACACAAGACAAGAACTGGAAAGGTGAGGTATAGTTATTGATTGGTGGCCATACCTTCAAATAGAGTCAAGATTCACAGCAGACCGGATACAATATGGATTCCAAACCGAACCGAATGAATTAGATAAAATACTAAAAGGCACGGATGAGAAAATGATATCTAAAATTTACAGTTACCTACTGAGGTATAAATTAGAGGAGGAAACAGTGAAAGAAAACATGATAAGCTGGGCAAGAAATATAGATCACAACATAGAACTAGACAAATGGGATAAGCTATGGACAGAAAATCATAAAATGACAATGTCAATCCCATACAAAGAAAACCTATGTAAGATATTCTACAGATGGCACCTCCCACCGGCATGTTTGGCTAAAATGTTTCCAAATACATTGCCAATGTGTTGGAAATGCAAGTCGCAAAAGGGGTCATACTATCATCTCTGGTGGTCTTGCAGAAAGGCACAACACTACTGGCAAGAAATTAAGAGAATGATTGAAGAAATAACCACACAAAAAGTTGAAATGAAACCGGAATTTTTTCTATTTGGAATGACTACACCACAATATACTAAGGAGATAAAATACCTTATTATTCACTTTTTGACAGCAGCACGCATACTGTATGCTCAAAATTGGAAATCCGATTTACTACCAACAGAAGCAAAAATAATTGCAAAAATAACCGAATGTGCAGAAATGGATAGACTCACTAAAGAGCTTCAAGAGAAGAAAGATACCGATTATTATATAGTTTGGCAAAGATGGTACTCATGGCTGGAGGCAAAGATAGGGCCAGTAAAATAAAATGTTAGGAAAACTTAAGTAGGAGTACAGAAAGTGGCACATGAGAAAAACAGTAGGATGGTAGTTATGAATAGTTAGTACAAATTGCAGAAAACCACGCTGAGAAATGCACAATTATGTTAAGGCACAAATAAGCAGAAATGCAAACTTTTAAATAAAGAAACAACAGGTAAATTAGAAAACAACCACCGATATGATAGCTTCTTAGGATAGTTTTTTCTTTTTTCTTCATGTGTGTATTGTATTGATGTATATGTATGTGTTTTTGCATGTATTTATGTTGTACGTTTGTGTTCAAAATTAAAAATTAAAAAAAAACCCACCAAAACAAGTTCTTTAAAGTGTTATATTCAAAACTAAAATTAATAATTAAGAGACAAAAGAAATGGGTTCCTAGAGGTTTTTCTAAACAAAGCATGGAGCCAAGCACCACTCCTTGAAGAATGCATTCCACAGCCTGAAAACAATACAAGGAGAGGACCCTTACTCAGATGCCAGGAAAATTTCATTGTTTTTCACAATGGAATCATCACCTGGAGGACAAAATGGAGGACAAAATTTGAGAACTGATCAGGTCCATATTCCCCTGATTATCAAGGGTTTTAAAAGTAAATAACTTGTCCAGTCAGTACAGATACCATGTAATCATCATACCTCAAACTAGTTAACAACCTGGGTTGCACTAATCAAAGCAGGATGTAATGAAAGAGTGGAGCTAAAGCTCAGTTGGATTCATTGTGACCAATGGAACATCATTTTGCCAGTGTTGTTTGTCATTAACTGCATCTTTGAGTATAATCTCATGCTTATGAGAATTGGTGAATCCACCTTGGGGTTTTTTTTTCAGCTTTTTTTTTCAATTCCCTTTTATTTTTCCAAGCATCGGGGTATTTTCCAATTGACTATTACCTTTGTATTATGTCTCTAAAATATTTAAACTTGAGCCTCATTAATGGTACTGCCTATGAACAGTTTCACTGTACTTCACCTAACATTGTATTATCTTTTTACCCAAAATGCTGCCAAGCCTTGAGCTTTAGCTTACTTGCTTATGAGACAAGTACAACCGTTCAGTAGTTGAGCATTCATTAGCACTGATATGTATATTCCAATGCCTTTTTGGCATTGGAGTATACATTGCTATTTTCCAGTCCCTTGCCACTGCTGTGTTTTTCATAGCTGCTTACAAACAGCGCACATTGTCTTATCTGTATAATTTTATAATATGTTAAATATTACTGCTGGAACTTCATCAATTCCTGTAGTTTAGTTGTTTCTGGACCCATTTAACATTATATGTATAAATAAATTATACAGAAAGTCTGATTCCAGTCCAGTGATCAAATATTTGCATGTATCATTGATATGTGGGACTTTTTGGAGTTCTACATATTCACATCTCTTATTTATTTCTTCTTTCTTCTTTTTGTCTTTTGTTATTTTCATTTTTGCACAAAATGTTCTGAAAACTTTCTTAAATAAATCTCTTGTCTTTCTTATTCAATTGTTACCAGAATTATTTTCTGCATTGTTTATTTACACATAACCATTTGCATCTTTTACCTCCTCTCTAGAACTCAACAGGTATTTGGGCAATATTTTTCTTCTTTTTGTTTTGTTTTCTTCATCTATTTTTAACATATCAGCGGACAGTCATTTTGTCCTGTTTTCTTTTTACATTTCTGGTTATTTTTGTTTGCTTCATCTTTAATTATGTTACAACTTTCAGGTCAGAGTTCCCAAGGTATTTTTTAATCAAATATAATTTAATAAATTTATATCTTCACTATAATCATATCATATAAAATATTGCTGAGGCTGTATTTTTATATTTTAAGTTGTAACTTTTCTAGAAGGAGTTCATGACCTAAACCAAAGGAACTGCCAAACTTAACTTATTTTGGTTAAATATGTGTTTTTACATGCAAAGTATATAGACAGTTTGATTTCCATGTTGTCCATCAGCTAATGTCCATGTGTTGGGTTGCATTTAAGGTTGTTCGCAAAAGGTTTCATTAGTAACACTGAATTTTTATAGCAGAACTCTTATTAATCTGTATCCTGCTTTGTGTTGGCTACATTTTTACATATTATAGATGCTATTTAACTTCAGTGTTCCATTCTTCTATAATTTGAGTATCTTCTTCATTGTTGTTGTGGAATCAATTGTAAATCAACACAGAACCTGTTGCACTTCCACTATCTGTGGCTGGCTTATTTCGGTCCAAGTGATATTGCTTGGCTTGCTTTGAATTGAGATAATACTATTGTTTGGATGAAGCCTTTTATTAATAATGGGTAATACATTTCTGTTTTCTGCCTTTTGTCAAAAGTAGAACTGAAGTTTCTTTGACATGGAGTGACCTATTACAGTCCATTACAGTTTCTGATTCCCAAAATATCAAAGTTTAGTCTTGACATTTATGCCCTGACAACATCATGTATGCTTTGCTTTGTAAGTTCTGACATTCCACTTTCCAATGGTATAATGTATGTATCTTTGCAGCATTAAATTTTCTATTTGCCTTAGGTTCATCTGCAGCCTGGCTTCCCTTCAGCTTTAATCAGCCACATCATAAACATCACTCTAATTCTATTTGCTGTCTTTCAACCTAGGGCTTTGGGATGCTCATTTTCCAGTTTCATGTTGACATTGTTTTGTTTGGTACAGTCTTGTCCTGTCGCTTCAAGAAATGAGGGCAGCCAACAACTGGTCTCTATGCCCATATCTACCACTCAATCATTTCCTTGTACTTGATCTGTCCCCGTCCACACACACACACAAACACAGCCAGCCGAGGGTTAAGGAAACACTTTGGAATGCACCCAGGTCTTATCTCCCACTTGGCAGCGATAGACACACCGTCTGCCAAATGCCTTTATTTTCACAAACAGAAAGATAAGGTACTTAGCGTACAAAAAGTCCAAGCAGAAATATTATTTCTCTCCGCAGTTCCGGACGAGGCTTTAGTGACTATCCAAGGTTTACTTTTGTTCGTCACAAGGATCCCTGACCACTACCCTCTATTATATAGTCTCTGGGGTGTGGTCCAGTGACTCAGTTCTAATCCCTAGCACGCCTCCTAAGCTGCTGCAATCGTTTATCACGTCTTCGGAGGCGTGCGTCCAGGAATGATGTTTCTTTGTCACTCTGATCCGAACCAGCTGTCTCCCTGCTAATCTCCTCTCCCTCGGCCGGCACCTGAGACAATGCCAGAGGGGAGGGGCCTGGAGAGGGAGGCCTGGCTGACTCCTCTTCCTCATGCTCGGAGCTTTCTTCCTCCGATGGGACAGGCTCAGAGGGTGGGACCACAACAGTACTTACAGCTAGAGATGAGTAGAATCTGCTGGCTCAGAGCAAAGATTAATTTTATTAAAGTAACTAATGATGCATTAGCTAGAATACCCATCCATTCATCCATCCAGTCCTGAGATTCTCTATGCTGACTTGAGCAAATTTTGTCTTCTCTGCTGCAGAAGATATGTCATATCTTAGATACAGTGCATTTTTCTTTAACAAATAAAAAACAAAATCAATACTTTGCATTCATACAATCTTGCTAAAAACACTCCATTTGTGTGATTTTAAATATATCTACTCTGAATTAAATTCTATGAATTCACAGAGATTTATTTGCAAGCCATTCTGTTAAGGTCAAAATAATGTGACCTTAACTGTGTAAGCCTACTTTTGAATGCTGTTTCTGTTTCATAAATTGCCAGGGAACCTCATTAGAAAATAGAAGGCTCTAATCTTTGCCTATTTTTGCTATCCTTCCTTAGCTGTTAAAAGAAGTCAGAACATAATTGAAGTGCTCTATTGTTGGCTTTGATTATAATTAATGTGTTAGTGTAGGCATTTTGGCTTCAAAGGAGATCAGGTAAGTACATCCTATCATTGAAGGTAACAAGAATTGGGTAAAACAAGAAGCAATATTGTAAAATTTCTGTGGTTACTTATTCTTAATGCCTTGGTAGAGCAGAGAAGGTATTGTTTTGTACCATGTACTATAGCACCAAACAGCTTGTTTGAATGATTAGACAACTAACATCATGAAAGAAATGTTTTGATCTCAATACCCTACTGTGACGTTTGGTTATGGCAAATTATATTAAAAAATCTATGACGGATGGATGGATGGATGGATGGATGGATGAAGATATATAAAAAATCAATAAACAAATAAGCTGACACCTTGGCAATACTATTTCTCAAACTGATATTAACAATAATGGATGTTTCAATTGGATGTTTTCCTGAATAGATAATATGAATATATTAGTTAAAATGAGATATTGAGCAAACATGCTAGAATTCTTACATGTGGTGCAGGGGTGGGTTCCAAATTTTTTTACTACCGGTTCTGTAGGTGTGGCTTATTTTATGGGTGTGGCTTGATAGTCATGTGACAATTCTTTAGGATTTAGCAGAGGTACTGGTCTACCAGGCTTTTAACTGCTTGCAGAGCTGTACCGGTCTACCCATTTGTTTTTGGAGGCACCAGTCTACTCAGTTGTTTTTGGAGGCACCGGTCTACCCATTTATTTTTGCAGGCACCGGTCTACCACCACACTGCCTTTTAACTCTGATCAGGTGTAGGGCGGCCCTTTGAAGCCCTGTGGCAAGAGTTTAAACAGTTTTTTTCCTACTAGCCGATCAGCTGGGACTCGGGAGGCAGCAATAGATTGGGGGTGGGGCCAAATAAAAGGTAAGAATAACGTGGGG
This sequence comes from Arizona elegans, assembly GCA_022577455.1. Classification (NCBI taxonomy): domain Eukaryota; kingdom Metazoa; phylum Chordata; class Lepidosauria; order Squamata; family Colubridae; genus Arizona; species Arizona elegans. Next base: position 22,241,537 of record JAKOOJ010000007.1, read on the forward strand.
GTGGGAGGGTGGGGGTGGGGAGGCAGAACCAGTTCGGTGACATCATATCGTCACCGCTACCGGCTCGGTGGAACCAGGCAGAACCCACCACTGATGTGGTCAGAACTTTGTGTTCTGTAATGGCTCATATATTCCAAAGTATGGTACTGTGTAATGGTTTACATTAAATTCCATCTCCAGGACATGGCCAGTAGATGGTGTGACAACAGATGGCTGGATGGCTGTCTGGATGGATGATAGATAAATAGATGCCCTGTTTTCCCCAAAATAAGACATCCCCTGATAATAAGCCCAATCGGGATTTTGAGTGCATGGAAATAAGGCCAAACACTTATTTCATGGTTCAAAAAAATATAAGACAGGGTCTTATTTTTGGGGAAACACAATAGATAGATAGATAGATAGATAGATAGATAGATAGATAGATAGATAGATAGATAGATGGATAGATGGCAATGTTTCCATTCTCTTCTTCAGGGTCAGAAGCTTCAGATCTTCCCGGATAAGAGAAAATTGATGCACAGACTGTAGCAAAGAGGCATTCTTTATTGCGAGAAGGTTTATCATTTTATGTGACCAGAGGGCTTAGATGAAACCTTATATGTTCTGATAGCAAGAACTTTCAGCTTTATTTGCAATGTATGTATTACTTATATCAGTGGGTGATCCAATTTGTTACTCTAGTTTAGCTGCCATTCTTTCCTATGGAGGCTACTGAAACCTTTGCCTGAACTCTTTAAAAAATATTACAAGATTTATTGCAGCAACAGGGATATGGTCTAGCTAAGGGAAAGCCCATAAATCATCAGATTTATAGATTACAAATATACAGTGTTTTTAAATCTGTCTTATATCTATTGGTCTATTTCTCTTTACTTGCTTATGGAAATACTTAACTGCAATGGGTCCATAGTATCTATCTCTCATGCTATAAACTGGCCATGTCTCCAAGATGGAGTTTAATTTGAAACATTACTCACATTACTCAGTGCCATCCTTGGAACATATGAGCCCAATAGAGAACACAAAAGTTCTGATCACATGAAAGTCTTAAATCTATAGCATACCCACTCAATTTTCCATTTTAACAAATATATTTCTTTTTTCTATTCAGGCAAAAATCCAATGGAAATACTCATTATTGTTAATATCAAAATGGTAATTAATCAGTATTGCCATGGTGCTGATTTGTTTATTAAATAAAATATTATAGACATCTAAGCCAAAATCAGTCATAAATTAATAAAATAAAATAAAATAAAAATCAGTCATAAATTAATAAAATAAAATAAAATAAAATAAAATAAAATAAAATAAAATAATAAAATAAAATAAAATAAAATAAAATAAAATAAAATAAAATAAAATAAAATAAAATAAAATAAAATAAAATAAGATTTTCTAACCAAAATCTTAATGGCTTCTGAAAGGGGGGTGGGTATAAACAGGGTGGATCATGTGGATTTGGGGTGCAATCCACAGAGGGAGGGATTAGTAAATAATTTTCCAAAAGTGAAGCCAAAGTCAACACAAAATTACATCATAGGAAACTCGGAACTGTGAATAGGCAGACTTAATACTGGCATGGAAATGGGCTGTTCCATCAAGGTTATGGTTGGGAGGGGCAGATATGGTGGGAGCAGGAGGCCACATCATGTCAGGGGGGTACGCACCCACTGTCTTCAAGCGGTGGCATGCTCCGACCTCCAAAGCTCTTCTCGTTCCTTGAGTTGCTCAAGAGCCCGAGTCTTAGGCTGATGTTATGCAATGCCAGGTCCGCGGCTAACAAAGCCCCCCTCATTTGTGACCTAATTCAGGAGGGGAAAGCGGACCTGGAAGGTATTACAGAGACCTGGTTGGGCAATTAAGGGGGGGTCCCCCTCGTAGAAATGTGCCCACCAGGTTTCCGCGCATTCCATCAGCCAAGAACTCGGGGCAGGGGTGGAGGTGTGGCAGTCATTATAAAGGAAGGTCTTGACCCTAGGGAAGTCACTGTCCCTCAGACAACCAGATGTGAGTCCCTCCTCGTGGAGTGGGATTATGGGTTACAGATGGGCCTGTTGATTGCGTACCTGGCTCCCTGCCACGTATCAGCAGCCCTGCCTGAGCTCCTCAACGTAATAGCCGAGGTGGTAGTTGAGACTCTTAAGCTACTGGTTATGGGAGATTTCAACCTGCCATCCATTGGTGAAACGTCTGAAGGGGCTCAGGAGTTTATGGCTTCCATGACGGCCATGGACCTGACCCAATTAGTTCATGGCCCTACTCACACAGGGGGACACACTCTGGATTTGATCTTTATCTCTGACCAGTGGCTGAATGGTCTAGATATAGGGGATATATTCATTGAACCCTTGTCATGGTCAGACCATTCTCTCCTTAAGCTTGACCTTCTGACCACTACAACCCACCGCAGGGAGGCAGAATCAATTAAATGGTTCAGCCCCAGGTGCCTGATGGATCCTGATAGGTTCCGGATGGAGTTTGGGCCATTTCCTGAGACCTTGGCTCATGACTCGGCTGAAGACCTAGTGGCGTCCTGGGATAGGATGGCCACTGGTGCTTTAGACCAGGTCGTGCCTTTGTGGCCTCTGACCCGTCGTCGAACCTACCCAGCTCCTTGGTTCTCTGATGAGCTGAGGGGGATGAAACGCCGGAAAAGACACCTAGAGAGCAGTTGGAGGACCAGCCGTTTCGAATCCAACCGAACACTAGTGAGATCTTATATTAAGACCTACTTAGTGGCGATAAAAGCAGCAAAATGTAACTATTTTTCCGCTCTTATTGCATCGGCAGATAATCGCCCAGCCACCTTGTTTAGGGTTACCCGCTCTCTACTCTAGCTGAGAGCCCAGGAAGACCCTCTGCAAGGATGAGCTGAGGATTTTGCACAATATCTGCACGATAAAATCGCTCAAATTCGGGAAGGCTTGGACTCTAACTGGGTTAATTTGGATGAAATGACGAGGGCAAATCTTGAGGACATTATCTGGGATGAGTTTGATACTGTGACTCCTGAAGACATGGACAGGTTACTGGGGAAGCTGAATGCGACCAAATGTTTATTGGACCCGTGCCATTCCTGGCTAGTGCTGGCTACCCGGGAGGTTACACGTAGCTGGCTCCAGAGAATTATTAACGCTTCTCTGAGTGAGGGATTCTTACCTCCCACCTTGAAAGAGGCGGTGGTGAGACCCCTCCTTAAGAAGCCCTCTCTGGATCCGGCTGTTTTAGCAAACTACCGTCCAGTCTCCAACCTTCACTTTTTAGCGAAGGTTGTCGAAAGTGTGGTGGCACGACAGCTCCCACAGTACCTGGATGAAGCTGTCTATCTAGACTCATTCCAGTCCAGCTTCAGGCCTGGATACAGCACAGAAACAGCATTGGTCACATTGGTTGATGATCTCTGGAGGGCTCGGGATAAGGGATGTTCCTCTATCCTGGTCCTATTAGATCTCTCAGCAGCTTTTGATACCATTGATCATGGTATCATGCTGCACCGGTTGGAGGGGCTGGGAGTGGGAGGCACCATATTAAAGTGGTTCTCATCCTACCTCTCTGACAGGTCGCAGTCAGTGTTGACAGGTGGACAGAGATCGACCTCAAGGCCCCTTACTTGCAGAATGCCACAGGGGTCGGTTCTCTCACCTCTCCTGTTCAACATTTATGTGAAGCCGTTGGGGGAGATCATCTGTGGTTTTGGGGTGCGATGTCATCTGTACGCTGATGACACTCAGCTGTACATCTCCACCACAAACCACCCCAATGATGCCCTTGAAGTGATGTCCTGGTGCCTTGAGGCCATACGAGTCTGGATGGGGAGAAACAGGCTTCGACTCAACCCTTCCAAGACTGAGTGGCTGTGGCTGCCGGTGTCCCGGTACAGCCAGTTAGTCCCATCACTAACTATTGGGGACGAGTCATTGACCCCCACAGAGAAAGCTTGCAATTTAGGCATCCTCCTGGATGCACGACTGTCTTTAGAAGATCATATAACAGCCGTGGCCAGAGGAGCTTTCTATAAGGTTCGCCTGATTTGCCAATTGCATCCCTTTCTAGACCGGGACTCATTACGCACAGTCACTAAAGCCCTTGTCATTTCCCGACTTGATTACTGCAATGCTCTCTACATGGGGCTCCCCTTGAAGTGCACCTGGAAGCTCCAACTGGTCCAGAATGCGGCCACGCGAGTAATTATGGGAGCAACATGGTGCTCACATGTAACATCATTTCTACGCGAGCTGCACTGGCTTCCGGTGGCCTTCCTAGTGCGCTTCAAGGTGTTGGTTCTTACCTTTAAAGTGCTCCATGGCTTAGGACCTGAGTACTTACGAGACCGAGTACTTACGAGACCTGCTGCAACCAATAACTTCCCACCAACCAATATGCTCTCACAGAGTAGGCCTACTCATAGTACCATCATTAAAACAATGTCATCTAGTAGTTCCAAGGGAGAGAGCCTTCTCTGTGGGGGCACCTACTCTTTGGAACAAAATACCCCCTGGAATACGAATAATCCCAGATCTTCTCACTTTCCGACGTGCTCTGAAGATCTTTCTGTTTCAACAAGCAGGACTAGCATAAACATCTAAATTCTATGCCATGGTCTTAGCAGATACATGAAGTTGACTCAATTTATTATTTACTGTTTATTTTAAAAAAAAAAATTATATGTATATGAAATCTTAATCTGTTCACAGCCCTGAGTCCTTCGGGAGAAGGGCGGTATAGAAATTCAATAAATAAATACATACATACATACATACATACATACATACATACATACATACATAAATAAATAAATAATATGGTAATTTTTACTTACTTACTTATTATACTTATATGCATTCCTTCCTAATCTTATAGAAACATGAAACATGATTCCAGGTGGCTTTAAAAAGACTTCTGGAATGACAGTAATGAGCCTGCCAGAGCCATCATATAGGAGAGATAGGTGGCATAGAAATTTAATAAGTAAAATAATAAATCGGGGTGGGGGGAGTGTAGTTTCATAGAGCAGATACAGTGGCAGAAAGGCTTCTCTCTTTAGTCCCACTAAACATAGTTCCTTAGCAGACAGGACTTGGAGGATATATCTTCTGCTGGATCAGACAGGATGGGCAGAAGGAAGGAAGAGGTGGTGCTTCAAACAATGTGACCCCATGCCATGAAAGGCTTTAAATTTCAGAACAAGTATCTTAATTAAATCCAGGAGCAAAATGGTACAATAGAACTCACAAAGCAGAGGTGTAATGTGTGCCAATCTAGAAGCATCCATACATTTTACACTAGCTAAAGTTCCTGGATATCCTTTAAGAGAAGCCCCATGTAGAGCACATTATAACTCCACTTTGGAGATGACCATGGCATGAGTGCAGTGGTGGGATTCAAATAATTTAACAACTGGTTTTCTGCCCTAATGATTTCTTCCAACAACCAGTTCACCAAACTGCTCAGAAAGTTAACAACCAGTTCTCCCAAAGTGGTGTGAACTGGCTGAATCCCACCACTGCATGAGTGACTATAAACAGAACCCCCGGATCCAGAAACAGACACAAAAGATGCATAAGTCAAAACTATGCAAAGGACTCCTAGTCACATTTTTACCCATTCTTTGAGGAGTAGTCAGTCCAGCAGGACCCCTAGATTTTATACTGGATATGTCTGGGACAGTGCAACCCCATTCAGTATAGTAGATGGTATAGTTCCAAAACAAGAAGTCTCCCAAAATGAAAGCACTCAGTCTTTCCAGGGTTCAGTTGAAGCCTATTGTTCCGTAATAGATTCCTACTGCCTCCATGGCACCAAGACAGGACATGATTAGCATTGCTTAATTTGCCAGTACAGAAACATATTATATCATCATGACACTGAAGATAAATCACCCCATGCCAATGCATGAACTTGCTCAGTGCCTTTATTGAGGTAGGTATTGAATAGGAGCAGGGAGAAAATTGAATCCTGCAGTATGAAAAAGCAACCAGAGGAGGGATATCTTTCTCCCACTCACCACTGATCGATATCAACCCTGGAGAAAGGCAGAGAACCAGCACAGTACCATGCCATCCATCCCCAATCGCCAGAGATAGAAGGATACCATGGTGGATGGTATCAAAGATCACTGAGAAGTCAAGCAGAGAAAGGATTAATACACAACCCCCATTCCACTCCCATTAGAGATTATTCAAAAGCAAGATCAAAGCTGTTTCTGTCCCATACCAAGACCTGAATCCTGATTGAAATAGATCCAGATAATCTGCTTCATCTAAACTCTCTGAAATTGCTGGCCACTTCAGAGGACCTTGGATGACCACTATTCCACTATCCTCCCCAAAAAGGGCAGGTTACATAATTCATGAAAATTGACCAGTATAGGGAGATCAAACAATTGTCATTTGAGGGGGTGAATCAGCATCTCCTTAAGAGAGGAGGAACAACTCCTTCAGCCAAGGACAATGTTCTGACCTAGGCTCTCTTAAAAAGCAGGAAGCAGTCTTGGTTCTGGCAAAACCTCTTTTATTTACATGACTGTGAATTACTTTTGTTCAGTCAGCAAGGCCTGTCTAAACAGTCTTTCAGAGGAATATTTATCAACACACCTTATCTCATTTGGCAAGCTGACACGTAGCTTGCTTCCAAACACAGTACAAGGCAAAACTTGGCACAGAGTCTCTCAGTGTCACGGAATGAATGAATTGTGTCCTGCAAAAGCCCACAACCTGTTTGCTCTTCTTTTGTTTCCTATGGGAGGGGCCAATCACCTCCAAGGTGTGGCTTTACTCCCAAGTCAACTCTGCTTTCTGAGTTGTTCTTGTCTTCTGGCAGCTCGGTGCATGCACACACTTGGAACAGGCTCCAGCTGTTCCTCTGCCTTGCTGCTGTCTAGCTCCTTCTCTGCCTCCAATGCAGAGCCCTTGTCCGAGCTTTCTCCAGCCCCCAGGACTGGCCCAAGTTCCTCCCCAACCTCCTCACTGTCCAACTCTGCTGCCAGCTCTGCTGGCTGACAGCGGGCCACAACAGACAAATTAATCATGCATCTGCACAACACACTTGCATCTACGCCCTCCTCCCCCAATTCAGTTTTACTTAGCCACGAAGGGCATGGATTTAAAGAGCAGGGTCCAAAGTCACAGTCATGAGAATCCTATCCACTTCCTCAGGTCAAATAGATAAAAGGACAAGACTTCATAGTTTCTGAGGCCAAACTATGCAGATCACACTGTAACTTAAATTAGAAAAGCCTGGTAAACATATCATTCTTAAGCATAATGTGATATGTTTGGTCTTGATGGAGACATCTGAGTTAAGCATGTTCAGTTTGAATTGGGTAAGTGAAACAGAAGGAAGAGTGCAATCTTGATACGCATAATCCTTACTTATGGCCATTTAATAACTGTTCAAAGTTGTGATGGCCTTGGAAAGGGTGTTTTATGTCCTATAGATCGATTAATTGATTTTGACTGATTGACTTAGCTCAGGAAAAGATACATTTGGTTTAAGGTGTTTGACAGAAACTTCCTATATGCTCCTATTCTCTCTGAATTACTGTTTGACTTTCTGATCCAGAATTCTGGACAGCAATATTGGAAATCCCTTAAGAAATATGGAGACAAACTAGAAAAAGAATGTCAAGTAGAAGAATCAGAGGATTGGGAAGTGAATTTTATCAGGTAGCCTGAAGGAGAAAAGAATGGGATGTGCACAGCACTGAAGAAAAATGACTAAGCAGGATCTTACTAAACCTGAAATGATATCACATAGAAAAAGACCAAGACCTGTTGTTTTTTTTTATCATACTCAAGGTTGGACATGGAATGATGGATGGAATATTTTACTTAATGAATAGGGGGAAAAACCTAATAATTAAAAGTATGTGGTAGTAGAATGAAAAGAAAGAGAAATTGGTGGTCAAAGAGTATGTTCAAGCAGAATGCGAATACCCATCTGATATGCCTTAATTTAGATTCTATCCAGTCAAAGTTTTGATTTGATGAACTTAAATGGTTCTACTATCTCAAAGGTTCTAAGAAAGGAGGGAGATCACAGCTTCCACCTACAAGAGTAGAAGTGCCTTTATATGAACAGCTTTATATCTACATCAATTTATCTTACATTTATATGAATAAAGCATTCTAAACAATTTTATATGCATCCATCTGAAAGCGAGCATCATTAGCAAATTACACTTTACAAATTTTAGAAATTAAACTATGAATCCAGAAGAGAGATTACAAATCTTTACAGAACAAACTAAGATGCCACACACTCAAAAATTGAAGAAAGGTCAGTAGTCAAAGAATAATTGTTATGCACAGTGTCGTATTACTGTAGGCCATAGAAAGAATTCTGTTTTTATTATTTAGTGACAAATTGAGCCCTATGAGCCAAATATTCTGTGTAAGTGGCAGATTAATAGCAATTTTTGGCAGAGGAAGCTTACCCTAAACCTCTAATAAAGAATGGCTACTGGCAACATTCCACAAAAGCATTTATTTGGCAACTATAAACTACTGTCTCACAATGTGAATGGTTTACAAGTGTGAACAAACAAACACACACATACATGGACATTGTTCTCTATGTTTTAGTGAACAAGATAATCTGAAGTTTGTATAACCTTTCAAAGAAATGGAGAGCCTTCACTTTGCATTTTGCTTTGTTATCATTTGCTTTGCCATGCCAATTGTGGTTTGTGGAATAATCCTCCAGGTTTATTCACGTACCACACTAAGTTACAAACTGTGGCGCACATACCTTAATCTTGGGTTTGCATGTCACATTAAGCCAAATTCAAACTAACCATAAACTCTCCTGACACATCATGTGAGTTTGGAACAGAACTTCCAACATGAGCAAAAAGTACTGAAATATGAGTTACAGCTGGTGAATCCAGTTGCAGAATTTCTTGTCCAATGTTGGCTAAAGCTAAATTCTAATGCATCTAATTCTTACCCCTTTCAACAGTGCAAAAATAAATTTTCAGGGATATTGGCCAATTGTTATTGATCTATATCATGAAACTCCAATAAATTTTCAAAGAAGCCCAAGGATGTCTCACAACAGCTTATAAAACACAGTAATAAGCAATGGCCTTTTAAAAAGAAGGACATTTACCGTACTTGTTTTTAAAATAAAATGTTTGCTTCATACTTCTTAGGGAAGCATAGAAAATCAATGGCACTTTAGAGATGACTGAAATAGGAATGTGGGCAACTACAGTTAACAAGTGTTGGCCCCACGGGGTAAACTAGATAGGAATTGCAATCAGATGAGTTAATTCTATTTGATTGTACAGCTACCTTGATAGAAACTTGCAAGTAGGAAAGTGCAATTCTCCTTCCCATCACCATTACAGCCCAGGAAACTAGGGAAGGTCTCTTGCCCATCCACTATGTAATTATAGGCTATGCTTTCTCTTATGCCTTTTCCCTTGGCAACATCTCTTTGCTCCACCTTCCAAGGTCTTTTCCCTTGCCATTACACCAAGGTTCCTGACCTAATACAGGTGAGAGCCAGACTGTTACAATGATAATAAAGATAATAATAATCTAAGTCCATAGAAATCAAATTTAAGCCCTGCTCAGCCATGGAAGTTCATGGGATGATTTTAGACCCAAACTTCTTTGCAAGTTATCATATGAATAAATTTGGAGACGGAAACATTTCTATATTATTTTAAGCACATGAACATAAAAAAGGCAGAATATAAATCTAATAAATATATGAGTTGGTTATATCTATATGATTTCTCTTTCTTTCATATTGATCCATTCAGAAACTACCATATGTTACTGTGATGTAAGATAGCGTATTTAGTTGTGATGATCAGATTCAGGTTATAATTTTAACATTTGTGTGAAAGCAGGACATTTGACCAGTTTCTCTGAAATATAAATTTTAAAATAGAAGTGCTGCCTTCTCCAGGAGATGATCTTCTGAGATATATCTGCTCTCCTATGGTGTGATAGTGGTTTGAAAGAGATCCTCAACCACAAGCCTTTTGTAGCATACTAATTTTTTTAGTCCTGCACCTTATATGTTGGATCACAGGTACAATTACTCCCTTCCTTGCTTCAAGGATCTGACTTGACAAAGCATTTGTCAAGCACTTGACACAGCAATCCAAAATTAATAGGGCTATCAGTGCATATAACATATATGTCTGTGCGAGTAAGATTATCACCCCTGCTGTCAACCAAAACCAAGCATTTAATAGCCAGTGCCATACCATGTGCATTAATCAAACAGGTGGCAAGAAAGCAGGGGCAGTCAGGCACAACACAGATTATGTAGACAGTAAACATAGGGTCAATCAAAATGGACTCAAATGTCTATACACCAATGCACAGAGTATGAGGAATAAACAGGGTGAATTAGAAATTCAAGTAAATGAGGGCAGATATGATATTGTTGCCATTACAGAAACTTGGTGGGATGAAACCCACAAATGGAACATACAGCTAGAGGGATATAAATTATTTAAAAGAAATAGATCAAATAAAAGAGGAAGTGGAGCTGCATTATATATAAGAAATAACTACATCTCTACAGAAATAGAGCACAACAATGATGAAAGTTATCTTGAATGCATTTGGGTCAATATTAAAGGGGGGGGGATGTCATTACCATAGGTCTATACTATAGGCCACCCAACCAAATAGAGGAAGTAGATGAACTTTTTGCTAGTCAGCTAACTAAGGTATGTAGGAAGCACATCACAATAGTAATGGGGGATTTTAACTACCCTGACATCAACTGTGCAGACAAACTCTGCACCAAGTGGAAGATCCAACAGGTTCCTAACAAACCTAACAGACAACTTTGTTTCCCAAAAAGTAGAGAAGGGAACAAAGGGATCAGCCATATTGGACTTAATTCTCACTAACAGAGATGAAATGATAGAAGGTGTTGAAGCTACAGGAAACTTGGGGGCAAGTGATCACGCAATATTGGAATTCAACATTATGCAAACACAAGTAGTAGAATAAAGTCAAACTAGAGTCTTGGACTTTAAGAGAGCTAATTTCAATAAACTTAGAGAGAGCTTGAAAAGGATTTGAGAATCCTCAAGGGGAAAACAACTCAAGAAGCTTGGGAAATTTTGAAAAGTGAGATTATAAAAGCCCAGTCTAGCACAATACCAATGAAGAAGAAAAATAATAGATTTTAAAAGAAATCAGCATGGCTGCATAAAGAACTCTCAAAAAATTGAAAGACAAAAAGGACAAGTATAAAAAATGGAAAGAGGGGCAAACAACTAAGGCAGAATATCAGCAAATAGCCCGAGCCTGTGAAGATGAAGTGATGAAAGCTAAGGCTCACAATGAACAAAGACTTGTGACTAAAGTAAAAAATAACAAAAAAGCTTCTTCCAACATATTAAAAACAAGAAAAAAGTCAAGGAAACAATTGGCCCATTGCTGGGAGAAAGTGGCAAGAAGGTGACAAGCAACAGGGAGAAAGCAAAACTACTTAATTCATTTTTTGCATCTGTCTTTACACAAAAGGAAAAAACAGACCAACCTATCAAAAACAGCACCACAAAAAACAGATTAGGAACACAAGTTAAAATAGGGAAGAAAATGGTAAGTGAACACTTGTCTACCCTAGAGGAGTTCAAATCACCAGGACCAGATGGATTACACCCCAAGGTTCTGAAGGAACTGGCAGACGAGATCTCAGAACCACTGAACTATATCTTTCAAAGATCCTGGAGCACAGGGGAACTGCCAGAGGATTGGAAAAGAGCTGATGTAGTTCCCATCTTCAAAAAAGGAAAAAAAAATAGATCCAGGAAACTACAGACCTATCAGCTTGACCTCAATACCAGGGAAGATTCTGGAAAAGATAATCAAACAACGAATCACCGAACACCTAGAAACAAACCAAGTAATAACCAAAAGCCAACATGGATTTGTCAAAAACAGATCATGCCAGAATAATCTTATTGCATTCTTTGACAAAGTGTTCTGCCCCAGCTACGATCCCCAAAGTACGCAGCACACACGAAGTCCGTTCAAACTTTAGTTTACTAAATAAACCAGTTTTTTACAACAATGACTGTTAATTAACTGCATTAACAGCTGCCAAGAATTCAAAGAATAATACTGAAAGCTTACTGTGTTGGCAGAATGCCCAGAACCAATTTGCAGGAAGCTGATAAGATAAGCAAGACAAGACACGAATGTATGTGAATTAAATTGTTCCCTGCAAATTGCTTCAGTCGGTGTTCCTCCTTAAATAGGCTAAGGGAGTGGCCAATTAGCCCCAAGCCTTACTCTCAAGGAGACTTCCTCCTGAGGAGCCACTCCTGCCTTTTGGCAGCTCTGTGCATCCGTGATTCAAGAAGAGGCTCCTCCTCTTCGTCCTCTTCACTTAAGGGAGCTTCTGGAGGTTCTGAGAGCCCTGGCTGAATCCCCACCTCTGGCAGCACATCTTCTCCAGCCTCCTCATTGTCTGACTCGAGTGCCAGCTGCACAGGCTGCTGGTGCAGCACCACACCAGCCTCCTCTCTGTTGGAATCAGCAACTAGCTGCACAGGCCGCTGACGGGCCACAACACAAAGTGACAAAATTAGTGGACCAGATTAATGCTGTCGATATAATTTACTTGGACTTTAGTAAAACATTTGATAAAGTAGACCATAACCTACTACTAGATAAAGTAGAAAAATGTGAGCTAGACAGCATCACCACCAGATGGATTCGTAACTGGCTGACCAATCGCACTCAACGTGTAGTCCTCAATGGAACTGCATCTACATGGAGGGAAGTATGCAGTGGAGGACCCCAGGGCTCTGTTTTAGACCCAGTGCCCTTCAACATCTTCATCAATGACTTGGACGAGGGGATAGATGGGGAACTCATCAACTTTGCAGATGACACCAAGTTGGCAGGAATAGCCAACACTCCAGAAGATAGACTCAAGATACAGAAGGATCTTGACAGACTTGAAGATTGGGCGCTATCTAACAAAATGAAATTCAACAGTGAAAAAAGCAAGGTTCTACATTTAGGGAAGAAAAACAAAATGCACAGGTACCGTATATGTGGTACTGTGCTCAATAGTAGTAACTGTGAGAGGGATCTTGTAGTCCTAGTGGACAACCATTTAGATATGAGCCAGCTGCCAAAAAAGCCAACACAGTTCTGGGCTGCATAAATAGAGGGATAGAATCAAGATCACATGAAGTGTTAATACTACTTTATAATGCCTTGGTAAGACCACACTTGGAATATTGCATTCAGTTTTGGTTGCCACGATGTAAAAAAGATGTTGAGACTCTGGAAAGAGTGCAGAGAAGAGCAACAAAGATGATTGGGGGACTGAAGGCTAAAACATATCAAGAACGGTTGCAGGAACTGGGTATGTCTAGTTTGATGAAGAGAAGGACTAGGGGACACATGACAGCAGTGTTCCAATATCTCAGGGGTTGACACAAAGAAGAGGGAGTCAAACTATTCTTCAAAGCACCTGAGGGTAGAACAAGAAGCAATGGGTGGAAACTAATCAAGGAGAGAAGCAATTATAAACTAAGGAGAAATTTCCTGACAGTTAGAACAATTAATAAGTGGAACAACTTGCCTGCAGATTTTGTGAATGCCCCAACACTGGAATTTTTTAAGATGTTGGATAACCATTTGTCTGAAGTGGTGTAGGGTTTCCTGCCTAGCAGGGGGTTGGACTAGAAGACCTCCAAGGTCCCTTCCAACTCTATTATTCTATTCTATTCTATTTTCTAAACTAATCAAACATATCAACTAGCCAACAGTGATTGGAACAAATGGTTTTATACCAGGATCTCATCTCAGATAAGAGAACTTGGCTACTAGATGTATGATCTATCCTTTTATGGGTCATATAAATGCCAAGTGATATTGTATGGGACATGATTGTACAAATAATCTGTACTATATAAATTTTATTAGTTGCATAATGATCTGATGACTGAAATGACATATACGGGCCATTAGCATTCATGATGGAATGAAGAGAATATCATTATTTTCCTCCTTGTAAATTCCCATTCTACTACTGGATCAGGAGTTGACAAGACATGGTACCCTAAGTGATGTTGAATTTCAACAACTGGAACCTTTCACTGTATATAAGGAAGACATTTTTGTGTTGCTGCTTATAAACTCAGATCTTCCATTTTCTATTGATAATGATTAGTTATGTTGACCAAACATAAAAAAAAATATGCTCTTTCAGTATGACTGCACAGGAGATGTTTACATTTGGCTGCTTCGAAACAGTCTTTAAACTGGCCAAATATAGACCCATGTAGCTGATTTGTATTTTTTTACTACAGAATGGATACTCTTTGAAAAACATTTTGTAACAATGTGCTGAAATTAATTTGCGAAAATACACATTTTTGACTATCTAAAAATATTGTTGCCAAGCAACAGGATAAAAATATGAGCCTCTCACTTGGAGGACATAAAACTGTGTGTACCTTCTAATAGCATATGCAGATGAATTCTGTCCTATAAAACTGAAAATCATTTCTCAGGTCATTGTATATGGATGTGTATCTGAGTGTGGGTGTGCATATAATTTTCAGCCAGGATTTATGGAGTGGGTTCTTGAAAGCCTTTTCATTTGTGAAATTCCTATTATGTCTGCCGTGAATATGGTTTGAAGATATTGGGGAAAATGTTTGAAACAATGCCAATTTGTGTTTCATTATTCATTTATATCACTGAGTTGGCATTAGTAATCTTCTAAGCCTCTAGAGTCATATGGAGCAGTAGCTTTAGAGATGTCTCCAGATCTACTTTATTCTCTGAAGCTTATGCCTTTATACAGACATCATTTCCTGGGGGACCAGAATGATACTGGCAGGCCAGAGGAAATGGTAATTGTGTCAAAGAAACACAGCAAATGAGGTTCTCTCATGGGACACTAAAAGAAAGTGAAGGCTTTAATTACAGTCTGCAGATCCACAAACTGTGAAGACCATATCATGTATCTGGCATTGATTTGTGAATCATTATTAACTTTCCAGCATCCTCTTCAGCATTACAGTAGGCAAAGCTTTGAATAACAAGCAATTGTGTCCTTTCCTTCATGCCATGTTCAATATTACTGATAATTCTAAGAGTTGTTTTGCAAACTAGAGGCCATACACTATGCAAACATACAGGTGTGTGCATGAGTGTAAAATATAAGGACTGAAAGGGAGTGAAATTATTCCCAAGCAAATTAAATGAACTGGGGAAGGGGTGAACAAATCTGTAGTGAAGCCTACCCCAGTTTAACTTCTTCCCAATTTTTGGACTCCGCCCCCTATAAAAAATACCGGGATGTCAGTTATGAAATATAAAGTTCAAAACACCTGGAAAGCAGGCTAATTTAATTTGGGTAAATGTTAATATAATTGAATTCTACTTCTCAGTGCTCAGTATGGCATACATTTTTCAGAATACTATATTAAAAGAAAAGACTATGTGCATGCAATTTCTACACATAAAGAGCTGAATTGTGACGTCACCCTCAGCTTTGCCTGCTTCAGCTGCCATAAGAAACGGGGGGGGGAGGGACTAGTTAAGGGGCGAAGGGGGGAAGGTGCAGGAGGTGTTTTTTTTCCATTGTAGGACGTGTCTTCCCAAGAAACGAAAGTGAATCTCCAAAGGGGCCAGCTGACCAACTGCCCTACATTCCTGATGAATGATGTTGCCAGACGTGATGCCACCTGACCTTTGGGAGACCTTTGGATTGGATGATGGTCAATGGACACGGGAGGGGGGAGAAGCTTAGTAGATGCTATTTCGCGCATTTTGCTCACTTCCAGCTTTACCTGGGTTGCGATCATTTCATATTCAGTAAAAGTACTAATCTCTTCAAAATGATTGAGTTTGGGTTTTCCTTTCCTGGATATTGAAGGAAGCATACCTGACAATAAGCTGGAAGTCACATCCAGTCATCCTGGACAAAAACTGAGGGGACTGTAAATCCAAAATATGTCAGATCGAGAGAGTGATGGAGGAGAGCAAATGGGGGCAGCAAGTTCGACTGCAGCCGCCCTCCAAGCAGAGAAAGAGAATGCAGAATGGTTGGAAAGACTCCGTTTAGAGCCGGAGGAAGCCAGATGGTCGAAAGGAGTGGGGAGATGGCCGGACTGGGGGGAGGACCCCCGGGGAGTGACGACTTCCAGACCCCATAAAAAAGAGGCAGTGTGGATGCAAGAGCAAAAGGAACATCTCATGATGGAACAAGCCTTGCAGCTTATCCGTGATGTAGAAGAGAGCAGAAAAAACCGTGAGTCTTTTGGAATTCCTGTGGAGAAGGGGGGAGCAGGCCCCAGGGGGGAGCCAGAAGAGACAGCCTGTGGGGAAGAGGAAGAGTTTGAGGAAGAAACATCCCAGGCTTTGGCAGCTCAAGGGAGAGATGCAGCCGGCCAGAGAACCCCAGCCTTTCAGGCCCCCTCTCGCAGACGTAAAAAGCCAAAAATCCCGCCCCCCCTTCCTGGGAAGTATGATGGAAATCCTAAAACCTTGGGATTTTTCCTGACCCAAGTGTGGAACCACATGCAGGATTGGGGGGAGGACTACGTATCAGAGGCTGCTAAAGTGAGAAGTGTCAGGAACGCCTTAGAGGGAGTAGCTGCTGAGTGGATGGTTGTTCTCCACAATAACAACTCCCTCTTGCTGAGAAATTACAACCAGTTCATGGGGGCCCTTAGGAGGCATTTTGAAGACCATTTAGCTGAACGAAAGGCGAGACTCAGAATGAAGAGCATTCAGCAGGGCTGGAGGCCGGTGGCAGAGTATATCCAAGAGTTTCGTGAACTGGCACCCTATATGACAGGCTGGTCAGAAATGGCTCTTTTGAAGAGCTTCAAGGATAGGTTGAATGAAGAGATATATCGAGACTGTAGAAGCATGGGGGTCCCCGAAGATTTGCACAGATGGTACATAGTAGCTGAGGATGTGGAGATCGAGCTGAGATGGAGCGAACTCCGAGGAAGGCGTATGGAGGACCAGTCATCTTCCTTCCACCGTAAAGGGACACCAAAGATGGCTGGGGGGAAGGCCGAATTCAAACCCAAGTCAAAGCCCTTCACCTGCTTCAAATGTGGGAAAGAAGGTCACCGGGCTGCCGAATGCTTCTCCAAGCCACTGCCAAAAGCTGCCGGGGCCGGCCCGAAGAAAGGTGACAAAATACCCACCAAAACCCGCGGCACCGCCCTGAAAGGAGAAGTCGTTGAGTTCTCTCCCTGAAACCAGGGAGTTGGGAACTTCGACCAACGATGACGACAGCGAGACGGACTCCGACTCTGACACCGACGATCGGGTGAGTCACACGGAAGAACCCTTACTCATCCCCATAGAAATAAGGGTGCCCTCCACAGGGGCTCACGCGCAAATGTTAGTCCTGTTGGACTCGGGGTGTACTAGGTGCATAATTAGCCCCAAAGTAGTGGAGGAAATGGGACTGAGACTAAAAACTTTAAAAAGACCCATTGCATTCTGTCAATTAGACGGGTCGATTGCAGGAGGGGGCCCAGCTAGCTTTATGACCGAACCCCTTGAACTGCAGTTGGGGAATCATGTAGAGAATCTCAGATTTATTGTAGCCCCTGGCATGGAGAGACCCCTCATTCTAGGAGTGCCCTGGCTTCGAAAATGGAACCCACGGGTAAATTGGAAAACGGGGATTCTGCGCATCCGCACGGCAGAACCAACTCCGGAAAAGGAAGGCCCCCCCTGAGGGATGACATAAAACCAGAAAGGGTGGCAGTAGACATTAACTATATTGAGGGAGAAGAGAAGATTCCAAAGGAATATTGGGATCTCAAGGAAGTCTTTAGCGAAAAGGCATCGGATGCTCTGCCTCCCCACAGGGCCACCGACTGCACCATTGAAATACTCCCTGGGGTGAAGCTTCCCAAACCAAAAATTTACCCCATGACACCTCGAGAATTGGGGGAATTGAGAAATTTTATTGACAAAAATCTAGAACGGGGATTCATCGAACGAGCCAAACCCAAGGTGGCGGCGCCAGTAATGTTCTGCAAAAAGAAAGATGGATCCTTTTGTTTAGTAGTTGATTATAGAAATATGAACGCGATTTGCGTAGAAAATGTCTACCCCCTCCCACTCATGAAGGATATGTTAGCCCATTTAGGGAAGGGAAAAATTTTCACCAAACTTGATTTAAGAGAGGCATACTACTGAGTGAGAATAAAAGAGGGGGATGAATGGAAGACAGCATTTAATTGCCCACTGGGATGTTTCCAGTTTAGAGTACTCCCTTTTGGACTACAGGGAGCCCCTGCTGTATTCATGCAGTTGATCAACGAAGTATTGCATGAGCACCTGTATAAGGGGGTGTTGGTCTATTTGGATGACATTCTGATCTATTCTGACAACATGGCCAACCATGTAAAGTTGGTACGGACGGTCTTGAAGAAACTCAGAGCGGCTGAACTCTATGCCAAACTTTCTAAATGTGAATTTCACCAAGACAAAATCGACTATCTTGGATATCGTATATCGCATGAGGGAATAGAGATGGACCCTGAAAAGGTCCGGGCAGTGCTGGAATGGGCTGCACCACGCACCCGTAAACAGTTACAGAGCTTCTTAGGGTTTGCTAACTTTTATAGACAATTTATCCCCTCTTTCGCGAAAATTGCACTACCAATTACAGACTTGCTAAAAACAAAAGGGGAAGTAAAGCCCAAACCCTCGAAACCACTAGAATGGACTATGGACTGTCAAGCCGCTTTCGAAAAATTGAAACGGCTGTTTGCGGCTGAACCTGTGCTCAAACACCCTGACATGGAACAAGCTTTTGTAGTACAAGCTGATGCCAGTGACGTAGCTGTAGGAACAATACTCTTGCAAAAGAATGAAAACGGGATATTACAACCCTGTGCTTACACGTCCCGTAAACTATCAGAAATGGAAAGGAGATGGGCCATATGGGAGAAAGAGGCGTTTGCAGTTAGATGGGCGCTGTTAACATGGAGACAATTTTTAGAAGGGGCGAAACACCCTTTCGAGGTGTGGACTGATCACAAGAATTTAGAAGCATTAAAAACACCACACAAACTATCACCAAAACAGGCTCGTTGGGCCCAACATTTCAAGCATTTCAATTTCACTCTACGTTACCTTCCTGGTGGAAAAAACTTCATGGTGGACGCACTTTCCAGATTGCCGCAGTACAACAGCATCAAGAAGGAGGTGGTTCAACCAATGATCCCCTTGACACAATTGGCAACACTTGTCACTACTAGAGCACAGAGAAAAACCAAACCAGAACTCTCGGGGGATTTACTCGAAAAATTGCGAGAAGCGCTAAAAACTGACGAGTGGTAGGAAACTTAAGGCTTTTTGGATAAAAATTTGGTGGGTCATGCAGAATGTTTTGAAGAAAAAAAATTCAATTTTCTCCACAATTGTTTTTATTGGGTATAGTTAAGGGTTTTACTTTGGGTGAAACAAAGTTGATATTGTACATGATAACAGCTGCGAGACTATTGATAGGTAAATACTGGAAGAATGAAGTTTTGCCCACGATCGAGGAATGGACTTTGAAGATGGCCAGTTTTGCAGAGATGGCGAAGATTTCAGCATATTTAAAAGACTGTTCACAAGAGACTTATGAATGGGAATGGAAAAAGTGGATAGATTATGTTCAGAATAAATATCAAACTAGGAAGTATCAAATAGCTTTTATTTGAAAATGATATATCAAGATAGAAATATTTCAATGTAATGAAGATAAAAAAAATATAAGGGGGAGGGAGGGGTTCAAGTTTTATATAAATTTTATACTAAGGGTTTTTTTTTTACCTGATATGAGTATATCGTGTGGAAGTCCAGGGGGAGGGGAGGATTAGGGAGGGTTAGGGAGGTTGGGAAGCTTGGGGTGGGTTGGGGGGGGAAAGGGGTGAAAATGTAATTGTAAAACTTTTGCAATAAAAAAATAAATAAATAAAAACCACTCGAATGAATGCACACTTTGTGACGGACTAGCTTGGGTTGGATCGAAATTGTATGTTCCGACCATATTAAGAACAACCATATTGAAATATGCTCATGATGCCAAGGTCGCAGGACACTTTGCGTTTGTCAAGACTCTACATCTTGTTAAGAGACAATTTTGGTGGCCTGCACTTAAAAAGGACATAGAGGCATATGTGGCTAGCTGTCCAGTATGTGCCTCGGCTAAAAGACCTCCAGGAAAACCCCCTGGATTGCTGCAAAGTGTGGCTAGACCGAATGCCCCATGGAAGGAAATATCTATGGATTTTATTGTGGACTTACCAGAGAGTGAAGGCTGCACTGTCATTTGGGTAGTAACTGATTTGTTTTCCAAACAAGTACATTTCATCCCTTGCTCAAAGATCCCTTCAGCAAAAACCCTTGCAAAACTGTTTATTCGGCAGATTTACTGACTACATGGATCTCCAAAAAGAATAATTTCTGACAGGGGTGTGCAATTTACTTCCAGTTTCTGGAAAGAGTTCTTGAAGTTGATAGGCTCCACCCAGGGGCTAAGTTCCAGTCACCACCCTCAGACAAATGGGGCCTGTAAAAGAACCAATGGAGTTCTAGAACAATACCTGAGGTGTTACGTAAATTACCAGCAAGACAACTGGATAGACTTGTTGCCATTTGCAGAAGTGGCATATAATAATTCCATACACAGTAGCACCGGATTCACTCCTTTTAAGGTCGCGTCAGGCCAGGATTTCGTACCCATTCCCGAGCTACCACAAGATGATCCCCAGAATCCCTCCTTGATGGATTGGATTGAACAATTAAAGAGCACATGGGCAGTGACTCGGAAGGCATTAGATGAGGCATACCCGGCCCATAAGGCGCAAGCCGATAAGAAAAGGTCCCCAGCTCACATTTATAAAGTGGTGATAAAGTCTATTTATCTACTAAATACTTACAGACTACCCAGAAGTCCAAAAAGCTGGGCCCTAAGTATGTGGGACCATTTCGTGTGATTAGACTGATTAATCCAGTAACAGTTGAATTGGAATTGCCAAAAACGTTGAGACGTATACATCCTGTATTTCATGTTAGTTTATTAAAACCTGAACACTCGTCTCCTCTAAGGGCTGACCAAAGCACCCCTCCAATTCCCATTCTCACAGAGGGAGAGCAACATTTTGAAGTTAAGGAAATTTTGGACTCTAGGAAACACCATGGTAAAGTCCAATATCTGATAGCCTGGAAACATTTCCCTTTGTCTCAGGCTGAATGGGTGAATAAACGGGATGTCCGAGCTCCCAAGAAAATACAGCAATTCTATACCAAATACCCTGATAAACCATAATTATTGTATATATTCTATTTCTCTCTCTTTTCCTTCCTCTTATTTAGGAATAACGTCTCTTCTGCAAGAGGGGCCGAATGTCAGCCTCAGCTTTGCCTGCTTCAGCTGCCATAAGAAACGGGGGGGGGAGGGACTAGTTAAGGGGCGAAGGGGGGGAAGGTGCAGGAGGTGGTTTTTTTTTCCATTGTAGGATGTGTCTTCCCAAGAAACGAAAGTGAATCTCCAAAGGGGCCGGCTGACCAACTGCCCTACATTCCTGATGAATGACATTGCCAGACGTGATGCCACCTGACCTTTGGGAGACCTTTGGATTGGATGATGGTTAATGGACACGGGGGGGAGGAGAAGCTTAGTAGATGCTATTTCGCGCGTTTTGCTCACTTCCAGCTTTACCTGGGTTGTGATCATTTCATATTCAGTAAAAGTACTAATCTCTTCAAAATGATTGAGTTTGGGTTTTCCTTTCCTGGATATTGAAGGAAGCATACCTGACAATCTAGACCTCCTCATACTTCCAACTGATTCACTGCACTGCATTGCAGATGGCAATGAATCTGCTCTAGGCACAACTAAGTCTGGTTCCAATTTATAAACTAAGCCTGGATCCAATTTACAAATTCTGGCATGTAAAACCCAACATAGGAATCTTGTCAACTCTGCCCACAGATTAATTCAACTCCAGCTCAGAAGATTTGAGATAGAACTTCTGAGGAAATAATTCTTGGCAATGATGGAAAGGATTGTACTGTATATTATAAGCCAAGGATTTGGGGATATCCAATGGATATCCATTCCTTCCCCAAATCCTTGGTTACAATATACAATCAAGTTGATCCATCACTGATATGCTGGGATTTCCTCTCCTGAGCTGCAAGTTGCTATCCCCAGATGAAAAATGGGCCAAAAATGTTTACAAGGCTCTGAAGATTCAGCTTGTCTTAAACAAGTTGCAATTATTCCATTTTAAAACATGACAATAACTACAATTATAATAACTCTACCTCTGCCATTTGCAACCCTTTATTTAAACATTTATTAGTTTAAAATATTTATAAACTGCTTTTTTGCCTAGCAATAGGGCAGTACAAAATGCATAATAATAAGGTTTTTTTTTTCCAAAGATAGAGATTGAGAGCCCTGGAAAGCTAAAAAGTGAGGGCTAGACCATATGAACACACCATTCCTGAATCCTTTTCCAGCACATAAAAAGGTTGTGTGTTGAACTAGTTGCAATGGTGCTAGAATATAAAGAAACCAACTGACTCCAAGCTTTTAGAAGCATAGTTATCTAGCGAAAGTCTTGCATAGGGAAATAAAATGGCATGCTATATCTTCAAAATAAAGCTATCTTATCTGCCAGTTATCTGTTCAAAAAGATAGTTCCCCACACCCTATTTGATATCTGTTGCTCAATCAGTCTTTGCTTTAAAAGATAGAGCCCTTTATATCAATGAGTTGTTGGGTTCTTCCTTTTTTGAAGTCAGACTAAGTTCTAGAGGTTAAACCTTCTCTCTTAGGAAAGGTGTTTGGATAGACATCAGATGAATCTGCAGCTGCTGTACACACTTAGTCCCAAATGTTTTAGAGTGCATTTGTTTGCTTCAATTTTTATTTCTTAAACTCTTTTTCTTTTAGTGTGTAATACCAATAAAAATAAAATATTAAAAAAGGAAAAATAGATAAAGCAGAAAATCTACAAAGATACTCCTGAAAATGCCCCTGGGTGGCTAATTCATTCAGATGGAATCAGAATAAGGAAAAAAACACATTAACTTATTAGTATGGATGTGGTATTCTTATGTGGACTTGAAAGTGTTCTTTTGTAGTGACTGTTTCTGCTGGTCGGCAGGCCCCTCTGCTCAGCTTTTTCAAGCCAGGGTTATTTCTCTAGCTCTAGTTCATGTGCTTTTGAGAGAACAAATTCACTGCTTGAAATTAGCCAGGAGGAAACTGTGCCTCAATAGAGTGCTATGTTAAAAGAAGCTACAAATAAAAATAATAATAATAAAACACCCAGTTTTTCTTCAACAGTTTGTCCCCTCTTTGGCAACAAATCTCAGGCCTAGGTGGCTTAACTGGGATACTTTTAAAATTGCAACTGATACAAGAGGCTTCAGTGCAAACTAGATCCAGTATTTATCATTATTCCCCTCAGGGCTTTTTTCTTTTCTCTCTCCCCTTATTAGTCATTATTAAGATAACTAATTGTAAATATGCTTTTCTGTTTACATTTTTTGTTCAGAAGCATTTCTCTATATTATGTAAAATAGAACTTGTTTCCTGTATAATAGTTGCTGAGGTTTCTTTCGTAAAATAGACAATAAAAAGTACCCAGTTCAAGAAATCCATAACCAGCAAAACGGAGTATCTGATTTGGGATTTTTAGGGGGTGATTATAAAGACCCAATAATCTCTTCAGTCCTTTTTGACAGGATTTCTCTATCTTAGATCGTGCATGACTGATAGAGACTCTGTGCCTGTAGCTTTTTTTAAAATGGAGAAATAAGAGTGAATGTACTAAATGATTTATGAGAGGAAAACTTTGGTTGAGAATATGCCACGGCCTCAGTTTCTCATTCCAGAATCATCTTCCAGAAAGGGGAAGCATTTTAGTCTTTGCAACAAGTTTTTGTTGTTGTTTTGTTCCTTTGATCCGTTGATCCTGGCAGCTGCTTAGACAAGTCCCTGTAGTTTTTTTGGCAGATTTCGGAATTGCTTTGCCCTTGCCTGCTTCCTAGGGCTAAAGAGACTAGTGATTGGTCCAAGGCCAGGCAGCTGGCTGGACTAAGAGTCTCCTGATTTCTAGCCTGGCCACTTAACCAGAGCACCAGACTGGCTCTCTTGCAGTACTTACTAGAAAGAAACTTATGGCATTTTGAATAACAAAGACATTATCACATAAGCTTTTGCAAGATTGATCCTGAAAGTGATCTAATAACTATGTTAAATCCATCTATTCTATGATGTTATTATAGTCATAGATACATCAAAATCTCCATATCAAAGAGCTCATGGTAAACCATGAATATATAGCACATTGAAACAATGAAATACATACAGTATATCTGAATGTTGTAATCAAACACATCTGCTGATCCAGGGGATAAAAAACACAGTCCATGATACATCCCTAATGGGATTTCATTGCAGAAGAATTAAGCTTAGTTATTGATAATATAATCCCTTCATTTATGTGCAGCAAAAGCAGTATTAAATCCTATTGCAGAGATCTGCCAGAGTCTTTTCTTGGTATAGAGGCTACAAGTACATTAGATTTTAAAGTGATCAAAAGTTTGAGTCGTATAGCATTATCCTAGAATAATTTTTGCTCTGGAACACAATTTGTAATTGTGTTGCATTATGAAACTCATGCTTGGAAAGGAATAGGAGAGACGTTGCTCTGAAGGAATAGGAGTTCAGACAATGAAGGAAGTGGGCCATATTCAGTAACAAGCATTCAGGCCAGCTACAAGTACCTTGGTATCCCAAGCCACAAGGAAATCATGAATCACAGTGAGGATGCAAAGAAAACAACAACATTTGAGTACCAGCAAAGAAGTCCTGAAGAACAAACTCAATGAGAAGAACAAAGTTCATGCCATCAATACATATGTCCTGCCAGTCATCAGATGCCATGGTGATCTAATGAGCTGGCCAAAGGAGGATCTGAAAGCTGTTGATGTGAAGACCCAGAAGCTCCTCACAATATATAGAGGTTTCCATCCCTGATCTAACATCCAGAGACTGGACACCAGACAGAAACAGGCAGGCAGAGTTTGCCAAGTATAAAAGCCACTGTCCTTAACAAAATCCAGTGCATCCACATCAGCAAGGCAGGACCCAAAGATGAGCTTTTGAAAGAATGCCTGAGACAGCACCAGACATGGGAAGAAAATCAAACAGAGGAAATGCCATGGCAAGACAAGACCCTGCATGAAATGTATCCCCATCAGCAGCTGAGGTAGCTGACATTGGGAAATCTTGGGAAAGGGATGATCTAAAAGACAGCACTGAGGCACTGACCATAGCAACACAAGAACAGGCACTAAGCACCAGATTCATAGAAGCAGAGTCTGCCACGTTAGATGGGATTTGAGGTGCATGCTATAACACAGTCCAATACATAGTGGCAAGGTATAATATGCAGACAGGAATAGCATACACTAAATAGTACAACCAAATTACTGGCATTGTATAAAGGAACATCTGCACCAGTGGTGGGTTCCTCCCGGTTCGGCTCGGTTCCGCCAAGCCGGTAGCGGTGCCAATATGACATCACCGAACCAGTTCTGCCCCCCGCCCCCCGCATTATTCTTACCTTTTATTTGGCCCCACCTCCAATCTATTGCTGCGTTCTGAATCCCAGCTGATGGCTAGAGGGAAAAAAACAGTTTAAACTCTTGCCACGGGGCTTCAAAGGGCCGCCCTACAGCTGATCAGCGTTAAAAGAAAACAAATGAGTAGACCGGTGCCTGCAAAAATACATGGGTAGATCAGTGCCTGCAAAAATAAATGGGTAGACCAGTCCCTGCAAAAATACATGAGTAGATCAGTGCCTGCAAAAATAAATGGCTAGACCAGTGTCTGCAAAAATACATGAGTAGATCAGTGCCTTCAAAAATAAATGGGTAGATTGCTACAGCTCTGCAAGCAGTTAAAAGCCTGGTAGAGCAGTACCTCTGCTAAATCCTAAATAATTGTCACATGACCATCAAGCCACGCCCACAAAATAAGCCACCCCCACAGAAACGGTAGTAAAAAAATTTTAGAACCCACCCCTGATCTGCACACTGTATAATTTCAATCCTCCCAAATCCAGATGTGACATTTCACAAAAGGTTGTAGAGAATACCAAGGCTAAGATTGTATGGACCTTCCAGATCCAGATGGATAAGCAGGTAGTAGCCAATCAATCATAATCTGTGGTAGTATACAAGGGTAAGAAGACAGTGGTGGGATTCAAAAAATTTTACTACCGGTTCTGTGAGCATGGCTTGGTGGGTGTGGTTTGGTTTGGTGGGCATGGCAGGGAAAGGATACTGTAAAATCTCCATTCTCTCCCCACTCCAGGGGAAGGTTACTGCAAAATCCCCATTTTCTCCTGGTCAACTGGGACTCAGGAAGCAGAGAATAGATGGGAGCGGGGCCAGTCAGAGGTGGTATTTACCGGTTCTCTGATCTACTCAAAATTTCCGCTACCGGTTCTCCAGAACTGGTCAGAACCTGCTGAATACCACCTCTGCAAGAAGATGCTGATAGTGATCGATGTAGAAGTGCCAAGCGACAGCAACATCAGGGAAAAGGAATAGGAGAAGTTGGAGGAGTACCAGGGTCTGAAGGAGAAACTAGAGCGGATGTGGAAAGTAAAAGCCAAAGTGGTCCCAGTTTTAGGGTTCTGATGGATGCCCTAATTAAACCATGAGCTTCGAGCCAAGTTTCAAAAGAAATACAGTTATTTATTAGGAGCAACATGTTGGCACATACCCAAGTGAAGTCAGCTCTGCCCCACGTAATTTACGGCCCAACTATGATCCTGTTTCCCCCGTCCTCCCAGGGTGTGTCATAAATCACATTCTCCAACAGAGAACTTTCGTGGGCTGTAGAGATCACACCTCTCCAGCTGGTTCCGGTAACCTGGGATACAGCCTTGAGAAAGGTATGCATGGAATGTGCTTCTGGTTGTGGCTGCTGTGCTGCTCAGGCAGTTTTTCCCCCTACTGCCTATGGCAACTCGAGAGCAAGCCAGGAGTGCTTGATAACATAACAGTGATCGGTCTCATTTGAGACAATGATGAATCCACATACAGATGGGAGGTTGAACAACTAGCCTCATGATGTGACCGGAACAAGCTGGAACTGAACACACTCAAAACCGTAGAAATGGTGGTAGACTTTAGGAGAAATCCTTCCATACTTCCACTTCTCACAATACTAGACAACACAGTATCAACAGTAAAGACCTTCAAATTTCTAGGTTCTACCATATCGCAAGATCTAAAATGGATAGCTAACATCAAAAACGTCATCAAAAAAGCACAACAAAGAATGTTCTTTCTGCGCCAACTCAGAAAGCTCAAACTGCCCAAGGAACTGCTGATACAGTTCTACAGAGGAATTATTGAGTCTGTCATCTGCACCTCTATAACTGTCTGGTTTGGCTCTGCAACCCAACAAGACAGACCCAGATTCAGAGGATAATTAGAACTGTAGAAAAAACAATTGCTACTAACCTGCCTTCCATTGAGGACCTGTATACTGCACGAGTCAAAAAGAAGACTGTGAAAATATTTACAGACCTATCACATCCTGGACATAAACTGTTTCAACTCCTACCCTCAAAACGATGCTATAGAGCACTACACACCAGAACAACTAGACACAAGAAAGTTTTTTCCCGTACACCATCACTCTGCTAAACAAATAATTCCCTCAACACTGTCAAATTATTTACTAAGTCTGCACTACTATTAATCTTCTCATTCGTTCCCATCACCCATCTCCTTCCACTTATGACTGTATGACTGTAATTTTGTTTCTTGCATCCTTACAATTTATATTGATATTGTTTCCTGATTGTTTATTTGTACCCTATGACTATCATTAAGTGTTGTATCTTATGATTCTTAATGAACGTATCTTTTCTTTTATGTACACTGAGAGCATATGCACCAAGACAAATTCCTTGTGTGTCCAATCACACTTGGCCAATAAAAAATGCTATTCTATTCTTTAAAAAAAATTTGAGGAAGAATTTGAGGAAGATCCATACCACCCATAGGGATGGGAAGAAAAATATATTTCTCTATCTCTGTCTCTGTACTATACATAATGAAAAGTGACTCCGGGTAGCATACAATAGTCAATAAAAAATAGAAAAATCAGCATTAGAAATAAACATAATTATGGTAAAACTAAATTAAAATTAAAAATATATACAAACTCCAAATAGAGAGAGAGAGAGAGAGTATGAGTATTCACCTTATTAGTTGGAGCCATCTAAACAAGTTTCCAGTTTCCTGGGATCTCCAGGCCTGATAACCTACCAGGTCTTGAGGAACTTCCAGAAAATCAAAAGGGATGGCGTTAACCATCAATCACTGGTGGGGAAGGATGTTCCATAAGATGGGTGCCAGAGCAGAGAAGGCCCACCATCTGGAAACTGCCAAATGTAGGTCCTTGCCAGATGGTATCCATAGTGGTCCCTCAGATAATCCAGGTCCATTCCATGAAAATCTATGTGTGTTTGTATGGGTGTGGGTGTGTTTGAAAGAAAAGAAAATGGTTTCCACTTTGTGCCATTTTTCAGAGACAAAAAAATGTGGAAAAACTTCTTAAGGGTAAAAGTGCAATATGGCCCTTAGATCGGGGATGGGGAACTATGGCCCTTTTATGACTTGTGGACTTCAACTCCCAGAATTCCTGAGCCAGCCATGATCTCCACTTTGTTTTAGATAAGCCAAAATAAACTGACTAGGGATATAGATTGGTTTCCTCTCTTTAAAAAAAAAACAAAAAACATTTTTTCCAGCAGATCACAGCCTCCAGACTTCTTATCCTTGGACTAAATCTCAGGAGTAGAAGTCAGAGAACATGTAAAGGTTACAAAGTGTTAACAGCATCTCTGTCTTCCTGATAAGAAAAAAATAAGCAAACAAACAGCATTTCTCTCTCTCTGCAATAAATAAAACTCAAAGCGGTAGCTCCAAAGTTTCTAAATAAATTTTAAACAACTCTGGAGGAAGAGCAGAAAACAGATGCGTCCTTCATCAGAGAAGAAAAAATGCTTTGAAGAAATAATCCCAAAAATGTCAACAGTTTTCTTTCTGCTGTGCTTTTCAACCTGAATTAATGCCCCTCCAACAAGCACACACGCACATGCGCACACACACACACAGACACACTGCAATATATGCACAGATCGTGCACAGTCATGCAACCCTGTAAATGTCCTACCCTGCAGTCTCTGAGTCAACAGAAAACTATGTTAGTATAAATTTCCCTGTTCTGCCTATGAAATAAGGTCAGCAAGTAGAGCTTCCTTACAGTTTTAATGAGTGGCAAGTTAAGAAAACAGTTAATGGAGTCCTCTGGTTTCATTGTTGTTTCTTCTATGCATCATCTCACTTGCCAGCAAGGAAAAAAAAACTGTCAATTGCTTTCTGTCAGTTATGGAGGAACAGAGCTTAGCAAGGGTAGATAAGTGTCTTGGATGGTATAGAGAACCATGCAAACAATGCTGGGAAAATAATGGGACAATTTGCAAAACATTTAAGTTTGGAAAAAGAAGTGAACTTTAGAAAAATGCTTAGACTGCATTACATCTCTTGATATAAGATAAGAGAGGGAAAATGTTGTCAGGCTTTCAAGATTTTGTTCCTATAACCCAATGTACTCAACTTTGACAATTTTAAAATGTGAGAACTTCAATTCCCAGAATTCCCCATCCACCAGGCTAGCTTGGGAATTCTGGAAGTTGAAGTCTACACATCTTAAGTTGCCAAGGATGAAAAACACTGCTAATGTTTCTTATCTAGCGCAAGGGCTAATGGATAAATTTAGCAATATTTCCAATTGCCCAAATGTCAGGTTGCAGATGAGGTAATGCTCCATATCTGTGACTTTAAGATGGGAGACTCTGAAGGATGAGTCTGGGGCTCTTTTGAAAAAGTGCTGAACGCATATGCTGGAAATCAGGTTGTGGTATGGAGGAAAGGTTCTGGATAAAATGATACAGAATGTTAGTTCCAAATGACAGGTGAAAGATGCAGAAGCATCAATTACACTCCCTGATGCTTCACCTGCACCCCTTCTTCTATATTGTACCTGTGAAATGTTAATTGGGTTAACAGGTACAGAAAAAGGGCATGTGGTGAGGCAGAAGAGAGCAATCACCAACAGGCAAATTCCATCCTTGAAGATCTGGCAAGAGAACAACAATCCTGGTTGTGAGGAGTCATGGCTGTAGCACTTGGAAGCATCCATGAAGACATAAAGCGACATGCAGGTAGGCAAAATGATCTGCTCCCCCAGATAATTAAAACAGTAAAATATATGAACCCCTATTGACTGAAGCAGTGGAAATCCATAGTTTACTAATTGTTGACCAAATAAGCAACACAGAGTGGGCAGATCTCAACTCACCTTCCAGTTTAAAACATCCTTCTGTGCAGGATAGGATTAGCATTCTCTCTAGAGAATACAAGTCTTGATTTCTAAGTGCAGGTCTAGCATTTTTTTCAAGAGAGCACTTAACCTAAATTTAATAAGCAAGTTTTAGCACTCTTTCAAAAAGCACTAAATTCTTGTGTATAAAGTGTTTAAGCAGTACATCTGTGGAAGCCAGATGGTTGAGCTGTCCTGAATCCCAAGCCAAAATGGCATAGAAAGAAATGGCATGAAGGGGAGGGAGAAGGCCTGCAGCAAGCTAAAATAACCAATAGTGGTTGGACAGATCCTGGCCTCTGGATCAGTCACCAATCTGATAAAATCCCCAGATCATGTTTGTGGCAAAAACATTCATGAGCAGAAGAAAGAAAGTACTGCTTGAAAACTGGAATAGCTAAGTATGACTTTAAATTGCCTAAGTGGTGGGCTAAGGAATAGACAAATACCCTTTGTTATGAGAACATATATGATAACATGTCGTTCCAAAGTTGTTTCAAGTACAGAGAATTTTCCTTTTTTCTTTACCTCTTTTTTTCAAACTAGAAATGTAATAAGGGATCGATTAATTTAGGACTGAATATCACAAGCAATGGGTATTCAATTGATGTTCTAAATTTGGTCATTGAATAATCCATGAAAGGTTCTCCTATGTGTGTTTGTTTCCTAATGGCACCAAAAAAGACAAAGTAATCACCTTCAGATATACATACTGGTAAATATCAGAAGGATCAAATGAGTAAACTTCAAAGACTTGAAAAGTTAGATACCAAGACAACAGTATTTCCTCTTCTCCATACTACTGTATAATATTTCATATTGCTCTGAAATATGATTACTTACATTAAGACCTCAATATTCCATTTCAACATTAAACAATAAACTACTTTAGCAAAGGCTCTGATATAAGATAAACCCCAGCTTCTACTATGAAATGCTGGCCTGAATAAACATAAATCCATTTTATGTTTAATGCAATGGTATGTGCTGTTAGCTGACTGAATTTTCTTTCTATTGTTCAGTAAAAATGAAGTATATGTTTAGTCACAGCAAAGACCTAAATTTCATAGTCACATCTTCTTCTAATTCTGTCATTTTTTTTTTCAGTCCAGCTGTTCCATATTTGCTGTATATTTAAAAGCTTGATGTCGGCAGAGTTACAATAATACTTATTTATTAATACCTAAAGAAGAAGCAGATCACACACAGATTCAAAATTATAGACCGATATCTTTGCTGAATGTGGATTACAAATTATTTACATCAATCATCACAGAAAGAATCAAGAAAATAATTAAAGATTATATACACCCGGACCAAAATGGCTTTATCCCAAAGAGACAGTTAAAAAATAACATGAGACTAATAATCGACGTATTAGAATATTATGAATTGAACATAGATAAACAAGCGGCCTTAATTTTTCTAGATGCCCAGAAGGCATTTGACAATCTTAATTGGAAATTTCTCACTCTACAATTGGAAGCCATGAAATTTGGGGATAAATTCATAAATATGATAAAAAGAATATACTCCTGCCAGACAGCGAAAATAACAATTAACGGTGATTTAACAGAACAATTCCCAATATTAAAAGGGGTGAGACAGGGATGTCCCCTGTCCCCCCTATTATTTATATTAGCCCTGGAAACCCTCCTAAAAGAAATCAGAAGAGATAATGAGATAAAAGGCCTAAAGATCAAACGTGAAGAGTACAAACTCCAAGCTTTTGCTGATGATATTGCATTCATTACAGAACAACCAATAACAACTGGCACCAAGTTACTAGACAAGATAGAGAAATACGGGAGAGTAGCTGGGCTCAAAATTAATAAACAGAAAACAAAAATATTGACTAAGAACCTTACCAATCTACAAGAAAAACAATTAGAAGAGAAATTAGGCATACAAACGACAAAAAGAGTAAAATACCTAGAGATATGGCTGACCAATAAAAGATCATCAATTAAAGAAGATAATTATGATAAATTAACAAAACAAATTAAGAAAGACTTAGAAATTTGGAAAAAGTTACAGCTATCTCTTTTGGGAAGGATCGCCTCCATTAAAATGAATGTGTTGCCTCAAATACTATTCTTGTTTCAAGTGATTCCAATAAAACCGGGGAAGAACTTCTTCAAGGACTTTAATAAACTAATTGCAGACTACATATGGCAAGGAAAGAAGGCAAGAATTAAACTAAAACACCTACAGGACTCAAGAGAGAAAGGAGGATTGGCATTGCCCGATTGGGAAATATATTACAAAGCATCAGCATTAATTTGGATCAAGGAGTGGATGGAACTCAAAAACCATAGACTATTGAATTTGGAAGGATTCGATCTTCAGCGAGGATGGCATGCCTTCTTATGGGAGGGCACAGACAAAAGGCATGAATATTTTTGGAGACATACAATCAAACACACATTATACCAAACATGGCAGAGTATTAAAAAGGCACATTATTACAAAATCCCGGAGTGGTTGTCAATGATGGAAGCCCACATCTATCCAAATGCCATGGACTATAACAAAACGAAAACTTATAAAGATCTGTTAAACAATCAGGGAGAACTAAAAACGAGACAAGAACTAAAAGAGATGGGTACAGACATTGACTGGTGGCCGTATATACAAATAAAATCAAGATACAATAAAGATTTGGCTCAATTTGAATTTCAAAAAGGTCAAACAGAATTAGATAAAATTTTGCAAGGGACACAGGACAAACTGATCAAAAAAATTTACAATTACTTACGAGGATATAAATTAGAAGAAGAGGTAGTGAAAGAAAATATGATAACCTGAGCAAAAAATTTCGGTTATAGTATTCAATTAGATAAATGGGAAAAACTATGGAAAATAAATTATAAAATGACAATGTCTGTATCCTATAAAGAAAATCTCTATAAAATGTTTTATAGGTGGCACTTGCCACCAGCCAGATTGGCAAGAATGTTCCCCGGCATGCCATCAACATGTTGGAAATGCAACCACCACAAAGGCATCTTTACCATATGTGGTGGACCTGCCCAATGGCGAAACAATATTGGCAAAGGATCAAAATACAAATAGAGGAAATAACACACCAAAAGATAGAACTAAGACCAGAAAGCTTCTTATTAGGCATAGTGAATGGATACTATGAAAAAGAAATAACCTATTTAATTATACATATGATAACAGCAGCACGAATACTATATGTGCAACACTGGAAGAGTAGTGATATACCAACACCAGATAAAGTAATCAATAAAATTATGGAATGTGCAGAATTAGATAGACTCACAAAGGAATTACAAAATAGGGAAGAACATGACTTTTACTTAGTATGGGAAAAGTGGTATAGTTGGTTGAAAGATAGGAAAGAGATGAAGCAATAGGAAGTAAATAAAATGACCAAATATAATATGATGGAAACAAAGAACAGACATAGGTTAACAAAGATCAATATTAGATAGATAAAAGGGAATGACCAAATAAGGAAGAGTCAAAATACAAAGACAAATGCATATTATAGTTGCGACAAACTGGTCATGTATTGAAATGGATGTTTATATGTTTTTATGTTTTATACGTTTCATTGTTCTGTTTAGTTTATACTTATAAATAATATATATATATATATATATATATATATATATATATATATATATATATATATATATATATATATATATATATATATATATATATGTCTTTTTCTGTTTTTCGTAGGTTTTATGTGCATATTCTTTCTAGCCAGGTTTTACCTACGTAAGCTAGGTTGTTCTGCAGCTCTGACTGTGTGAAATCTCATTCACCAGCTTCAGAGCTTTTTTTCTGTTGACAAACTGCAACTCTGCGTTGCTCTCTGGGAGACTCAGATAGCTATTTCTGCCTTATAAGGCTTCGTCAGTGAGCCACACCCACTTCTCAGATATTCCCCCTGTAAAGGTACAATGTGTCTTTTTCTGTTTTTCGTAGGCTTTTATGTGCATATTCTTTCTAGCCAGGTTTTACCTACGTAAGCTAGGTTGTTCTGCAGCTCTGACTGTGTGAAATCTCATTCACCAGCTTCAGAGCTTTTTTTCTGTTGACAAACTGCAACTCTGCGTTGCTCTCTGGGAGACTCAGATAGCTATTTCTGCCTTATAAGGCTTCGTCAGTGAGCCACACCCACTTCTCAGATATTCCCCCTGTAAAGGTACAATGTGTCTTTTTCTGTTTTTCGTAGGCTTTTATGTGCATATTCTTTCTAGCCAGGTTTTACCTACGTAAGCTAGGTTGTTCTGCAGCTCTGACTGTGTGAAATCTCATTCACCAGCTTCAGAGCTTTTTTTCTGTTGACAAACTGCAACTCTGCGTTGCTCTCTGGGAGACTCAGATAGCTATTTCTGCCTTATAAGGCTTCGTCAGTGAGCCACACCCACTTCTCAGATATTCCCCCTGTAAAGGTACAATGTGTCTTTTTCTGTTTTTCGTAGGCTTTTATGTGCATATTCTTTCTAGCCAGGTTTTACCTACGTAAGCTAGGTTGTTCTGCAGCT
Organism: Arizona elegans; assembly: GCA_022577455.1. Classification (NCBI taxonomy): domain Eukaryota; kingdom Metazoa; phylum Chordata; class Lepidosauria; order Squamata; family Colubridae; genus Arizona; species Arizona elegans. The sequence continues at coordinate 22,276,537 of JAKOOJ010000007.1, forward strand.
CTGACTGTGTGAAATCTCATTCACCAGCTTCAGAGCTTTTTTTCTGTTGACAAACTGCAACTCTGCGTTGCTCTCTGGGAGACTCAGATAGCTATTTCTGCCTTATAAGGCTTCGTCAGTGAGCCACACCCACTTCTCAGATATTCCCCCTGTAAAGGTACAATGTGTCTTTTTCTGTTTTTCGTAGGCTTTTATGTGCATATTCTTTCTAGCCAGGTTTTACCTACGTAAGCTAGGTTGTTCTGCAGCTCTGACTGTGTGAAATCTCATTCACCAGCTTCAGAGCTTTTTTTCTGTTGACAAACTGCAACTCTGCGTTGCTCTCTGGGAGACTCAGATAGCTATTTCTGCCTTATAAGGCTTCGTCAGTGAGCCACACCCACTTCTCAGATATTCCCCCTGTAAAGGTACAATGTGTCTTTTTCTGTTTTTCGTAGGCTTTTATGTGCATATTCTTTCTAGCCAGGTTTTACCTACGTAAGCTAGGTTGTTCTGCAGCTCTGACTGTGTGAAATCTCATTCACCAGCTTCAGAGCTTTTTTTCTGTTGACAAACTGCAACTCTGCGTTGCAGAGTTACAACTCGAAACTCTTACGAAAAACAGAAAAAGACACATTGTACCTTTACAGGGGGAATATCTGAGAAGTGGGTGTGGCTCACTGACGAAGCCTTATAAGGCAGAAATAGCTATCTGAGTCTCCCAGAGAGCAACGCAGAGTTGCAGTTTGTCAACAGAAAAAAAGCTCTGAAGCTGGTGAATGAGATTTCACACAGTCAGAGCTGCAGAACAACCTAGCTTACGTAGGTAAAACCTGGCTAGAAAGAATATGCACATAAAAGCCTACGAAAAACAGAAAAAGACACATTGTACCTTTACAGGGGGAATATCTGAGAAGTGGGTGTGGCTCACTGACGAAGCCTTATAAGGCAGAAATAGCTATCTGAGTCTCCCAGAGAGCAACGCAGAGTTGCAGTTTGTCAACAGAAAAAAAGCTCTGAAGCTGGTGAATGAGATTTCACACAGTCAGAGCTGCAGAACAACCTAGCTTACGTAGGTAAAACCTGGCTAGAAAGAATATGCATATATATATATATATATATATATATATATATATATATATATATATATATATATATTTAAAAAAATACCTATTTACTTGATTTTTTTAATTCATTCAATTTCTATAACCGCCCAATTCAACTAAGTTAATAGCAATCTTGCTCTTTATGAATTATGCTTGTTTCCAAGTTTGTTTATAATGACTGAGTCTGGAAATTGAAGTACAAATATTAAATGTCCCAGTTTGGGGGAAATGCTTTAATCAGTGTATCATTTGCAACAGATTCTGGCTTCATTTGCCCTATAAATGGAAATGAACAACCTTCTATGGACATTATGGCAGAGATATCACAGAAGGGGTCACAAAAGGGAAGATGGTAGATGCAGCTACACAATCAACACTCCTTTCTTTTTCATATCTGTGTGATGAGTGTTAAAAAGGGACAAGGCTTTGGTTATGCAGTAACACTCACCATCTTGAATAATGCTGATCTGAAAGTTCAAATTATGTCTAAACTCCCAACCTCAATAACCTGTTTTAATTGGTCAGGATTTTGATTTAACTAATGGTGCAGATTCACTCAAGACTGCTTATAATCTCTACAGTTCCTTGTGATGTCCTTCTAATCTACTGCATGCAAATGCCATAACTTATTATCATTCTTAATGTTTTCCTAACATAATTTTCTCTAGACATAGAGATTTACCATTGTTACGTAAGAAACATCTTTCTTTGCAAAACAACCTGTAAATAATGTTCTAGGGCTACAAGAAAAAGCAAGGCCCTGAGTTATTTATTTTAATAACTACTACATGGTTCAATGAGTACATTTTATTCTTTTAGCAATTGATATATACCAAGTTGCTTTCTTCATTTATAAATTCCCACAAAAAGCAGTAGGATAGTACTGTCAAAGGAACAATATCTTCTCTAATTCTGTATAAATCAGATGACACTGAATGATAATTATTTGTCAGAGCTCCATAGATCTACAGTCTTTAATGGCTCTTTCAGGCATCCTGTCTCCTTTCAGATTCACTTTAGTGGTCTATTCACAAAGTGTAAATTAATCCTCAAAGCAACCAAGAGATACATCAGAGAGGAAAACATATGCATAGAACAAGGCAGATAAATTGCTGAAGATTGTGTCACTGTCCCTTGTTAAATTCAAGTAGTTTCTAGACAAATTTGAGCAATTGTCCATAACAGGAAATTGTTATTCTTCTGCCTTAATCATTTGCATGAAATAACTGATAATCTGCACACTGTAATTAGTGAGAATTAGTGTCATAATGATGGGCACTTCAATTTTATACTCTGCACTTCTCTGGACTGATGCTATTAAAGCTGTGCAGTGATCTGGGTTTGAAGGCGTAAAGGTGATTCAGAGCACATAGAAGAATTCATGTTACAGCTGTCAACAACTTCTAACAAAACTTACATTTTTTCCTTGCACAACCACTGTTGCATCATCTCAAATAAAGACATGATTTATATAAGGAAGTATTGACAGGTCTGACATGTGTGCCCACCTGTAGTCTGAATCACCTTTTCTCCTTTGAGCCTCTGAATTATTGGCCTCCTACAGTCTGTGCAGCAGAACAGCCACTGTATTCTAAGTCAAGGAAAAGAGGAAATCACACAACCAGAAAATATTATGTAAGCATGTTTATAAAAACAAATTCACCTTATATCCTGATAACATTGCCAATGTTCATTTGGATCTGTAATAATAATAATAATAATAATAATAATAATAATAATAATAATACCCATGATTTACAACCACATAGACTATTATTCAGGCTCTTTAGAAGCTGCCTAAACTGAATGTTCGGCCACAGTTATCAAATAGTTCATTAGGGCAGTAAAGAGAAGCTGCTCTGAAAAGCTGAGGAATCAGTTCTTAGCAAATGAACCAGCAAATGTGTGGAAAAGCCTGAAGAATATCATTGGCTACAGCATATCTCCCTCACTCAAGGGAATCAGCAATGGCAGATGACCTGAATGTGTTCTAATGTAGGTTTAATAGGAGTTCACCGTCAACTATTTGTCCCCTCGCCATCTCAGATACACCAACAATAGCCAAATCCTCCTATCACCATCTCTCTGACCACCCAGCTGTGGTGATCTTAGAAAAAGATGTGCAATGTCTATGTCATAGGCAAAAGATTGGAAAAACACCAGTCCCAGATGGACTAACTCCTTCTTGCTTGAAAGTCTGTGCTAATCAGCTGGTGTCCATCTTTACCCACTTCTTTAACAAATCATTGGAGATGTGTTATGTTCCTTCGTGCTTCAAATGCTGTACTATCGTCCCAGTGCCCAAGAAACCCTCCATCAAGGAGCTGAATGACTGGTTGCTCTGACATCTGTAGTTATGAAAATCTTTGAAAGGTTAGTGCTAGCCAACCTGAAAACCATCATAGATGCGTTACTAGATAGATCAGCAGATAGATAAATAGATCATCAGAGGATGCTGTCAATATGGCACTGCACTACATTTTGCAACCCCATAGGTCCTTTTTGTGGAGGTCTGTTCGGCATTCAATACCATCATTCCAGAAATTCTTCATTCTAAATTGATTAAGCTAGCTATGCCTGCCCATAATTGTAGGTGGATCGTAAGCTTTCTGACAGATAGAAAGCAACAGGTAAAACTTGAGAAAATCACATTGAATACCCATCACATTACTCTTTTCTCCATACCAATGACTGCATCTCTAAGGTTCCCTCTGTTAAAGTACTGAACTTTGCAGATGATACAACAGTCGTTGTTTTAATCATGATGGTCCTGAGTATGCATATAAATGGGAGGTTTACAACTGGCCCTGTGGTGCAGCTGGAACAATCTTGGGCTAAACACTCTTAAAAGTGTAGAGATGAGAGTGGATTTTAGGACCAGCCTTCCTATTCTGCTATCTCTTAGTATATTAGACAACATAGTATCAACAGTAGAATCCTTCAAGTTTCTGAGTTCTACAATCTCCCAGGATTTGAAATGGACACTAACATTAGAACCATCATTTTAAAAACACAACAAAGATTTTGTTTTCCTGTGTCAACTCAGAAAGTTCAAACTGTCCAAGAAGCTGCTGATACAGTTGTACAGAAGAATCATTGAGTCTCTCATTTGTACTTCTATAACTCTCTGGTTTGTTACAGCAACTAAAAAGAACAGGTACAGACTTCAACGAAAAGTTAGGACTGCAGAAAAAAACTGTTGCAACCAGCCTGCCTTCCTTTGAGGTCCTGTATATTGCACAGGTCAGAAAGAGGACTAAGCAAATAACTACAGACCCTCACATTCTGGACATAAACTCCTCCCATTAGGACACTACAGGGCATTGCCTGCCAAAAGAACTAGACACAGAGATGGGTTTTTTTTTTCCTTGTGCCATCGTTCTGCTGAACATCTATTTCCCATAGTACTGTCTTATGTCTAAGTATATTTACCCATCCTTCTCATCTGTTCCACTATCTTCTCTTATTAGTTCAATTGTTATGATTATTACTTTGATATTATAATTATTATTACTTTGTTTTGTGCATGAACTACCTGCACCAAAAACAAGTTATCCTTAGATAACCACACTTAGCCAATAAAAGTATTATATTCAGTTCCATTCCATTCTATATTCTGTATTGAGATGGATAACATAAGGCTAGAAGAATTTCAGGAACTGGATTATTTTCTGTCCAGAACTAATACATTCCTAAGTGTAAGAGTTGATGCTTTCTGATTTTATTTCCAGCAATGTTATGAACCAGCAAGGAAGTAGACTTCTTCACTGATAAAAAGTATGTGTGCAGTGGCTGCGTTTGTAAGAGCCTCTTCAATTGCTATTAGACCGGGAATCAATTCTTCTATATAGGAAGTCAAAGTACTTTCACCTTTGAAATTTAGGTCACCAAGAAATCTTTGGCACTACTCTAGCGCACCTAGAATTTACAAGATAATAGCCCTCTCGCTTCATTGGCCTCAGTGTCAAACTTAGTCTTCACCTTTCTCTTACCAAAACTTTCAACTGTGAAGTATATACTGTATATAAAAAGCACTAATCTACAGGACTATATAGTTTCCTATTCAGGCTGCTTGTGGAGAAAACTCTTCCTGCAGGAATATGTGCCCTTTGGGGAAGAAATGAAAAAAAAAAACGCTTCACTTGTTTGATACATCACCATTAACATTATAATGCAGAGGCAAAGAAGACGAAGCTGCCAAAACATAAATACATAATGCAAATATTATGAATTACATCAAACACATTATTGTGGGGTAGTTAAATCATATGTCACCTTCATAAAAACATGGGACTTGCTGCATGTGAATGAATAAGTTCAATACAAGATGTTGATACATTGCTTTAAATGACATACACTTAAAAACTCTACTTTTTGCAGCTGATCTGGGCACTAAAATTGTATAATAACTTGTTTGTCCCACAGTATAATGACCCTGGATGGTGCCTTTTCTATAATCCAAGTCTGTTCAGAATAACCCTGTGCTCACTCTCCATTGATAAATTAACACTGTTCTGATACAATGGCAAAACTGATAAACCTTTAAAACTAAATAATTTAAATTTCAGCTGAAATATAGGTGTGCTAGGTTTTCTTTATATCTATTTTTTTCCTTTCTATTGTTTTCTTTTAATTCACTTTTTGAAGCATAAAAAGAATACAAATACCTGCTAGAAGCTATATTTAGCATTGTTCAAGTGTTCTTGCCTGAATTTTCTGTAATAAAATATTGTAAATAAAAATGAGAGATTGGGCCTTTGGGGCAGCAAACTATTAATTTTCGAATTCATGTGAAGAATGTGTGTTGATCCTTATGCTATCAAGTTTTAAAGAAGGATGACTAATATATCTACTCACTGGGCATTTATGAGACAATGATGGCCTATGGCAAACAGGTTCTTAAATTGTTTCCTGTTGATATATTGTTGTGGTGACTTTCTTTTAATCATCCCATTTTGTGGGATAATTTGATATCATATTCTGTTGCTGTACTTATTTTGGGTGTGTATATGTGTGCATCTGTATGCATGTGTGTGTATCACTTTTTCTTTTGGTTTGGTTCTGCAACCCAACAAGACAGACATAGACTTCAGAGGATAATTAGAACTGCAGAAAAAACAATTACTACCAATCTTCCATCCATTGAGGATCTGTATACCACACGAGTCAAAAAGAGGGCTGTGAAAATATTTACAGATGCCTCGCATCCTGGACATAAACTGTTTCAACTCCTACCCTCAAAACAATGCTATAGAGCACTGCACACCAGAACAACTAGACACAAGAACAGTTTTTTCCTGAATGCCATCACTCTGTTAAACAAATAATTCCCTCAACACTGTCAAACTAGTTACTGAGTCTGCATTACTATTAATCTTCTTATTGTTCTTATCACCCATCTCCTCCCACTTATGACTGTATGACTGTAACCTTGTTGCTGGTATTCTTAAGATTTATATTGACTGTTTTCTAATAAGTGTTGTACCTTATGATTCTTGACAAATGTATCTTTTCTTTTATGTACACCGAGAGTGTATGCACCAAGACAAATTCGTTGTGTGTCCAATCACACTTGGCCAATAAACAATTCTATTCTATTCCATTACATATAAACATTGTCATTTGACTTCTTCCCATATCCATTCAATCCTAAAACAGGTGACTACACATGTAGGATATTGTCCTTAAGGACTTAATAACTATTTGGGGCATTATTTAGAATATGAGAAATCACAAATATGTTAGCATGTGCACAGAGCATAGTTTGCACCATTTATTTCTGCCTTAAGCTGCCTTGATGCATTGGTGAGAGCAATTGGCACATTGGCACTTTGAAACATAAATCTTTATTCAGAGGCATCCATGAGATCCATGTTTTTATCAAAATGATAAAAGCAGTGTTGCTATTGTAATGTAATCTCTGCTCCCATCTCCACATACATGCAACATAAAGATGCATGTACAAAAGGTGTACCACATTGGCATGACATTGCTTTTGACCTCGTGCATTGAAAATGTCTCTGACTTCCTGTTTCACATGATGTCAAAATGATATTAGAGGATATTAAGCTGATTAAAAGAGAATGTTATCAGTGTTTTAACCACTTCACTGCTTTCCCATTAATTTCCCAAAGCCTTTTCATCTTTCTTTGTATGGTGTTTCCCTCCTAAATATTCTATTTTCAATCTGGCCAGTAAACACTGCAGTCCACTTCAAAACCCACATATTCTCCTCAGCAAATGTCCAGTGAACAAAAAAAATATATTCAGGGGAAAATAAATGTGGAACTTCTGTTTTTATTCATTTCTTCTTGTCTGCCTGAAGAACTGCATAGTATTAACTAAAGTAATAGGATTCACTCTAGTTCAGAGCAATATGCCTCCTAACTTTTTCAAAGAAGGTACAAAAACAAGTCACTTGTTATTAGTCCAGCTTTGGCAGAAAATGGAATGACATACTAATACTAGTTTAAACACATCAGGAACAGAACTGAAAGAAGGAAAGCTTTGTGATAGCCCCTGAGGTCATTTGCAATACAGAACTTCAACTTGCCATGAAGTAAATCAAATTAAGTAACTTTTAGGTACTGCAGCTCTGCTATTGGGAATAAACCTCAGTAAAATAACTTAATTAATTACTAGTTGCCATTGCCTACTGAGTTATATAGCAGTATGCTGCTAAAGAATTATAGAAGGAGTTAATTAAGTGAACAATGGTTCATTACTCTATTAGCAGCAATTCCAACTAGCAACAATGAGGGATACTGCAACAACATCTCCAGATGCTTCTGATCTGGGGCTAGGCTTATCCTTGGCCCTGAAGATTGGTTCCTACAGCATCAATAACATAATGATATGAACTGCAATAGAATTACATAAGCCAATAGCACTACTAAACAAGATTTGAAAGCTGTTCCACATCTCTGTGGCTCTATAACATGAACTGTATTCAAAAGCAGAACCAGTTTAGTTCTGCTTTAGCTGCACTTTTTTGGAACATGAAGTCAGATTAATGTTTTCTATGAAATGTTGCAGCCCTGTGGAATGTTTAAGTCATCCATTTCTCCATTCAGGAAATCTTACTTGATCAGTCTTTTCAAAGGGAAATGTAGCTTAATGCCTTTGCAAATTCGGAGATCAAAATCACTCAGATTATTTTTTCCAAACACTTATATATAGACAATATAAGAAAAAAGAGGGTTTAATTAATTTTATTTCTTTTTTGCATAGGGTGAAAATGAAGGAATTTTTCTTTCTCTAGGATCTGGGTCAGCATTGTTTATTTATGCTCTTATTCTCAGAGATTTTCTGATTGTTTTAGTGACTGAAACAAATAAAAGTGCTTCAGAGAAATATTTTCTTTTTTATGGAACACAACAACAATAGATTATATACCACAAACATGGTATTTAAAACTTTTAAGCTTGTCCTGTCTAAAATAAAAAGTAGGGTTTTTTTAAAAACAGGCTACAGGATATACTATATTTCCACACAAAAAAAAAATAATTCACTGAACAGAGATAAGAGATATTGGCATATTCTCTTGAAAGATTTTATAGAGTGTGCATGTCTAATTCAAACAGAATATTCTCATCCTCATCACAGGTTTTGCATACCCATGGATCTATCCTTGTTCTTGCAGATTAATGAGCTTTAGAATATGAGGTAGGATGAAAGAAAAGTCAGAATTATGACATATACTGATACTAATGCAGGAAATCAGAAAGAACATAAAGACATATGTGGAACAGGCTTCAAAATTTGCTAATTATCTGCCTTGTTATCAGTGGACCAATTACTCTCTAATTAATAAAGTGCAGGATAAAGCAGCAAAAATGTCCAGAAGGAGCTGGTGAAAGTTACAAATCTCAGATAAAATTAATTCAAATCATCAGTGGAATCACTGTTCATGGAGATTGAACTACAGACTGTAAGAAGCTGATTCATAAGGTTCTTGGTTAAAAAGAAATATCTAGAAAAATATTATTCTAATAAAAAGAAGTCGTAGAGTTGATCTCATTGACCCATTAGTAAATCTTGGCTGAAGTCAAAATGTACTTGCTCCTAGGCATGCATTTCAAAGATATTAGTTTGAGGGGAGAACAATAGATCCTTGAAATCTATGGATTCAGTAGGGGAAAAAATCTAGATCCTTGTAACATAATATAACATAATATAATTATTCAGATTCATCTAGATCATCAGAGGATGAAGTTCACATTTTATTAAAGGAAAGCAGTTTGGTTGACTGAAGAATGTTCAGGATTAAGTGATGCATTACTTAAATCCTTAAGAGTATTTGTTCTGTTTTTTTTTTTTTTCTTGAAGTTTAGATTGGGTTCAAGGCAATCACATCCTTCAAAAGAAAGGGGAAAAAAAGTAATAGGAGACAGAAGATGCTGCCTCTCAATATTTTATCAGGAGACCTAGAAGTTCTTTCTGATTCTGCAACAAACTCTGAACATGCACTGAAACTCAACTTATTCACAGATGTAATAAATAACAAACTGACTGTATTGGCTTTATTGGGAAGTCTGTGTTCATGTTATTGCTATCTTCCCTTGTTTCTCCTCTAATATCTTTTCCTAATAAATTTCGTTTTATCTCTGGAAATTGGGTTCAGTTGGGTTTTATAAGAGAACTTCTCACCGAAACCTTCTCGACCTGCAAGATTTTCAAACAACCACACTTTTCCCCTCCAGGATTTGCACCAGGTTTGCTAAGTACTGTACTTCTGAGATTTCAATAAAAGGATTTAAGCAATTTCCCTTTGTCAGGTGGAGGACTAAGTGGGGAAGGGAACTGAAAGAACAATTCTTTAATGGAAGAAATAAAACTCCCCAGTCAATTTACAGGACATCAGGAAGTGCAGACTGACTAATAATATAGTCATATTCACACTATATAAGATTAATCATGAAGTCCAACACCACCAAGCCACCCTTCATCCCTATCCCACACAGCAGATAGGGAATCAAAAGTAGGAGGAACATGGGTAAACTGATAGTTCTTATCTACTTGTTCTCCATTGTAGTAATATATAGGACTTCTATTTCTCAGTGGTCAACAATCCTATTACTGTATGTCCATCAAAAGGCAGTTCATAACCCATCCAAGATCTTGCTCTTGGAGAACATTCCTTCGCTTTACCTCCAAATCGAACAAGTGTTGGTCTACATGGATGGTCCCTAATATGAAGCAATTCCCATTTTAAATTTGATGATTTAGATTTGATGATTAGAAAATTCTTGAAAGAAGGTCCTGATAGTGAAGTTTAAATTACCATTACTCTCCCAGTTAATAACACATGTACCATCTTCCTGACCCTGATCGTACTATAGATGTATAATATATGTAGTTTACAGATCTATAATCCAATGAATAGGTTTTACAATTGGTTTATCAACTAATCTTAGTTGTGATTACACAACTCCTTATAACTGATTGCTATAAAGAGAGATGCCATTTTATTGTACCAGTGCGGTGCAAAATGTGAGTAAAAAATGAGACAACCAACTTTCCTCTTTGACTTTAAGGAAAACAAAGTACAGCAAAGTAGGCAGTACTGATAGACAGATGGAGACATCCTTGCAATCCCTTGTGAGTATGCACAAATATATTTGAATGGATTCAAATATATTTAAATTTATTCAAATGAATAATGATTGCTATATAACCATGATGGCGAACCTATGGCACATGTGCCTGAAGCCATGTTGCCTGGCACGTGCGCTGCTGCCTGTTCCTCTTCTGGGTTGCTGGCATGCATGCGAATGTGATGATCAACTGGCGTTTTTGCATGCAGCAGTGCTGGAAACTAGAAGAGCTGGTCTTCAATTTTCCTGCATGAGCATGCACGCTGGCCAGCTGATTGTCGCATGCGCATGCGCGCCAGTAACCCAGAAGAGTAGCTGGCTCAAACCGGAAGTTCAGTAGCTGAAACTGGAAAATCATTTTTGGGCGCATGCATGTGCCCTGGGCAGCGCCTCTTCTGGGTTGTGGCCCAGACATGCATACGCTCCCTTTTCGGCACTCAGTGCCAAAAAGATTAGCCATCACTGCTATATAATGTTCCGTAATGCCTGAGTTGCAGCTAGGCCAGTGTTTTAAACTGGGAACTGCATTTAATTGTTTGAAAGAAATATTCACTGCTGTGTCACCTGTCTTTACCAATCTAATTGCATTCTGGCATCCTTCATTAATTACACTCTCACATAAACACACTCTGCATTTTACTGCTTAATTTTATAAATGGTATTTGATTAATTATGCTTCCAATAACTGAGCATTTCTTTCACAATTTAGACAATCTGTTTGCTGCTGAACAGAAGTCATGCAGATAGATTGATAATTTTGTCTCCTTTCAAAATTTAGATGCAAACATGGAGAGAACTGTCAACAAATATTTTATAGTTCATTACCTTATTGAAAGAATTCAAGTATAAGTAAAGCACATGTCTTAATAGACTCTGCATAACTCATAGACAACAGAGCTGCTTTTCATCTTGGCCCTGAATTACTAACATTTCTTTTTCTGTTCATTCTTAGTCTATTGATGATCCGCCTTCAAAAAGAAAATTTGGAAGGCATCCAATTACTAATTCTGTGACTGTTTTTCAGTTATATTTATCTGTACTTCCTATGCCTCATGAAGCCAAATCACGTCCAACCAGACAAGAATATACAGTCACTCAAAAACAAACTCCTAGAAATATTAAAACACGTGGAGTCTTCAGCACTGCATGAACACCAGGGAACAGTGGGGTATGGATGGAAATGGTTACTCTGTGTCCCATCTTTGTCTAACAGATTGTCAGTCTCAGATCACTTCTATAGTACAGGTAGTCCTTGACATGGAAACAGTCATTTAACGATTGTGTGAAGTTACAATGGATCCCACAAAAGGTACTTAGCAGGTTCAGCAGTTCTGATGGCCACCCACCCCGATCACAGGGCTGCATTTAATTAAACTCTTGGGAACCAGCCTGAATTTACAGCTGTCTGTATTGTCCCATGGTCAAATGGCCACAATTTATGATGTTTTTGCCAAAAAGGAAAAATGCCTCATAGAAAACAATGGGTTCACTTAACAGCCATGATATTTCTTAACAACCATGGATTCACTTAATGACCATGATGATTCACTTAATGTCTGCCACAAAAAATGTCACTCATGTGATTGGGTCACTCATGTGATGACTCACATTATGATGTCATGCCACACCAGAACAACTGCACACCAGAACAACTAGACACAAGAACAGTTTTTCCCGAACGCCATCACTCTACTAAACAAATAATTCCCTCAACACTGTCAAACTATTCACTAAGTCTGCATTATTATTACTATTAATCTTCTTATCGTTCCTATCACCCATCCCCTCCCATTTACCACTGTATGACTGTAACTTGTTTCTGTATCCTTACGATTTATATTGATTATTTCCTAGTATGATTCAATTGCTTATTTGTACCCTATGACTATCATCAAGTATTGTACCTTATGATTCATGACAAATGTATTTTCTCTTTTTATGTACACTGAGAGCATATGCACCAAAGACAAATTCCTTGTCTGTCCAATCACATTTGGCCAATAAAGAATTCTATCCATCTATCTATTCTATCTATCTATGACTTAGAACCATAATGGGAAGGCACCATTACTGTCATAAATCAAGAACTAGCTGTATATGCTTTTCACTTCCAAACCACAACCAGAACAACCACAACTTCTAAACCATGCACAGAACATAAGCTCTTGGAGTCTTTTCCCATTACTATCATTTATTTACTCTCCCAGGAACATTCACATGCACACAAGAAAATGCTTCAAGTTCCAACAAAATTATGATTCTCCCTTCAATGTAATAGTATAGTATAAATAAGTTGAGAAAGTTCCAAAATCACTCTATCACCGGTAGCACTAACCTGAAAGCAGATACACCCAGACTGTAATGAATTAGAATTAACTTGGTTATTGTTATACTTCTAATCATTATTGATTTCCCATATTTGACAATGAGCATGGGACTGTAATTAAAATGCTCAATTAAGAGTAAGAAAGTTCTAGTCCTGTGATAGGCATAGAAGCCAACTGGGTGACCTTAGATCAGCCACGACTAATTAGTTTAATCTGCACAAGGCTCTGCTGCAAGTTGGATGAACAACAGACCCTTTGTTGCATCATGTACTATGACTTCACAAGGTCAAATAGGCAAGCACAGTGCAAAACTAGAATGGATGCAATGAAAAACAATCTTGAAATTTTAGCTTATATTACTAATCCTACATGTATTAAAATACTCAGCATCTAATTATTTGCATTTATCAGTCATTTTCTTGAATATGTACTTAAGCACAAGATCTGAATCTAGTACTCCTGTATTTATTTACCACTCCTAATCCATAGTACTGACAGCCAGTTCAATGCAGTGGTTAAAGTACTGGAGACTGAGTACTAATCCTGTGTTAGACTCAAAGCCAGCCTGGTGACCCTCGGCCAGCTACTCACTCAGCCCTAGAAAGAAGGCAATGGTACACCAGTTCCAAAATCTTGCCAAGAAAACTGTAGGGACTTATCCAGTCATCAACAGGCAACTCTAGTTTGAAGGTACACAATCTCTCCCTCTCTCTCTCTCCCTCTCTCTCTCTCTCTCTCTCTCTCTCTCTCTCTCTCTCTCTCTCTCTCTCTCACACACACACACACACACACAGACAGACAGACAGACACAGTTATCTACTACCAAACTTAACTTTCACAAGTTGTTCATACAGATTTTTTAAAATTGGACTTCAAAATGGAAGATAGTAAATTGATGATAGAAGATAACTTTATTAAGCTGGTTTTTAGAGATAGCAAAGTTTAGGTGTGTGCAGGGGTGGGTTCTAAAAATTTTTACTACAGGTTCTGTGGCCATGACTTATTTTGTGGGCATGGATTGATGGTCATGTGACAATTATTTAGGATTTAGCAGAGGTACTGGTCTACCAGGCTTTTAACTGTTTGCAGAGCTGTAGCAATCTACCCATTTATTTTTGCAGGCACTGGTCTACCCATTTATTTTTGCAGGCACTGATCTACTCATGTATTTTTGCAGGCACTGGTCTACCCATTTATTTTTGCAGGCACTGATCCACTCATGTATTTTTGCAGGCACTGATCTACTCATGTATTTTTGCAGGCACCGGTCTACTCATTTGTTTTCTTTTACCACTGATCAGCTGTAGGGCGGCCCTTTGAAGCCCCGCGGCAAGAGTTTAAACTGTTTTTTTCCCTCTAGCCATCAGCTGGGACTCAGGACGCAGCAATAGATTGGGGGTGGGGCCAAATAAAAGGTAAGAATAACATGGGGGGGTGGGGGCGGGGGGCGGGGGGCGGGGGGGCTGGGGCGGGCAGAACCAGTTTGGTGCTGTCATATCATCACTGCTACTGGCTAGGGGGAACCGGGCCGAACCGGGAGGAACCCACCACTGGGTGTGTGGCAAAAAGACTTTAAAAAGAAACAGTATTTTTTGATGCTTCAATAATATAAGATATGAGAGAGAGAGGGAGGGAGAGAGACAGACAGAGAGAGACAGAGACAGAGACAGAGACAGAGACAGAGACAGAGACAGAGACAGAGACAGAGAGAGACAGAGACAGAGATTGGGTTGGAACAACAAGATCCTTTGAATTTTAAGATCTTTTGCTTTGAACCAAAAAGGTAACGTGCCTATTTTCAAATGCAACTTTTATCAGTCACAAACATAGAATAGAATAGAATTCTTCATTGGCCAAGTGTGATTGGACACATAAGGAATTTGTCTTGGTGCATACACTCTCGGTGTACATAAAAGAAAAGATACATTTGTCAAGAATCATAAGGTACAACACTTAATGATAGTCATAGGGAAACAGTCAATATAAATCTTAAGGATACCAGCAACAAGATTACAGTCATACAGTCATAAGTATGGGTGATGGGTGATTGGAGATGGGTGATAGAAACGATGAGAAGATTAATAGTAATGTATTCTTAGTAACTAGTTTGACAGTGTTGAGGGGATTATTTGTTTAGCAGAGTGATGGCGTTCAGGAAAAAACTGTTCTTGTGTCTAGTTGTTCTGGTGTGCAGTGCTCTATAGCGTCGTTTTGAAGGTAGGAATTGAAACAATTCATATCCAGGATGCGAGGGGTCTGTAAATATTTTCACAGCCCTCTTTTTGTCTCATGCAGTATACAGGTCCTCAATGGAAGGCAGGTTGGCAGTAATTGTTTTTTCTGTCCTTTCCTGAGTATGTATTTATTTATGGATATGTGAGTTGCAAACCCAAACAAATGTACTTGCTTTAATAGTAAAATTAGAAGAACTGTTCTCACATAACTTGTTTTATGTTACCATTATCAATGCAAACCTATAAATTGCATTCATATGATGTAAGGATAGGAAAAATGCAAATGACATTGGAAGTAAAGCTAGAAATAACTGTTGAAAACAATAGCAAACAAGATATATTGAAAAGTAATTGGTGAGTATACATCTAGCTTGAAATGACCTGCTCACTTGTGAATGGAGAAATGACTTAGACTTAGAATAACTTTATTATTACTTTAAGTGTACACTAATTGGCATACATTAGCATGAAATTTCATTGCATACACCTCTCAAAGGGTCACCACCTCCAATATACACTACGTACCTAAACATGACAAAAATATGCATATACCCACATATATTCTATTACACAGAGAAACAACAGTCTAGTTCGGATGTATATATGTATATGGCGAGAAAAACAAATCTTGCAAGTTTACCAGATGGATGGCATAAGGAACAAAGCTGTTACAGAATCTGTTAGTCCTGCTACAAATATTTCAAAACATCCTCCCAGAGGCGAGCAACAGAAACAGACTATAAAGTGAATATGTGGAGTCTCTAACAATGCTACGAGCCCTAAGCACATAGCACTTATAAACAGTATACTGAATAATGGGAAGCAAGCTTCCTATAATCTTCTTGGCTGTCCTTATCATGTTCTGTATGGACCTTTTATCGGAGGCACTGCTACCACCAAACCAAACAGTGATATGGTTTGTTAAACTGCTCTCAATCATGCCTCTGTAAAAAGTGGCGAAGACAGAAGGAAAAAGATGTGCTCTCCTCATCTGACACAGGAAATGCAGATGCTGGTTTGCCCACTTCAGTAAGTATGACATGTGGAAAGACCAATTCAAATTGTTAGTTATCTATGCCCCCAGATACTTAATACTGTTGACCACCTCTACAACAGCATCCTTGATTCTGAGTGAAATATGACTATGCCAGCTCTTTCTACAATGATCTCCTCTGTTTTATTAACAGAGGAGATGTTATTTAGAACCAGGTTACTTTTATTGCATCAGTCCACCAGAGTCTTCATCTCTTTCCTATAAGCTGCTTCACTGTTGTCCCAGATAAGACCCACCATTGCTGTGTCATCCGCATACTTTGCAATATGATTCGTAGCAGATTTGGCACAACAGTTGTGGGTCATCAAGGTGAATAATAATGGACTCAAGACACAGCCCTATGGGGAACCTGTACAAGAGATGGAAACTTTTCTTCCAACTCACACAAACTGGGCCTATCAATAAGAAAATCAAGTATCCAGTTACATAAAGGAGTATTAAAACCTAAGTTTGTTCACCACATGCTAAGGAATGACTGTGCTGAACGCCAAACTAAAATCAACAAACAGCATTCGCACATGAGTATTATTCTCCTCCAGGTGCACCAAGCTAAGATAAAGTACATAGGAAAGTGTATCATCTATAGAGCAGTTCTTCTAATAGGCAAACTGTAATGAATCAAATGTAGGGGGAAGACATAAAACCACATAGTCCTTTACCAATCTCTCAAAACATTTCATCATAATGGAAGTGAGTGCAACTGGACAGTAATCATTAAGGCATGTAATTATAGATTTATTTATTTTTTTGATACTGGTACAATGATTGCAGTCTTAAAACATGATTGAACCACAGCCTGATGCAACTAGAGATTGAAGATGTCTGTGAGAACAGTAGCCAGCTGGTCAGAACATTCCTTGAGCAGTTGCCCAGGGATATTATCAGGACCAGCAGCTTTTTGAGTGTTAAACAGCACTTGAATCAAACCTGAATGCTAGTTAGGTCAAACAATGGTATTTCAGAAAATTGGGTTGAGGAAGAGTAGGAGATGGTCAGATTACTTGTTTGGAAAAATCTCATCATTACACTCTATACATGTCTGTGATACTGTTTGCATCCACATGTGTCTTCTAGACACTATATGATTCACCATGAACAATGGTAATTTCATTCTTCTGAAAGGGATAAAGGTTGATATAAGTTTTCTATAGTCTTTTTTTTAAAATCTTTAATTTATGGCAAAAAAGAGAAGAAGGTTAGGCATATGACTACTTTCAGAAAGACCATGTAAATATGACACCATATATAAATTCATGTTAAGGTGATCCATAGAATTTAAAGCAAAACAAGTTAAGTGTTTTTGGTGTTCTCAAAATAATGTTCTGTGAGGTACCTAAATTAAATAATTACTATGGAAAACACATTTTACATTCTTCTATAGAAATCCTTTATAGAGCATTAATATTTTATATTTTAAATGTTCATCTGTAATAATAATAATAATAATAATAATAATAATAATAATAATAATAATAATAATAATAATGATTAGTGATTTGTGATATGAAACCCAGCATGGTTATCTCATTTGCTGTGTATACTGTTATTTTTGTGTATATAATAATAATATAGTTTTATTCATCGTATTGTGAAGGGCATAAATCATCAATTTATATTCCAAAAGGGAATTTGTAGGTTTACACAGCTCTGCTCTTAGAAGATTAAATAATTAGAAATGTCATTCACAAGAACAAACCTGCTGAGGTGTAAATGACAGCTTTAAGTATATGATCTGATTCTAAAACATTTCACATAAAAAGCATACAAAATAAAATTGAATTTAAACAGTCTTTTTTGGTTTAATTTTTGTCTTCAATATTATATTAAAAAAATATTTTCAGAGAGGTTTGCAATATGTCAAAAATTAATCTGTTCTTTTTTTCAAGATGTAAGATAGAATACAAGAATAATGTCAGGTGTGCTTCCTTCAAAGTCCAGGAAAGAATGATCCAAACTCCATGTTTTATAGAGAAAGGTACTTTTACTAGAAATGAAGTGAACGCAACCAAAGAAAAGCTGAAATTAAAACTATAGGCAAGAAAAGTGCATATAGAAAGCATGCCCTCCCACTGTCCATCATAAATCATCCAATCCAAAGGTCTCCCGGGGTCAGGTGGAAGCATGTCTGGCAGCGTCATCAATCAGGAATGCCACGACGGTTGACCCGATAGCAACTTCAAAGATTCAGTTTTGTTTCTTCCAAAGTTTCGTTCTTCCTCCAGCACGCTTTCCCCCCCAGGACCCTAGCTCTCCCTCTTCCCGGTTCTTATGGCAGCCAAAGCAGTAAAAGTGGAGGCTGACATTCGGCCCATCTGCAGAAGAGATGTTAGTCCTAAACAGGGAAGAGAGAGAAAATGCAACACAGAAATTATGGTTTATCAGGGTATTTGGTATGAAACAACTGTACTTTCCTGGGCACATGGACATCACGTTTATTCACCCATTCAGCTTGAGATAAAGGGAAATGTTTCCAGGCCACCAGATATTGCACTTTACCATGGTGTTTCCTAGAGTCTAGAATTTCCTTAACTTCAAAATGTTGTTCCCCTTCTATCAGTATGGGAACTGGGGGAGAATCTTGGTCCAGGCGCAAAGGGGACGAATGTTCTGTTTCAGCAAGCTAACATGAAATACAGGGTGGATTCATCTCAAAATTTTTGGCAATTCCAATTCAACTGTTACTGGGTTAATAAGTCTAGTGATTAGGAAAGGACCCACATACTTGGGTCCAAGCTTTTTTGATTTCTGGGAAGTCTGTAAATATTTGGTGGAAAGATAAACCTTATCACCCACTTTGTACTCATGTGCTGGGAACCTTTTTTTGTCAGCCTGGGTTTTATGTGCTCGATGTGCGTCATCTAAAGCTTTTTGAGTTACTGCCCAAGTACCCCATAGCTGTTTGATCCACTCAATCAAAGAGGGGTTCTGTGGGTTATCCTGTAGTAGCTCGGGGATCGGCACAAACTCCTGGCCAGACGCTACCTTAAATGGAGTGAACCCGGTGCTGTTATGTATGGAGTTATTGTATGCCACCTCTGCAAATAGCAATAGGTCCACCCAGTTATCTTGCTGGTAATTTACATAACATCTCAAATACTGTTCTAACATGGCATTGGTTTTCTCACAAGCCCCATTAGTCTGGGGGTGGTGGGCGGAACTTCACCCCTGGGCGGAGCCTATCAACTTTAAAAACTCCTTCCAAAAGTTGGAAGTAAATTGTACACCCCTGTCTGAAATTAGCCCCATGTAATTGGTAAACATGACAAATAAACAATTTTGCAAGGGTTTTAGCTGAAGGGATTTTAGAACAGGGGATGAAGTGCACTTGTTTGGAAAACAAATTGGTTACTGCCTAAATGACGGTGCACCCTTCACTTTCTGGTAGGTCAACAATAAAATCCATGGATATTTCTTTCCAAGGGGCATTCGGCCTTGCCACACTCTGAAGTAAACCAGGTGGCTTCCCCGGAGGTCTCTTAGCTGAGGCACACACCGGACAACTAGCGACATATGCCTCTATGTTCTTTTTGAGTGCAGGCCACCAAAATTGTCTTTTAACAAGATGTAAAGTTATAACAAATCCAAAGTGCCCTGCCACCTTGGCGTCATGAGTGTACTGCAACACTGTTACTCTTAAACTGACAGGAACATACAATTTCACCCCAATCCAAGCTAGACCATCACGGAGTGTGCATTCATTTGAGTGGGTTTTAAACCATTTGTCAGTTCTCAAGGCTTCTTGCAGTTTCTGAAGTAACTCGCCCGAGAGGGCTGAATCAGCCTTTGCCTGCACTCTGGTAGTCATTGGCGCTGCTAGTTGTGTCAAAGGGATGATAGGACGAACCACTTCCTCCTTGGTGCTGTTGTATTGAGGCAATCTGGAAAGTGCATCCGCCATGAAGTTCTTTGCACCAGGAAGGTATCGTAGAGTGAAATTAAAGTGGTTGAAGTGCTGAGCCCAATGAACTTGCTTTGGTGACAGCTTATGTGGCGTTTTCAACGCCTCCAGGTTTTTATGGTCGGTCCAAACTTCAAAAGGATGCTTTGCTCCTTCCAGAAATTGTCCCCACGTTAACAATGCCCATCGTACTGCAAAAGTTTCCTTTTCCCATATGGCCCATCTCCTCTTGGTTTCTGACAATTTACGGGACCTGTAAGCACAGGGTTGTAATTCCCCTTTTTCGTTCTTCTGCAGAAGTACTGCTCCCACGGCCACGTTGCTCACGTCAGCCTGTACTACAAAAGATTCTTCCATGTCCAGATATTTGAGAACTGGTTCAGCAGCAAACAATTGTTTCAATTTTTCGAATGCTGCTTGACAGTCCATAGTCCATTCAAGAGGTCGTGAGGGCCTTGGTTTTACCTCACCTTTAGTATTCAGAAGATTTGTTATTGGCAGCGCAATTTTTGCAAACAAGGGGATAAACTGTCTATAGAAGTTCGCAAATCCCAGGAAACTCTGTAGTTGTTTGTGGGTGCATGGTGTGGCCCATTCCAATACGGCCTGAACCTTTCCAGGGTCCATCTCTATCCTCTCATGCGATATGCAATATCTAAGATAGTCAATTCTGCTTTGGTGGAACTCGCACTTAGAAAGTTTGGCATATAGTTCAGCAGCCCTGAGTTATTTCAGGACAGTTCGCACCAACTTCACATGGTCATCCATGTTCTCAGAGTAGATAAGAATGTTGTCCAAGTAGACCAGGACCCCCTTATACAGGTGCTCATGCAGTACTTCGTTAATCAATTGCATGAACACAGCAGGGGCAAAACAGGAGCACTCTAAACTGGAAAGATCCAAGTGGGCAATTAAATACGTACCAACTCTGCAAGTCTTCGGGGACCCCTGGGCCTCTACAGTCCTTGTATATTTCTTCATTCAGCCCATCTTTGAAACTCTCCAGTAGAGCCGCTGCTGACCATCCTGTCATATAGGGTGCCAGCTCGCAAAATTATTGGGTGTATTCTGCCACTGATCTCTGGCCCTGCTGGATGCCCTTCATTCTGAGTCTCACCTTCTGTTCAGCTAGGTTGTCTTCAAATCGCCTCCTAAGAGCCCCCATGAAGTGGTGGTAGTTCCTCAGCAAGGGGGAGTTATTATTGTGGAGGACCACCATCCATTCAGCAGCTACTCCCTCTAGGACGTTCGTGATGCATCTCACTCGAGCCACATCTGATAAGTAGTCCTCCCCCCAGTCCTGCATGTGGTTCCACACTTGGGTCAAGAAAAGCCCCAATGTCTTCGGATTCCCATCATATTTTCCGGTTGGGGGGGAATTTTTGGTTTTTTATGCCTGCAGGGTGGGGCCTGCAAGGCTGGGGGCCCCTGCTCTGCTGCATCCCCCACTTGAGCTCCAGAAGTCTGAGATGTTCCTTCCCCAACTTCCTCTCCTTCTCCCCTACAGGCTGTCTCTTCTGGATCCCCCCTGGGGCAGTCTCCTCTCTTCTCCACAGGGAACCCATAAGACTCACGGCTTTTCCGGCTTTCTTCAACATCACGGAGGAGTTGTAATGCTTGCACCATCATGAGGCTTTCCTTTTGCTCTTGCAGCCACACTGCCTCTCTCTTACGGGGTCTGGAGCTGGTTACTCCCTGGGTGGTCCTCCCCAGGTCCGGCAATCTTCCTACTCCTCTCGACCATCTAGCTTCCTCAGGCTCCTCTCTCAGCTGGAGTTTTTCCATCCATTCTGCAGCCTCTTTCTCTGCTTGAAGTGAAGTTATCGTAGAACCAGATGCTCCCATCTGTCTTCTTCACTCTCATGGTCCGACATAATTTGGCGTCAGCCCCCTCAGTGTTTGTCCGGGATGGCTGGAGATGAAATTTCAGCTTAATGTCAGGTGTGCTTTCTTCAAAGTCCAGGAAAGAATGATCCAAACTCCATGTTTTATAGAGAAAGGTACTTTTACTAGAAATGAAGTGAACACAACCAAAGAAAAGCTGAAATTAAAACTATAGGTGCGAAAAGTGCATATAGAAAGCATGCCCTCCCACTGTCCATCATAAATCATCCAATCCAAAGGTTCCCGGGGTCAGGTGGAAGCACGTCTGGCAGCGTCATCAATCAGGAATGCCATGACGGTTGACCTGATAGCAACTTCAAAGATTCAGTTTCGTTTCTTCCAAAGTTTTGTTCTTCCTCCAGCACGCTTCCCCCCCCCAGGCCCCCTTGCTCTCCCCCCTCCCAGTTCTTATGGCAGCCAAAGCAGTAAAAGTGGAGGCTGACAAATAATCACTTATATAAAGCTCAGGGTTAGGAAGGGTTCAAGGGACAATGAGACCCTAAGCTAATTTCCATATGAGAATATTTCAATGCATTTGAAAAGCATCCTGTAACTCAATCAAAAGGCTATAGAAATACAGCATGGGCAAAGTAAGCCTTTACTGAGAGCAAGTTTTTCTTTTTAATTGCAAAAGTTTTACAATTACATTTTCACCCCATTTCCCCCCCCCAAACCCACCCCAAGCCCCCCAACCTAACCCCCCTCCCCCCTGACTTCCACAGAATATAATCCCATCAAAATCCCCTTTTTATAAAACCTGAACCCCTCCAGCCCCCATATAATTTTTCATCTTAACAAAATTCAAATATTTCTATTTTTATATAATACTTTCAGTGAAAAGCTATTTGATACTTCCTAGTCTGATATTTATTCTGCACATAATCTATCCACTTTTTCCATTCCCATTCATAAGTCTCTTGTGAGCGATCTTTTAGATATGCTGAAATCTTCACCATCTCTGCAAAGCTGGCCATCTTCAAAGTCCATTCCTCGATAGTGGGCAAAGCTTCATTTTTCCAGTATTTACCTATCAATAATCTCGCTGCTGTTATCATATACAATATCAACTTTGTTTCATCCAATGTAAAACCCTTAACTATCTCCAGTAGAAACAATTGTGGAGAAAATTGAATTTTTTTCTTCAAAACATTCTGCATGACCCACCAAATTTTTATCCAAAAAGCCTTAACTTTCTTACAAGTCCACCAAACATGATAATATGTAGCATCTAAACAATCACATCTCCAACATTTTGGCTGAACATTAGGGTACATACACAATAATTTCTTGGGATCTAAATGCCATCTGTAAAACATTTTATAAAAATTTTCCCTCAAATTCTGCAACTGTGTGAATTTAACATTCTGCCCCCAAATTTTTTCCAATGTTTCCAACATCACTGGTTCTGCAAAATTTTGTGCCCACTTAATCATACAATCTTTAACCAATTCAGTTTCTGAATCCCTTTCTAACAAAACATTGTAAAGCCTTTTAATATGCATTGGACCTTTCTCTTTTATATGTCTAACCAATTCTTCCTCATGCAACATAATACCAATTTTTTGGTCCTCTTTCCATCTCAATTGAAGTTGATTATACTGTAACCAAGTTAAATTAATCCCTTCGTCCAACAGTGTCTCTAATGTCTTCAATTGCCATCTGCCCGCATCTGTAAAGAGAACCTCTTTATATAAAAACCCCCCAAGTGACATTATATTTGTATTCCACATGGTATGACCAAGATCCAGCCATAGCGGTATTTTGTAATCCCATTTGAGTCAGTGCTTCTTCCAAACTCTCATCAAGGAATCTCTAAGTATATGGCTTTTAAATACTTTATCCACTTTGTTTTCATAAAATAAGTAAGTGTGCCATCCAAATTCAAGATCAAAGCTTTCTATATTCAATATTCCAGTCCTTTTCCTTCCAAACCAATCACTTTCTTGAGTCAAAGCTGCTGCTTCATAATATAACTGTAGGTTTGGAAGTTTAAGACCTCCCCTTTCTACAGGCGGCGGGGCTGGCGGTCCTTAAAGAAGGACCGTCTTTCACCGGAGGCAGACAAACCGGAAGTCCCACTTAGAGCAAGTTTGATGCAGTGGTTAAAGGCACTGGACTATAAACCAGGAGACCATGAATTCTAGTCCTGTCTTAGACACAAAACCAGCTGGTGACCTTGGGCCTATCACTTTCTCCCAGACCATGGTAAGAGGCAATGGTAAACCACTTCTGAAAATCTTACCAAGAAAACTGCATGGACTTATCCAGGCAGCCACCAGCAGTCAGCACTGACTTGAAGGCACCTGTGAACATACACACACACAAACACACACACATCCATAGCAACTCTTTATGCAGTTTCAAGCTCAGAGCATCTAGTCACAGGAGTCAATACTGACCCAAAGATGCACACACAAATAAAGACAGAGTTTTTTTTTTTAAAAAAAAAAAAATCTCCATTACAAATGCCATTTTCTCCTACCGTTGTTTCAACCCTTGTTTTTAAAGGACAGAATGCCCTAATATAAAATTGCAGTTGCTTTATTTTGTTATCATCCACACTTCACTATTTTTTTTATTCTTCTTAACATGAAATCATTGCTATTAATACAGTATCTATGACTGGACAGAGCCTGGATATTGGAGAACCCCAAGGATTCACAGAAGAAGCCATAGTGTTGTTAATATGTGCAGATGCTTCCAAGTATTTTCTGTGCTCCTTAAACACAGAAAAGTATGTATCATCCTAATGCTCCTCAAAAGTGTTTTTTTGGGTGGTATTACTACATAGTCCTTCTGAACAGATAACCACTGTGATATAACAGTGTTTGCTATTACTGTACTCCAATCTTAGTACTATGGCTCCAAGTAATAATAATTTTTCCAAAGTTGCAGGAGATCAGGGATGTTCAAATTTCAAAACTCAGTATTAAAATCTAGCAATTTAACCTATTCCAGTTAACTCTGGAGCCTGGATAGCTCTGCAGACAAGGCACTGTAATTTAACACCAGCTGTCTGCAATTAAAGTAAGTTCGAATCTTGCCAGGCTCAAGGTTGACTCAGCCTTCCATCCTTTCTAAGGTAGGTAAATTGAGGACCCAGTTTGTGGGGGCAATAAACTGACTTTGTATAAAATATACAAAAGTATGAAGGCTATTGCGTAACGCACTGTAAGCTGCCCTGAGTCTCCGGAGAAGGGCGGCATATAAATCAAATTATAAAAAAAAAAACTCTTGTTACACAGACATTCCTTTTTTAACAAAACAATGTAAGAATATAATGCTTCAGGCAACACTTTTTTTAACTAAAAGGCAAAGCAACTAACTGCACACAGTGGAAACTGGAATAGAGTTTTGCTACCAACTGTTTACCTCACTTTCCTCTTGCCACTGCTCTTAAAACAACTCTCTTGTCCCCTTCTTCATATACTCTTGCGTTAATGTCAGTCAGGCAGTGAACTTGGCAGTGGTGTGATCCATATGTCAAAGTCTGGAACAGGTCCTCCACTCCACCTCCCTTTTGAGCAATGATCTGAGCTTCAGTACCTAATTGCCAGCCTTGTTTGGCTTGACTGGGAGGGGGAGCAAGTGAAGTAAACTGTAAGTGCCCAACATGGCATCTGCTTACCAATTTCTATTGCTAAGGTGCCGGTTTCCTACAAATATTTTTGAAATTTAAAGAGGAGAATATTAAACATATTCTTTGCAAAGCAATAACTATTGCTAACAAGATCCATATGCAAGTCTGTCAAAGGATTGCATCCCTATGGCCGCATATCACTGAAAAGGCACACAGGCTAAAGAGCCGTTCACAGAGCATTAATCCAGAATCATGCATCATGTGTAGCCACTTTGCCACACAAAGGCAATGAATTTTTATTGGCTGCCATTCAGCTAATGGCAGAATTGTATTATTCTCAACAGGGAACTGCCAATCCAGCTGGCTCTTGGCATCTTTCATGCATGGTGAGCACTCTCATTAAAATGATTGTTTTCTTTTGTACAAGTTCAAATAATTTGTACACTAATGTGCTGTGTTAGTGAATATTAAGCAAAAACAGCTTCTTGTTGCCTCTTAAAGATGAACTGGGTGTGTGTGCATGTACGACAAGCTCTTTTGGCAAAAACCTTCTCTTCAGAGAGAGACATCTCTTGCCTATGAAACTTACTGACACAGTTTTTTCATCCTTAAGATGCTACACAGCTCTTAATAGCCATTCAGATTGGCAAGCTTTTCTCCTACAATTTGGATCGAGGAAAAGATTGCATTTCCAAAACTATTTGATACCCATTTTATTACTAGTTGCAAAAGTATACTGTTTCATATTTCAAAGAAAGGAGCTTTTCTTCTGTCTCTTCAGTGTATGCTGAAAATGCAACACAACCTTGTAAACCATGAGGGATAAGAATCACTGCCAGTATGTCAGAAATAAAGCAATTTTAGGAATGTGGAGAAGTTTTCTTGGAATGGCTCTTCAATAATCTTAGTTGCTGATCTCTCAATATGATCCAAACTGCCAATGTTCTTCCTTTCTGCCCATTGTTCCAAAAATATAATGAATCTTGATACTGCTTAGGCCCATTTGAATATAGTTCCTCTTTGGGGAAAAGCCCAAAGCAAACACACGTACAATCTGGCCACCAAATTACATCATTCCATCTCTCAAGATGTAACATCACAACCTGATTGCCCAGGGAAAAAAAACAGGTTGTTTCTTATGCTTTACAAAAGGCTAACAGGATCAGAACTAATCAAATCTCGAGGGAAAGATCATATCACTGGGTGAGTGCCCTGGGTATGTTTCCTAGTTCCAGTCAGATAATATTAGCAGAAAGATCATGTGTGATGGGATGATAGAACTAATATACGTCATCCCTCACTGGTCACAATAATTTGAATTGCAGCCAGTAGTCTATTGGAAGCCTATATAACTCTAAAGCAGTGAGTACATATGTATACTGGGGAATCCATAGCTATCTATTGCATTCTGAAGCAAGTGTAGTTACCAGATAGTTGTCAGCCTCCGCTCTTTCATTGCTTACTTGCTCGGCTGCCATGAAACAGGGGGAAGGGGGAGCTCTTGGGATTCTTGGGAGGGGGAAGTGAGCTGGAGGAAATAGAAAGTGAATCTTTACTGCAGCGTTTTTCTTTGAAGCTGATAATGTCTCAAGGTCAACAGTCGTGGCATAGCAAGAGGATGACACTGCCAGACGTTTGCTCCCACATGACCTCTGGAGAACCTGTGGATTGGATGATTTACGCTGGACAGTTGGGGCGGGGAATGCTTTCTATATGTGATTTTCGCGCCTTTGCTTCAGACCTTGCTTTTCTTTGACTGCATTCAGTTATCCAGTAAAAGTTACCTTTCTCTATGAAAATGGAGTTGGGGTTTTTCTTTCTTGGATAATGAAAGGAGGCCATCCTGACAATAGTCTTCAAAGACAGTCCTACATTGCAATAGGGAGATAACCGTGAGTGACCATGAGCAAAACCTCTTAGACCATGTACAATTAATACATAGTTGAATCCGTACAAAGCTTCTACCTGCACCTTCTGTAGTGTAATGGAAAGTGTGGATGACATTGGGGAATGAGAAAAACTGAAGTGATTCGGGAATAACGAGAGGCACAAGCAAGCAAGTGACAACAGCTCTTTAATATACAGTGAGACTTCAGCAAAAACTCAGAGGCTGCAGCCCTCCTTATATACAATCCTGGAGGGACTGTCAGCCAATCAGAAACTTAGGCAGGTTTGAAACTCCCGCTGAAATGTATCAATACACAACACCCCTCCCCTCCCAGAAGGCACTAACACTCAAATATTTACATAAGTACACACAAAATCTCGCAGGTGCCCTGAACGAGTTCTCGTTCTTGTTGACCTGCGCAGTTCAGTGTTTGGTGGGGCATCGAGCTGGTCAGAGGGACTTTCTGTTTCTCCCGGCTCCGCCAATGGAACCTCCTGGATTTTGTCCGGGGCGTGGTTATCCCTGGTTAGGAGTGGCGACTCACTGGGGCAGCGCTGGAACCAGGGCTTGTCAGCTAAGTATTCTCGCGAACCCGGGCTTGAGTTAGCTGTTTTGGGAAAGTTGTTGTAGTTAGGTTTGGAGATGTCTAAATTGATGTTTGCTTCGCCGACTATCCTTTTTCTAAGTTGGTCTATGTGGCGCTTCCAGAATCTGTCTACCCCTACGTCTACCGTGTAAGATTTTGGGCCTGTTATGCCCGCTATGGTTCCTGCAACCCATAGAGGTCCACTAGCATAATTGCGAGCGAACACTGGGGACCCAATCTGGAACTGTCTTAGTCCGGTGGTCTCTCCCTTGAAATTTTTGTGCGAGTAATTAGGGTGAAGCCTGTCTAACACGCACCGAAGCTTCCTGCCCATGAGGAGCTCGGCTGGGCTTCTCCCTGTGGCCGTGCATGGTATGGCATGCTGGACAGCTAAGAATTGGTCTATCCTGGCCTGCCAGTCCCCGTTATCTATCCTGGACAATGCTTCTTTGGCCGTTCTTACAAAACGTTTGGCCAATCCGTTAGAAGCCGGATGGAAAGGGGCCGATAGGGCATGGCGGATGCCCAGTCCGGCCAAGTAGCCCTCAAACAGGGTTGCTGTGAATTGAGGGCCGTTGTCAGATACCAGAGTATCCGGTAGGCCGTGGATGGCAAATAGCTTCCTCAGGACTTTGATGACTGCTTCGGCTGTGGTTGAAGGCATTAGAATTATTTCGAGCCATTTTGAGTAGGCATCGACTACAATTAAAAATGTTTGCCCATGAAAGGGGCCGGCAAAATCAATGTGGATCCTCCCCCATGGCCCTTTTGGTTTCTCCCACTCTCGGATGGGCACTACTGGGGGATTGGGGCGAGACTCCTGGCAGGGTCTGCACTTCCCCACCCACTTGGTCCATGTTGGGCCACCAAACATAACTGCGGGCTAAGCTCTTCATTCTGACAATGCCTGGGTGCCCTTCGTGCAGTAATTCTAAGACCCTCGTTCTCAATTTCATAGGTACTACCACCCTGTCACCCCACAACAAGCAACCCCCTTGCATAAACAATTCGTTACGTTTGTTAACATAACCTTGGTACTCCCCACCATCCCCTTTGACCAGCCACCCCTTGAGGACCCAACCCATTACAGTACGAATAACAGGGTCTCTAGCAGAGGCTTTTGCCACCTCGCAAGAGGAGATAGGTCCCAAAGTCATAGCGTCCAGCAGAAGGACGGGGGCTTCCAGCATGGGGTTGGCAAGTAGGTCGGGTAGGGGGCAGTGGCTGAGGGTGCCCGCGTGGCCCCAAGTCCGTCCGGGTTGATGGACAAGTTGGTACGAGTAGGCCGACAGGAAAATGGCCCACCTGGTCAAACGTGGGGACAGAGCAGCGGGGGTGGGCCTATCACCGGCCAAAAGTCCCAGCAAAGGCTGGTGGTCAGTCACAAGTTCGAATTGACAGCCATAGAGGTATTCGTGGAACTTTTTAACCCCCGCAATTGCAGCCAGAGCCTCTCTGTCCAACTGACTATAGTTCCGCTCTGCGCTTGACAGGGTGCGAGAGTAAAACGCAATGGGCGCCTCTAGGCCGTTTGGCAGTCTATGGCCTAGGACGGCACCAACTCCTACGGGGGAGGCGTCACAAACCAATACAAGCGGTAGCGCTGCGTTATATTGGATTAGGAAACTGTCTGCAGATAGAAGTCTCTTTACTGCCTCAAAAGCGGCTGCTTGTGGTTTCCCCCAAACCCATGGTACATTCTTCCCCAATAGTTTGTGTAGGGGATCTGCAACAGTAGCCTTGTCCTTCAAGAACATTGAATAGAAATTGAGCAGTCCAAGGAAGGCTTGGAGCTCTGCTTTGGTTTTGGGGGCTGGTGCGCTCTTAATAGCTCTCACCTTGCTTTCGGTAGGGTGGATGCCTGTGCCATCCACCCTGTACCCCAGAAATTCCACAGAGGGGACAGCGATCATGCACTTATTTTTCTTTAATTTAAGTCCCGCTTCTCTAAATCGGGAAAGGACATTCCTCACTCGGTCCCCTAGCTGACGTTCGTCCTGAGCGCTGACTAGAACGTCGTCAAAATAAGGCACCACCCCCGGGAGCCCTTGCAAAAGGCGCTCCATGGTGCTTTGAAATAGGCTGGGTGCGACACTCACCCCAAACTGAAGCCTGGTGCATTTGAATGCACCCCTATGAGTTACAATTGTTTGCGCCTCTGCCGTGGCGTCGTCGACTGGTAATTGTTGATAGGCCTGAGCTAGGTCTAATTTGGCAAAAAAATTTCCGGGCCCCAGGGAGTATAGTAGATGATGCACGATCGGCACCCGATAGGCGCTCGGCTGCAAAGCCTTGTTGATCGTGCACTTGTAGTCGGCGCAAATCCTGATTGAGCTGTCAGACTTTACTGGGGTCACTATGGGGGTCTCCCATTTTGCATGGTCGATGGGGACCAACACCCCTTGTTTAATCAATTTGTCCAGTTCCGCATCGATCTTTGGTTTCAATGCGAAAGGCACCCGTCTGGCTTTAAGTCTTATTTGGGCTATGTTGGGGTCTAAGTTTAGGGAGATAGGGTTCCCCACATACTTGTCCAACGTGTCCCCAAAGACGTCCTGGAACTCGGTCAGGAGGCTGTCCTTCAGTGACGGCTCGGACATTCGGTGGACGCCGGTGAAGCCCATGCCGAGGGCTCGGAACCACCCCATGCCTAGAAGGCTTGGCAGCTGCTTTGTGATGATAGTCAGTGGCAGGTCTTTTTTGTAGTCTCCGTAGGTGACTCGGAACGTGCCCACGCCTTCGAGGGGGACCCGGTTCCCCTGGTAGTCTAGGATGCACAGTCTTTGCTTGGATAGCTGATCCTTCCGGAATGACAACAGGATGGTCTTCAGGGTCGCCCATGACATTATGGAGAGAGCTGATCCGGTGTCGATCTCCATTGAGCATGGCTTGCCGTTGATTTCGACCACCGTGCTGACTTTGTCCTCGATCGCCATGCTGGCCTGGTCTATGTGTATGCTGCGGCCATTTCGCGGTTCAAATTCACGCCATTTCTTCGCGCCTCCTTCTCTCATTGGATGCTTCTGGCGCGTCGATTCTGGTTGGCTGCGGCGCTCACGTGGTTGATGTTTTCTGGGCAGAATGGCTCTACAGACTTGCGCCAAGTGCCCTTTTTTCTCGCAACGCCTGCAAATAGCCTCTCTGTATTTGCAGGACAGTCTATCATGGTGCCCGCCACAACTGGGGCAGTTTCGCCGGGGGCTGCCTGCGTCTTTTCTCTGGTGCTCTGTTCGGAAGACGTCCTCATCTGACTCGGACTCCGAGCTGGATCCGGCGTCTTCCCTGTGCACTGGTGCAGACTTGGGACTGTCTTTGCTGGTCAGCGGACGCTGCAGCGTTTCTGCGGCTTTTGTGGAAGCTTCATGAGCCCTGGCCTCGTCTAGGGCTCCAGCAAGCGTTAAATCAGGCTTGGTGAGCAGGCGCCATTGTAGCCTAATGTCCCGAACACCACAGATTAGTTGCTCAAGCAGCGCATCGTCCAAGTCCCTATAGTCGCAATGAGTTGCGGCTTTACGCAGGCTCGCCATGTAAGCACTGACTAGTTCTCCCTCTCGCTGTATGCGCTGTCTGAGTTGGTATCATTGCACGAACTTGGAGGGCACGGGAGCATAGTGAGCCCAGAGAGTTGCCATCACGGTGTCCCAGGAGACAGTCTGGACCGGCGTTGGCTCACAAAGTGACTCTGCCATCTCAAACACGTCCAGTCCGCAGTGGTTTAGGAAGAGGGCTCTCTTCCGATTAGCGGAGAGTCCCTGCATGTCGCTGGCTTCAAGCAAGCACTCAAACCTCATTAGGTACGAGACCCATTTTTCACGGGTCGGATCAAAAGGCTTGGGCGGAACGTAGGCAGACATGTTCGGTATGCCTCCTGTAGTTCGCCTCGTCGCCTAGCTGAAGCTCGTGGTCTCACTGGTTCGCTTCTTGTGGCCTCAATCCCACCTTCGTCGCCAATGAAGTGGTTCAGGAATAACGAGAGGTACAAGCAAGCAAGTGACAACAGCTCTTTAATATACAGTGAGACTTCAGCAAAAACTCATAGGCTGCAGCCC
This sequence comes from Arizona elegans, assembly GCA_022577455.1. NCBI lineage: Eukaryota > Metazoa > Chordata > Lepidosauria > Squamata > Colubridae > Arizona > Arizona elegans. The sequence continues at coordinate 22,308,718 of JAKOOJ010000007.1, forward strand.
TCCTTATATACAATCCTGGTGGGACTGTCAGCCAATTAGAAACTTAGGCAGGTTTGAAACTCCCGCTGAAATGTATCAATACATAACAGAAACAGATGCTGCCTAAGAAATGATCAGACTAAAGAGACAGGAGCACCAGTGGCTTAATGGTTAAAGAAATAAACTTTGGAAGGACCTGCTCGAAAGCATCAAGTAGTTAAAGAGTGGTGGAATGTTTTCACTTTAACACTTGCAATATTTTGTTAATGTATAATTAGACCATCTAGTCATGTTTCCTATCTGGTTAACCTGTGTGGGCTTAATTTCACCATATTCCATGTACTATGTTTCTTTAAATTCATAGTCTAAAGCTTCCTATGGATCCACAATTATTTTCTATTGATATTAGATTGATAAATCTAATTCTTCTGAATCCTTCCTTTCCCCTCTTTTGGATGATAGGGAGGAAATTTTGCTCTTCTCTAGTCACTTGCTCAAAAGTACATAAAAATTTGGCCAGACTGTCAGCTAATTCCTCTAGAAGAAATGAAGCAATTTAGCTAGCTGTAGATATTTAAAATGATTCAAAGTAAACAGCTATTTCTTGACTTTGTAGTCCCAAGCTACAATATTGCCCATTATCCGACTTCCCACTTGTTTGATTGAATATTTTTCAGAGAAGGTTGAGACAAAGTAAGAGTTGAGTAGGATTGTTTTTATTTATTTACTGGTTTTATTGATTAACTAATATATTGGGGGCGGGTGTTCCTTTCAATTTCAATATATTTAAAAAGTCGTTTTTGTTTGCTGTTCATAAATTTTGATTTAGTCGGAGTTTTAATCTTCTCTAATTCTGAGCTGTACCTATGTATGGTTCTTTTCAGCTTTCACATGACCCTTTTTTTTTCTTTTCAAATATTGTGCCATCTACAGCAGCTCCCCCCCCCCCTTTCTTTTATAATTTTTTTTTCTGCTTTTCATGAGAATTGTTTTTGAGTGTGCTTTTTTATACCAATGGGTTTAGGAACTGTCACAAACATGAGCCACATTTCTTGTCATGCTATCATATTTATTCCTCTGAGTTTATTAAAATAATTTACTTTAAAATATGTGTTTGCATATATTCATCTTTAATTTTTCTTTATATCAAAAGTCTCAGGAGGACATACCACTTTTCCTCATAGACAATTCCAACTTCAATTTGAATGCAAGTTAAAAACATTTTGAGACACAACTCTCAAATGGAATAATGGTGTGGTTCAGCATAAGTAATTATCATATGTGCATACTTAAGTATATGACAAATTTGTCTTTTTTAAAAAGAAACTTGTCAAATATTATTAAATTCTTTGCCAAAATATCATGAACGTACAGGCTTTTTCCTGACCATTCATTCTTTAGCTCAAAACAATTCATTTAAATCTCAGATTTAAATCCATGTTTATTGCCTCATTAGTGGTTACATTTTCTTTTGAATCTGAAGAAATTTGCATCTCTAAATAATTACCTTTGTATATATAAATTGATTACTCAATACAAACTATTATTTTTGTGAACTTATGACCATCCTAGGTATAAATCCAGACTTATTTTCAAGATTTTTTTCCACACAAAAAAATATTATTATGCTTCTCATTAAAATCCTGTTTTTAATTTGAACAACAAATTTTGCATTCTGAATCTTCTGAAGTGACCTAAATTAAGCTTCATTGTCATGGTAAATTTCAACTGAATTAGTCATTGAAATATATACAGAAAATATCGTTCAGAATTAGTTAGAACTTTTGGATGGGTAAACAGGTGAAAATCCAGTCTGCAGTCTGACTAACAGTAATTATTTTCTTTATTTTAAAAAAATGAGCAAAAAAAGACACCAAAGAAGAAATCCAATTGCCATGACTCAACTTCCAGACAACAGGTATAACTATGTCCCTTAGATTTTATAGGAAGATTTTGAATTAGTGAATAACGTCTGCCTTTAGGATCATCTGTCAAAAATTCAACAGCCAAGTAATATATAGCAGACTAGTCCTTGCTAGAGTAGCAATAAAAGCACTGGAAAAGGTATTCAGATGCCATAACACGTCTATACTTACAAAGATCAGACTTGGGCAAAACAATTGTTTTCCCTAGAACACTCTATAGAAATCAAAATCATGATGTTGTTGCAAGTATATGAAAACATACTGGACAAACATAACAATGAACAAAATATTTAAGTTACAAATATTAATTAAACCTGAAGCTTTTCTTTTAGGTATTACGGACAAGTCAACTGAAAAATAATTTGAGATACTATTCCTTTGGATGGTGTCGGCTGCGAGGATTGTACTTGCCAAACACTGGAAAGAAAAAGAGATGCCGACTGTTGAAGAATGGATTTTGAAATTTATTGAATTAGCAGAGATGGCAAAATTAACTGCTTTGATCAGAGATAATAGACTAGACAGCTTTATCAGAGACTGGAAACCATTTGCGGATTTTCTACATGCTAAATACAGTAACAGATGGTTAACAGAGGGATTTGAAGATTAGTGTAACGTTTAGCTTAACCTGTTGGTTGCTCTTTCTTCTTTTTTTATGTGTGTGTGTGTGTGTGTGTGTGTGTGTGTGTGTGTGTAAAAGGGGAGGAGAATTTACTGTAATCCAGACAGGATGGATTCTGTATGTTAAATGTTAAATTTACTTGGTATTGGGATCACCTTTTTCTTTTCTTTTTTTGTACACCAATTTTTTCCTTTGTTGTTGTTGTTGTTGTTAGTACTGGACCTATGTTTTTTTGTTTTGTTTTGTTTGTTTTCCTGTTTTATATTTTACCTGTTATGATAAAACAAAGTAAATATACTTTTAAAAAATCAAAATTAGAGTTCTGAAGAAATACAATAGAAAGAATACTGGCTCTTTTGAACTTCCATATTGGAAAAACACTTGAGAATACTACGGACAGCCAAGAAAAAAAACCAAATGGTCCTTTTCAACATTCTCATTGAGGTACAAATGACCAAGCTCAAACTGACAGATTTTATACACATTATGCAAAACCCCAGAACCCTTAAGAAGTCCATGAGGCTAAGAAAGATAAGTAAAGAAGACAAGACAATCACCAACAAGATAGATGTAGCCAAATGTAATGGCAATACTACACTATCGAAAGCCTAAATGGCTAGGATGGGAATAGGTCTTCCTGGGGAAGATCTATTTATGCAGTTGCTAAAAATTGATACTGACTTGATGCCACATAGCCAATCAATCAGAAAAAGCAAAAAACAATGAACTGCATGCAATTCCTGACATTTGTATAATGAAAGTTTGCCATATAATTCCTGTTATCATAAATCTTGACAAAATTTTGTAAGACTTACTGTTATGCCTTTTACTATGGTTCAATTTGCAGAAATAAATATGTAAAGGTTTTGTACAAAGAATCATCATATACCCATACCATCAGCTACTAAAGGCAGTCCTTGATCAATTGAAAAGAAAATACATATAATCCAGCCTCATAGGATTTTTATTTACAATGAGATGCTAAAACCTATAGAAATGAATTTACATAACATAAATAACTGAGAAGCGTAATATAGCGTGAAATGATATGATAACAAAGTGGTTAAATGGATTTAGGATAATTCATAGTCACACAGTATTTACAGTTTGGCTGTAATTTTAGAGAAAGAAGTCATATTTAAATGTCCAAATGGTAGAGATTAAGTAGAGATTATATACTCAACTAGTGTGGGACATAAACAAGAGAGGCATTTAGCATTCTTCAAATAAATCTATTAATATAGAGGGTGTACCAATAGTCAGGTCCCTTAGAAAATTTATTATATAAATTACATTAAATGTTTGAATATGGTTCCATTTTTTTCTAAACACTTCCTTGATCATTTGATGCATTCCTAAGTACAGTAACATTTTCTGTTTGTGAGTGAGGGTGTGTACTGGTGTGGGTGTATAGGTATTTGTATGTGATCATAGATATATGACCAGCCTATGGGCCATGACTTTTCTTGCATCCTTTATATTTGTTTCATCTAACTGACAAATGATTTAACTAATCCATATTTCTGCAATGCATGATCAAGGATGATTTGGTTGGGAGTAAGGTTGTGACTTACTAGCAATAACACTTAGCAATAGCACTTAGACTTATATACCACTTCACAGTTCTTTACCGCCCTCTCTAAGCGGTTTACAGAGTTAGCATATTGCCCCCAACAATCTGGGTCCTCATTTTACCCACTTCGGAAGGATGGAAGGCTGAGTAAAACTTGAGCCTGGTGAGATTTGAACTGCCAAATTGCAGGCAGCCGGCAGGCAGCTGAAGAAGCCTGCAGTCCTGCATTCTAACCATTGTGCCACCATGGCTCAGTGACATAAAAGCACACTAGAAGACTTATTATAAGCTTGATCAGCGGCTGTCTCAACTGGAAAAACGTATCCCTCTCCAGAGTGAACGACAAGCTATTCTCTATCAATTTTATAAAATATTCCAGACCAGCCCTATCAGTAGGCAGAACAAAGCTACCAGCATCTGTTGCACTCTTGACCCACTCTCATTGCTCTTTAAAAGCATGGCTTTCTGGAGTGGCCTGCCATCTGGTTGACTTTTCTATTTATGAATGAGGAAATTGCTGCTCAGATTGATATTCACAGAATGGCCAGTTGGTCCACTGACCAGAAGACACCAGCGCAGCACACAAGAGGAACATGCAATCCTTCCTTTGCTTGGGGTGGTGATTGGGGGCAGGCTTTGGCCACCTCTTGGATGGGGCTAATTTTGTGCTAATCATTACTGCTAGGGCTATTACAAATTTACTGTATTAGTAAAAGAATGCTAACAAATCACTTTGCTTTGACAAATACTTTCTCTTACTTGTCACATTCTATAGCAGCCTGCACTGTATTCTGTCAAAACATCTGGGCAGTAAAGCTGTCTGAAATTCAAGAAAGTAGCTTTAAGCTCACATTGGATATTCCAAAGTGTAAGTCAGTAATTGAATTTTTGTATTCATTTTACAAGCAGGTTTTAGTTTGTTACCTGCCGCTTTCATAATCCAGCTTTCACTTTTTCTGAAGTAGCATTTAAAAATTGGGGTGGAGAATCTCAGTACTCTGGGCCCCATATTATACATTGTAAAACAAAAGTTATGAGAGTGAATGAGCAGACTGAATGTTAGAGTTCAGTTGGTAGTTAATTTCCAGTCTTGTCACAATCTCCAGTCACTGAACATTGGTATAATTGGGAATAATGGCCAGTAGCTGCAGTAATTCTGAATAATATAAATCTATACAGTACAAGGTGTCATGGCAGACATGAAGTAAATTTATACTCCTAATGCACTGGAGGCTCAATACTTATGCACTTTGGAGGGGGGTGGGGATAAAACTCTTTCTCAACCTCTTTCTTTCTTTTTTAATTTCACATTTTAAAATAGTGTTCTATGTCCTCTGATATACAAATTGAGTGCTTTAGGGTTAGACTTTGGCTTTCAAATAGGCAAGTCCTCCACCAACCTTTTTTAAGGAGCAGTGTTTCCCTAGAATCCTTTAAAGCAAAGATATTGCTAGGGGGAAAAGAGATTGAAATCTAAAACAATTTTCCAGTTACAAAAGTACTGAATATATATACTGTACTGACTGGATAGCATAATGGTTAGAATGATGCCCTTTGATATGTGAAATGGGTTTCAAAACCAAACAGGCAACCAATAGGGGTCCTTGGACAAACGCCCCCTAACAGTTCCCCTGCCTAGCTTGTATATGAGAATGACATGAACGAAGAGAACCAGGGTGGCTCAGACATTGGCAAGATGAACAGAAGGATTTTCACTTCTGTTCTATTTGCAATAGGCATAAATCACATCGATCTGCTCCCTATTGTAAATTCATGAGAGGTTGAATCAATAGGTTGTATTCAGTCAGATTCAATAACCATTTTTGATCAGACAAAATCAGAATGGGAACACATCAGGTCAAGAAGTTGAATTGATGAATTCATTAGTTCTTAACCTATGAAGTGAATGTTTATTTTATTTATTTTTTAACATATACAATCACTGATATATAAATTTAGTTTAAATAAAGCATGAAAAGAGAGAGAGAGAGAGATGATAGAGATTATGTATGTATGTATGTATGTATGTATGTATGTATGTATGTATGTGTATACACACACACACACACACACATAATATAGGCAATAAAACATTGAATTAAGATAAAACCATAATAAAACCACCATAATATGGAACCATAGAATTGCAATGGGATAGAAGTTATAATTCGACATCTAAGGAAGGTAACCATCTAACTGCTTCTAGTACGGCTGTGATGAGACGATCCCAGGTGCCTTGAAATTTTCTGAGGAGACATTCTTGAACCATATGTGTTATAATTTGTTCCAGAGCACCACAGCTGAGAGCACTGCAGGCTCTTAGCCACTTAAAGAGCTTTGCTTTAGTTCTGGCATGGCCTGCCCTGATTCTATTCAGGTGGCTCCATATTTTTCAGGACAACATACCAAACAGATCTACATGATTTGTTTGGTATGTTGTTATTAAAAGTCACCCATTTTTATCACCATTCTTTATCTAGATTGTAAGTCTGTGCTATGTTATCCCAAATTGGTTTCCTAGACTTAAGCCTGGTGAGAGGAGTGAGTGTTTTTCAATGTAACTGAAAATGTGAACTTCTTTAGATTTAACAGTGCCTAATGGCATTTTATATTTGTGGCCAGTGCAATAAATGTCAATCAAGACATTCAAATTAAAGTGTATTATTCAAATGTTGAGACTTAAAACACTGGGGAGTCATCTTCAGATAATAAGTGATACCCTTGATATTGCTAACAGTGTTTTTAATGAATTTCATATTCTCTTGATGTGATATCAGAACTGCAAACAGGTGTGACCATTGTGAATATATTCTAATTTGAATCAGAAGGTAAATCCTTTCTCCTTCCCCAATCTCCTTCCCCTTTTTTCTCCTACGCTCACTGTTCTAATAATGGCAAGCAGGAAGCATAGATGACAAGAGCAAAATTTCTCTAAGTTGCAAGAGAAATGTATGATTCATAAGAACTTCTCATTTCCAAAATGGAACTATTTTTAACAAGGCAGTTAAATCTTTGTCTAAAAAGTGGTGAATAGGTCATGTAAAGCAAACATAACCTTCATCCTGTAGAACCCTTTCCCAAAGTTCTAAGTTTATTTATTAAATAAAAGAGCAATAGAACGTACTTGATACTACCATCATACTAAATTCATACCAAATAGAACATATTAGAATATTATTACCAAGTAAATAGTAATTAAAAATATTTGACAGGTACAGATATAAAATGACAATAGAAAGCAGAAAAATTGAATACTATGATCTAAAATGTTGTTTGCTAGAAGGAAGGTAATTATATTATTCATCTTCTTGATGAAAATCATTGTTGCTTACTCAGGAAGTAGATATATTAACATTAAAGAATATTATTGTTTCATTCAATCTAATAGTTTAGCCTGCAAAAGGCTTGCCCACTGATTGATCACACAGAAACACCGAACATTAGTGTTACTGAGATTTGCATCTACCTGAATTGAAGTGTACTTTATTGAGTGGGATAATGCCAGAGGTCACATTCAAAGAACCAAGTGACATGTAGTAGCAAAAGATTGAGAGATGGTGGGGAGGGAGGGAGGGAGAGGGAGAGAGAATGTTTGTTTTCATACCCATTGACAGATTCTGCAGCTGGATTCAAGGATATACTTAATCCAATTACTTTTGTACTGTAAAAAGAACTTCATGCTCAGATTTTTTTCCAGTTGAATAACTAAAAGGCTGTTATATTGAAAGACCATGAAATGATCTGAACAGAAGGATGCACTATTGCTCCAGCAATATAGCTTTCAATCCAGCAACTGGGACAATTCTGGAGATAGTTTAAATTGTGCAACTGTCAGACTGCAAACCAAGAGGTAATTCTTCCAAGCTGTTCTTTATTGTTTCATACCTATAGACAAAATCTTGCCGGACTAAAAACCCTAACCCTAACCTAGTTTCCATCTCAGTCTTTGTGGTTCTTAATATGTATTAAATATCATTTTTAAAAATATGAATTAAGCAAGCAGTATCAATAAGTGAGTCCAAATGCTGTATTTAAGATTTTTAAATGTATAAGAACCTTAACAAAGAACCTTTATTTCAAACAACATTTGGAATTTGTTGATTTATGTGCCATCAAGTTGTTTTTGACTTCAAGCAACAACATAGATTTTCTATCCCTAAGCTATTGTTTCAAATCTCCCAATAGTGTTCCCATCTCCATCATAATCCATTTGCCTTGCTGTTGGTCATCCTCTTCTTCTTCTTCTTTTTCCTTCTATTTTTCCCAGCACTACAGCCTTACATGCTGCTTAACTTAGTTTTGACTTATCTTTTTTTTTTTTTTACTTCTCTTCTCTTCTGTTTTGCCAGTCCTATTCTTTTGTAAAACTGGTCAGTCATATGGGTAGCCACTAGTATGGAACCAATATCTATGTTCATTTCCTGAAAGTTTTCTTCCCCTGTCAAAGAAGCTTCTCTTTTAACACTTCATTCTCAGGATGCTTAAAACTTTTCTCGGTTGATGTCTTGAGTTTTCTTTATTGTTACAAACTGGCCAAGGGTGCGGAACTTAATGTTTTTTGTTACTATATCAATCTGCAGTTTTCTTGGCTGTCAACATTTTCTGATCTTTTAGAAAGCCCTTGAGAAAGTTTCCTTTCTTTTTCTTTTTTGATTTAATTGAAATATAGGAAATGACTGCTGGAGAAAATAAGGACAAGGAAGATACTCACATATACCCCTTGGCCACTGGATAACTAATGTAAGTTGCATTACATGAAACACCACATCACTGTCATGAGAAATATATCAGGTGTTTTTTTCCTCCTATAGTGAAAAAATAGGAAAACCATTTGATGACTTTTTTCATCAAATTACAAGAAAATGATCAGTAAAACTAAAAAGGTTTTATTGCAGCATACTAATGACAAAGGGTGATTTATAGCATCTTAGAGCATCATCCAACCATTGAGCTGCTGCATAACAATAAGGAGGACAGGATTATTATCTCCACAGTGAGAGTTCGTGTGATTTGAAGATGCTATTAGTTTCTAGTAAAGAAATAGCAAATGAAATGAGCCAAAACAGTATCAGGTGTACTCTTTTGTCCAACTTTAAATGTGTTGAGAGCATTTGACATTTGATCAGAACCTACTGTGTTTATGAATATCTCCATCCTGCATATTTGACTGATTACCTAAAGTATATTAAACTGCATTAATACAATTTTGCTACATGGATGCTAGTAATTTTCAGTCTTTGATTCTATGTTACAAAGGCTTTAATTTTTAGTAATATTTTTAATTATTGCAAAGAAATTTGAATTATTTGAGTGTACCTTTACAAGAGGAAAAAAAGCTTCTATCTCTATTTAATTTCTCCAACTGCACAGTGAAACATATCCTGGTAGTCCTCAACTTACGGTATTTCATGTAGTGACTGTTTGAAGTTACAATGGCACTGAAAATAGCATGTTTTCACACTTACTACAGTTGTAGAAACCCCATGGTCCCCATCAAAATCCAAATGTTTGGCAACTGACTCGTAATTATGACAGTTGCAGTTTCCCATGGTCATGGGGTCATCTTTTATGACCTTCTGACAAGCAAATCAATGGGGAAGCCAGATTTACTTAACAATAGTATTATTCATGTAACAACATCAATGTTTCAATTAATAACTGTGGCGAGAAAGTTCATAAAATGGGGCAAAGCTCACTTAACGTATGTCTCACTTAGCAATAGAAATTTTGGGCTCAATTGTGATCAAAAGTCAAAGACTACATGTAAAATAGAGCAGTTATGGCCACAGCTAGCTGTCCATTGTTACTGATATCGGAAATAAAAAAGTTACTATTTGTTTTTTTACATCCAGTGGTATTGAAAGAAGACACAGGCAATACTGCCTAAATATAAATAAAATGCAAAGCAAAATCACATGAAAATGTTTGTTTGGTTATATGTGTGTGTACATGTGTGTGAGTGTTCATGCTGTATCTCCCAATAACTTAAATCATTAGAGTAAATTCAAAATCAGAAGCTCTATGCTCTGATATGCCTGCTCTTGGAATACCTTGCAAGGAGAATCTCTAAAGACAAGTTGTTTCATACCATGAAAAACAACATGCTCTTTTTCTCATGGCTGAGTCGAACACTGAATTAGGTGTGCATTCAGTTACTCGGAGGCCAAGTGATTAACAGTTATATACTAGCTGTTTCAATTTTACTCGAGGTAGTAGACATGGTCTCTCACTAAAAGATGCATTGACAATTACCAGATCCTCACACTTTTCCCAAAAGAGCCAGACAGTAGCGTAGATCAAGCTTAAACTAATTGAACTCACCCCACAGATCAGTGGTCACCAACTGGTGGTCCATAGACCACTGGTGGTCCGTGAGAAAATTTTGGTGGTCCACAGAAAAATTATTTACATTTTTTATATTGCACTAAATCAGGGGTCCTCCAACTACGTCCCCTGGGCTGGATACATGCAATGAACGTTTGTGTTGCTGCAGAGAGCCTTCCCCTTCGAGGTCTTTTTGTGTGGGTCAGAGGGGGCAAAAATTCTGACTTGGGGTCTGCTTCAGCCTCCTGGTATGGGACTTTAGGCGAAGGCTGGAGGAAGCGCTGCTGGTGGTGAAGAGCTGGAGGGCCTTGTTCCAGTGGGACTGCATCATGGCCTGGAACTGGCTGACCATCTCAGCCCATTGAGCCTCCAGGCGCCAGTACCTGGCCTTGCACTCCCGCAGGTCTTCCCTCTGCTTGGAAAGCCTATGCTCGTAGTCCTCAGTGAGGTGCTTCTACTGAGTCTCCTTCTCAATCAGATCCAATCTGAACTGAGCCAGCTGTTTTGCCAATTCTTTCTCATGGTGGTTTCTTAGCTCTAACAACTGCTTCCTGTTGGGGCCCTAAGGAGCCTGGGCAGGCAGGCGAGGAGTGGCTGGCAGGAGAGAGGTGAGTAGAGGCCAGTGAGGCACCCCTTGATGTGAGTGACATAGATATTACTGCCTATTACCTCTTCTGACCCCACTCATCTGGACTCCAGGCCAGAGTGTATTTTAAGTGATTTTATTCACAAACTGGGATTTCAGCCTTGCCCTCAGAAAGTTAATCTTGCCTCTAATTCCTCCATACTTCCTTTTTTCCAGTAAATAATATTCTGTAAACTGTTTCAAGCAAAAGAATACAATAAATAAAAAAACCATACCTGATTACTTGACTCTCCCATCTGTGGCTACAATTGGAGCATTTAATGAGAAAAATGTAGCTGTTGAGATTATGTCACCATCCCCCTTGTGAGAGTATATTTGCAGACTGAGAAGATCTATACTTTAAGAAACCATTCAACTCTAAAATCCAAACTCTAACCTTTGCAAGGCAAACAGCAAAATGTAATGAAAATGTAGCAAAGTGAAAGTACAATATTTATTGTAAAACTATTATTAAACTAATAGTTTTGTATTTTGTGGATGTGTACTATGTTACCAAACAGTGACAGATTGTGGGTTATTGATTTATTTTGTCAAATGAAATCTGACATTGTGGTGTTTCATTCCATAATTTTAAGAGACCCTTTTTGATTTTTTAGTTTTCCATTTTAGCTGGACCACTTTAAATAACTGTACATTTGGAAGATCACTTTCTTTGTAGACCTGAACTCTAGAAGATTTGTGAACTATGTGAAAAGGAACCATTTCAATACATATCAATGGAAGTGAGGCTGGGTCTGTTTACATCCTTCATGGTAAGAACTTCTGTCTTTTTCTCTTTCTCTCTCCCCATCTTACTCATAAGCAATCCATTCAAATCTCTCACAAGCTGTTTCTTGTCCTTAATCACTTAAAACTATATTCCATAAGCCTTATTTTCTTTGTGCTTCCAACTTCTAAAATGTATGTGGAATGAAAGGATTTGTTTTCATGTTTCTTTTCCCTTCCACATTTTTTTATTTTTAAAATACCAGGTTTTTTTTTTTTAAGTCTCAAGTTGTTTCCTTTTGTTTCCAAACCATAATTCATGAATTAGGGATCCCTATTTTTTATTTAGTTTTTAGATCTTTTTCTGATTAATGTTTGCCTTCTCCTTTACACATTTATTTAACAAATGTATATGGCTGCCTGAGTCCCACACAATGACTTTGGCAATAATGGGTGATTTTGGCCACTACCGGTTTGCTCATGAGTGCTTGTGCACGCTCAGATGCGTGCGATGCTTCTGCGCATGCACAGAGATGTCTGTGCAGGTGGGAGGAGCCTCCCACCACCGCTGCTACCGGTTCGCCTGATCCAGGGCGAACTGGTAGCAACCCACCACTGGACTTTGGCAACATACAACATTAAACATCTACAATCTAAAAGGTCTAACCTCCCTCCATTAATAAACTACTGCAAAAAGACTGGTTTGATTTGTTTTGTTGTATGCTTGGTTGCTTCATGTGAGAGAAAAATTCTCTCCCAGTTGCTGTGCCTATTAATGACCTTTGGCTTAGATAATTGAATAAGCCAATTAGAGCGCAGCTCCTAGCTTTGAATCTCCTGGGCTTTTCTAACTGCCACTGAGACAGTATATAAGGAGCTGCTAGCCAGCAGGCAACTTAGTTCCAGGTCAGAGGCAATGCTGAAGTCACTAAAGCCTCCTCCTTCTGAGGAAGAAAGACCCGGACTCCAGTCATACAGAGCGATGGCAGAAAGAGCTGACCAGACACTGCAAAAGGAAACTGACTACTTGTTCTTTTAATAGACTTTGTTTTATTTCTTTAAATAAAAACAGTTTTTAGTTTAAACTCTTCTGAGACTTGTCTGTTTGGTGAATTGTAAGGAGATAAGGTTGCAGTCTACAAACCTCCATAACACTTCAGGATTCATTTCATTTCTATCAATGAGCAATATAAGTGCATGGCAAGAAATATACACAAGGTTCTTAATGCAGTAATATGCACAATCATGGAATTTTCAGTGCTCTTTCAAAGCACTCATTGACCTTCATATCATAAAGGAAATAATACAATTTAATGAAGATGTTCAAAGTTGTGACACAAGAATTAGAAGTATTATAAATCTCAGATCTGTTCATCTATGAAAACAACCTGCTAAAAGCTTGTGTCCCCTGATTTCTGATGTTCAGTTCTTCTTTTATTAATACTGTGTTCTGACCTATGGCAAGACATGAATCCATGGCTGAATGAGGCAATCCAGTGTAGTTTATCTTAGTCAAGGTGAGATAGGAATCTCTGACCCTGTCCAGATTCTTTGTTCCTATAAACAGTTTAGAACTTCTGCCATCCACAAAAGATGATACCATGACAACTATCCCAAAGGGAGAAAAAAAATTAAACCCTTTTTGATGCCTACACATATAAAACATGATGAGAAGGGAAGAGGAAACAGGGAAGTATTGGATTTAGTGATTAATAGGCTGCCCTCAAATCAGTTTATTATACACTGCTGACAGGAGGGTTGGGAAGAGAGAACGATGTACATTTATCACAATCATCCAGACTCTGATCTTGAGTGATTGCTTATTACTAAATACTTGTTTGTGAATAAACTGTGGTTGTGACTGGTTTTCTTTTTCAGAAGGGTTGCTATTTTTATTCCTACTGTTGCTTAGGCCTTCTTTTTAAAAATGTCTTCCAGTTTAACTTTTATTATTTCTCTATCTCCTCCTGTTTCTTCTCCTCTTCATTTAGCATATATATATATTAACCTTTCCTTCCATTTTTTAGTTTTAATTGTACTAATTTTTTCTTAGTTTTCTTCCCTCATTTATTAGGTTAGGATCTTTCATTAGTTTAGTTTTTTTTATATTATACAAATCAATATAGCCATATGCAAATGTTTCTAGGAAGGAAGGAAGGAAGGAAGGAAGGAAGGAAGGAAGGAAGGAAGGAAGGAAGGAAGGAAGATGCTGAAGTGATGACTACTCATTAATTTTTTAAGTCAATAACATGTACTCCAATTTTGATTCATACTCAAAAAATGTGATGTAGGCTGGGCAGGAACATAGAATCTGGCCACAAAATCAGTTTCACCCTTATAGGTGTTACTTAACCTGGTTGTTTTGCTGTTATAGTGTTGCTACATTGCTTTCTGTTTTTTGAAGGGAGTCTTTATCAACTTGATAATTTCAGTATGACTAGTCCTCAATTTATGATCACAATTGAGCCCAAAATTTAAGTTGCTAAACAAGATATTTGTTAAGTGAGTGTTGCCTCATTTTACAAGTTTTCTTAACACAGTGGTTAAGTGAATCATTGCAGTTCTTAAGTTAGTCACAGGGTTATTAAATGAATCTGGTTTACCCACCGACTTTGCTTGTCAGAAAGTCGCAAAAAGTGATTACATGATCCTGGGACACTGTAGTCATCATAAATGTGAATCAGTTGCCAATTGCCTAATTTTGATCACATGACCAAAGATATGTTTTCAGAGATTTTAACAATACTATATTTTATTTAGTTTATTTTTATAATTTCTAAATATGCTGTCAGATTTATAACTCATTCCCTGTCACCTTATTTTTTCAACTCAAGTGAGATAGGCAGCCAAATAAATTTAATAAAATAAATAAATAGACTCATCTCCCACTGATAATTTGTGAGATGAAAAACTGCTATGGAAGTTCACATGTATTTTGTGTATATATAACTTAGATTTTAATAATAAAAGAGAATATTTTCTTAGTCAATAAATATTAATTATTCTCATACTTTAAGTACAGTACTGATTACAGAAAAAGATTAAAAATAAATGCAATTGTAGTTTAGTTAATTATGCAAATTTATTAGAAAATGGTTTGTTTTCAAAGGTGATATATTAACGTAAATCGGGAAACATATTACCTAAAGAAATAACAAAATATGTCAAATCAATTTTCATGTGTTAATTTCTTGACTTCGGAGCCAAATTGTATAAGTCAAAGATGGAATCAAATAGAGTACAAAATTAATTTGTATGAAATGGCATCCAGGTTGTTTTTATTCTAATTGTTTATTGATCTTATGGTTGTATTAAGGACAGTCTTTATTTTGCTGCTGCTGATGTTTTACCTTGATTTCACAATAAAATAAAAATTCCATCTGCACAGGAGAAAGAAAAAATAGAATACATGCCATTTTGATTCATACTAAGATTAGTGTTAAGGAAATGGCTTCTACTTTATATTTCTTATTTATTTACACTTTAATTATTATTTATTTACATTTATTATTAATCTATAGGATTGTTTATCTGACAGTTTAGAAGAAACTCAATTCTAAACGACTCTGGGAGGCTTACATTTTAAAAACAAAAACTGTAAAAATAGGAAATGTCATATAAAGCAAAGTAAATGCAGAAGAAACAAAACAATTTTTTTTTAAAAAAACTACAGCAGTTCAGCAGCTACCATACCCCAATGCCTGGGAGAAAAAAAACAAGTTTTCAAAGACTTTCAGAGCATTATATATTGCTTTCTGTCATCAGGAGCCTGCAAGATATTAATAATTATAATTTATTCCTTAATTGTAGCATTTGTAGCATCCTCTAATATTTGGCAGTAGAAAGCGATACAAAATACTTCACTATTCTTCTGTGTCTTTTTTTCCCCCCTCATGCCAGTTCAGAATCTCATTATTCATCTCATTTAGAAAATCCCTGCTACTACTAGATGGTTTCCCCCTCTTAGCTACTTTCTAACATTACTATAATTTAAAAGAATAGAATTACTAAACTATTGTTTTAAAGAAAGTCAAGATGGCTGAAGGCTAAATTATGCCATTACATTACCAATGTTGCTTTTCTGTCATATATTTGTAACATCAATGATAAAAATCAACAAAACTCACTCAGCTGTTTATTGAAGCCAAAAGCTATTGCTATACTGATAAAGGGATAAAAATAAAACCCAGAAAGGTCAGTGCCAGCATGTTGCATATCTTAATAAAATCTTTTCTTTGAAAAACAAGTTTGACGATCCATCGTTCCCTTCGATGACTGAAGGTGAGTGTGTTTCTATCTGACCTAATTCCTGCTAAATAGGACAAGGAAGTGACACAAGAACCATTACAACTGGTTTATTGCGCGAAGCTCAATAATGCTAACTGAGAAGTTTTTAATAGGGAAAGATAAACTGCTTGAGTTAATGTGGCTTATTGCTGTTCAGTTTTCCTTGCTGGTCAGTTGCCCTTTACCTGTTAAAATCTTAATGTTTATAAAGAAGCTTCCATTTTCTAAGAAAATTCTAGATTGTTCTGAGAGACTCTAATTCCTGAAATACCAATGATGATGAATAACAAATAACAAGAGTTTGAAGGGACCTTGGAGGTGTTCCAGTCCAACCCCCTGTTCAAATAGAAGATCTTATATCATTCAAGACAAGAGGCTATCCACTCTCTTCTTAAAGTGATACTATGCATTCAGTCATATCTGACTCTTGGAGATTCTATCGGCCAGGTCTCTCCACATCTTCTGACCTTGCACTTACTTCTTTTTCTATGCTCTGGCTGGTGTCACCTTTGATGGTGTGCAGCCATTATGTTCTTTGATGGTCTGATTTCCTTTTATCGCTAACTCTTCTACATAATTGCTTTCTCCAGTGAATTCCTCCACATGACATGACCAAAATAAGTGAGATGCAGTTTTCTTCCTCATATAGACTTAAGCATAAGGATCTGGCCATGGTGGATAAATTGAGCAGTTACAGTATTATGTTTACTCTTTAGACTACTCTAACTCCCTAGACATCTTGCAATGTGACCTTTTGCTCATGGTTAACACCAATTCCTCCTATCAAGGTAAAATATTCGATTTTGGGATGATGAAGGAAAAGCACCTGAACCCTAGGAAAAAGTTGACTTAATATTAAAAATATAACCAGTGATGATCACCTGGAATATAAGAAGAAACTCTCCAAAAAGTGTATTTGTGTGACAGCTAGAAATGGAAAGCTATACTATCTAAATTATTTAGATTGGGCAGACACAGAAAAAGCCTGACTAGGCCCAGCTGCTAAAACAAGAAGAAAATCCCCATTTTTATGATCTTCTCTCCATTTGCAGCTGAAGTCACTCAAGAGAAGCTACAGCCCCTGGAAGCCATATTTGAGCATTTCCCTCCTGGCAAGTATTTGCCTATTCAAGGAAACCTCTTTGGATCATCTGGAGCCTCTCCATAGCAGATTGAACCTGATTGTGACCAATGTTAAGAACAAATCAGGCAGAGGACTTAGACAATTTAGACAATTACAGTAGCTGAACTTGCAGCTACAGGCCCAAGAAATTTGCTTTCAGGAAGTGAATTTAGAACTTCCCATGCATTGCCTCCTTAGTTCATCAAAGCCCAGCTTTCATAGAACAGTACCAGCTGAATTAGCTTTAACTAATCATTGGGGTCCAATTGAGACATAAAAATGTCCATGGGCATGGACCAATGTCCATTCTCCAAAATTGTCTGGTTCCTTATCTCTAGAAAGATTGTGCGTTCAGGAACCCAAGGTGCATGCTGAGGCAAAGCAAGCAAAAAATTTAGGCATAAGACTATTGACAAGGATCCTCTTGCATCTGCTTGGCTTCCCCCTCTCTACCATTATATCACATCACTTTTTATGTGCCTGTTATATTTGACTGGCTTCTCAGTCTCCCTTTTTTTTTTTACTTGCAATGTCCGATTTCTAGTGCAATGGAAATGCACATTTCTTTTCTCCTCCTCCAGAACATATGCTCAAATTGTTTCCTCTTCCCTCTCTCTGACAAAACTGTTGTGTCCTTATATGGGCATCCGCCAGTGGTTGGCTAATCCACCGGCGGGAAGTTTAAATGGATGTCATTGGCCGGCAAGCTTGCCGGAGCTGTATATAAGGAGGGCTCGGCAGCTCAGCTGGCAGTTCCGCATGAGATGAATAAAGTGCTGAACGGACCTCTGCTGAGTCGCGTCTTCTTTTCCCTGCGCCAATCTAACAAACACAACTTATAAAGTCTTATTACATTCATCCTTTTCCCTAACAAATGTATGATGCAGTCTGTCCAATGCCAATCTCAGGGCATGCTTATTACTGTGAATTCATTTTAAAGGGTATTTATTTTCCCATTGGGTGCTATTTTTCCAATGACTTCTACTTACCCTTTGTTCCCATTGACTATTAGTTCTCCCTCTGAGTGATTTAGTTATGTTTTTCATATTTTCATTGCTCTTTTTCCACTGAATATGTTTTATTTGATGACTGCTACTTTTCTTTTATAGTCATTTGACAAGTGTCCCTTGTGTTGTTGCTCTACAAATGTCTCTTTCTCTGAGGAGGATGTGATTGCCATTTTTGGGTTCCATATTGCTTTTGGGATGTATAGTTTTTAAATATTATTTTATTTAAATATCTACTTTGTACACTGCTCCTCTCTGAATGGGTCCATGTAACTCAATATTTCTGGAAATTGTTTACTTTCCTGATTTTTCTCACAGGAAAGAAGGATACATAACTACTCAAAGTTTCTGGAAGTCAGGAGGCACATAAATTCAATAACTTTTTATTAGCACTTGGGGACTATTGCAGTTGGTAAACCAGCTTGGGTACGGTTTCAAATAGTGCCATGAGGAAGGCTTTAAAATACTCCTTTGAGTCCAGTTCAACGTCTAGTGATCTATATAGATCCGTGTAGCTTTGCAGTTAAATAGAAATGGTTATTATAATTGCTAATTGCTTAATATTATAATCTACATTGTATTTTATGTATATATACACATACGTGTTAGTGAAAGAAAAAAATAGATGAAGCACAAGAATTAAAACAAAATTTCAGTAGCAAAAAAGAAAAAAGGGAAAAAATTAAAAAAAAAACTGTAAGGTTTATGACATCCTTCTTTCTATATATCTGCTAATCTGCATTACTTGTAAACATTTAGCCCCCCTTAGAAGCTGTGGCACATGATATGCTGTATGTATGGGAACCATTTGTGTTTAAATTTACTTAATAGTGCATATCTACTGCTAGTTTTAAAACTTTCCAAGTTTAAGTTTCCAATAAAATAATTATATCATTCTTCCAATGTTAAGCAAAGTGACGTCTGTCCTTTAAGCAATCTCTCATTAAATAATTATGTTTCTTCTTGGTTTTTTTTCTGAATTATAATTAATAAGAAAATTTGTGGCTCCATTTCTAATTTAAATTCCAAACTTTTCTATAATATATTATGTTTGTCTTTCCAGTACTTTGCAGTGTTTCTACATTTTCATTTTCCATTTTCCAGATCTTGATTTGGTAGGTGGCTGTCATTCAGTCCTGCTGAGCATTTTGATATCAATAATGGTCAGGTGTTTCAACTGCTGGAGGCAGTTCTTACCTGTTCACAAAATGGCACCATTCTTGAATTAGCCAGTTACAAAGCATCCATTTGCCAGATGGCAAGTGTTGAAACTGTTTCTTGTCACCCATCCAATTTATTTAGAAATCTTTTTATCACCTTGGTTTACTTTGCAACAAGCGGTTGACATTTTACAAGTCAAACACAATACCAAATTACAGCCAACTAAATATATACCTCCTAATTTTTTTAAAAGGAAGTCTATGTGACATTTGTGGCACTCAGAGACATTTTTCTAAATAAAACTCATGCTAGGGGTGGATGCTTTCTTTCCAATCTGCCACCTGCCCATTTATTTTCTTTTAATTAAAAATACCAAAGAAAAGCATAAGACATTACCTGCCTATACATTGGACCCTAGTTTGATCCAGATAAAGATATTTCTTTGTTTTGGAATTGATTTGTTTTGGGGTTTTTTCTTTGCTTGATTGTTTTTTGAGACTCAATTGGCTATTAAAACAAGACTACCATTATTTACCATTATTTAGACCTGTATCTAAAACACTGTATATAGTTTTCTTCTTGAAAGCTTCCATTTGCTTAGTTTGTTTTTCCCTTTGAAACACAGACAATGCTTGCTACATTATACATCGGTCAATATTCATAGCTGAAAACCTGAATTGCCTCAACCTTACAGAATAGTTGAAAAGATAAATGCATAAAATGCGGAAACACTGAAATGGGATGCTTTTATGCTAGTGATTTCATGTCATTAAATATGCATGTGTAAAATCTTCATGCCAAGCACAACCAAATTTAAAATTATCGAAACTAGGCTGAAAAATAATATATAGATACACGATGTTGCTTTTTCTTCTCTTTACATTCATGTATGTTGAGTAATTAGAACACAGCTTGAGATCCCCATCCTTGGCAACTGCAGAAGTTATCCAGCAGGTGATGTACACAAATGCTGTTTATAGTTGATAAGTGGCAACAAATAGACGTTTTGAATAGGTCCTTCTTTTAAAAACAAAAACCTTCATATATAAAAAATGCTACAAGTAAGCTCTATATGAATCTTAACATCTTACAGAGATGGAACCAGAATAAAATTGTTAGATTGTAGCTTTTAAATAAATTCTCCAAATCTAAAGGATTTTGGAAACATATAAGAAAGAATTTTCCCTATAAGACTATCACATTAGTCTTCCTACATCTGGGACTTCTAGTTTATTTAGAATATATTGACCCTTGATTTATTCAAACCAAACATAGAAACCTGGTGGCACAATAGTTAGTGCAGTATTGCAGGCTTATTGTCCCCTAGCCTGGAGTTCAATCCTGATGGGACTCAAGTTTAACTAAGCCTTCCATCTTTCCAAGGTTAGTAAAATGAAGGCCCAGATATGTAAATAATGCTAACATTGCAAACCACCCAGAGAGGTCTGTAAAAAGCTATGGAGTGGTAGAATGTCCTCTGGTCTGATTGAAATAGCTGACTTTGCTTAAATTGGATGATTTGTGCCATGTGGTGTTCAATTTTCTCAGCTGTTGCTGCTATTTGTTGTTTTATGACTTGCAATTCTTCATTTTCTTCTGGTGCTAAGTGAATATTTTTAATTGTTTTGATCCATCCATTCCTCAATTTTTGTTCTTTCATGTTCTTTAAATTACCCACATCTGATCTTGATTTCTTTATTTTGGCCTTCCACTTTAAGATTGAATATGATTCTGCATTTGGATTTTTAATTCCTATAATTTTCTTCTGTAACGACCACTGCTGTACTGTAAACAAACTGACTGCCCACTTGTGAAGAGATCCCCAGGAAGTCTAACATCTGATGTTATCCTTGTTGATCTGGGTGACTACCAAACTTTTATAGGATTTTTTTCCCTGCTTTCTCACCTTATTAAATGGATTGGTGGGTACACTTAGTCTGGCTCTTCTGATAAGATCTGTTAGGCATGGCTGATCCTTCTAGTAGAATCCATTACCACCATCATAGCTCTCAACCTCATCAGAGAATTACAAGCCCTTCCCTCATGATGAGGGAACATCCATGGGATGAGGATATTATTATTTTATTATATGTAAATCTAATCTAATCTAATCTAATCTACCAAATATTTAGATTGGATTTGGCATTTTTATCTACTTATCTTCTCAAGGACCTGGAATTGTGTAATGTTCTTTGAGGGTATTAAAGGTATGACATGGGTTTTAAGCTCTTCCAATTAAAGCTGTCTTTTGTAATTGACTGATGATGGTGTTATCAACGCTGTTAGTATTCAAGTGGTGCACCAGTTTTTTAAGATTGCACCCAGGGCACTTATTCCTACTGGTAAATGCTTTTTTTTCCCCCAGTAATCCTTCAGTTGCTGACCTTGGTTGCTCAGCCAACAGTCTGAGTACTGTAGCCCATTATATGGTTTATGGAAAAGACACTCTTTGTCTAGTTTCTCTGATGAGACCAGTATGGTACAACTGAACCTCTGGCATTATTAATATTAATATACAACATATTGCACATTGGAAACCGGGAATAGATATATAATAGTACATGTGGAAGCATTACATTGTAACAACATAGTATGACTTTATTATTATTTTCAGCTCTCTATAAATTGTAAAGATAAATTAAATAACTGTCTTTATTAAGGATTCTTTTTTGTAATCTATAGAAATGTGGGGAATGTGTCCCATTTTAACAAGCTGCTTCACCTGGCAGAGGGAAATTTCAGTTTTAAAATTTCAGTTTGAAATCAGCTCTATTACTAGTGAAAAGAGATTCACTGCTTCTTTTGTGGCATTGCTTAAAAAGAATGCTTTACTCAAAAATGAAAGTGCCTTCTCAAAATCTACATGGCCCTTTTATATATCACTCAACTGTCATCTTTACTGACAAATGAGAAAGTTGGACAGATGCTAACAAGAATTTCAGTGTTCTAAGGTAGATGACCTGAACTGGACAATTTATTCCTGTAACAGATCCAAGATTTCTGCCCATGCTGATCAAAATGGATGCATACAACTCATCTATGTGCATGACTACATTAAGACCCATCTGTTGAGATGACGAACTGCCTGCTCACAAAGTATACTGCCAGGTTTATATTACACGGGTAACAATCTCAGGATGAATTCATACTTGAGTAAAAAAATATAGATACAGTGAAAAGTACGATAGTACTTTCTGACTCTTATACACTTCACCCCTGGGAAATAATCCTTTTTTCCCCCTTAAGAGATATCAATATTCTTCCAAACAGGGGTGAAATCTAAAATTTTTTGCTACTGGTTCAATGGGCAGGGCTTAATTAGTCGGCGGGGCTCGGTGGTAAGGTGACTGGGTGGGCGTGGCCAAGTCAATGTCACTTCTTTGCCCTTTTTTAACCTACAAAACACAACACAACACAACTGGCTCCCCACAATGTAAAAGCAGCTGTGCTAGACTCAAAATGGCTCCTGCAACAAGCAGGAACCTCACACAGCCACAAAAAGCCCAAAAAAACAACTTTCACACTTTACACACACACAACACAACACAAAACAACTGGCTCACCCACAATGTAAAAGCAGCTGTGCTAGACCCAAAATGGCCCCTGCAACAAGCAGGAACCTCACACAGCCACAAAAAGCCCAAAAAACCAACTTTCACACTTTACACACACAAAATTCCACATACAGCTTTGTGAGATTTTGTGTGTTTGTGTAGTTAGAGTGAAACACTACAGAAACACACTAAATCTCAGAAAGCTGCACAAGTATTATTTTATTTTAATTTATTTTTATTTTTATATAAAAGCAGCTAAATTTAAAACTTCCTAAACTTTAAATGGCTGGGTCTAAAAAAAGAACAACTAAAAAAACCCCAATTAACTTTTTTTTTAAAGCTCCCAAAGGGGAAAAAAATCTTACCCAATAGAACAGGTGTCTCCAACCTTGGCAACTTTAAGACTTGTAGACTTCAACTCCCAGAATTCCTCAACCAGCATTGCTGGGAGTTGAAGTCCACAAGTCTTAAAGTTGCCAAGGTTGGAGACCCCTGCAATAGCAGGCAGGAAGGCAGGCAGGCAGAGCTGCTCACCGATGAGCTTGATTGCAGGCAGGGAGATTCAGTTGCTTGCTGATGCAATGGATTGCAGGTATTACAGCAAGCGAAGCAAGGCAGGCGAGTTGGAGGTAAGCAAGCTGAAGGATGAGGGGGGAGGGATTTTTGCTACCGGTTAGCAGGCAACTCAGCTGGGATCGTCAGAGCTTGGATCGTCAGAACCATTTAAAAGAAAAAACTTTTTTTCTTTTAAATGGGTCTGACAATCCAAGCTGAGTTGCCTGATTAGCAGGCAACACAGCTGGGATCATCAGAGCTTGGATTATCAGAGCTTGGCCCATCAGAGTCATTTAAAAGAAAAAAAAGGCTCTGATGATCACACGGCTCAGCTGGGCAAGGGGGGCAGGGGCAGGGATTTTTGCTACTGGTTCTCCAAACTGCCTGCTGCCATCGCTACCTACACGCCCAAGCCAGTCCGAACCGGGAGCATTTCATCCCTGCTTCCAACCCTTTCAGGAGTGTGAAATGCTAGTTCTCTAGAAGCTGCTATTGTGTGTTGTAGTCCGCCAGCAGCCTGCGGAGCTGGCAGCAGAGTCGGACAGCAATGAGACTGAGGAAGAAAAGGAGCCAGTCCTGGAGGCTGGGGAAGGTCCGGATGAGGGCTCTGCATCGGAGACAGAGATGGGGCCAGGGCCATTGGGGAGTGATATGTGGACTCCGGAGCCTCCAGAGGCTGACAGTAGAGAGGCAGAGAACAAACTAGGAGGAATTTGTTCCTAGTGCACATATGAGAAGAGCTGCCAGAAGGCAAAAGCAGCTACAGCAAAGAGGATGACTCAGGAGTAGGGCCAAGAGATGATTGGCCCCTCCCATAAGGCTTAAAAGACCAGCAATGGCTCTTGGGCTCTTTGTCGGAAAACAACGCTGATAGACTTGTTCTTGTCTTGCTGCACTTATCTCTTGTCGGAGTCTTCTGCTTCTGAACTTTTGCCAAGAGAAGCCTTTGGCAGGTTGCCTAATTAGACCAAGGTTGGTGATTAGACTGAAGAATTTGTGTTGTGAAGAATTTGTTTTGATTTAGTTTGGACTACGCTGAGGATGAATTAATTCTCAGCTGTTCTAATAAAGTCTATTTGTTTTGGAACTGTTTTCATCGACTACTACCTACTTGGGCCTGGGTCACAACATTGTGGCTTTCATCAGCTCTACCTAGCAAGCCAAAATTGTGGTCAAGGGCTGTTGGAAGGGCTAGATCAGCAACATTTGGAAGGCATCGTTTTTATCATCCCTGCCCTTATGAAAATTAAAATGCCTTGCAACAATTTATACACATTATTAGAAGCAAATGAGTATTTCTTGACATTCTGATTTCTCAGTTATTTGCAATGAAGATGCTTGTATCAGCACATTAATAAGCTTCATCACATTTTGAAAGGCTTTGTGAGGCAGTAATTCAGTGGATTTGAAATGCTTCACAATTGGTCTAGATTATAATAAATCTAATGGGCTTTGTACTTAAGTTTTCAAACACAAATCCATCTTAAATGTTCATGAGTTTGGCTATAAAATGCCCTGTTTTTCTGTTCCTTTGGCATGAAATTATCTTTCTGATAGTTTTTAAGTCTGAAAAAAAAAGTTCCATTTGAGAGATTGCTGCATTTCTAAGCCTTGTATACTTAAAATATTTTTATCATGACAAAACAGTAACAACTCTGTTCTAACTTTTTTTAAAAAAAGATTTTTTAATCTCTCATCTCTCATAAAATTCTTTATTGGTCAAATGTGATTGGACACACAAGGAATTTGTCTTTGGTGTATATGCTCTTAGTGGAGAATATAAGGAGAATAAAATACATTCATCAAGAATAAAAAGATACAACATTTAGTATCATCTGTTGATTCTATTCCTTTCTCTGTTACCACAGCAGTTTACACTACAATTGTCATGCACAAGGAACTAGGCCCACACCATGAGTTGATTTGCAGTTACTTCTTTATTTTTGCAATGCCTATTTACAAGAATCTTGGCAGACTAACTGTATTCTCTTGAGAAAGGTCAGATAAGACTTTAGTGACTCTTGGGGAGCTACAGCCTGCATTGCTTTCTGCTATGCAAGGACTCTAAGCCCAGCCCCCTCTTCACACCTTCTCTTGCTCTGGCTGGAGATTCTACCACAATAATGTACATAAATAACTCTGAAAACATGACCTTAGCTTTTCTGTCCATCAGCATATGAATCTTTATCAAAATCACATACATTTAACTTAAGCCTACTTGTAGATCATAATCTGTCCCAACACACTACCCAAACAGGACAATTATATTGTAATTTGACAACTACAATAACCACAACTATTGTAGAGAATCTATGTGTGCTTATGTCTGCATATGTCAGTTCCTATTGTTCCATGTATAGATACTTCTACATATCTCTATCAATACGGAGACATTCTTTATTCTTCTACTCAAAGGAGTTTACAACAAACACTAAACAAACTTGTAATTATGTAAAATTAACTGGATGTAGACTTCACTGAATCCAGTGATACTTATTTCCAATTGCATGGGTTCAATTTGTAAAATACAATGAAGCGTTAATAAGAACTTTTCTACAAATTAAAATGCATTCTTTTAAATGTATAACAATGTAATTAGAAATGCTTTTAATGGCATGCACTAATATAAACATGCAAACTGTTAGTAGGAAATAGTAACCCCATCAAAGAAAGGTACTCAGTCACAATTGGACTGTACTCCTCTTTTTGGCTGTCTATGCTGATCTGACATACAATAATAATAAAACCTGAAAGCTATGTTATGACTTTACTGATTTATCAGTACATGGAGGGTCTATTAATGACCCTGGCTATCCAGCAGACAATATTATTTCTGCTCTGAAAAATGGCTCAGGGCTGCCCTACATCATTTTTGTTCCCTTTTTTTGTACACCACTACTGTTAAACTATTGTTACATAACCAGCAATAGTAAGTGTGATAATTTATGAGCAGTGAATGGATACTTAAGTGCGATTTTATTTTGACACTTTCACATTCTGAAATTTAAAGATAGCATAAGTCTCTGTTATTTTTGATTTTCCCAAGAACCAAAGGTCAGAAATTTCTCCATATTTCTGACCTTCTGAAAGCAGAGAGAGATCTGATATGCTATACCACTTATACTCCTTCTGTTGGGACTACAATGACTTTTCTGGCCAAGAATTCTAGGAGTTACCATCCCTAAATAACTGAAAGGCACAATTTCTTCCCTTGTTTCCTTTATGTGTTGCAAAACAACTGATTTACTGAATGGAGATGTTTACATATGTAGCTCCTAAGGAGGTCCCAAACTTAAGGAAAAACATTTTATTTGTGACTCTTTACACAGTTACATATAAATATGGCTGGTTGAAAAGAAATGTGGATTTGGATAATGAGAAAAAAGTATTTATTTATATGCATAAACATATAAATAAATTATATGCCAGCCTGAGTAGTCTATATAAATAGGTATTAGTACTCCAGTATGCCTCAATATTCTTACAGGATGTTTAAATTTAAAGCTAACATATCATTTTCAGTGGATTACCTTTCTATTAAATAAGACAGGTTCAGAATTGTATTCAGAATTGAATTTTATTAGAAGGACACAATGGAATATACATAATAACTATAAAAGCTAGTAATAAGTGAATCAATTACTTGTTAGAGAAACAAAGCAAACTATCAACATATTATTTTTATGTTTAAAAGAACTTTAAAAAATGTGGTTTTCGATTGCATTTAAACTCAACTTTGAAGTCAGTTTCCAAACAAAAAGGAGGCAACAGAAACTTAAAAAATGTAATAAGTGCTAAGAGGATTGTTGCAATATTTTCAGGATCAGACTCAATAATTAAAGTAAGAATAGTATGTTTAAATAAAGCTCTGTTTAATCACAGATGGCATTCCATATTCACTGAATATTCACAAATAGAAGCACTGAAAAATGGCATACAGCTCCTTATATATACAAGGGGAGGAGCTAGATATGGGAGTGGTTAGACATACATACATTAAGCAATGGAAATAAGTTAACTCTTGATATACTGTACAGATACTATTTACATGATGGAGAATAAAGCATTTACTTGTGACAAGGATTGTGGAAAAATCAACAAAACAGATTTAGGAAATATGTAAGTTCTAAAGCAAGGAAGGAAAAGAAAACATTCCATTGTTTCCAAAGTGGTTGATAATTCAGATGGAGTGAGAATAGTAGTGAGCCTTCTGGATCCATCTACCAAGAAACTATTAATAATTCCTGTGGGTCTGTTCCAGCAGAATGCCCAAAGAAAAAGAAAAATGATAAGAGTGCAACGGAAGAAAATGCTGAATGAGCAAAAGCAGCTTTGGACAATGATATACTTCTGCGAGAATGCTTCTTTGGGCAAATCCATAAGTAGACTCAATTTAAAACACATAATATCCACACACTCTCTCCCATTCAGTTGTTTTGAGACATGGTGGCAATATAAGTTGGTCAGCATTCAATTAGCTGCTCCATTTATATACTTAAATAGTATATAAATATACTATATAAAAAGTATAATTCTAGGTACTATGTTAACTAGCTTAAGGCAAAATAGAACTCATGCTCTCCCAGTTTCTAGCCTGGTGCCTTAGCCACTACACCATAATGAGTCTCTTTACATAAACCTGTTCAGAAATAATTCCCATGAAATTAAACCAGACATTCTCCCAATCAAACATGCATAGGATAGCAAGTAGGTATATAATGTTTTTAAAAAATGACTAGGAGAAGTATGAAACCTGTGCTGAAATCCAACCATTTTATGTTTTTACCAGTTTTTAAAACTCTAACTGGATTCACTGTATTAAAAATTGTTTAGGACTAACTAATGTCAAGCTGTCCATATGTTATGCTAACACAGTTGGTATCACTTAGTCTGGCTTGGAATTGGCTCTCCTTTCCTTCTAGTTTTCTCCAGTAATTTTCTTGAAATCAATAGGTGAAAAATGCTTTTACCTGACAGAAGACCTGCTTTTATCTGCTTTTACCTAGCAGAAATAACTTCTATCTCATTGTGAGCGTATACATTTTTTAAAGTTAGGATTGCAGTCTTACTTTCAACATTTTGAAAACATCTGGTTCAATGGATTACATTCCATATTAGTCATTTTCAGCACATTCTCTCTCATTCTACTGCACAATCTAAATATGTATGTAATTCTCAACGCTCATCAAGAGGAAATACACTGACAGGATGCAATTCGAGAAAGTAGCTTAAACATAATACCTTATCATATTAAAATGGCTAAATGAAATGTACAAGTAAAATAACTTGAAGAATGGTATATATATTCAAAAGAGGAAAGATAGAAAACAAAAGAGCACTTTGCATCAGTTTTATTAATTTTCAGAATTAATGACCAACAAGTCCATAAAATATACATTTTCTAAGTATTTTGTTAAAAATAAATTCTCTGAAGATATACTCATTTTTAATGAACCTATCACACTGAAGCATATATAATACAACATTAAAAAAATAGAATGCTAATAGTTATCACTTACCCTTATTCTTATTTTTTTCACTTTTCTCAGAAAAACAATGGGTTCTAATACTGTTTCTTTCTTGAATTAGATTCAGCTCACACAACTGTTTGCTCTTCTTCAAGGTAATTTTGCATCTACTTCTCAAAGACAGCCAATTGCTTAATGCACTGTAAGCCGCCCTGAGTCTCCGGAGAAGGGCGGCATATAAATCAAATTTTAAAAAATAATAATTCTGGTTTACCCAAATGATTCAAAAGTCTTGGTCGTTTTTCTTCATTCCATTCAAACTCAAAATACTGAACAAACTGAAATTGTTGGTTTCTTAAATACATGGTAGTGAAAGACCTACATACAATTACAATTTGTTATGGAGATAATAAGAGCTCTGCTGGATTAAACCAAAAGCCTGCCTACTTAATCCAGTATATCTGGAAGTGTTAAGTAAGCAGTGCTAATTTCTTGAAGATTTTAGCAGATAAACAAAATATGTATCTGTTCTCCCATATTAGAAGTAGAGGCTTTATGCTGAACAGATAATGTTTAAATGTTAAACATTAAAAGATAATGTTTATGCTGAACAGATCAAGACGTTTATTGAAAATCAAGATATTTGTTGATTTGTCTGTTTTATCTTGTATGCATATGAAACATAAAGGCAACTCTAGCTCCTTCCTATATCCTGGACTATTACTTCATACTTTCAGCCTCTCCTCCAATGGCTCCTTCTCTGCCTAGGCGCCAATTTACATGTCACTATCCTGGGCTTCATCATGGTGTGGTCAATTCTATGCTGCTGCTCCTTGGTCAGTGCTCTCTTCTTGAATATTCCCACCACAATAGAGGTTTTCCTGCTTCACCTGCCACTTCATGACTTCTATTGTCTTCTTCCTCTAGCCTGCATCTTTCATTTCTAACTTCTAAGGCCTGCACTGCAACCAAGCCCTCAGTAATGAGTATTTCTGAGGCAGCTAAGCTCTGTCTTGAAGAGCTACTAACTTTTCTTCAGGGGAAGGCCCTGAAAAAGCACAATTGGGAGGCAAAGTGCAGGCAGTATTACGATCATGTTGTCCCTCCTCCCATATTCCCTTTGAATGAATGGGTGGACCTTAAAGCATTTTGAATACTAAAATATCCTATAAAGTCACATGGCAGGGAGATGGAGGCCAAATATATTTAATAATAGATACAATAAATAAATAGTTCGGTGACACTAAATTATTACAGTATTACCCTAGAGCCGTGATGGCAAACCTATGGCACGTGTGCCACAGGTGGCACGCGGAGCCATATCTGTGGGCATGTCAGTGTTGCACTAGCTCAGATCCAGTGCGCATGTGCACGCCAGCCAGCTGATTTTTGAGCCTTATGGCCTGCCAGAAGTTTGGAAACAGGTTGTTTCCGGCTTCCGGAAGGCCTCGGGGGCATGAGGGAGGCCTCTGGAGCCTGGGGAGGGTGAAAAACAGGCATATTGAGCCCACCATTAACCTTTTTGCCATCACGTGCCAAAAGTGTGTCAAAAGCTGGGTGAGCGCAAGGGGTCACGCATGCATGCGCAGGGGGCGGGGCATAGTGGGGGCCTTGAATTATGGGTGGGCACACACGCGGGCGACCTCCCCCATGCTCCCCCCGCTTTTGGCATGCATCTGCAAAAAGGTTAGCCATCACTGCCCTAGAGAATTGCCTTAGTGAGATGGGCAGCATCAAAGTCTAATTATAAAAAATGAAAATTTTGCATAGAAATATGCAGAGGAGGGGAAAATATTTTTCTAAGTTAGAGGAATCATTGATTAAATTAAAAAACAAAATTCAAGCCATACACACTAAATAAATAAAGAATGAAGAAAGCACTCTAAATATTTTGGGCTAATCCTTTCTCCCCGCCCTCCCCCCAGCCCACTGTGCTATTATTGAGCAATTACACTGTATACTGTATTCTTGTCTTTTCAGTATTTTGGAGAGATGTTTATGTACTCTTTTCTCAGCTATTCTCTTATAGAAGAGATCTTATCCAATCCTTAATCAGCTTTAGTTATAATATTCCTATCTGAAAGGAAGTATTTCAAAACATAGGTTTTGAGTAACAAAACCTTAAAACACATTGAGTCTTGATATACATTGAACAATTTACTTTTATAAGTGCTTAATAAAGTTAAGAATTTAGGAAAGAAGGTGAAACAGAGGGAGAGAAAGATTTCAGAGAGTGCCAAATGAAACTGGGCTTTTGAAAAATTCTATAGAAAGTTAGAAGAAAATCTATCCGCATAGAAAGAAAAACTCTGTTTTCCCAGTTGCAGGCTTCAAGGACAGCTCACTTCAGATATGTACACAAGAATGATCTGTAAATCTTGAGCTTGAACTCCCCAACACAAAATATGACAGACAATATGCTTCTGTGAATGCTATGGGGCCATGGACATTTCATACAATAGCTTTCAAAGTGTTTTATCCATTACTGTGGTTTTGATTTGACTCCAGTCTGCAGCGGGATGATTCAGTTTGTCTCATTCAGGTTGTCCTTGGTACCCTGCACTGAACTTTCCAACTGTGGGATTGTATTCTTCAGAGTAACTTGTATGACTAGCAAACTGGATCAGGTCTACAAATATATCCATCTCAAATGTTGTTTTTTCTGCTAATGGTTAGTTGTTTGCATCATGGCTGACAGATGGTTTCATTTCTTTTGCAGTCTATCAAGGTGATGTCAAGGATCCTATAGAGAGCATGTGGAAGGTTTCCAGAAATTGTTGGTTTTTTTAATCTCTAACTCCCCCACCACCACCACACACACACACACCCAAAAAAGGGAAAACGAATGAAGGGAGAACTGAACTGGTCATGCTTGTTCTCTTTCTTTATTTTGTTGCAGAATGTTGGTTTGTTCAAGAAAGGGACATGACTTTCTTTGAATTCCAAGTATCTTTGTTTATGATGTACAGTGTTTAAAAATTGCCTATTCTGCTAAATAAATTTGATTTAGAGCTCCAGAAATGGCAAAATCCATCCTGTATCATTTAAGGATGGTTGCTCATTATCTAGCATAGCGAAAGATAACTCTAATTCTTTCTCAGAATAAAATTACTTGACAAAACTAGAACTTTTAAAATATAAATATGTATACAGAAATTGCTTTCCTAAGTTTGCTCCTGTAATTTTTTTTCTTAAAAAAAAAGAAGAAAGAATCTATAGCTATTATCTTGGTACAGAATGTGATTTTTAAAAAATCCCTTCACTGCAGAATACCATTACCAAATTTCAACACATAAGTTACAGGCATTTTGTTTGAAGGGAATAGTATTAATCAGAGTTGTACAAATCAAAGGAAGGTTCTGCTTCAATAAAGATTGTAAGTATAAGTGAAGCAAGCAGGGAGTTTTGTTTTGCTTTGCTCTGTTCTGTGTCCTATCTTCAGACCCAGCCTGCTTAGAAACCTCTTCTCCAAGTGGCAGTGGTAGAACACATGGAAGATAACAAGGCAAATTCTGATGCCTCTTTATTTTGACCAAGAAAATCTGTCATTTTTGCCTCAGAAACATCCTCATCAATGTGAAGCTAAGGCAACTTGCTCAGGTCTAGTGTTCTGAAATTGTATTTATATAGAATATAAAAAAGGAATGTTTTTTTAAAAAAAAATTAAATGAATTCAATGCAGAATATACTCCGAGAAAGACAGTTGCTGCGAGACACGATTTAACCCTGCTGGCTTTGCTGTGGCTGTATCCTTTTTGGATAATCTTATAATTCTGTTTGCAAAGCAATCCATTCTTTTATAACTTTTATAACCACTTTTATAATCACTTCATTGTTCATCACCAAACTCATCTACTGGTTCCAGAACATGTTAATGCACCAGAATGCCAAGACGTTTAAGATTTTGAAAGTTATAGATCTTGGAAACAATGACTGTTGAAAATCATGACAGTGGGCTTCTGACTATAACCTCTACTTTAGTCACCGCAGTTGGGACTGCCAATTTAGTCATTGAGTGAAGCAATCATTAGGTGAAATTGTGATTGTGCTTTAATTTTAGTTCAGCTTTCCTGATTATAAATGCACAAAGTTACCTTTTCATTGTCATAACTGCAAACAATCACCAAACAAGTCAATCAACAAACTACCTATTTTAGAATATCATTCCAAAATAATATCCAGTGATGGAGAGCAATGTAGTATTTATTTTCAAAGATGTATGGTGTATAAGCAATAAAAGAGGTGCTTATAAACCACTATGTAAAGCTAATGCTTATTATTATACTAAATAATTTCGCCATTCACCCCAAAAAAGTTTAATTGATACATGAAGAGCATAATGGCAGCTTTTCAGTAAAGTAAATGCAACTGAAATGTCCAAATTCCTTAAGGAAGGAATTAGAGAGATAAATTAGGTAGCTGATATCAAAGAAGAATCAGCAGTAAAACCCATAGGTCAAGGACTACCAGTCTTCCTTGACAAGCAAAACGATCAAAAAACCTTTGGGCATATCAAATTTTCCATTAACATTAAAAATTACAAATTGTATGTGTGTGTGTGTGTGTGTGTGTGTGTGTGTGTGTGTGTGTGTGTGAGAGAGAGAGAGAGAGAGAGAGAGAGAGAGAGAGAGAGAGAGAGTGTCAGATGAGTCAGAGGAATTGGAGGGGGTGCCTGGGTTACCATCGGGACCTGTCCCAGCTCTGAAGAGCAGGAGGTCTCAGAGCCAGATGCAGAGCAGGGCCCATCTACTCACACTCATGTGGAGAGACAGCTGTTTTGGGGGGCTGAGCTGAGTGAGGGGGAGGAACATCTGGGGCCTGTCCCAGATGTGCATATGCACAGAGAAGTGCTGAGAGGAAAGCAATGCAGGACTGAGGGCCAGCTTTCCAGGAAAAGAAGAAGATGTTAACAAGCCCCTTCCTGGCTGGGATATAAGGAAGAGGGGAGTTGGAGACAACCGTTCATGCTCCAGAAGAGTTTCCTCTGGCAGATTCCTTGCCAGGACTTCCTTGCCACTATCAAGGTTGGTCAAGACTCTTTGTTTTAGGATTGAAGTGCTAATTGAGGCTCCCTGCAGGGAACTCAGAGACTGCTATGGCTTGTGAATCACCTAAGGATGTGTGACCTGGAGCTTTGTCAGTGAATGCCGTGAATTCCTGCCTTTCTAAATAAAAAGGGGTTTCTCCTCATGAGTAGGCTGTTGATTGGGGCTCGTGAAGGCTAGGTCAGAACAGTGTATTTCTCTAGAGATTTAGTGATCTTTTATATATATTGCAACTCCACCTCCTCTTTTGTAAGAATATTTTTTTTAATAGTTTGTATCCTTCTATCAGTACATTCCAGTCATGAGTTTCATCCCACCAAGTTTCAGTAATGGCAACTATATCATATCTGCCTTCATGTACTATTGCCCCCCTCCCCCCTCAATTTTGGTTTAAAGCTGTTTGGATGAGCCTGTCATTTTCCAAATATATTGTTTCCAATTCTTGTGAAGTGTAGTTCATCCCTTGTCAGTAGCCCTTCATCTAGGTAATGCAGACTATGGTCTAGGAAGCCAAAGTTCTGTTAATGACACCAGAAGCCAGTAGTTTGTTTCTAAAGTCCTTTGCTCCCTCATTGGATGTTGGCCTTTTGTTGGAAGTATAGATGAAAACACCACTTGTGCTCCTAATTCTTTAACTTTCTTACCTAGCTGTTCGTAATCTCTTGTTATTGTTTTCAGATTCATTGTTGTGCCATTAGTCCCCATGTGTGGGAGAAAAAAGGGACAGTATTGCATAGGGTTGATTATTTTATTAGTTACATCTTTGATTTTTGCTCCAGGGAGACTATATAACTTCTGAGATTGATTGCCTGGTCTGCAGACTATAGTTTCTGTTTCCCTAAGAATTGAATCTCCTATCACCAATATCCAGGTTTTTTCCTTAGGGAAGTCTGGATACTTTTGTTCCTGTCACAGGAATGCTGGGTTGTGCCTCTTTTTTTAGAAACTATTGATGAATGCTCTTTTATGAGTGTCTGTATATTTTCTTCCAGGGTAGGCTATGATAGCAATTGTTCAGTTCCAGAGGAACTTCATTGGAGTGGGCTATGGTAGATAGTAGGGGCTTTGCTCTTGGTTGTTTTCTTCTAAGAGTGACATGTTTCCATTGGGCTTGCTCTTTAGATGCATATGTAGGCTCATTTTTTAATGGAACTTGTTTGTTTCCTATTGTGTTTGATTTGGGTGTATCAGTTTTTTTCTTTATGTTCATATATGGAGTCATCATTTTTTAGAAGCTGCTTGCTCCCTATTGTGTTTTATTTTGATGTAGTCTAAAATCATAGATCCTCCAAAAATTGAAAAATAGACCTAGCTTTAATAGAGTTTGTGGTTGTGGAACTTACTGCAGGCTTGTACAACCTACTGCAGGCTTGTACTACTACTGGTGTATTGAATATTACGTGTAATTTGGAACCATCCACTGTCTTTTCCAATACTTTATTTTCCAGTTTCATGTTTGTTATATGAATGTTTCTTAGAGGAATGTAAGTAATACCTTTTGGTCTACAAAAGATCATATTGTTTGAAAGAGCCATAAAGAGCTATAACTGTTCAGTAGAAATTTGTCAT
Organism: Arizona elegans; assembly: GCA_022577455.1. NCBI lineage: Eukaryota > Metazoa > Chordata > Lepidosauria > Squamata > Colubridae > Arizona > Arizona elegans. The sequence continues at coordinate 22,344,261 of JAKOOJ010000007.1, forward strand.
TTGTCTCAGTATTTTGTTCATTAGTAGTAGTTATGGTTAGGCATGTATATTTCTTCAGTTCTTTGTGCTGCAATATTCATTGTATTGTAATAATATTATTAAATCATATTAAAACTCAGGATATACACATATACAAGATATTTTACTTTTGCCCCTATTATACTTTTGTCGTGTGCTTTTCTTTTGAACAGATAAAGAAAAAGGGTCATCCAAGAAAATAAGAATATGAAAGTGTGAGCTTGCCTATTCCCTTTTTTAAAAACAAAAACAAAACTGCTGTTCCAGTGTTGAATTATTTTATGTTTTGGTGCCAGGCAACTCCTATGAGATACCTTTATTTTTCTTGGTACTAGATTTTACAATGAGAAGGATTGTTTTATATTTGTCTCTGATAGTCCCATTGGTTCCAAATTGCCCATTTTCAGCAAGTTAGCTATTTTTAATGTCTTGAATGGGAAACAATTCATTGGTGTAAAATTGGAATTACTTGGCAATGTTTACACCCTTGCGGTCTATTTCATAGCCATAAAACGTGACAGATTTTGCTATTCATTAAAATAGGGGAAAGTTAACTAAAAGAACCCAAGACATAATTTTGTCACAATCATTACAAAGTATGTGACATTTGTTTTTAAATATTTCTTCAGAGTGCAAGTCCTATCATGCTTGTTTGTTTTTTTCTTTGTAAAGGCGAATGAAGACAAACAAAATTCCAGTATTTTGTTGGAATAAGCATTTCAGAAAAGTACTCCTCAGCAATAATTTTACAGTTTTCTGCTTAATGTTCTTTCAAAACAACTATGCCTAAATTCTTTAGATATGACTGATAAAAAAGACTATAGACTTCTGTACTGTTCTATAGCAGGAAGATAGTTGTAAATTAGAAATAATTATCATCATTATCTTAAAAATGTGTTATGCCTTCTGACCAATCAGTAATAATAACTTAAAATTTTGCTCTGTCAAAGGGCAGAGGAACTAAAAACAGCACAAGTATATTTCACATTGTATGCATAACTTGATACTCTTTCTTATGGATTCAGAATCCAACAAGTGGAATGGCAGAAGGTAAGATTAAGCACAATTGGCTTGATTCTCCTGCTGTTTCATGTCACAGTATGCCTGCACATTGACTGCATATTCTATAGAAAAAAATAACCTGCCAGAAGTAATAACCTAACCACATAATACAGAGGTTTTCCAAACCAGGAAAACTATATTCCTCTCTTCTTTCAGAGGATTCAAATTTCATCTGTCACTTACTGAATGTTCCTTTCTGTGCATGAAGTAATAATGAATGAAGTTCTTGTGAAAGAATTAATAAAGAAATGACCCATTTCCTCAAGGTGGTAATGCTTTTGAATTAAACATTACTGAATTGTCGCTGTCCCATCCATAACAAAAGCCCCATAATAACTACCTTTCAAAGAACTTCCTCTATGCTGAATTCTATTTTTAGAAGTCAGTGGGGATGTACCAGTTGTATAAAGCTGTTCTAGATTTTTTTTAAAAAAAAAATTCTGACTTCCTCACTATTATAAGAGGAGAGAATCATTGTTCCTTGGTTGACAAGTTATTTGTCTTCTGGAAAGATTCAAAAGAGACAATATGTTACTTTGATCGGGCTTTTGATGCACAAAGCCAAATGAGATTGCTGCTCTTTTCTTTAGCATTTCTTTTGCATAAGAATTAAGTGCAGGTTATTTTAAGATAGAGATGGCCATTTTGCATCCTTCAGACATGAAATGGCCCAACAGTTTGTTTTCATACACAGTTCTCTATGAGATTGTACAATCAATGGTTTTCCTTGGCAAACAAGGAAAACAAAAGAAAATTGGCATGTTAAACATCAACTATTCTGTCTCTCTTACCCATAAAATAGGAACTAAACAGACTGACAAAACTATCAATCTTTAGATAGTACTCTAGATCACATCACTGTTCACTAGTAAGATTTTTGTGCAGCAGAAAATATCATTTTCACAAAGGTGCTTTTTCAAGAGGCAACTGGACTTTCTTGTTTTTCTTTGTTTTCTTTGAAGACATATTGTTTCTTATCCAAGAAGCTTCTTCAGCTCTGACTGGATGGTGGAAAATGGAAGGATTTATATTCCTCGCAAGCGGCTGCCTATTTGCATCCTTTTAGAGGGTTGTTGACGCCACTTGGAGGTTTATCTGTGTCCTCAGGGTCATCTGAGTACTGCAAATGGGTGTGAAGCCTTCGTGGAACTGCTGAGAGGACTGTGTTGTAGACTGGAAATAGATGATATCTTATCCCTGCTCCTCTGTTGAGAGAGGGCTGTTAAATTTTGACATAAATGGACTCTTTCAAACCAACAGTCCTTTCTGTCTGAAATGTGGACTTTGCTGTCTTCAAAAGAGTGGCATTTATCTTTTAAATGCAGATGGACATCTGAATCTTTGGGTTTGTTCTCCTGTGTTATGCCGTGCATTTATGAAGCAGTTGTTTTGTTTCCCCAATTTACAGATCTCCACATGTCTCACTGTTTTGTGCTGCATATACCATGTTGCTCAGTTTGTTTCTGGGAGTTTTATTCTTGGGATGGACAGGCTTCTTCCTTAGTGTATTCTTGGGTTTAAAGTGTGCACGTATGTTATGTAGGCTGAAGATCCTCCTGAGCATTTCCCCACCATCCAGTTAGAACTGAAGAAGCTTCTTGGATGAGAAGCAAAATGTCTTCAAAGAAAAACAAAGTCCAGTTGCCTCTTGAAAAAGCACCTTTGAGGCAACCATGACCTGGATGACTGAGAATCTCCATAGACATTTTGCTAAAGGACGAATACCTGTACAGTCACTAAACAAAGATTCAGGATACATGTTCCTTGTATTGTAGAATATAAAAAGGCCTGGGCTACCAATAATCAGAGTGAAGCAGCAGCCTTAGCAAAGTACTGAATAGCAGGAAAAATCTGAATGCCACCTGGTCTTTCCTGCTTCTATAGACAATTTGCTTCCTTGAAGCAAATTGTTATGGTAAGCTCAAAGTCAGATAGGAAATTTCCCCATGAACCATTGCCTGAGGTCCTACTGGCAATTGGGGTGGGATTTAATCAGAAAGAGCTGCTGCTGTCAGGCTCTGAAGATGAAACACCTGCCTTGCTACCTTCCCAAGAGCCCACTGTAAAAGCTCCCTGCATGGAAAAGAGAACAGAGCAAAGGAGATGCAACCTCCTTTGTTGGAAAGTGGCCAATAAACCTTCCATGAGTCTTTGACTCTAGAACCTCATTCTGGCTACTCTTTAGCCAACTTCTTTAGATGTTTACTATTTACAATTTTATTAATTGTTTCATTTATATATTGCCTGATTACCAGCAATTCTTGGAAATTCAAACTGTTGGAAACTTTCAGACTTTAATAAGACAAACTTGCTTGACTTTTTGAATTTCTTTCCTGCTTTCTTTGTGTGTATTGTTCTCACAGTTTCCCTGCTGCTGTAATGGGACAACCCACCATGACCAACTCACCGTAGCCAATTCTCTGCGGCCAGCTCACCATGACCAACTCACTGCTGGACAACTCGCCATGGCCACCAGACAACTTGCTGTGAACAGTTCAACAATTCAATTTAATTATTTAAAATAATTTTAAAATATTTTAATTTTTATCATTCAAATTTTATTTTGTCCCTCTTTTGGTATCCTTTCTTTAATTATTCTATTTAACTATTTCTTGAATACTAGTGTAATGCTTGCCCCACGGTGAGTTGGCCATAGCAAGTTGGCTGTGGCAAGTTGGCCATGGTGAGCTATCATAGATTCCCCCACATACACCTGTTGTTTGGGCATTTATTCTAAAAGACCAAAAGTAAAACTTGCCACCACCTCTTTGGAGTGTTTGTCTATGTTTGTCCTGTATAGGACACAAATGATATGTGCATCATTCAGACATCATGCAACTTATGTGATTTATGTAATTATGTCACAGATAGAGTAATGCAATATTTGTGTAATGACATCATGTGATTTTACATCATTGTGGTTTCTTATGGATGCTTATGCCTGCATTCCTTAGGCTAAGTTGACGCTTTCATATGCAGTACAGAACACTTTGTTAGCAGCAAGATCCGATTACCACTCCAACAACTTTGGGGTAAGGAAAAGAAGGAGATGCCATCTTGATCTTCTCAGGTAGGTAAATACATTGGGACCATAGAAAGGAGACCACAGAGTTTCTATTTCAGTTAAAAATTGGGTATTTACTATATCCAAAGTAGAACATTAATGAGTTGAGACTACAGTTGAAAGAGCAAGATCATTAACAACAACAATTTTCAAAGCACCTACCAAATGATGCTTTTAATTGGAAATGCCAAGGATTAAATATATGCTGTATCTGACAATATGTTTAGGATAGCGTCATAATGGAGCCTCATTCACATTTATTTTTCCTCTGTCTGCACCAAGTCTATTGGTGTATATTCAAATACTAAGTACATAGGATTGTGCTTCAGTTTTTCCCCTTAATACTTCTTAATGTGATTCCTCAATTTCCACATTGAACAGAAAGGTCTGGTGGATGTCCTTAGCTTATTCAACATAAGAATCCTTCATGCAATCAGGAATCATCATGGTCTCTGATCATGTACAATGTCCAATTGTACTCATATTAAAAAACACTTCTTAAACATTCCTATTCAACCCCTCAGTGTTAAATAGTAGTTTGCATATAGCTGCTAAGAAGGGCTGAGGATTTGTTTTGGATGGTGGGAGTGGGGATCATACTTGATTGGAAACACTAAGAACCAAGATATCCTAACACTGTGTTGAAGAAGACAAAGTCAACAGGTAATGATCAAGTTTCATCATCCTTATTCAAGTAGAGCTCTCATTGGTGTCAATTTGACCTGATATGCTTCAATTACATAGTTATGTACATCAAACATCAAGAGGGGCAGGGACTTCCGGTTTGCTAGCCTTCGGCAAAGACAGTACCTTTTTAAGGACCGCCAGCTCCACCGCCTGTAGAGCCGCCTCGAGATCGAGAAGCGGCTCGAAAACTCCGAAATCCAAAGGATTGAAGGAGGAGAGATAGCAGGGCACAGGTTGAGCCCCTGTAAGCCCCCAGAGAATCGCTTCTGGGGAGGAAACAGGTGCGGCTCCCTCCCAACCTGCTGAGACTCCGGACGGCGTGGGACGATTCTGCCTTCAGCAGAACAAGCCGGCTGCAGCAAACGTTCAAATTGAATGAAACCAACCTTAACAAGCAGCGGAAATATTAACTTGAACCCTTAAACTTGGAAATCGCAAGTATTAGCACTTTGTTGACTTTTTAACTTAAGAGAAAGTACGAGCGAGTGAAAGTGATTTGAAAAAATATGGCGCCCAGCAGCAGAGTTAACGAGCTTGCAAGAGTGGATTTGTGAAGTTATTTTGCTTTGCTACAAAGTTGCTACAAAGTTGCTACAAAGTTGCTCCGCTTGTAATAAAGAGAAACAAGAGAAGAGGGGGAAAAAAAACCTCTTTCTTTAAAATCTGAATTTGCTTTACTTCAGTTTTTATTTGATTAAACCTGGGGGATTTTTTTAGAAGTGTCTGTGGAGGTGGAAAAGGAAAAGGGACTTCCCTTTTCAGAAAATCTAGCTTACGTGGCAGGATGGCCTCAAAGAAGCAGGAAGGAAAGGCAGCAGGGGGGGGATCCCCCACACACAAACATGAAATGCAGCTTCCCCCTGCCCAACAGACACAGACTCAGAAAAAAGATTTTGACTTTGAAAATTTAAAAGAATTTATTTCTCAGGCTTTGGATGACAAATTTCAAAAATCTCACCAAGAAATAGATGATAAACTTCAAAAATCCCAACAGGAAATTATGCAGGAAATTAATGAAATTAAAGACATGGTGAAATAGGATTATGGCAAGGTGACTAAAAAAATATCGGATGTGGCGTCTGGCCTTGCAGAATTTATTATTAAAGTGGACTCCAAAGTGGAAGATTTTAAATCAGAAGTCAATGTTAAGATTAAGGACAATGATTATAAAATTTTTGATGTTGATGAAAAAGTGCAGAGAGTTGAAAATGAAATTGTTATGATGCAATTCAGGGCTATGGAATTTGCTATAAGGCTCAGAGGAATTAGAGAGGATGACCGGCAGGATTTGAGACAGATTTGTGCTGATGCCCTGGCTGTGTTATTAAAAATCAATCCTGAAGTGGTTTTTTACAAAATAGATAAAATTTACAGAGTGAATTCTTGGGTGGCCAGAAAAAGACAATTGCCTAGAGATGTGGTGATATATTTTACAGACAGAACAATAAGAAATGACATCCTGCAAAAATCTTTTCTCTCTTCTGTGCAAGAGGGGGGAGCTCAAATTGGAGTTTTTAAAGAATTGCCACCCAAGATGCTGAAAGCCAGAAAAGACTTTGGTTTTCTAGTAAATGAATTGAAAAAACAAGATATACCATTTTGGTGGGATGCCCCAACTGGTATAATTTTGAAATACAATGGAGAAAGACATCGGTTGAATACTGTTGAGAAGGCGGAGTATTTTTATTCTGCTAATTTTAAAGAAAGAACACCATCTCCACGTACATCCACAGTGTTGGAGATTAAGGAGAGTGATAAGAAGCAACCCCAGCAAGAGATGCAAGAACAGTCAAAGCAGATGGACTCTGAGGACATGCAAGGTGCTGTAGGAGGTTTTCTGGAGGAGCCCCTGCTAGAACCTTCTCCAATCCTGGACCTGGTCCAGATGGTTGAAGTCAAAGACCAGCGTATAACTCGTGCAAAATCTAAGCAATTTGAAGAAAAGCAACAACAGGAAAGACAATACAAAAAGGGAGCTAAGAGTACTGTACAAGAGACTAAAGCCATGGGGGGAGCGAAACTGAAGATTATGGAAGATATTCGGTTATTCTGCTTGTTGCTTCAAAAAGATAAAGATGACAATTAAGTGCTTATCTTGGAACGTGAATGGGTTGAATTCATTACAGAAAAGGAAGAAGTTATTTGCATATTTGAGACAATTTAATAACGATATAATTTGTTTACAAGAAACCCACATTAGAACTCAAGATCAAAAACATTTGATAAACTCTAAATTAGGAACACATTTTGTGGCTTCAACTTTGCAAAAAAAGAATGGTGTGGTTATTTATGTAAATAAAAGACTGACAGCTAAACTTATAGAAGCAGATGAAGATGGCAGGTTTTTAGCAATTGAATTGTTTACAGTAAACGGCCAAATTCTTTTGATTGGAATTTATGCTCCCAACCAACAACAGGATCATTTCTATAAAATGTTACGTACTAAAATACTGCAATGGGACTATTGATCTATTTTAATTATGGGAGATTGGAATGGAGTAATTGATTCTAAATTAGATAAAAAGAGCATGGCGAAATCCAGGATTAGACTACCAGAGACTTTTTTCGATATGAAAGAGGACTTGGAATTAAAAGATATTTGGAGAATACATAATCCAAAAGAACTGGACTATACTTTTTTTCTGATAGACACAGATCCTTCTCTAGGATTGACTTTATTTTGTTGTCAGATAATCTACTTGTTAAAACAAAAAGAACAAAGATTTTTCCAAGAACTTTGACCGACCATAGCCCAGTATAGATAGAATTTGAGACGGGTAAAATTGAAAGACAATCATGGAGATTAAATGAAAATTTGTTCAGATATGAAAAAAATATAACAGAACTTAAGAAGCACCTGAAAGAATTTTTTGAAATGAACTTGAATAAGGGTACCCCACTTGAAATTGTGTGGGATGCGAGCAAAGCTTATATGAGAGGGGTACTCATCTACATGAATTCTAAACATAGACTGAATCAACAAAAGAAGAGATCTGAATTGGAAGCAGAAATAAAGAATAAAGAACAGCTACTTATTAAAAATCCAACAGATGAAAAAATATGTGGTGCTATAAAACTTTTGAAAGATCAATTTCAAATGCTTATGGCGGAACAAGTTGCAACAAACTTACAATATGCGAGGCATAATACATTTTGTAATGCCAATAAACCGGGCAGATGGTTGGCTTATACATTAAGAAAGAAGCAGAGTATACGGACTATTGATAGTATTGATATTGGAGGGAAAGAAATCTTTCAACAAAAATTAATTAAAGAAGCTTTTGCAGACTATTATACTAAACTATATGCTAAAGATGATGTGCAGAATGGACTTATAGAAAAATACTTAGATAATAAAAGAGTCACTAAAATTACTATTCAACAAAAGGAAAGAATGAATTATCCTATAACAGAGGAGGAGATAATAGTAGCAATTAAACAATTAAAAACAGCTAAAGCTCCTGGAACGGATGGCTTGACAGCAGTGTATTATAAAACTTTGCAAGCAGAAATGGTGGAACAACTTAGAGACTTATTTTGCAATATTCAACAAGGGGGTAAAATACCCCCATCATGGACAACAGCTTATATTTCTCTGATACCAAAAGAGCAAGTAGGTCCTAAAAAACCGGAGAATTATCGACCAATATCTCTTCTGAATACTGATTATAAAATTTATGCAAAAGTATTAGCCAACAGGCTGATGCCAGTAATCCAAGAGGTGATTCATGATGATCAAGCAGGATTTATCGAGGGCAGATATATGAAAGACAATGTAAGGCAAGTAATAGACTTACTGGAGTATCTTGAGACGAATAAACAGATATCTGTAGTGCTGGTTTTTTTGGATGCGGAAAAGGCCTTCGACAGAGTGGATTGGAAATTTCTATTAAAGACTTAAAAAAAGATGGACTTTGGGGACCTATTTATACAGGCGGTCTCAGCAATTTACCAAGAGCAAAAGGCACAGATTATTATTAATGGAAGTTTGATAACAGAGTTTAAAATTGAAAAGGGAACAGACAGGGATGTCCGTTATCCCCATTGTTATTTATTTTGACACTAGAAGTCTTGTTAAATACAATATGGGACTCTAATATCTTGAAAGGCATAATGATAAGGCAAGAGGATTATAGAATAAAGGCATTTGCAGATGATCTGGTTGTTACCTTAACACAGCCAATGGAATCAATAATCCAGATGAAAGACATTATACAAGATTATGGTAAAGTTTCAGGTTTTAGACTAAACCAGAAAAAAATTAAGATGATAGTCAAAAATGCACAATTCCACATTTTTCAGCTTTTCTGGGGATATGCAACCTCCTGTTTAGTTGATCAGGGCTGAGCAGTTGATCCATCTATTTTAGCAAGTGAAAAGTTGCTAGTAAGCAAAATATTGTTGTCATATAATCAGTAGACATTTGACAGTAGCCTTATTCCTTGCTCATTCAGGCAGGAATATTGCATCCTATTATCCACCCTGGCTAAAAATTGCTTGAGAGGAAAATATTGAAATGCAGATAATCAGGTTCTAGTTTAAAACAGAACAATAAAATCTTTGCTTAGGAGTAGAAGCACATCACAATTTCTCCTTTCTATATCTTTCTTTCTTTTCTTTCTTTTCTAAGTCACTCAATTTTTGTTTCACAAATGTTACATTTATGCCAAATTGGATTCACCTTGAATCCTTGGCATTCTGAAAGTGACACAATTCTCAGTGTGAGACTATAGAGGCAATACGATCTGCCTCAAGAAGGGGCTTTACATTTCTTCACTGTACAAGGTGGGCAAGTGATGTCACATGTGTCTTAAAGTCATAGGGCAAATGTCCATAATTATATAATTTCCAAATTGCAAAATTTGAGTTATTTGCTCAATGGTATCATGCTGCACAATTTGTACTAGATGACCATGTTCACTTGCCACTTGTCAAACATGTTTCCAGTAGCTGGCTGAAAGTTCAGGAAAACCTTTCTTTGCACGTACAGTGGTTTCTTTGGCATACAGTCAGTTTGAGTTGAATCAGACAAAGGGAAACAACTTGGCCATTTTTACTCTTAGAAATGCGGAGACCAAATTGTTTTGCAAAGCAAAACAGCTTTGAAGGGATGCACTGACTGAGACTTTGTTAAATAACTATCTAGCCCTAATTAGAACATTATAATGTGAAGTAAATTAAAAATCAAATGTCTGTTCAAACAGTATCCCTACAGAAGCATCATATACATTTGCAAACTACTCTGCTTCAGCAAAGTGTGAAATTTGGATTGCAAAGATTGAACTATGTAAACAAACTTGTAAAATATTGCCTGTAGGGTTACCAATTATGGGAATGCAGTTGAAGTACATTTAAAGTATATGTCAGATAGTATTATAGATTTGAAACAGCAGTGTTCCCTTGGAAAAGTAGGGTCATTTATACATCCATGGTGATCATGAATTTATGCATTAAAGAGGCAGGATTTGTGGTATGAACTGCAGTGTTGTTTTTGTCTTTCTGATAAAAGAACCAAGTACCTGGTGATATGTGTGAACAGTGTTATGTCCTTATAAGGACATCTGCCTGGATTGGCTACCAGCCATCGGGCGGGAAAGTTGAATCACTGTCAGGGGCGGTGCGACTGCCGGAGCGAATATAAGGAGAGCTCCGGCAGCGTGCAGCCAGTCTTGCTACTGTTTCTTGTTCTGAATAAAGTTACTAATGTAACGAGCTGGTCGCGTCTTCCATTCCTGCGCCGATCTAACACTGGCGACGAAGGACTAGGACCAAGAGACGAACCTCGTGGCGCCAAAGCCAACAAGACCAAGACTCCAGCACCTGAACCACAGTAGGCTTTTCCGTAGGCATGGCATCCGCTGAAGTCACTTTGCCAGCCCTTGCTCCTTTCCGCCCAGGGAAGGACAAGTGGAAATCCTACGTGGTCAAATTTCGGCAATACCTGAGAGGCAACAACATCAGGGATGCCGATGATGACCGGAAAAAGGGCATTTTCCTGGCCAACTGCGGCTCTGAAGTCCTCGACATGGCAATCGATCTCGTAGCACCACGAGATATCGAGGAAGTGCCATGGGCAGACCTGCTGCAGATCCTGGAAGACCACTATGCCCCAACGGGAACACCAGTGGCGAACCGTTTCACCTTCCATCAGAGGGACCAGAAGGAAGGTGAGACCATCAAAGAATTCATGGCCGCCCTACGCCAAATCGCAGCCAGCTGTGAGTTCGACCACGTGGACAATGCCATCGCTGACCGCGTGGTTTTCGGCATGAGGGACAGAGGCCTGCAAAAGAAATTCCTGAGCAGGAAGAAACTCGTGCTCAAGAATGTGGTGGAGGAAGCCACCGCATCCGAAATCTCAGAAAAAGCGGCTGCCGCAGTAAGCAAAGCCAAGGGAATCCACAAGATTCGCTCCACAGCGCAATCATCATCCGAGGATTCCATGGCTGGATCCGAGTCGGAGGAGGAGTCCACCGTCCACAAGGTATCCAGACCCCCAAGGTGGGAAACCGCCCAACGAAGCTACAAGGGGGAGCGCTGTGCCAGCTGCAGAGGGGACCATGCCAGGGCAACCTGCAAGTGGAGAGATAAGACCTGCCGACGCTGCAACAGAAGGGGTCACATCGCCGAAGCTTGCAGAGCCGAAGAACCAGCCCCAGAGCCCTCCAGCCACCGTCCCCGCAAAAACCGTAAAGATTACCAGAGATCATCCAAACGACCCTCTGGCCAATGTAGACGCAGGGACGAAGAATTTCCCCGAAGCGGAGCGGTCCACCAGACGACCATCGCACACATGAACTCGGACAATGCCACCAAGTTCCACGTGACCATCCACGTGGAGGGTTCACCCTGCTCAATGGAGGTAGACTCGGGCTCAGTCTACTCCATTATGGACTGGCACCAGCTGAAGCGCCTGCAACCCAGCATCAGCAAGCGAGACCTGAAGCCACTACACTCTAAGCTCATCGATTTTGGGGGAAACCCCATCGGAGTACTAGGAAGAGCCAACATCCGAGTCTCCTACAACGAGTTCCAAGGCAAGCTTCCCATCACAGTCATGGAGAACAGCCGACCGAACCTGCTAGGAGTGGAGTGGTTCAAGCCGCTGGGGCTATCCATCGGAGGCATCCACCAAATTCGCAGGGATGAACTCGACAACCTCATCGAAGAGTTCAAAGAAGTCTTCGATGGTAAGGTGGGGAAATTTGTGGGGAGGCCAATCTCGTTTAATCTGGACAAGGGAATCACCCCGATTAGGCTGAAGCCCCGCCGGGTTCCATTTGCCCTGCGGTCTAAAGTAGACGAGCAGCTGGATAAGCTGATCGCCCAGGGCATCCTGGAACCGATCGATCATGCCTCATGGGAAACCCCCATTGTGACCCCACTGAAGCATGATGGGTCTGTGCGCATCTGCGCCGACTACCGTTGTACCATCAACAAGGCGTTGGCACAGAGCGCATACCCAGTCCCAGTAGTGCAGCACCTATTGCATTCCCTGGGAACTGGCACAATTTTTGCAAAACTGGACCTGGCCCAGGCTTACCAGCAACTGCCAGTAGACGAAAAAACGGCGGAGGCCCAAACTATAGTAACACACAGGGGAGCATTCAAATGCAACCGTCTCCAGTTTGGAGTTAGCACTGCCCCCGGCATATTCCAATCAATGATGGAACGCCTTCTCCAAGGCGTTCCAGGGGTGGTGCCATACTTTGATGATGTACTAATCTCCGGAGATTCACAGGCACAACTCCTTGAAAGGCTCAGGTTTGTCTTGCAGCGCTTCAAGGCCAAGGGCTTGAGAGTCAGGAGAGATAAATACATCCTAGGAGTACAGGAAGTCGAGTTCCTGGGCTATCTCATTGATAGCACTGGCATCCACCCCACCAAATCAAAAGTGAAAGCAATCCATGAAGCTCCGAGCCCCAAAAACAAAACGGAACTTCAGGCATTCCTTGGGTTGCTCAACTTTTACGCAATGTTTCTTAAATAGAAAGCCACAGTTGCTGAGCCACTCCACCGCCTGCTGGGGAAAGTGGTTTCCTGGAAGTGGGGCCAAGAAGAGGAAGCAGCATTCCGAGCCACGAAAGGACTGTTAACTTCAGAAAGCGTCCTCATCCAGTACAATGAGACGCTCCCCATCAAGCTAACCTGCGACGTGACGCCCTACGGGGTGGGGCAGTCCTCAGCCACGAACTGCCCAATGGCTCAGAAGCCCCCATAGCATACTTCTCGAAGACCATGTCCGGCGCAGAACGCAACTACAGCCAGCTGGACAAGGAAGCTCTGGCCATCGTGGCAGGGGTGAAGCGTTTCCATGAATACCTCTACAGGAGACGTTTCACCATAGTCACCGTCCACAAGCCACTCCTGGGGCTCCTCGCAGGTGACCAACCCACCCCGACCTTCATGTCCCCGCGGATGACGAGATGGGCCATCTTCTTGGTGGGCTACTCCTACAGGCTCGTGCACCAGCCAGGCACAGCCATAGGAAACGCCGATGTGCTGAGCAGATGCCCATTGAAGGATCCAGTGGAAGACCCAGCCCCCATGCTCCACCTCTTCCACATAGACGACAACGCCAGCTGTCCAGTCTCGTCCGCAGATGTGGCCCTCCACACCCAGAAGGACCCCACACTCCGCCAAGTGAAGTCCTGGATCCTCAGGGGGTGGCCATCTGAGAAGACGGAGGAGAAGTTCAGCCCATTCGCCAGGAAGCAGAAGGAGCTGTCCACCATGAAGGGCTGTTTACTATGGGGAGATAGGGTGCTGGTTCCAAGCACTCTGCAATGGCGGACGCTAGAGACCTTGCATAAAGGGCACCCAGGCATCGTCCGCATGAAGGCCCTGGCACGGAGTTACGTCTGGTGGCCCTCACTGGACAAAGACATCGAAGATTGGGTCTCCAGATGTAACCTGTGCCAAGAAGTCCGCCCAGCGCCGCCACAAGCAGAAACAGCTAAGTGGGAGACCCCCAGCAACTCTTGGTCGAGGATCCATATCGACTTCGCGGGTCCGATGCAAGGGCGCCACCTCCTCATCGTGGTAGACGCTTTCTCCAAGTGGCTCGAGGTGGTACCCATGGCATCCACCACAACGGAAGCGACGATCCGTGCCCTGCGCCGCCTCTTCGCCACCCATGGACTACCGGATGTGCTGGTGTCCGATAACGGCCCCCAACTCACATCCCTGGCCATGGAGGCATTCCTGGCAGGACTGGGCATCTGCCATGCCCTGTCCGCCCCGTACAGGCAGGCTGGGAACGGACAAGCAGAACGAATGGTGAGGCTCACCAAGGAGGCACTCACCAAGATGGGCACGGGCGACTGGCAGGAAAGAATAGACAACTTCCTCCTCACCCAGCACATCACGCCGCATGCCACCACCCACAAGAGCCCGGCCGAACTCTTGATGGGCAGAAGGTTGAGGTCACCATTGGACCGGCTGCACCCCCAGTACAGCCCAGAAGTGACCACAACAGCCAGCCGCCCGCTTCGCGCCTTCAGCAAGGGAGATTCGGTTTTTGCGCTGAATTTCAGCGGCTCTCCTAAGTGGCTGAAGGGGAAGATAGACAGCACAACCGGCCCCAAATCCTACACCGTGGAGCTGGAAGATGGACAGGTCTGTAGACGTCACATCGACCAGCTCCGGAAAAGGTGGGGGGGAGCACAAGGAAACCAGCCTGACGAGGGAGGCCTGCAACACCCCGACGAGGTAGGCCTACCACACCCCAGCGAGGCAGACCACCACCTCCCCGACCAGGCCGGCCACGCCCACTACCAAGCACTGACACACCGACAGTCCAGAGCGGTAGACCGGGGCCAGCCGCATGGGGGATGGCAACACCAACCTGGTGAGGTGGGCACCCGGCACGGCAGGGCAAGAGACTACCTACCCAGCCCGCAAGTAGACCGGGACCTGCCCGGGGGGAAGCACCACACCCCCCCAGCGAAGGCAACACATGACAGCCCTGCCTAGGAGACCTCCACTCCAGGCGAGTAGACCGGGGACCATCCGAGATGGGCACACCGCAGCACAGGGGTGAGGGTGGCACTCAACACCCCGGCGAGGGGGACCCCCAACCAGCGCAGAAGTCAACCCGACAACAACAACCCAGCCCAGATGACCCCAGCCACCAACTGACAGTAGACCAGGGACTAGGGCGAAGGGAAAGCCGACAACAACCCGGCCGGCTAGGCCTGCGACTCCCCGGCAGGGGAGACCTCCACCGACCCGAGGAGGTAGCCCCACAATGCCAGCCTGACCAGGTCGACCACCGCCGACCCGACGGCGTAGGCCAACTCCAGCCCGGCCAAGGAGACCTATACCACCCCTGCGAGGGCGGACACCACGACCCGAGCAAACACCACTCACTGCTGGCAGACCGGACCCGAGGGCACCGATCCGAACCACCCACCAGACGACAACGAGCCGAACCGCGGCCAAACCGCAGTGCCCGGGAGACCGGGGAGGAGCAAGTAACAGCCTGGGACTTACCGGGACTCAGACGCTCTTCCCGGGTCAGAACCGGACAGCCCCGGCGAGGCGAGAGATCCACGGGCCAGGAGGAAGACCACCAGAACCAGCCATCCAAGGTCTGTGGTCCGGCCGGAGGCGCTGAGGGTGACCCCGCACACTCGCCAGCCGAACTGAGCCCGGTTCCGGGGAGGGAACCAGGAGACACAGAAGCCCCGTCCGTCCAGGTCGGGGACGAGGAAGAAGTGAGACTGCGCAGATCAGCTAGGGTGCCGAGGCGTCCTACGTACCTGCGTGACTACATAACGTTTGTAAATGAACTTTGAATTTTTTTCGGACTAAGGGGGGAGGAGTGTTATGTCCTTATAAGGACATCCGCCCGGATTGGCTGCCAGCCATCGGGCGGGAAAGTTGAATCACTGTCAGGGGCGGTGCGACTGCCGGAGCGAATATAAGGAGAGCTCCGGCAGCGCGCAGCCAGTCTTGCTACTGTTCTTGTTCTGAATAAAGTTACTAATGTAACGAGCTGGTCGCGTCTTCCATTCCTGCGCCGATCTAACAAACAGCATCTGTCATGATTGTGTGGTTTCCAACAGATGAATATTTTAATTAATATTTTAAACTATATTATAACCATGTTGCAATACAAGAGGAAATAAATTCCTCTTTTAAGAATGATTACAGATGAATGAAGTCTAATTTATGGCTTGACCACTGACTACATATTTAAATGAATTTATCTTGACTTAGTAAATTATTTTTCCTCATTGAAATCATTGTACTCATGCCAAATTTAATTGAACCAATATGTGACAAACTTACTACAGAATCAAAAGAATTTAATTTGAACAGGTAATCCAACATTTCTGGCATCCTAGATGCAGCCTCGGCGATACTATTTTTTTCCTTCAGCTCAAAACAGTTTCCAGTTTTCTTGGATAATAATAATAATAAAAGTTTGGACAAACTTCAACACATCACAACATTACTGTCGTTTATATGAAAAACCAAGTTTTAAAACTGAATCCTCCCATTAATTTTCATTACAATCACAGTCCAATGAATATAGTCACATAATTGGTCATTTTTCCTCCTATGCTTGCCATCATCTTTATTATGACTATGAGACATTTGAATTTTAATGTTCCCCAGTGAGGGTGAGTGAGAAGACAAATGATAACAGTGTCTCTCATTAATCGTTTCAACCAATAGTGCTCAAATTAGCTGCACCTTTTCACCCACATTCCTAGGCACATTTGTTTTGCAGATGGTAGATTTTTTTATTTGCATATAAAAAGTATTTAGAGCAGAAAATGTCACAACAGGCGTCCATCCTCATGACAATGACATAATAAGACTTGAAATAATTTGCTCTATTACATGACTTATGAGGACAAAGGATTTCAGGGATAGAGCATGATTTTTCTTTTCCCCTCCAGCTATGAGATCCATTACCATTCTCCATCCTTTTTTCATCAGAGCCAGAAAGAAAAGGAAAAAAAGACACTATGTTACCTTTTCATTACCAACACAGATTCATTGCAATGCATTCTTCATGCTGATATTTTTGGAAACTCTTCTTTCTCAGTTCAGACATTCAGCCTGGTGGATTATATGGAATAGATTCAGGTTTTCAGAACAACATATCCCCAAAATTATGAGAATGATATTCTGTACAAGCATGGTATTCACACATATAGTATCACTTTGAATGGATATGCAATTCATCTAATAACTGTAATGTATTGCTCTATTAGTTAGATTTATATTCTAACCACTCTTCCTTGGGAACTCAAGGCAGAGTACTTAGCACTGAGTTTTCATGGTTGAGAGTGGACTTGAACCTGAATTTTTCAAGTCCCACTTCAAGTTCTTAAGTGAGAAGCAGAGTGGAGAGAGTGACTGCAAATGGCAAAAGGAAGACTGAAGATAGCAATAGCAATTAGACTTATATGCCGCTTCATATGCTTTACATCCCTCTCTAAGCAGTTTAGAGGCAGCCAATTGCCCCCAACAATCTGGGTCCTCATTATATCAACCTCGGAAGGATGGAAAGCTGAGTCAACCTTGAGTCGCTTAGAATCAAACTCCTGGCAGTGGGCAGAGTTAGCCTGCAATGCTGCATTCTAACCACTATGCCACCATGGCTCTTGAAGGTTGTGGTCTCCAAGTTCTGCAGAAGTAGAATAGCCATCCGGGAGGGATGCAGGGAACTCCAAAGGGGCACATATTACCTATTGGTGTATAAGGGATGGAATTAACATGAATTACCAATGGACTTAATAAATTCACCTGGAGAGAGAGGAATTAAATTGAAGCTACTTAAAATAAATACAAGTTGGAAGTGAAGATATAAATGTAGATTTTAAAATGGTAACAAAGCATTCAAGCAGAAATATTGCCTGTATAGCTAGAGATAAAAGAATCTTTCTTTCATAATAGCAAATCAATAAATATGTAAGCAAAAATCCTAAATTTGCCTGCATAAAGTTAGTTGGCATTCCAGTTTATTGATTCATCCATGGCAGTAATCTGATTTAATGCAGTAACAATGTTGAAGTTAAACATATACAGGTTTAAGTTTCAACTACTGCAAAAAAGGTGGGCTACAAATGCAATTTATTCATTACTTTCTGTATGTTTTCAAATGAATTTAAACTGCCTGATGCAGAAATAATGAAATCAGTCTATTAGAGTAGAACAATGTTTTACCATTTCTAAGTTCCAGAATAACTACAGCTGCTGAATACATACAATCACTCCCTACTCAATATATATTCAAAATCAAGATTTTAAAAAGCAATTTATAAACAGATAAATCAAAATCTCAAACTTCATCTTGCTTGCCCAGATAAAACCTTTGATTATCCCAAGACAGCTAAATCAAGTCTCTGTTTTTCTGAATACAGAGACTTTGCTTCTGAATACAGAAATTCAGAAATACATTTGGACCTACTAAATGACCTGTACCTAATGGAATTATTTTATTGCCATTCTGATCAGTGGTGGGTTGCCCCCAGTTCGCACCAGTTCTCATAGAATGGGTAGTAAAACCGGTGGGAGGCTCCGCCCACTGACCCCAATGTCATCAAAATGCTTCTGCGTTTGCACAGAAAGTGCAGCCCCATTGCGAACTGGTAGTAAAGGTAAGTAGGACCCACCCTTGACTCTGATAGCTTATCATTGTGAAATTTAGGTTCCATAGACAATTATGATGGTTAAAAAGGGATCTCAATGCTGGGCTGATGTGATAAATATCTCTATAAAAGAGGAGGTGATGTGATAGACTACAGTAATACAGCAAGTGGCCAGGAAAGAGGGAAGATATCCAAGGAGGGGGACGAGGCAGGACACAGCACAATCCAGAGCGGGATCATGGAAAAAGAAAGAGATTTACAATAGTAACTTCCTAGACTCTCCCAGGGTATCCGTTAGGTTGGGGTTGCATAGAATTATTCTGGCAAGATTCTGTCCATATGGTGAAGGCAAATAAAGAACTGAAATTTGGTTGGATATGTTACATTTTTCTTGGGCTAGGCTTCATATCTGTTGTATATTTATATTTTGTCACTTGATTATATAGTGCTAGTTGAATTGTTGCCTTGTCTGCTTTGTGGGTAAAGCATATGGGAACCACAATCAGATGAGCTAATTCTACTTTATTGTAAAGCTACATTGAGAGAATCTTGCAAGTCTGAAAGTAGAAATCTCTTACTTCCCTCCATTTCCCTTTACCACCTAAGAAACTAGGGAAGGTCTTTTTTAAACATCTTTTGCTACCAACTAGTCAGTTGCAGGCTATGCTGTACATACATACATACACACACACACATACATACACATGTATGTATGTATGTAAGTATGTATGTATGTATGTATGTAGACAAGATTTATTTAAAAAATTTCCTTTAATCATACATATTTTATAAACAGAATGTTGACCAGGTCACATCTTATAAATAATCAAAATCATCATTATAATATATCTTAATCTTCCCATTTTTTCCAATATTTATCTCTTTTGTGTAAGCTTTTTCACAAATTTATCATTTTTCTCTATCTCTTCTTATTTCAACTTCTGCCATATTATTTTCTTTCCATCAATTTTTATCATTTTCAATTTTATATTTAAATTACATCACTTTAGGCCTTATGCTACTTCTCAATTACAATTACTCCAGTTGTTTACATTCTTTCTTCATTTCAGGAAGTGTCTCTCTAATTTCTTCTACTCAATCATTAACAATAAAATATTCACCTTAATTAACATTATTATCAAAATCAGTGATATTCTTAGATTACTTATTTTCACCTTTCCATCTGCTGTGGTTTATCACAAACATGTTCTATTCCTTCTTCTTTGCAAAAATAGTAACTTTCATAATTTCAACATTGTTATTCTCTTTAATTTACATTGATATAAAAATTAATAATATTGTCGAATTGCTTATTTTCACATTTCTATCTGTTGAGATTTAGTGTAGATAAACTCATATTTTCTCAACTTCTACCATATTATTCTTACATTTCTTTATCATTTCAGTTTCAATGCTTTCATCTAGCTAACATCACAGTATAACCTATAATTCTTCTCTCTTACCATTACTATAACAATTAAAATTCCATTCTAATTTTAAAAACTATCAAAAATACTATTATTATTATATTGTCTACTTTCCCATTCCCATTTATTGATCTACCTCATTTATATTTGCCAATTTTTACCCCATCATCCTTCATTTTTAACCATCATCTCTAAATCTTTTTAGCATCCCCTTTTCTAATAATTTTTTGCATGACCCTTTATCTCGCTCTAACTTCTCAATTCTCTTTTTTTATTTTTTTATATATGTTCATTTCATCTTCTGGCTTCCATTTATCTTTTTTTGTTGTGTTGTTTGAACATCCCTCACCAAAGATTTCCTTTGTCTCTTCCATGTTTTCCCCTTCTTTCCTTTTGCCTGTTTCTTTTTTAGGGGAAGTTTCCCCCTTTCCTCTCTGCTCTTTTTACATTCCCAACCATTTCTATAATGCTCTCTATCTGATTTCTATTTTTAATATTTTCTCTTCAACATTGTTAATTTCTTGTTTCTCATTTAAATTTCCCTCTTCCAACTTCTCTTCATTTTCTTTTTCTTGTATATTTAAATGAATTTTCTGTTTCTTTTTTGCCTATTAAAGATTCACACATGCTTTTAAACATCAAAAGTAACTCTTCATACATCTGCAACTCCATTTAATGACAATTTAAAAGATTACTAATACCTCCCCAATTATATCTCTATGCACTTAGCCAAAATTTAAAGTCTGTATAATTTTCTTATATCTCTTCTTTTCTTCTTCAATTATTCCTTTGTTCTTTAAAGTTAAAATGTTCTTCTCAATTATTAATTATTGTCCCAATTCAGCAAGAGTCAAATCCAGTTATAAGTTCCCTTCCAGAAGAGAAGGGAAATAAAACAACCACCCAGATGTAAAACACAGTCACTCCTTAAGTATTCTCACAGTGTCCAAATTATCTTCTTCTATATGGCCAAGGTTGAAATTTCCAGCTGCTATTTCTTCTGTTTTGTCTATTTGAATAGAAAGTTACAGTGCTTTTTATTTCCTCCAGCAGATTGTACTCTCCATTTCTACTCCATTACAAAGCAGGCTATTTTATCCAATTGTTTGTCAAAATGTCCAATAATTTTTCAAAGTTCTCTTATAACTTATTATTTTCTTCCAAAAATCATTTTCTTTCCTTTTTAAAATCTTTTGTTTTTCCCAATTTTCCAAATCCAAGACTTTCTCTTAGATTCTTTATATTACAGCCCATGCCTTCTCTTTATTCTATGTGTATGTTTCTTTTTTCTTTTTTTCCCCAAATGCCAGATAGCCGCTAGTCCAAGCTCAGGAATTCTTTTCAAACTTCAGTTTTTATTTTTCTTAGTATAAATTGGCATTTATCTCACCCAGTTCTGGCACTCTGTCCAATCACCACTGCTGCACAATTCTTTGGTTCGGTTGTCCCAGCTTCAAGGTTGCCACCATAGGATGGCCGCTGCTCCTGCTGCCACTTCGTGAGAGCTGTTTTTGTTCCAGCGAGGAAATCACCAATTCCTCACGGTCCATGAAATGCCTCTCCTTTCTTCACCATCCCTTCAAAATGGCTATGGCTCGAAAGCCTCCTGGCAGCAATTCATCTGGCTGGATTTTTTGCGGCTAATCAGAGCCTGCTATTTTCCAGTCCGTTCCCACTGCAATGTCAATCAGAAGTCTATGCTGTCTCTTATATGACCATTACCTTGGTAGCGGTTTTTTGCCTATTCTCCCAAAATCTTCCCACATTTCATTAACTCTTGACATACAGTATATTCAAGTGTCCTGGATTTGAGCCCTTCCTTGGAAGATTTGCTAAGAACAAATGAGTCAACTGGGTGCAATATATGATGGAGTCAAACCTTTTTGACTGTAATATTTCATTTCTAATTCTGTAGCGTACCTGTCAATGAAGAAGTGATCTTCAACCTAATTATATTAGTTCATGTTCTTTCAGCTTGAAATTGCTCTAGGGATCTCAGACAATTTGAAATATAGTACAAGGTTCTGAGATAATATGTCTAAGCAACTGTCATACTCTTGCTCTAATAGATTTTGCTAGTTCTTCTGCACAGACTCTTTATCTATCCCTTATGGATGCACTTCAGTGTTTGAATTATGCAAGACCCATGTCACACAAGCAGTGAAAGAAAGTCAATATTCTATTTACTTTTTTTATCACAGCACTTGTAATTTGGAATTATTCCACTTCATAGTATTAAATTGGAAATTGTATGCTAACCATAACTTTAAGCTATCTTTTTTCTTTTAAAGGCAAAGATAAGCACATGTTTAATTCATGCCCTTGCTCACTCTTCCTATTTCAAAACAAATAGACTTCCTTTTTTTCTGTGTCAAAGAGCTCCAACAATTAAATGTAGCTGAAAATAAACATTTAAATATGACTCTCTACTGAAAACCAGTGTCAGAGCTGATTAAACTATGAGGTAATTAACTGAATAAGAAGGTTGGGAAGAGCAGGACTTGAAATCATATCAGTACAGTTGTCCGATGTTTATGTTAGCTTAATTCAAGATTTGACCTTTCCACTTCTTTGAGCATTTAGAGAAATACAGAAACTCTTGCAAACAAGTACAATGTTATATCAAAGAGATCAGATGCACAGATCTATCAAAGAACTCTATAGGCAGTGGAATAAATAGACAGTCAAGGCAAATGGTTCCTTTATGGCTTCCTGGAATGTTCTTCCAGGAAGAACATTAGATGACTATAAAAATTACAGATAACTCTGACTGCTTGCTGAACTCCTTCTCATCTAGAGTTTTGCTAGAGTTCTGAAGTACTGCTTTCCAGATCTGATTGCATCTATTCTCAAGAAAGCACCCAACTGTTACTTCCATTTCTCCCTGAGCATGTCTGTCCCTAATGGTTAAGGCACCAGGATAGAAACAGGGATAGCCTGAGTTCTAGTCCTAGTTTAGCCATGAAAGCCAGTTTAGCAACCTTGGGCTAGTTACTCTTTCTCAGCCCAGTCACATCACAGGGTTGTTGTTGTGGGAAACATTGGAGAAAGAAGGAAGGAGGAGGAAGATGGAATACTACATGTGTTTCCAACTTAAGTTGTTTATAAGAAAATGGTAAGGGCAGGATATAAATAATTTATTTTAAAGTAGTCATTAGTTCTTTATCTGATGACTCTATTGGAAGCTTAATATATACCCTTGATTATAGTTATAGAAATGTATGATGGGGCTTAAATAATTAATACAGATTATCTACATAAATAAATAGAGAAGAAGTAGAGATATTGATAAATCTAAAATCTATTAATGTTAACAATATCTGAACAAATGACCAGATTAGTATCCCAACTTACAACACTTTGAGTTTCTCCATGACAGAAAGCTAGAATATAAATAAAATAATGAATTAAACATAATGGTCCTTTCTGTGGAGAGGTAAAATATATTACTCCTGTGTGGAATTGAAAGCTGTCCTCTTTTGATCTTGGGATATGTCTATATCTAATTAAGCAACTATTAAATTTTCAATAAAAATTAACTGCTGCATGAAATAAAGATATGGAGGTCAGAATATTGACAATTGAAATCTCAAGCATAAATAGAGTTTTGGGGTGATACTTTTTGATCCTTTATATTTTAAATACTTATTCATATAACTGGCAATTTATACATAGACTATTTATACTTACAAAATTTATATACTTTCTATATACTTTCCTTTTTTAAAAAAATCCAAGCTTAACATTTATCATTTTTGTAAGGAAAATAATCATAAAAAAGAAGTTTTGTAAATAAGAATTATTTGGTAATTTGAGTGAATATAAATATTCTATAAATATAAATAAATAGAATACAAGGGAAAAAGAAAAAAAGTGACTACTTTTCATCATTAAACCAAATATTGTATGTCTGAACTAGCTATTTCTCTTATCTAAACTGTCTTCTCATTAATTATTATTATGCAAAGAATTACTTCATTGGGAGATAAATTGCCTTAAATGCATTGTTAAATTAAAATGACAGATGTATATATCTAAATTAGTATTGATGGCAATGAGATAAGTAAACACATTTCATAAGGGACTGTTTCAATTAAAACTCCATTTGAAGTCCATATTTTAAATGAGTGATTAATGAAATAATTTGAATTTTGCAGTGTAAGGAAGATACAAAGATAAAAAGAAACAGTTCTTTAGAAAGAGTACCGCTAGCTATGTGTGACAAGAAAGATGAGCTGATAAGGCTAATTTCTTTCTAGCACTTTTTCCCCAGATATACAAGATCTGACATTTTTCACTATTGTTTATGTCTTGCTGATTTGCTCCAGAATTTATAACTTGAATCCTGGACTTTTAGCAAGCAGATAAAAAGAAAAAAACATGAGTTAAGGAGTTGTCCATTATTCAATTCTTCTTAGAATATTGCAGAATTGGTAAGTCCCATAAAAAATATTGAATTCCTCCAAAACACCAGTCAATGTGTTTAAAAAAACTATGCCTTCTTAAAATACTTTGTATTGACAAATCCAATCCACAGAGGAAAAAATTAGGTTGGGAATAATGAAATTAAAATGTCCAATTTTCACCTAATATCATTAAGCTTATGAAATAAGAAGTTAGCTGCCAGTTATTTCGTGTGTCAAGATTTCCTCCAATTAGTGGTTGATAGACATGCTTCTGAATATGCTTTCTGATTCATTCCCTTCAACAACAACAACAACAAATCCCTTATCAGCCAATCATGTTTTCCTAACTCTGGCACTCTTTTATTCTCTACTAAACTTCCAATTTTTATGTGTATGGGTGCTTGCCTGCCTATCGTCCATCTATCATCTGTCTGTCTGTCTGTCTGTCTGTCTGTCTGTCTGTCTGTCTGTCTGTCTATCTAATCTTTTGAGAGCGGGCATCAGCATTTCATTTTAATGTGTGCCATTGTATATACAGAAAAGTGATAATAAAGTTTATCTTATGCCTTGCCTTGCCTCGCCTCGCCTCGCCTCGCCTCGCCTCGCCTCGCTTCGCCTCGCCTCGCCTCGCCTCGCTTCGCCTCGCCTCGCCTCACCATCTTATCTCATTTCCCCTTAGTCTGAAGGTGAATGGCACACAGCACACTCTGGGAAGTATTGGGCAGCAGGGGCAATGGTGCTGTTCTCCAAGGCTCATGCCCAAGGCAGCATTTCTCAGTGGCAGTGCTAGGACTGAAGTTGAGGGGTGGGCTGACAGCTGATTGAGACTGCTGAAGGCCCCAGGTCTCTGCCTATTCTCAAAGCTATGGCCAAGTGTCTCCGTGCAGGGCAACCTAGATCCAGATGGAAATGGGTTGATATGGGGAACTGGTGGCATTTCTTAGTGGCAGCAGTGGACTTAGTCAGTGCAAGCTGGCTAAGACTGTTGAAGACCATGGATGTTTATTTTATTTATTATTTTATTGGTTTGATTTATATGCCGCCCTTTTCCGGAGACTCAGGGCGGCTTACAATGCATTAAGCAATAGCCTTCATACTTTTGTATATATCTGCTTAGTAGGGCTTTCGGGGGCCCCCTAAGCAGTGTTCTTTTTTATACAAAGTCATCTTATTGCCCCCACAAACCGGGTCCTCATTTTACCTACCTCGGAAGGATGAAAGGCTGAGTCAACCTTGAGCCTGGTGAGATTTGAACTTGCAGTAATTGCAGGCAGCTGGTGTTACTTAACATTGCTTTAGTCTGCTGTGCCACCAAGGCTCATGTTTACTTCACATCTAGCCTTGTTCTTGCAAGTGCTGCATCTGAGGCTTTCCACCACACTGCAGCACCCCCTCACACTCACATGCAGGTTACATCTGACATTCCAGGGCTTCCCCCATTCCCCAAGTAAGGAATGAGGCAACCACTCATTCCTTACTTGTCACTCCATCTGCTTAAACATCTGTGAGATCACCTAACAACTGGGACTGCCATTGCCCAGACTGCAAGTATTAAGCAAAGTAAGCATGTAACATCCTGCTTAACAACCATTTTCATCAATGAACAAAATTCTGGTCCTAATTGTGATCATAGGTCCAAAACTACCTGTAACAAGGATAAATAGGACTTGGACTTTATAAGCAGATTCCCCAAATCTAGGTTCCCTAAGCAAGCAACATTTGGTACTCAATCAGAATGAAAAATGAAAATAGTTGCCACTGAAATTTAATTTTTTAAATTATATGATTGTTAGATAATTTCCTTAAAAGAATACAACAAATATATAGTGACACCATATTCTATTGTTGTCATCAAAATTACATTATGCCATTCTAATACAACTCTCACTCTTCTGAATATGTGTGAAAATTGTGATGAACAGAAAAGGGGTACCTCCCACCTGAGATCAACTTGTCAGAATATTAAAATCTTTTAAATTTCCTCTTCTCTTTTTATCAAATGCAATGAAGCCTTGCTTTCCTGGATCTCAACACAGTGGACCACATTCTATGGTGATTTATACAATTTATGTCAGTTTATACCACTTGTATTACAAATATATCATGCAGATGATATAAATGATTAAATGGTATTGTGTCATTTCCCTCACTACAGTGAGACACAGCTAGGTGTGATTGGTACAGATAATAAATCCCATGAAATGGTCAAATTTGCACTATTCAAAGTTATATTTATATGTAAAAGATGGCAATTGGTTCCAACTCAACAAAAACAGGCAATGAAAAAAAGTAAACATGCATTTTCATGTTTATTAATAAAATATTAAATTTAATTATTCCCAGAATGGCTATAGAAAGAAAAAAATTAAAAATGTACCATAGATTCAAGTATTGTGACATCTTGTCCTATTTTAGTGGATTTATCTGGGGAAAGTTTCCTTTTGTCCATGTTGTACATTTGAAGATAAACAAGTGCAGACTGAAGTAACAGCATTTAAAACCCTAGCAGTAATCTGATAAACATAATTGTGCATAGCAACTCCCAATCACAGGGAATATAGGAGCCCAGTAGCCAGAACAAAATGGCAGCCTATGACAGTGACTAGCCACTGGAGGGAAAGACAGTGTGCCCTGTAGCCTGGAGTTGGGGCTGCTACTAGGATGAAATGAATTGCTAAAAACCACTTGCTTTGATGGTATCAGATCAGAAACAGCAGTTTTGAATCATAGCTAAAATGAAAACATGGGTATGGGGTGCATTTTCAGGGAGCTGGGTTAGAAGGAGGATTATATCATCCATCCCTACACATAGGAACTAATGAGTGGCCCATCTTGTCGATAGACCAAGCAGAAAGAACATTTTTTCTTCTAGAAGGCAATTACTTGAGACTTCAAAGAGCCAGTTTGGTCCAGTACTTAAAGCACCAGTTTAGAAACCAGGAAACTTCTAGTGAATTCTAGTCCTGCCTTAGGCATGTAAAAATGGCTGGGTGACTTTGGGCCAATCAATCAACCTCACAGGGCTGTTGTTGTGTGGAAATAACAGAGGAAGAACTATTATGTATATTCACTGCCTTGAGTTACTTATAAAGTAATAAAGGTGGGATAAAAATCAAATAAATTAAGTAGCTGCACTTTTTTTTTCATTTCAGAGAATAATATACTTCCTTTTTCAGTCCAGACAAGAAGCACCAATCATGAATACTAACAGTACTTTTAGTTTAAGATTGCAATTACAGAATCTTGCAAGTTTGAAAATGCCTCTCCCCTCCCTTACTTTTACTCTCTTGGAACCTATGCAGGGTCCCTTCTCAGATGCTCCTCCTACCCCCACCTGTCCTTCAGACTCCCACCTATCCCCACCTACCCCTACCTCTCCTTCAGACTCACATTTCATTTATCAGACCATTGTCCAAGCTGTGATTCTTCCTTCTGTCTCCCAATTTCCACTTACCATTTTCTCTAATTGACCTATTAAAAAAATATTTCACTGCATTTACTCGTTCTTCTGTTCTTAAATTCACAATGCTTTCCTTACTGCATCTGAAATAGTCTTTTACCTTTCACAGTCTCTATTAACCTTTGAACTACTGATCTAGACCTCCATTTTCCTTTTATTGCCCTTTTACTTATCTTATTAAAGATCAGATATCAGCATCAAAGTCAGTCTGAAAGTTGTAGCTGAAATGTTAGATAATAGTTCTATGGTTGGTGATCTGGACCACCTACCATATTTTTCAGAGTATAAGACGCACCTTTCCCCCCTAAAAGAGGCTGAAAATTTGGGTGCAACTTATACCCCAAATGTAGCTTTTTAAAAGCTTTTTTTCAGCCCTAACGAGGCGCTAATGAGACACTAGCGAGCCATCTTCCCAGCTTTGCCTGCTCCGACTCTCCGCTGTGCTTTAGAAGCCTTTTTTTTCAGCCCTAACTAGGCACTAGCCAAGTGAAGTGATCTCCCTGCCCCCACATGCTTTGCCTGCTTTTCTCACTGCTGCTTCCTCTCAGCTGTGCCTTAGAAGCAGGGGATAAAAAACCAGCAAACTAATGTGCTGAAGCTGACCAGACTAAGGACACTAACCAGATGAATACCTGGTAGGCAGATTTTTTTCCCCCTATTTTCCTCCCCAAAAACTAAGCTGCGTCTTATACTCTGAAAAATACGGTAATTTCACTTGATGTCTTGACAGATTTCTGATGAGTTTTCATGTTTATTTCAATCCTACAAACTCTTCACATAGATTTCCTTAGATGAATAAAAAGAAGCCACAGAAAAATTAGAAGATAATGCCTACACAATGCAAAACAAAACAGAAAAATAGAAGAAAAAAAAAACACGTATGAGAGTAGAAAAAAGGAATAACATTCATTGAAGAACATGGTATGAAATTTCTATTAAAGAGGAAAGAGAAGAAATGAGAAAATAGATAAAACAGAAAATAGACAGAGTTTTGAAACAATAGTAATTCAAATTGCCCTCCCTTCAGAAGAAATTTTACCCAGGGGATGAAAGTGTGAATTTAAATATTGCTCCATTAAATCACCACATTAATCAGCCATATCTTTTTTATAAATCAGAATGGAAAAACAATTTCACACAAAGGATACTATTGAAGACTGGTTTTTCATTCACACCAGTACATTTAAAAAGTATAATTTTACAAAGAAAAGATTTTAATTCCATTATACCAGGGGCACACAGTGTTGCTATCTAACTCCCAACATTCCTCACCACTGATTTCTTGGCTAAGTTTACTGAAATGGCAGCTTTGAAAGCTATATATTCCCTGACTCTGCCTTACAAGGATGAGTTCTCATTTGCATCTGTCTTTGTAAAGGAATATAGAGCTGACCTCAGGCATAAGGTGGGATGGAATAAGCCTTTAAACGAGGACTAGCAGAAAAGGTTACGAAGTCTTGAGATGGAAGCATGAAAAAGACACTCAAAGGATTGATTGATTATGTATATAAATAAAAATATAAATGTCCGTTTGTACATAACCACACATCTCCAAAAGTTCTTTACTGATTGCTTTCAAATTTTGACACAACGTTGCATTCGATTACGGGCGTGTTTTTATATACCTATATTATATACATGTCACACTTGTGATAGGTAAAAACATGAAAAACATTGGAAAATATTGAAAGACATTGACAAACATTGAAAAACATTGAAAAGCAGTGCCATCTGCTGGATGTAAAACCAACATGGCAGCCTTCCAGCCCTGATTACTCTCAACAGATTTCTGCTCCTTATATTTAGACTCTCCATATTGTTTCCAAAAACTGCACATTTGGAAGGCAGAGACGCCCGAGGGCCATATCTTGTCACCAGGCTCGGCAGGTAGGCAGCCGACTCCCCACCGGAAAGCCCTTGCAGCCAGCGCTTCTAGAGCTCCTGCCTCTGACCTCCCCCTCCCCCGGCCACTCCACAAACTAGCTTCGCTGCTGCCCATCCCCCTCGCCACCCGGTCTCGGGGCTCCCTCCAAAGAATGCCTAGCCATGAGGTTGCCTGGGTCCACCGAGCGGGAACCCTCCATCCCTCACCTGGCCGGAATCGTGCCTGGCCCAGCACTACCACGGGCCCCGAGGTCAAAAAGACCAGCCACTATGCGAATCCGGCCGGTGAATGGGAGATGGAGGCAACTGGAGCCTCAGGGTCGCTTTTGACCAGCACCGCCTTTGATTCCCAGGTGCATGCTCTGGCAGTTCATGGAGCCTACATGAAAATTTCAGCCTCTGGCAGAAAAGGGACTCCGGGGAGGCTTCGGGGGGCAGAAACAGCCAGGAGGGAGGATGGCTGGCCCTCCTTCGTTTCACCTGGAAGAGCGGGGGATTTAATCATTCCCCTGCCCTTGGCAGGCAGGGGAGGAGAACTGCACAGCAGGGGTCCAGTGGGGTGTGCATGGCTCCTGGCTTTGCTGCTTTCTTCCTTCAGGTGGGAAGCCCCAAACCAGCCTTGACCTCAGCTCGTCACCCAGAAAGCCTGGATTGCAACAATCTGTGGCTGCTGTTCCGGGGCCTGACCAACGCTCTCTCCCACAGTTGACCTGTGCTGAGATGCCCCGAGACCATGTGACAAGCCGCCTCTCATGTGGACCTTTCAAACAGCTGGTAACCTCCTCCCCTCCAGTCCCGTGAGTGGCGAGACCTGGCTGGGGCTCGACACTCGAACTGTATCCTGCCGCACTCCCGCACTCCCTCCTTCCCTTCCCTTCCCTTCCCTGCTATGCCTTTCTCCGTCGAGCCCCCAGAGAACATCTGTGTAGGGAAGATGGAGGGGCCCCCCGAGTTTCTGCTGTGGTGCGGAGAGCTGCGAAGGCCTGGCCTGAAAAGGTATGGGCGATGGTGGGGGATGCAGAAGAGGACGGGCCAGACACAGAGATAAACAGAGAGAGAGAGAGGGAGAGAGAGACATAGAGAAATACAGAGAGACCGGGAGGGGGGAGAGAGACACATACAGAAATACAGAGAGAGAGGGTGGGAGAAAGAGAGACAGAGAGAGATACAGAGAGAGGGGGGAGGGGAGAGACATAGAGATATAAAGAGAGGGGGAGAGAGAGACACATAGAGAGATACAGGGGGAGTGAGAGACACATAGATACAGGGGGGAGAGAGAGACATAGAGAGATACAGAGAGAGGGGGAGAGAGAGACACATAGAGATACAGAGAGAGGGGGGAGAGAGACATAGAGATACAGAGAGAGGGGGAGAGAGAGACACATAGAGAGATACAGATGGGGGAGAAAGAAAGACATAGAGAGATACAAAGAGAGAGGGGGAGACAGAGAGGGAGGATTTTGTGGTTCCCATTGTTTTTTAGCAACCGGTTCTCTGCCCTAATCACCAGCTGGGTAGGCGTGTCTCGGGGGCAATCATGTGACTGATGAAAGTGAGTGACATTGAGTTGGCCACACCCACCAAATGTTCGTGGAGAGTTTGGAACTTCAGCCTCCCTCTTTTAGCCCAGCGGAAGCACCAGACTGGGCCACAGCAACGTGTGGCCGGGTACAGCTAGTATGTCATAAAGTTGTCAATTCTTAGTGATAACATAGATGATTTTGCTCTATAACAATTTATTTTTTATTTGGTATTTATTTATTGAATTTATATGTCTCAATGTTTCTCAACTTTGGCAACTTTAAGATGGGTGGATTTCAACTCCCAGAATTCTCCAACTAGCAATGCTGAAGAATTAGAATTTTCCAATGCTGGTGGGGAAATTCTGGGAGTTTGTTTGATGTATCTATGTATGTTTGGTTTTTTGGCTTTCCGTGGTATTTTTTTCTCCAAAACCTAAGTTCAAAAGCTTTAACATTGTTTCTATCCTGCATCTTCAAACTTCATACTCAAAATAACTGCATCAATAATCTTGATTTTGTAAAATATGATGCAGAACAAAAACCTTCCTTCCTTCCTTCCTTCCTTCCTTCCTTCCTTCCTTCCTTCCTTCCTTCCTTCCTTCCCTCCCTTTTCATAAATTTAAAGGCCAGATAACTCTAAATGACTCTAAGCAGGTTACAATTTAGAAAAAAAGAAGCCCATAGAAATAAATAAGCATGTCCACAGAAAAACATGCAATACACATAGACAAACCCAACAATTTTTTTATTGTTGAGAGGCTTTCAGGACTAATGTGGACTGTTCATCCCATTGGGGCCAAACTAGATAATTTATTACGAATTGAAAGATTTGTTGTAAATACCCAGAGAGTATGACTATTATGTGATTTGAATTTTTTAATATTTTTAAAAGGTTTTTTTTTAATGTCATGCCCATTTTTTTAATGGATTTAAATATGGCTACATATTAGGTAGCTTTCCTTTTTGGTGAAAAGTTATGAATTTCAGGCATCAGCACCTCTATGGCTCCTAAATGTTGCCTGATTATTAGCTGGAAATTTAACATCAGAGTCCCAAAATAGCAAGCAAAAAGTTCGGGGAAACTGCTTTGGATCTGAGCCTACATTTGTCTCATTCACACAAAAAAATTATAGAGCTATGATTAATTTTTTTCAGCAATTGGGGCAGATGAATTTTTTGATAGGGTCGAGACTGGCTCTTGCTAAAAAGGAAAAAAGAATATGAAAAAAAATATAAAGAAATGAGAAAAAGTAGAAAAACTGCAGGCTGAGAAAGTATAAATCTTATATCGAAAAGTACTAGAAAACAGGGTAATTTCCTAACATGAATTGAAGGTGGAGATAAGAAAAAGGTTGTGCAAAGTGCTTGTGTCAGCATGAAAAGAATTATCTTTATAGAGTGCCATATATAACTGTGGAGTTATGCTAATAGAAGTATGAAACTGCTTTAAAACATGAGAATAAAAAAATTACAACATGTATAGAAAGTAAAAGATACAGTAGTTTGAAAGAAAGCGGAAAAGGGAAGCAAGAAATGATTAAAATTTTAAAAAATTGACATAATTTTGATGGAAATTAAAAATGCTCTATAAATGGAATAAACAAAATGACTGTAAAGAAAATTTTAAAAAAGCACTGTATTGTAATGGTAGTGTCAAAGAATAGTACATGAATCGCATAAATGTGAATGCCAAAAAAAGAAAATAAACAACATTTATATAAAGGAAGTCATAAATGTTATGACAGTGTTGAAAAAATTGTAAGTCTACAAGTATTCCTATAACTGAAGCTAAAATATACACTTATAGTGGCAGTATAGCTTGTTTCATATGTGTGTAAAGACTGCATTTGTGGTTGAAGATTTGAATAATGCCTTTATTATTACCTTACACAAATAGAAATCTAGCAATAGTGAATACAAAGGCAACAGGGTGATTGGTTGGTGAACTTAATATATGCTTACAAACATGTTTGGCGAATGTTTGACTGAAAGGGTATAAAAGATGAGAGTAGACAAAATTTGAAAAGTATATTGTTGCTTTATGCTGGTTAGGTGTGATTCCCAGATTTTTGCTCTTTAGCAGGTCATGAGGAATGTTTGACCTTGAGGAAAAAAAGTTAATTGTTGATTTAAAGAAATTCTTGAATAGGCTTAAATTATGGTTTTGTGCCACTATAGGATTGAAAGATGATTGAGTGCGATAAGAGTCTATCTTGAAATTAGAATATAAGAGAATAAGTGGAATGTTTAGAGAGTGGTTCAATACTGACCAAAGACTAAGAGAAAGATTTGTGATGTCTCTTTGGTTGTTTATTATGTTTATAGAAAAATATAAAAGGAATGCTTATGGTGATGATATAAATGTTTTGGTTAAGGATGAGAATGTGCTTCAATTTTGTATGCAGACAATGTTATGTTATTGGCTTGAAACTCAAATGATTTGCAACTACTTAGACCAAAGTAGTTTTGTCTGACAGGGAAAATGGAGTGAACAATTGCAAGCTACACATAAGTACCCAAAACTAGAGCAAGAAGATCAATTTGTACACCTTGGCAGAATGTTTAATGACAATGAGAAAATGGATTTTTAAATGTGCAAATGCTGATAGAAAGGCAGTGGGTATCATATGGTTTGTTGTGAGGAATTAATGTTTATTGAAAGGTGAAAATGGCTATAAGAGAATACTTTGCCAAGTTTGTTACGTGGACATGAAAGTTGAATATTGCCATTTCGGTGTGGAGTCTGTTCACAGAACATATATATATATTCGAAAGCTACCGTCCGGGGGTTTAGAACGAGGTGAAAGTTGAATATGTCAGAAGAAGCCTAAAAATAATTTTAATGTGGTGGGAATGGGTTAGGGAACAACTGTGTGTGGTAAAACAAGAAAAGTGAATGGCTGCTGAATGAATGTGGAACGAATACAAATCTGAGTGACCCAGAAAAAAATAACTTTGAGTTGGTTCAATCATTGAGGGAGAATGGATGGGAAAGGAAAAGTTGAGGTATTTAAGCTTGGTTGGCATTGATGAGATATTCAACGAGAGACAGGAGGTGTAAAGAACAAAAGCCAATGAATGAACCATGATATGGATTAATTCAGTGGAAGGATGCTTTTAAAAATATATACATGAAGAGCTTTTTTAAAATAATAGTGTTAACTAGATTTAGCTATACTTCCTTTTCTGTTTCCTAATTCCTTTTTTATTTAGCTTACTAGCTGTTCTTCCATTGTTTGGCTTTGTACGTCTGTGTATATACACACACACTTTTATATACAGAGAAGGAAAATCATAGTCTTGAGTAGCAAATAATGCTGAAATGACCTTATATTTTCTTCTTGCAAAAACTATTCATGCCAAATGCACTTTTTCAGCCTACAGAGTTTTGAATACAGTTTGACACCACTTCAGCATTTAATTTACATGTTTGCAGGTTATTCTCTCAACTCATCTAAGACGGTCTTTTAATACAAGCATGAGTTAGTCATCTCATTCATTTTTATCCTGCTTCTTGTTTTCTTTCTTTTCCTTTTCTTTTTGTATTAATTGTTCTTTCCAGTTGGAACACTTGTGAACTGTATTTTGTAACAGCATCACCTTAACATGGATTTTACAACTTTTTTGGTGGCTTTCATTATCTTTTAATATTTGTTTATTCATTATTTGCTGTAATAAGAAATGGAAATAAGGTGTACTTTGACAAACACAGATTTGATCCTGGTAGTTTTTAAAGTAGTGGTGAGGTTATACAGGTAGTCCTCGACTTACTATCACAATTTAGCCTAAAATTTCTGCTGCTGACTGCAATTTGGCAGTTCAAATCTCACCAGGCTCAAGGTTGACTCAGAGTTCCATTCTTCTGAGGTGGGTAAATTGAGGACCAAAATTGTTGGGAGGCAATATGCTGACTCTGTAAACCACTTAGAGAGGACTGTAAAGCATTATGAAATGGTATATAAGTCTAAATGCTATTGCTATTGCTGAGCGTTTGTTAAATGCATTTTATCCCATTTTATGACCTTTACAGTTTACTTTATTGACTAGCCCATAGGCCATATCAAAGTGGAGTTCCAAACACAAATTATTATTAAAATCCAATAAAACCAATTTAAAATGAAATTGGAATAAAATACAATAATTTAATATATAAATAAAATAAAATAAAATTATATTTCAGTATCACCCCTAAAATCTACCCCAATTAGTCCCACATCTCAACCAAACCATTTTGTTCAAGTACTGTGCCATATTAAATGTTGTTTTCAAATTCTGGCTGCACATAAGGTAAATTGTTTTAATATGGGGTTCCCAATGGGTCATTTGTTTAGTATATAGACCAAGGTACCTGTCTAGTAACACAGTTGTTAAGTGAATCTGACTTCCCCATTAACTTTTCTTTCAGAAGGTCACAGAAAGTGATCATATGATCTTGGGACACTGCAATGTTCATAAATATGAGTCAGTTGCCAAGCACCTGAATTCTGATCATGTGACCATGGGGATTTTGCAACAGTCATAAGTGTAAAAAATAGTCATGACCCACTTTTTTCAGTGCCATTATAACTTCAACTGGTAACTAAGTGAACTGTTGTAAATCGAGGACTAGGTGCATTGAGGTTAATTTAATTTATGCATTTAGGCATTTTAAATTTATAAAGGGGATCTAGAAAGCAATCCCTATATTGGATCCTAATTTATTTAGTTTTATTTATTAAATTTCTAGGCCACCCATGTCTTCTAATACTAAGATGTCTCTTTATATGGCACAAATTAGGTCTTATCACATGTGGGTAAAATGACAATATCTTCACATAGCTTACATCTCACCAACCATAGTACAAATGTGGATATTTTGTACTATACTTTCACTGTTGAATTAAACTTTCCCTGTACCTGAAGAAAATTAATTAAAGGCCTACACAGCCAAACCTCAGAAAGCAAAGACTGATAGTAAGATTGATGAGAAATCATAGTTCCCTTCCTTTTAAAAAATGACACTATTGTGGTTAAAGATTACTTCATTTTTGACACTATTGAACACTATACCATAATAGAGACTATAATATCTAATACAAATTCTGTATATGGTGTTCCCTAAATGATGGATATAATCAGGAATTTATTTAAATTAGTCATAATGCCAATATAACTTCATCAGTTTGTATTCAGGATAATAGTTATTGTTGAAAGAGACACATTCCAAAAATTAATTTGCATTCTGACATAACTGACAATGAGAAAATGATCAAGGAAGATAACATGGCATTAACGAAGATTACATGTTTCATTTGTGTTGGGAGAATAGCTTGCTTTGCTTTTTAGCTGCCTGGTAGATTCTTTAATCATTATTTACATTATACAATCTTATTTGACCTGCTTTTTCCAAGTAGGCCTATATAATCTAAGAGAGATGTCAAAACTATCATAGATATCAGTGACAAAAAAACAGGCTCATAAACCAAACTGTGCCATAATAAATATCCAAAATAATATTGTTAACTAGATTTAGCTATTTATCCTTTTCGATTTCCTAATTCATGTTTTTATTTAGCATACTAGTTTTTCCTCCATTGTTTGACTTTATATGTCTGTGCATACACACACACACACTTTTATATACATAGAAGGAAAAGCATAGTCTTGAGTAGCAAATAATGCTGAAACGAGCTTATATTTTCTTCTTGCAAAGACCACTCGTGCCAAACACACTTTTTCAGCCTACAGAGTTTTGAACACAGTTTGATAGCACTTCAGGATTCAATTTACATGTTATCCATAAATATCCAGAATTTGCTCACTTTTATTATTTCTCAGTTAAAATGTTGCAGAAAGAGAAATATCTTTGTGAAATGTGCCCTTGCTAACCAATTAGATCTGGGGAAAATGCTGAATTGGTTTAGAAAGGCAATTTAAACTAGTTGCATGGGCTGTGTTTGCCTGTGTCTATGTGAAATCCTATTTACGTTTCCTCTCAGATTTCAATCAATCAATCAGAATAGAGCTGAAAGGGAACTTGGAGGTCTTCTATTCCAATCTCCTGCTCAAGCAGGAGATCCTATACAATTTGAGACAAGTTGCTGTCCAGTCTCTTCTTAAAAACCTCCAGTGATGGGACACCCACAACTTCTGAAGGCAAGCTGTTCCACTGGTCAATTGTTCTCATTGTTAGGACATATATCCTTAATTTCAGTCATTTTCCATCCTTAGTTTCCATCCATTGTTTCTTGTCTTGCCTTCTGGTGCTTTGGAAAATAAGTTAACCCCCTCTTCTTTGGGACCAGATCCTCAAATATTAGAGATATTTGGGGATATCCCAAATATCCCCAAATATCCCCAATATTTGGGGATATTTGGGGATACAGCTACTATGTTCGCCCTAGTCCTTCTTTTCTCTAGACTAGCCATGCCCAGTTCCTGCAACCGTTCTTCATATGTTTTAGTCTCCAGGACTTTAATCATCCTAGTTGCCCTTCTTTGTACTTTTTCCAAAGTCTCAACATCTTTTTTGTAATTTGGTGACCAAAACTGGATGCAGTGTGGTCTTATTAAGGTTTTATAAAGCAGTACTAATACTTCATGTGATTTTGATTCTATGCTCTGGTTATACAACCAAGAATTGTATACAACCAAGGACTATTTATACAACCAAGTCTTAGCATCTAGACAATGTACTTTTTTTCTTAACCTTTTCATGACTACTTTTAAAATAAGGAACAAAAAGATTTTTAAATGAAGCAAATATATATTTTAATTTGCAATTTAATTGTTTTATTTGCAATTTAATTGTTTTATTTGCTATCTCAGAATTTATCTGCATGAAGTAAGATTATTATTCGCAACCTACCATTTATGTCATACATTTTAAGCCCAAAAGGAATTTCACAATTTGGATGCCAAACACATTTGCAAAACAGTTATGAACAGGTTGCAGCCCAGTAGTGAACCATAGCTTGGGGGTTGGGGACCCCTGATTTAGATGTTTTCTGATTGATGATGATGTGACATCAGTTCTTTTTTTTTACTCATAGCAACCATATTAATAGATTTTCTCCATGATAAAGTATACCTAAATTATTCTTTCTGATGTCCCAATAGTGAACTCATTGCCACTGCATCTAAATTTATATACCTTGCAGCTAATCATTCTCTCCTTTTTCCCTCCACCTTCCCCATCATTAGAGCTCTCTCATATTTCCAAAGTAGGATAATTTGAGCCTAGACATTTGTCTCAAGTGAGAAATCTGGGTTGATATATTTATGATCCATCAGTTTATTTTCTTGGCTTTCCACAAGATTCTTAGGAATCTGCTCCAATACAAAAATTCAAAGATACTTCCTATCTTGCTTCTTCAAAATGTTCTCTTCCACAGAGTGTTACAGGGATTGTACAACTCTGATCTTTGTAAGTATAAAGACATTGCAACATTTGTATCTTTTCTAAGATCTTCATAGCTGCTCTATCAAAAGGGCCTTGGTAGTACAGTGGTCTAAAGCATCCTGTTATTAACACAGCTGCCTGCAATTACTGCAGGTTCAAATCTTACCAGGCTCAAGGTTGACTCAGCCTTCCATCCTTTCTAAGGTAGGTTAAATGAGGACCCAGTTTGTGGGGGCAATAAGCTGACTTTGTATAAATATACAAAAGTATGAAGGCTATTGCTTAACACATTGTAAGCCGCCCTGAGTCTCCAGAGAAGGGCGGCATATAAATCAAATTTTAAAAAAAAGTGCTAGTCTGTGGCATATTTCTTAAATGCTTATTCCTTTACTGTAAATGGTTGTTCTTAAAAGTCAGAAGCTATCCACACTTCGATAATTTCATTTTAAGGCTGGTTTTTCTGTTGTGAAGACATTCTCTAGCCACTGCAATTTGTGCTAGATGCAATTTTAAACACTCTTCAGAGCAGTTTTGGATTGAAATTACTTACCAATATTTTCTATTTGCTTTTTAATTCTTTATGTAAGAGAAAGTGGGTAAATTTTTGTTTCTGCTGAGAGGCACATACTCTCAAAAAGACTTGGTTGGCGATTGCATCTTGTAGAAGATGTGTCAACTCTCAAAACAACTTCAGCTATTTCATTTCTCAGTTGCCACTCTTAGGGACAGTGGGGGAGTCAGAAAATATTGGAATGTGGTGCCTTAAACTGCTAGACAAAACATTGACCAGAATCAGTGTGAAAGCCAAGGTCATGGCAATGAACATCTGCTGAGACCGAGGGGGAAGCTGCTGCCGGACTGATTGGTTAATGTGATCTAAGACACCTGATGGGGATGGGAAGTTTCTGTTCTTTTAACCACCCTAAAGCGTGGGAATTACTTAGAGCTAGCTTCACCTTTTTAAGTGCTGATATGATGTACTCAATAAAAGGTCTTTTGAGACTGACTGAAACCTCAGAGTCCTGATCCGATTCGGCTCATTACTCGGAACCATGACATTATGATTGTATAGGATTAAATACAAAATGGAACTTTACTTAACAATATTGAGTCCAACTTCTCTTGATATTGAGGAAGACATGTAAGCACATTTGCATACACAAATGTTCAAAATGTCCTTGCAATGACCAGGATGCAGCTAAGTCCAGAGCCAGGATATATTGCAATCTGCAGAACATCCATAGAACTGACTGCTATAAATGCAAGGAGATTTCCTGTTATAATACAGGAATTTAGTAAATGGAATAGACTGCTCTGATAGCCAGTGCAACCCCTTCTCTACATTTCCTATTGTCCAAACTGTCTGTATAAGTTGACTTATCCATGTGCTTGAGGGGATCTTGCGCAAAGGAATGTCACCCAGCAAGGTCTGCTTGGTCAGGCTCTGTAGACTCTTCATAAAAATACTGGAGGCTTTGCAATTTGCATCCAGATTGTATAGAGGGACAAATCTGTATCTTGTTATTTGGGTGACTGAGACGAGACAAGGTAATTATTTTCCAACAATACTAATGGCGGAAAGGGCTGAAGCATGAAGTAGGTGGAAACAACTCAAGCAGTCTATTTTTTTCGCTCTTTCCTTCTCTCTCTTTTTCTAAAACTCTCATGCAGGCAGCTGTAACCAAAAGATAGAGAGATTGCTTGCAAATTAAATTGATGGACCCATAAAACTAAATAAAGAGCCACAGCTGTCAACCCTTATATAACTTACAGTATTAAAAATGTAATCTTCATAGTTACAGACATATGGACTACAATGTTTGAGGAAAAATACAGAATTAAGAAAAATGTACATGAAAGTGAGAGATGAAAAATAAAGCTGAGTAATTATTTTGAGTGCCAAATACATTTTATGAAAAATGAGAGTACAATCCAGGAAATAAGAATGTAAATTTAACTCCAGTTCCTAAAAAGGAAAGTAGAAAGTAAACACAGAGAACCATTTGCTGGAGAATATTGCTCTTTAGAAGAGTACAGAATGTATGATTATGTGTTCTTATTGACAGATTGATGATACAATTTTAAAAAGAATTCTGTCCCACTCTATGTGAAAAATTAAGAAAAAGAGAAAAGAAATGGGAAAGAAATGGTGCAAATATCTCAAATGGTAGACAGGTAAAAGCTGTAGAAACCTTTCTAAGATCAAGAGAATGGTTAGTATTGAAAGTTACTAATTCTGCACTTTGTACCATGTTTCCCTGATCCAACCAGAAAATAAGCCCTAGCATGATTTTTAGGGTGCTCATAATATAAGCCCTATTCCAGAAATAAGCCTCAGTTAAGATTGCCAGTTTTGGGGGAGGTGAGAGTAGGGATGGCTAGCACAGAAGGTGGAGAGCGTGCTGGGGCTGAAGGTGTCCAGCAGCAGCAGCAGCCCACCGAGCCTCTTAGCTGGCACAGTCTGGAGCTGCGCAGCCTACACAATGCAGGTGAGTCGAAGTGCTGCGACTGCCAGGCCGGCCCTCTAAGCAGCAGGCAGAGGCAGGGGAGAGGCATTTGATCTGTTCCACTGGATGCGCCACATGGCCATCTGCCCCATCATAGCCACAGGCAAGCAAAGACAGATAATGGGATGGAGTAGGTGGATGGCAGTGTGGCCAGCATATTCTGGGGCTGTGCAGCCTGTGTAGCACAGGTGAGTCTGAGCACTGTGACCACTGGGCCAGCACTCCAAGCAACAAATGGAAGCAGAGGCACAGTGGATAGGCATGCAATCTAACCCGCTGGATGCACCACTTGCCTGCCTGCCCCATTGTGTCACAGGAAAGCAAAGACAGATGGTAGGATGGAGTGGGCAGGTGGCTATGCAGCATATCCAGTGGGACAGATCAAATGCTTCCCCTGTGCCGCTGCCTCTTCTTGCTGCTTGGAGGGCTGGCCCAGCAGTTGCAGTGCTTGGACTGCAGCTACTGCTGGACACCATCAGCCCCCATGCAGTCACTGCCTCTTGTGCATGCAGCGGAGAGTGGGGTGCCCAGCCAAGCTGGGCCATGGCCAGGGAGATAGGGTCTGGCCCCTTGCCATCACCTTGATACTGTATTTACTCAAAAATAAGTCCTAATGCATCTTTTGGAGCAAAATAAATAAATAAATAAGACCAAGTCTTATTTTTGGGGAAACACGGTACAACATATAATGGAAGGAATTATTTATCATTCATAGTCTCAGCCAACATGGCACCATCTGCACATAAAAAAATATGCACATATACCCAACAAAAACTTTAATAGTGCTATAAATATTCCTGATATGTTTATTCATAATGTCATTAAATAAGCTAGAAGTCATAATAAAGCTTTTCTTACTCTCTGCCCAATATTGAACTAATTGCTAAATATTCCATTTATTTTCAAACATGCAACAATGTTTAAGGAAGATAAGAAGTAATCTTTATTGCACTTTTGCTACATTCAGCAAGTATCCTTAAACACCCAAAATATTCCATAATTAAAGTCTGTGCACTTTATTATAGATTCTCTTCAAAATCATCAGTTAACAAGCAAAATCTGGACTGCACTCCACCATCCAGCATACAACTACCATGAACTTTTTTTTAATTGCAGATCCAATCTGGGTCAGTCACCGGGACAAGAGGTTTTGTCTTCTGAGCTTTGAGATTCATGCTGAAGCCGATCTTCAGAGAGCCTTTCTCTGGCATAGTGTGTGCTGTTCTTTGTGTGGTATTTATAGTGCCTGTTGTAAATGGCTTTTTAGAAGTTGATTGGAGTGTTGATGGTTGGTTTTTAAGTCATTAGCTGTCATTTGCTTGTGCTGCCCAGCAGTCAGCTTCTAAGTACTTGTTAGGCTGGTGGTAAATCAGCACTCCTGTTGACTGACTAGGAACCTTTTTCCCAGGCTTCAGTCACTTCCCTGGCTCTGCAGCCAAGTCAATCTTACCATAAGTTCCACACTCTACCCCTTTTTAGCCACCAGTCAAAGGGAGAAGTACCATATTTTTCGGACTTTAGTTTTTGGGGAGGAAAATAGGGGAAAAAAATCTGCCTACCAGGTATTCATCTGGCTTGCGTCCTTAGATTGGTCAGCTTCAGCACATTAGTTCTCTGATTTTGAGTGTGCGCACACACCTGGTTGGGGCTGAAATACAGCTTTTAAAGCACAGCTTATCATCAGAGGGAGCAGCAATGAGAGCAGCAGGCAAAGTGCAGAATATAGCTTCACTCACAAGCTCCTTGAGGCTAAAAAACAGCTTAAAAAGCACAGCTGGCCATCGGAGGGAGCTCAAGTGACTAAATCAAGTGAAGCACAGAAGGGGTAAGAGAAGGCAGGAGCTGTTCCGGGTAGCCATTTTGGGCATTGCACGTCGCATTTTCAGCCTCTAAAGGTGTCACGTTTTTGGGTGGCGATCAGCAGCAATGTGCTTTGGCAATCCCTGCAGCCTAGAAGGGCTCTCAAATGGGATGTTTGGAAGCTGAAAACGCGACGCATGGTGTTCTGCTCCAGGTCCGGATCCCAAGGAGTGTGACACAGACAAAGCTCCAAAAACTCTGTTTAATACAAACAGACCCCTTCCAAAATGCAGGCTTCCAGTGCAAATGTCCTTATCAGTCTGCTATGAATTACAGACAATAAACGAAGTACGACAAGGGTTAGAAACCAGCCCAGAAACCAAGATATAACAAGAAACTCACTCTCA
Organism: Arizona elegans; assembly: GCA_022577455.1. Lineage (NCBI taxonomy): Eukaryota > Metazoa > Chordata > Lepidosauria > Squamata > Colubridae > Arizona > Arizona elegans. The sequence continues at coordinate 22,387,497 of JAKOOJ010000007.1, forward strand.
AAATGCTCTGCATAGTAATTAAATGTTGTTTCCAGCAGCGTGTGCTATCTGTGAGCGAACTTAAATAGGCTAAGGGAATGGCCAATTAGCCCCAAGCCATACTCTCGAGGAGACCTCCTCCTGAGTAGCCACTCCTGCCTTTTGGCAGGCCTACGTGCTCAAGCATTGAGAAGAGGCTCCTCCACTTCGCTCTCTTCACTTGAAGGAGCCTCTGGATTGTCTGAAGGCCCTGGCTGAGTCTCTGCTTCTGGCACCACATCCTCTTCAGCCTCCTCAGTGTCCGACTCGAGCGTCGGCTGCACAGGCTGCTGGCGCAACACTACACCAGCCTCCTCCTCATTGGGATCAGCCACAATCCGTGCAGGCCGCTGGCGGGCCACAACACATGGTGCCCAAAATAGCTAAACCATTGTTGGTGACAATCGCTTCAGCAAGGAAAAGGATGCGCGGAGGTTGAAGGGTGGGGGCCGGTGGGTGGGCAGAGCTACATTTGGAGTATAAGACATACCCAAATTTTCAACCTCTTTTAGGGGGGAGGGGGGAAAGTGTGTCTTATATTCCAAAAAATACAGTAGATCTTTTTGCTGTTGGAAGAACCTGTTTTGCCTCCTTCTCTTCTTTCCCCATCTCATGTTTTTGTAAGGATATTAAGAGAGGCGGGATGGAAAAAAGAGCCAGAGAACAACTCTGGTGCCACTTATCTGATCCCAGCACAGAATTGATCATTGCACAGAACTGAAAGCACAAAATCCGCACATCATCTACTGTCAGTTTCTGGTATCAAAAGGGGCATTCTTCCCCCTACATCTCTCCTCCATTATTTCCGATGTGGGTAAAAACTCATTTGTCTTATATGACCAAGGAAGAATAAAAATGAAAGTATAGTCTTACCCAGTTTCCATTCCCAGTTAAATGGAATAAGCTTAGTTAAGCAGATCCATCCCTTTTTAGGAGGAGCTCTATGTGTTTAGACAGGATTAAAAGTGACTGAACTTAATTAGAAATACAGGTAGTCCATCATTTAAAAACAAAATCCATTCCCAAGGTCTGTCCTTAAATCAAATGTGCATGTAAACTAGAACAGTATAATTGATACTGTATAGGTGGTATTGTATAATGAACTCAGACTATTGTGTATTTAACTTTAATCAATATGTATTTAACTCATTTTTTTTGCTACAATAGACTTTGTTCTTAACTAGGAGAGTCCTTAACCTGGACTAGGGGTGATCTTAACCTGGAGACATATTGTATTGCACATTAAAGGTTTACATCCACTGAGCCCACGTCTCCACCATCTATCTTCCTCTGGAATAGATATACTGTACATATGTACAAGAATAGATTATGTGTGTATATCTGCAAATGGAGAATTAATTCATTGCCTGTAAGGTGTCTTAATTTTACAGGGAATTAATTTTAATTAGTAGTCAGTAATTCAGTTATTAACGTGATTATTTATCTTGGCTCTTTTGTAAGTGTGTTTTCTAGCCAGTTGCGTATTTTCACATATATACAAACAAAACTATAATTTTTATATATGTTTTCTTTCCTTTTAATATTCCTTTGCTTTGGCAGGGGATAGGTGGGGGTAGACAATTGTCTTAAATTCAAAGTCAGCTTGCCTGAAGTACATTAATTATATACGTTATATTTTAACTTCAACAGCTGATGAAGCAACCTCCTTTTTAAAGGAACTATCTGAAATTTCTTTTCCACTTTACCATTCTCCAAAAGACAAAGAGATTCCTTGGTTGTTTGTCTGGAGATATTTGTCTGGCTGTCTGGTAGGAAAGAATGAGGAGAATATAAGCCTGTAAATTTGCTGTACTAGTTTCTTAGCATCCTTCACCACAAGCAACCCAGTTGGAGCTGCTGAAAGATGAAAGTCAAAATCACCCATAGAATCTCATATCATTTCTACTAAGTCTTCCCTAGGTATCTTGAAAACATGCAACAGATAAGATCATAAATTTAAGGAAGTTTAATCATATGAAAATGACAACTTCTACTACACGCTAGTCAATTAATTATTCATGGCATGTTGCAAATATATGAAACTGTTCAATCATGCTACCAAAGATATTTTCTTTTAACAGATCCATTCTTCCTTTGAATTACCCCATATCATTTTTCACCTTCTATCCCTTAGGTTAAAGCATAATTTAGTATTGTCTCATAAGGTGCATCACTGAGAAACTATGCTCATTCTCATAACTCTTCATACTCTTCTCCAGGCTAGCAAAATTTTCACAGGCTATCTTACTCCTTGCTTACTGACAAAGCACTTCAATAACAAACTGGCCATGATATCCTTCCTAGGGCATTAATAAAATTTTATAGAATTCAACTGAATCTTTTTTATTTTACATTCCAAGTGTACATTGAGAGCTAGTGTAGTATTTGACTATAATATATGACTAGGATTAGGATAAGATCCATCGCTGGAGGCTTTCAAGAAGAGACTGGATAGCCACTTATCCAGAATGGTATAGAGCAGGGCTGTCAAACTTGCGGCCCACGGCCAGATGTGTCACGTGCTGGTCCCACCCCTGCCTGGTTTAGCGAAAGGGGAAAAAGTCCTGATATGTCATGTGATGCTGCCGTGACGAGTTTGACACCCCTGGTATAGAGTGTCCTGCTTGAGCAGTGGGTTGGACTAGAAGATCTCCAAAGTCCCTTCCAATTCTGTAATTTTGTTATTCTGAGATTCGGGTTCAGGTTTTCACTCAATCATTAACCTGATTGGGTGATTGTAGAGCAATTATAATTTCTTTCATTAATCTATCTTGCAAGGTTGTTAGGGTAATAATGAAGGAGAGAAGTGTGTATGCTGTCTTGGCCTTCTAGGAAAGAAGCAGGGTTTTAGTAGCAGCAGCAGCAGCACTCTCATCATCACCCTATTGATAAAACTCCTTTTCTATTATTTTTCTAAGCACCTCTATCTTTTCCATTCTGGTTTTACAAAACTTGAAAGGGGTCAAATTTAGTGTATGATGAATTGCTGCATTTTGGAATAGGAAGGTGAATAGGAATATGTTTCTGAGTGCTTTCCTGGCAGTCTGCCACAGGTTGATTAATGGCTAATAATAAAATTATGACAATACAAAGCACAGAGAAGCAAGGCAGCAAAAGACCAGGAGGAAAGTGGAAATTCAACCTCCACATATGCCTTAAATTAATCCAGGGTTCCATTAACTGCATTTGTAAATGAAGACCAACAGTTGCAACAGGGGATTCCATTCTAGCAACATTCATACATAGTGTACACACACACACATACGTATATACGTATGTACAGACACACACACACACACAGACAGACATAAAGGTGTGTGTGTGTGTGTGTGTAAAGGTAAAGGTTACCCCTCGCACTTATATGCTAATAGTTCCCGATTCTAAGGGGCGGTACTCATCTCCATTTCAATGCTGAAGAGCCAGCGCTGTCCGAAGACATCTCTGTGGTCATCTGGCCAGCATGACTAAACGCCAAAGGGACACAGAATCCTGTTAGCTTCCCACCAAAGGTGGTTCCTATTTTTCTACTTGCATTTTTTACATGCTTTCGAACTGCTAGGCTGGCAGAAGCTGTGGCAAGTAACGGGAGCTCACCCCATTATGCGGCACTAGCAGTTCAAACCGCTGAACTGCTGACCTTTCAATTGACAAGCTCAGTGTCTTAGCCACTGAGCCACCACACGTGTGTGTGTGTGTGTGTGTGTGTGTGTGTGTGTGTGTGTGTGTGTGTATATATATATATATATATATATATATATATATATATATATATATATATTCTTTTTCGTAGGCCTACAAACGCCTACGAAAAAGAAAGACACATTGTACCTTTACAGGGAGGATATCTGAGAAGTGGGTGTGGCTCACTGACGATGCCTTAAAAAGCAGAAATAGCTATCTGAGTCTCCCAGAGAGCAACACAGAGTTGCAGTTTGTCAAAAGAAAAAAAGGCCCAGAAGCTTGTGAATGAGATTTCACAGAACCAGGGCTGCAGAACATTTTATCTACTTAGTTTACGTAGATAAAAGCTGGCTAGAAAGAATATGCATATATATGTGTGTGTGTGTGTGTGTGTGTGTGTGTGTGTGTGTGTTTTGTAGATTTTCACGGGTAGAAGTATGCAAGTCTTGGTGTATTCGGGTCTTTTCCCGTGTAAGATTGAGACTATCTTGGAAATGTTTTGATGAGGTCCCACTCATCATCTTCAGGCTGATGCCTTCAGCTTCGTGCCTGTGCAAGCAAAATGTGATCGGAGTTGCCGTCTCTCTATAAATACTGGTGAGGAGGTCTGGGGTGCTGGCTTTGTTGCTGTGAGCGGATTGGTTGCCTGTGTTGTTACATCTTGATTAGTTGATGGTGTTGATGTTTGTAGATTAGTCAGCTGTTTCGTAACATGCGCACCCACACACTACAGATAGCGAACCGGTAGCACCGGGTTTTGAAACCCACTACTGGCACACATGCATGTGCAGGGGAGCCCATGCGCAGGGCCACGTGAACATTGCATTTGGGGGGTTCAGGTGGATGGGCACTCAGTCCAGAAAAGACTAACCATCACTGGCATATACTATAGGTATGAAGCAGAACAAGTTTCTAGGAACATACACACATACACAACCTGCCTCTTAATTTCCAATAGGAGTGTATAGAATTGCCCTCTTCAAATTTTAATTTTTGCACCTTTAATTGCATAAGAGATATTGGGAGGAAAGATCCATTAGAGAAATATGGATATCATTTCAAGTAACTATTTAAGTGGTGGCTCAGACAAGTGAGTCGGACATGTTTTTAATTGCTACCATATTATTACATCCAAGTAATAAATTTAATGGATCAGGAATGAGGATGTTAATTATAGGAACTAGTTTCATCCATTTGTTTCTAAATAGTAGCATATTTGATATTTGCACAACTTGACCATGAGTATCATAATACAGTTGGATCTAAATGAAAAGAGGATTATTTCCTAAATCCACTAGACTTGATGTACAAGCAGTTTAGCAAAAAAAAATAAATAAAAAAAATGTAGGCTTTAATGCCAAAGGCAAAGAAAAACCATCATCCATGCTGCATATACGAAATATCACTTGTGGGAAATTTCTATGTGCTCAGCCTGAATGTTGAAAATCTTGCAAATTGTAGTATTCAGAATCACATTTACTTTTGAGAGGAAAACCGTAAATTGAAACAGATGAAGAGAAAACTAGAAAAATCAGGGTATCTTTTATTTCAGGCCTCATCACTGTCCATGAAATTGAATCTGACGGGAAATTACCTTTGTATTCCCAGGCTGGCCAGATATAATTTGTGAAGGGTTCCATGCTCTGTCTGACTGGTTCTCCTACTCATTGCACTCCTATTCATTCATTTATTTATTGTCAGGGTATGGGTTATAGAACACCCAATCTGATCTCCACTAGTTTGAACTCTATTGCAATATTGGGCGTTTCTCCTGGTGTTCCTCTGACCACTGATAAATTGAATTCATTTAGGAGCATTGTTTAGAAAGGATGAAGGTGCTTTCCTGCTGCTCATTTCCTGGATCTTTTCTGTCACCCTCAGAAAAGTACAGGAAAGAGCTCCTCAGAGTTGACTCCGACACTTCCCTAAGAGGCAGGAACAGCAAAGAAACTGCCATGACCCTCCAAAAATAACTGTTAGCAAGGGAGGTTAGAGTGTTAGGGATGGAAATGACAGCATCACTAGCTCTTCCCCCATTTGAATATCATGTCACCTGTTGTGTCGGCACGTTACCATAGCGATGGAAATGCCTGCATCTGATTGATTGGGACGGGGTTATGCTAGGCGCGGAAGGTTACTTGTTTCCTGATTGGTTAATGCTGTTCTGTTTTGCCAAGTATAAAAAAGCGAGCTGTCAGATAGACTGACAGTTCAGTGTTCTAATGTTTTGCTGTTGCCTGAAATAAACCGATGTTACGTCGACATCCTCACCTCAGTTAATGACTATAACTGAGAATGTGGACAGGATCTTGGGGCGGCTGAACGCAACCACATGTTTATTGGACCTGTGTCCCTCCTGGTTGGTGCTGGCTTCCCGGGAGGTTACACAAGGCTGGCTCCAAGGGATTATTAACGCTTCTTTGAGCGAGGGTGTCCTGCCTTGAAAGAGGCGGTGGTGAGGCTTCTCCTCAAGAAGCCATCCCTGGATCCAGCTGTTTTGGCTAACTATCGTCCAGTCTCCAACCTTCGCTTTATTGCGAAGGTTGTTGAGAGTGTGGTGGCGCGACAGCTTCCCCAGTACCTGGATGAAGCTGTCTATGTGGATCCGCTCCAGTCCGGCTTCAGACCTGGGTACAGCACGGAAACGGCATTGGTCGCGTTGGTGGATGATCTCTGGAGGGCCCGGGAAAGGGGTTATTCCTCTATCCTGGTCCTATTAGACCTCTCAGCGGCTTTTGATACCATCGACCATGGTATCATGTTGAGCCGGCTGGAGGGACTGGGAGTGGGGGGCACCGTTTTGCGGTGGTTCTCCTCCTATCTCTCCGACCAGTCGCATTCTGTGTTGACAGGGGGGCAGCGGTTGACCCCAAGGTGCCTTGTTTGTGGGGTGCTGCAAAGGTCGGTCCTCTCGCCCCTCCTGTTCAACATTTATGTGAAGCCGCTGGGTGAGATCATCCGTGGTTTTGGGGTGGAGTTCCATCAGTACGCTGATGATACTCAGCTGTACATTTCCACCCCAGACCATCCCAATGATGCCTTGGAAGTGATGTCCCAGTGCCTGGAGGCCGTGCGGGTCTGGATGGGGAGAAACAGGCTTCGACTCAACCCTTCCAAAACCGAGTGGCTGTGGCTGCCGGCATCCCGGTATAGCCAGCTGACGCCATCGCTGGTTATTGAGGGCAAATCATTGGCCCCCACAGAGAGGGCCCACAACTTGGGTGTCCTCCTGGATGTGTGGCTGTCTTTAGAAGGGCATATGACAGCCATGGCCAGGGGGGCTTTTTGTCAGGTTCGCCTGATATGCCAGTTGCGCCCCTTTCTGGACCGGGACTCCCTACGCACGGTCACTCAAGCACTCGTCACTTCTCATCTGGACTATTGTAATGCTCTCTACATGGGGCTCCCCTTGGGGTACACCCGGAGGCTCCAACTGGTGCAGAATGCGGCTGCGCGGGGGATTATGGGAGCGACGGGGCGCTCCCATGTGACTCCTCTCCTGCGCAAGCTGCATTGGCTTCCAGTGGACTTCCGGGTGCGCTTCAAGGTGTTGGTGACCATCTTTAAAGTGCTTCATGGCTTAGGGCCAGGGTACTTACGGGACCGCCTTCTGCCACCAATAGCCTCCCACCGGCTGGTTCGCTCCCACAGAGAGGGCCTCCTCAGGGTGCCGTCGGCCAGACAATGCTGGCTGACGACCCCCAGGAGAACAGCCTTCTCTGTGGTGGCACCTACCCTATGGAACAATCTACCCCCAGAGATACGAGTGATCTCCGACCTCCGGATTTTTCGTCAGGCCCTAAAAACTTATTTTTTCAGTTAGCCGGTCCGTCTTGATTTTAGGGTTAGTTTTAAAATTTTAATATTGATTTTAATTGACAAGTTTTAAATTATGGGCCAAATTTATAAATTATTTTAACTTTATTTTTAACTGTGATGTTTGTATAGATGTTTTTATCTTGGCTGTTCACCGCCCTGAGTCCGAAAGGAGAAGGGCGGTATAGAAATTTGAATAATAAATAAAAATAAATAATCCAAACACAACAAGTGGCGACGAGGATGGGATTTTGAGCCGACGGAAGAAGTGAATGTTATTCTGAGCGGCCGCACTGAGGTAAAGTATAATACAAACGAACCTGATAGGAATATGGCCCCTCCTACATTAGTCCCATTTAACGCAGCTGCAGAGACATGGCAGGCGTACGAGGAAAGATTCGAGTGTTACTTAGAAGCGAATGAATTCACTGAACTTTCAAGCAGCCAAAAGTGTGCTCATTTTCTAAATGCTTGTGGGCCAGAAGTATTCTCAACGGCAAGGGCATTAGTTGCTCCTCTTCCAGTACACACAGCTCCCTGGGAGGCGTTACGAGAGAAACTGAGGAGTCATTACTCGCCAGTTCCCTCCCGTATAGCCTGCCGTTTTAACCTGAGACAGATAGTGCAAGAGGAAGGGGAGTCCATAAACCAATACATGGTTCGCCTCTGAATGGCAGCTTTAGACTGTGAGTTCAGGGACTTGGATGATGCCCTTGTAGAACAGTTAGTTTGTGGCATCAGGGACATCCGACTTCAAAGGAGGCTGCTAGCAAGGAAGGAGTTGGACTTCCCAACGGCACTTGAGGAGGCCCAAGCTGCCGAGATGTCCCATAAGTCTGCAACGGATATAAGAAAATTTCAACCACATGCCGGTTTAGCCACCCCTGTTCATTATGAGGACGAGGCTACAGATGAGGAAAATGAGGGGGACATCAGTCGTTTAAAGGCATCTACAACCGTAAAAAGGGGCCCAACAGGACAACCAAGATCTTCAAAATCATTTTGCCTCAGTTGAGGTGAAAATCACCTTTGGGCGAACTGCCATTTCCGATCCGCCACATGTCGCCGATGTGGGAAACAGGGCCATATTGCTCGCGTTTGCTGGTCTGGTAAACAGTCCTCACGGGTTTCCAAGTACAAGCAGCCCGAATCCAAAACGTATTCCACCAGTGACGATTGCTATGCCATCTACCAAGGCTGCTGAGTTACCAAAGTGACCACCAACAAACACAGACCTGAGATGAGCAAGCTGTTCCTGACGGTCAAGATTGAGGGAGTGGCCTGCCAGATGGAAGTCGATACCGGATCCGCTAAATCGATTGTCTCCTGGACCACCATCAAGAAGCTATTGCCCAACCTCCGCAAAAGCCAACTCCATACTTGCCCCATCAAATTACGCGATTATCAGGGCAATCACATTCCTATTATAGGCCAGGGCCGGTTTTTAGTTGAAAACAATAATTTTGCAGGCCACCTCCCTTTAATTGTAGTGGGTGGTTCCATTCCCAGCCTTCTGGGTTTAGATTGGTTCACCTCTCTGGGCCTTGGCATTTCTGGCATACACTCCATGTCGGCAGGAGATTGCGATGCTCTGTATATGGAATTCGCTGATGTCTTCAGCGGATCCTTGGGTAAATATGTTGGTTCCCCTATTTCCCTAAATTTGGACCCTCAGGTAGCTCCTATTCGCCTCAAACCAAGGTGAGTTTCCCTGGCTCTCCGCCCAAAAGTAGATGCGGAGCTGGATAAACTCATCTCCCAGGGTGTATTAGAGCCCCTGGATCATTCTAAGTGGGAAACTCCAATTGTAATTCCAATCAAACCTGATGGGTCTATTCGCATTTGCGCCGATTTTAAAAGTACCCTAAATAAGGCTTTACAATCTAACCCATATCCTCTTCCTGTAGTCCAACAATTACTGCACATTCTGGGTCCTGGTTCCATTTTTGCCAAGTTAGATTTAGCTCCGGCGTATCAGCAGCTCCCGGTGGATGATGCCTCTGCTGAGCTCAGACCATCGTGACCCACCGTGGAGCTTTTAAATGCCGGCGTCTACAATTCGGCATTAGCATCGCACCTGGCCTTTTTCAAAATTTAATGGAACGTCTGTTATTTGGGTTACCTAGAGTTGTCCCATACTTTGATGATGTTCTCATCTCGGAGTGAGCTCATCAAACATGTGTGGACGGTGTTACTATGGTTCCGAAGTGCTGGACTCAAGTTGAAAAAGAACAAATGTCTCATTGGTGTGCCTAAGGTTGAGTTTTTAGGGTATCTCATAGATGCCTCAGGCATTCACCCCACCCCTTCAAAGGTGGCGGCCATCAAACATGCCCCCATCCCCACCAGTAAATCCAAGTTACAAGCATATTTTGGGGTTATTAAATTTCTACAGTGTATTTCTTCCCCATAAAGCTAGCGTGGCTGAGCCTCTCCACCGGCTCCTAGACAGGAACTCACCGTGGGTTTGGACCCCGGCTGAGAACCACTCGTTCCAAGCTGTAAAGGATCTGCTCACGTCCTTGGCTGTTCTGGTCCAGTACACACCAGACCTTCCCCTTACCTTGACCACCGATGCTTCCCCATATGGCATAGGGGGTGTATTGAGCCATAAGCTTCCTGACGGTCGGGAAGCCCCCATCGCATACTATTCTAGGACATTGTCCTCCACTGAGCACCGGTATAGCCAAATTGATCGCAAAGCATTGGCCGCTGTGGCCTCTGTTAAGCGTTTTCATGACTACATATATGGCCATCCATTTGAACAGACCCAAGCCATTCTTGGGTCTGTTAGCTGGGGATAGGCAAACCCCCCAAATTCTGTCTCCCAGGATGTCTCGTTGGGCAGTGTTTTTATGGGCGTATAATTACACTTTGCGCTATCGGCCGGGCAAATTGATAGCCCATGCCAATGCTTTGAGTCGCTGCCCATTACCAGTGTCCATCCAGGACCCTGCCCCCGCCTCGTCTGTCCTCCTCATTGAAGAGTTACAAACCCCTATTTCTGTGAGAGATATAGCAACTCATTCGGCTAAGGATCGCACCCTTTCGCAGATCCTTGACTGGGTAAAGAGGGGATGGCTCGATGGCCAAATTGCTGAGGTTTTCCTGCCCTTCCGATTACGACAACAGGAGTTGTCTGTCCATAGGGGTTGTTTGTTGTGGGGAAATAGGGTGGTGATTCTGGACACATTGCAAACCCCGGTTCTAGAATGCTTGCATGAAAGCCACCCTGGTATCGTTAGGATGAAGGGCCTGATACAGGTGTTGCACGGAATGTTTGCCACCCATGGTATGCCTGATATTTTACTTTTGGACAATGGCCCACAACTAATGTCCGCCACTTTCCAGCTGTTTTTAGCATCATTAGGGATTCGCCATGCCCGGGTTGCCCCATTCCATCTGGCGGGGAATGGCCTGGCTGAAAGGGCCGTGAAATCAGCCGAGGAGGCTTTGGCCAGGCTAAGTCCAGGCGGGTGGCCAGAAAGGGTAGCAGCCGTGCCCTTCCACAAACCGAAGCCCAACCGAAATGCTGATGGGCTGTCGTCTGAGAACAACTTTGGACAGAATGCATCCTGATTACTCACCTGAATTCCCCATTAAGGGTCCCGGACCATCTAGAACTTTCAAGGAGGGAAGTCCTGTCTATGGGCGGAATTATGGGGGTGAGCCGTGATGGTTACCGGGCCGGGTAATCAAAGTAACAGGTCCCTGTTCTTACAGGGTCCAGCTCAAAGACGGCTGAACGTGGCAGTGCCACATGGATCAACTGCACAGAAGGTTGTTATATGAACTGTTGGAGGAGGAAGGAGTCTCTCCGCAGACTTTTTCCGATGCGGCAACCCCAGATATAACAACAAGAAGACGTGCAGCCCCATCTCCATTAATCAGGGCAAACAACGATGCAGACCGCAATTCCGAAGTGGCTAGCCCACCGCCAGACTCACCTGAAGGAGCAGTTCCGGCCAAAGTTCAAGATGAGCTGTCATTCCAATGCCCAGCGGAGCCGCATTCCGAAGGGCAGGCCACTGACCCCGAATTGTGATGTTCGGGGCAAATACGCAGGCGTCCGGTGTACCTTGCGGATTACGCATGCGCCATCCAGGGGGAAAGAGGTGTTGTGTCGGTGTGTTACCATAGCGATGGAAATGCCTGCATCTGATTGATTGGGACGGGGTTATGCTAGGCGCGGAAGGTTACTTGTTTCCTGATTGGTTAATGCTGTTCTGTTTTGCCAAGTATAAAAAAGCAAGCTGTCAGATAGACTGACAGTTCAGTGTTCTAATGTTTTGCTGTTGCCTGAAATAAACCGATGTTACGTTGACATCCTCGCCTCAGTTAATGACTATAATCCAAACACAACATCACCCATATGTGCAAAAGAAGGGAGGCTGTGTCCTACAGACCCCTCTATTCCCATACTTCCATGGGCTTCACTCATCCACTCTAAACAGTACAAGAAGAGGTGCTTTCTTTCTGTTAATGTCACCACTACCTTCTATGTTCTCATTAGAAGTTTTGAGCTTTCTTTTGAAAGACATAGAAAGAAGAAAGCAAATGAAAGCAATGATATCTGTACATACTTTGTCCAGGGGAGCTTTGTTATACAATGTGATTTAATAAGAAAAAGAAGGCAATCCTGTATTAATTTACTTGACTCCAGAGATTCCAGGTGTCCCAATCATTTTATTCATCACATTGGGTGATATCTGTCAGCCCAAGGGCATTTATAGAGAGAAGGGCTCACAAAGGCCAAGTTAGTAGCTGAGCTATGCAGTCAAATTCCCATTCTTTTTTTTTTTTTTACATTTAAGAAAAGAGAGGACTTCAATTATGACAGCTGACATCTTAATTTTTTTGACCATTTGCCACCTCCACCTCCCACCCCCCAATGACCAAGGCTCCTATATCCTCCTCTAGAAAAGATGGATTGAGCTGCAAATCAAGTTCCATTACATTTTAACTTGATATTTTAATTAGATTATTTTAAAGGACTGTATTGTTATTCTGAACACAGTATTTCTATAATATTAAAAATCAGTGAATTTCGATTGCATTCTTATTTTTAGTCCTTGAAGAATTCTTACAAGTTCTTAATGGCTTAAGTTATTTTTTTGATTATGCTCATTCATGATTTATTAAACCACTCTCAAGTGGGTATTTCACAAACATCTGCAGTTGCATCCAGATTAATGCTGGTTCCACTTATTTCTCTTTTACATAAATTAAATACAAGTGATAACTAATCTGGACTTAAGTCATAACTAACTAAATTGAACTAGTTTGGATCCAATCTACTGTCAAGAATCCATCACCTTTAGCTTTTTATAGTCAATTAATATTAATTGTTAAACACAAAATGACATTGATTTGTGAAATAGTTGCAAGCTTCCTTGAACATCTGCGGTTATAGTGAATTATAACAGAAATAGCAATTATTAAAAATTTCATAGTACAAATAGCAAAGACTCCTTAATCAAGTGAGTTTTTGAGCTTCTCCTGGACTTTGTCCAGAACTACCATATTTTAAAATTTTAGATAGAAGATTATAATTCAAGATTTTTTTTCACATTGGATGTTCCTTCCAAGCAATCAATTACAGTAATTATAAACATTTAGGTACCTGAATCAACATTACCTGATGTGGATAAATTGATAGACATACAGTACATACATATATACAATTGTCTTTGTAGTAGATATTTAGTGTCTTAGAAATTGAAAGTGTAGTAATATGAGCATGGTAACCACTTTATTTTGTTGCCCTGCTATCACTTCTATGCTTATTACTCAAGGCATTTTCAAATGGCTTACATGGCAGAGATAAAAATAAATATATTCCCACTGGTATGACTTCTAACAGTCAGCTAACAAATAGGCATTATGTAACTTGATATAGCTGCTCTTTGCCAGAACTGCACATTGGAAGGCCTTCCAACTGATCTTACATTGGAGAAGCCAACCCAGAATATGGGTCATTGTTTTATCTCTGGGGTTTATTCTTAATAGAATCTCTCTAAAAAGAATTTTCCCTGCTATAGTATTATGGAGTCATTTGTCTAAATGTCACTGATATTCCACAGATTGTGTAGTCAGCTGCTCCAAGTAAAGAAGGAAGATTGCCTTCTTGGATTATAGTTTTGGCCATTTTTCCAGGTTGCTCACATGAAAGATGAATGAAATGACTGGAATGATGTCTTATGGAACCTTAAGGAATAGAGTAGGTACAAAACATTTTTGGAGGAGTATTCTAAATTAGTCTATTTTTGTTTCTTACCATTAAATAGTATTAAACATACTTTGAATTGTTTCTGTTCTGCTTTCAGTAATAACGATCTTGGTTCTTTTAAAAAGTGGATGAAACTCCAGATAACAAAATAATGATTACCTTGGGCTTCTTCTACAAATGTCTCAGCTGATTCTGCAATGTAATGTTCCACTGTAGACATGTCCATTTATTTTCAACCACACTTCACTCCCCTTTCACTTATCTTCCTCCCTGTCTCATCTCGTCTTCAATCAAAATAAATCTACCACCTATAGAAAAATAACACTGGACGTAAATTGGACATTAATTCTAGGTTGGGTTCTTCAATAATCTAAGCTACAATGTATTTGATTTGATTTTTGCTTTGGCCTTTGTCAGGGTTATGCAATATTCTTTGAATGAAGTGGCACACCAGCACACCTTAAAAGTATTCAGGAAAAAGATAAGTAAATAGGTCAGGACAAAAATTATTTTGATTTTATTAAATTAAATACCACTTGCATTCTTATTCCCTATATATTTCATGATTCTTTTTTTGGGATCTTGCAGGTTTTGACAAACTGCTAGGGTTGATGCCAAAGGTTTTTTTTTCTTTCCAGGGAGGTTCATATAACAATGGAGCTTCAGACTGTACACTCTGGCATTATGATTGTAAGATGATAAATTTCACTGTCCTTTTCTTTTTCATATGTGATACTGCAACTGTTGGAGTATCACAAATGATTTTAGCTGCTAGTTTTATGAGAAAATAACATCCATAATCAGGTATTATTTAAAGTTGGAACTCTGTAGATTAGTCAGTGTTCCCCAACATTTCTGGCTCCGTGGACCAATGGAGGAGGCGGAGGTGGGGGGGGAGAGGGGATGGTTTCACATGTGTGCAGGCACTGCTTTCACAAATGCAGCTTCACATGTGCACATACGGTTGCCCTCCACTTCAATGACCCTGTTCCAAATGGGCTGCAGCCCGGCATTGGGCCACTGACTGGGGGTTGGGGACTCCTGCCTTAGGTGCTGCATTATATTGACCTGCCTCTGTTTTTCTTATTGAATAAGCATTATCAGGAAGAAGTATCATCATATCCATTTTATGCTGGTTTCAGATTAATTTAGGATAGAGATAAAAATAGAAAACAGAGTAGAGTAGAGTAGAGTAGAGTAGAGTAGAGTAGAGTAGAATAGAATAGAATAGAATAGAATAGAATAGAATAGAATAGAATAGAATAGAATAGAATAGAATAGAATAGAATAGAATAGAATAGGAGTTGGAAGGGAACTTGGAGGTTTTCTAGTCCAACCCCCTGCTCAGGCAAGAAACCCTATACCATTTCAGACAAATGGTTGTCCAATCTCTTCTTAAAAATTTCCAATGTTGGAGTATTCACAACTTCTGGAGGCAAATTATTCCACTGATTAATTGTTTTAACTGTCAGGAAATTTCTCCTTAGTTCTAGGTTGCTTCTCTCCTTGACTAGTTTCTTGTCCTTCCCTCGAGTGCTTTGGAGAATAGATTGACCTCCTCTTCTTTGTGGCAGCCCCTGAGATATTGGAACACTACTATCATGTCACCCCTAGTCCTTCTTTTCATTAAACTAGACATGCCCAATTCCAGCAACTGTTCTTTATATGTTTTAGCTTTCGGTCCCCTAATTGTCTTTGTTGCTCTTCTCTGCACTCTTTCTAGAGTCTCAACATCTTTTTTACACCATGGCAACCAAAACTGGATGCAGTATTCCAAATGTGGTATTACCAAGGTAAGTGGTATTACACTTCAGATGATCTTGATTCATCCCTCTGTTAATGCAGCCTAGAACTGTGTTGGGTTTTTTGGGAGCTGCAGCACACTGCTGGCTCATAGTTTGTCTGCTAGGATTCCAAGATTCCTCTCATAGTTACTACTATTGAGACCGGTACCACCTCTCTTGGCTAAATGTAGAATCATATTTTTTTCACCATTGAATTTCATTTTGTTAGATAGCACCCAATGTTCAAGTCTGTCAAGATCCTTCTGTATCTTGAGCCTATCTTCTGGAGTGTTGGCTATTCCTGCCAGCTTGGTGTCATCTGCAATTTTGATGAGTTCCCCATCTATCCCCTCATCCAAATCATTGATGAAAATATCAAAGAATATCTGGGTCTAAAACAGAGCCTTGGGGTACCCCACTGCATACTTCCCTCCATGTAGATGTAGTTCCATTGAGAACTACACGTTGAGTGTGGTTGGTTATTCAGTTATGACTCCATCTGGTGGTGATGTTGTCTAATACACATTTTTCCATCTTATCAAGTTGTGGTCCACTTTAGCAAATGGCTTAGTGAAGTCCAAGTAAATTACATCCACAACAATCTTCTGGTCCACTAATTTTGTCACTTTGACAAATAATGCAATAGGTTTTGTCTAGCACAGGGCTGTCAAACTTGTGGCCCGTGAGCCAGATGCATCATGCGCTGACCACACCCATGCCTGGTTTAGCAAATGGGGAAAAAGTCATGATATGTCACATGATGACGCTGTGATGATGCGAGTTTGACACCCCTGGTCTAGCATGACATTAGAACATTTATGAGTTTATTGTTTATGTTTCTTTATTACTTCTTTTTCTTAGGCCAGAAAAAGATCTGGACTGCAAAAAACTAGATAACCATTGGATGCTAGTAAAAAGTTAGTTTTCTGTATTTCTTTGCTGCCATCTAGTAGCCATCTTGATGTCTGAAAATTTGGTAGTCCTATTGCTTGTATACCAACAGAGTAATGAATTTGATCTTTTTTGATTGACATCTTGAACAGACTTATTACTATCTTTGTCACAGAATAAAGCAAATTCAGGATTTCAAACCTGCCTTGAAATCTAGATTTTATCCAGAGATGATAAAACTAAGCAAATTGTAGCTTGAGGGTTTGTCATTTGCTTAACTGTACATCCTCAGAGGGACTTAAACAGGTATCAAATCTTTTACAGTATCTTACTGTAATATAAAACCAGGAACTAGTTAATACTAAGAGCACAAAATTCTAAAAGATTCAGAGCATGCCAGTTTAATTCAAGCAAAAAGGGCTTTCATGTTTCAGTGAATACACTAGAGCAGAGCTGGCTACCACCTTTGATGTTTCTCCTAAATCTTAGCTTAATGGAGATGGTGCCAATCACTTATTTGATAGCACAAAAATATCCATCTTGCAATATTTTGTTAACATACAGTTCCAGGCTTAGAGAATTCCACCACATCAGGGTCAGCTGACAGTTTGCACTAGCAACTGGCTCATTCATAAAAGTTATTGATTTCTGGCTTATCTACAAAGGACATTTCTTACCAGCAAATAAGAAACTGAACTTGAATACACAGAGTTGATATTCTTTAATTTCTCAAAAACTAGCATTTAGATCAATGGCCAAAATACTATTAGATCTTTTCAAGGAAAAACTCACAAGAATTGTACACATTAATTACCAATCTTTCTTTTTGCTAGAGAAGCACTTTATTTGCAACAATAATTCTCTATATTTTTAAAATAAAATTCATGAATAATTACAGGTGGTACTATATATATAAATTATTTGCTATCTCAGTAGGCACAAATCAAAATAACTTTCCATAATTTGCACTGACAAAATTGAACAGATTTTTAACAGGGCATAAAGAGGACTAGAGTTTCAACCTCAGAGAATTCTAGACCATAGAATTTGAGCAGCAATGTCATCATATCTGCAAAAGTCCCAAATAGTTTGCTGAAATTTTAATGAAATAGAAGTTCAGTGCAAGATTCCCTCCTAAATTCTAATGTCCATTTCCCAAAACTATCTGAACTCTTCTATTTTGCCCTATATTTCCTGTTATTTTTCACCCCTTGTTTCTTTTTTTTATCTTTTCACTGTAAATCCCAGTATAATCATTTAAGTTCTTTATATTCTTTCTGTTCCATCCTCCCTTCCTTATTTGTCACTTTCCATCCTCTTTATTTTTTCCATTGTTAATCCTAATGTAATCTCTAAAAACCTCCTTTTGACCGGAAGTGTCACGGCGAGACAGGAAATTAGTGGGTTCTGAGAAGATCCGCAAAAACTCAGACTGATGAACCACTGCCAAGGGGTCTTGGGACCAGAACCGTCCTCTAGGGACTGGTAAGAAGGAGAGGCACCTCGGAAGACCAAGAGGAACAGGCAAGTTCCTCGAAGGTCAGAGGAAACTCTCTATGACTCAGCGGCAGGGGACGGCAGCCATTGCGGCTGTCACGAAGCTGGGGCAACTGGACTAAGAATTGAGCAGGAGTGATGAATGGAACAGTTTTTTGAAACTGGGTGAGTGACAATTAACCCATGATTGAAACAACAATAAGGGGAAAAAATTAACTTTAAGAACCCCTATCGATAAAACAGCAGCTAATGAGCACGGGGGAAAGAAAAGAAGATTTTGAAGCATAATCTTAAAGGGACAAAAACCCGATGGAAAATTGACTTTTGAAAAAAAATATTTGGAAATAATTTGGAAAATTTTAAATAACTACAGAAATTGCCCCAAGATTGGTTAAAGGATCGGAAAGAAATAAATAGATCCTTTTTTTCCCCCTTTCTGTTTTGAATTTCAAGAAAAACAAAAGAGAATGGACAATAAGCCCTATAACAGAAGTGTTGTATAAATAAAAGGAAAAAAAGGAAAAAAGAAGTGAGAAGAGAATTTAAATTCAGACTGGACTATAAAACTGATTTGATATTTTTAAAGCTAAAAAGAAAAAGAGAAGCTAAGTAAGATTGTTAATGTAGATTGAAACAAAATGGATATTTGTTAGACAATCAGAAATTGTGGATTGCAAAGAGACACCTTTAGGAGTAAAAAGGAATATTGCAACTTGGTCTTTGTTTTGGAAAATTGTGAACTTTACAGATAAGAGCCGTGAGAATTTTTGGGGAGGATTTCTTTGTCTGCAAGCGGCTTGACTTTGGGGGGAAAAAAGGAATACAATGGAACTTTTAAAATAAGAATAATATTAACTCAAAAAGAATAAAATGGCGCAGGAAATTAGAGAAATGAATAAATCGATGTACTTGTCATGGAAAATGGAAATAAGAGAAATAACTACAATGTTACACGGAGGATTAAAATCTGAGGACACAAAAGCTGAGATGGAGCATATGCAAGCGGACAAGGAAATGAAGATGGAGAAGCAAGACATAGAGGCTGAAAATAAAGAAGATAAAGACAATGTGATTAAATATGAAGAAGTAACTGAACATGTGGATAGTAATAATAAAAAGGAGGTTTTTAGAGATTACATCTCCCAAAACTATCAATAGTGGCATCCATGTTGGTCAAAAAAAAAGTCAAGAAGATGGCTACAACAACAAAAAAGGACAGGGTTTTGATTGTATGATTAAGGCCACCATCTTCATGTTTTTTACACTGCCCCTATGCCCCTGATTACCAAATCTGTTAATTTTGTCTTTATTTTATTTTTCCTATGCTATAATTTAGTTTACAATTATAAAATGACCCAGGGAGTTCACAATTAAACAAAAATATCTGATGGTAATAAATAAGATAGCAGCTAAGACAAGATCTACAAAGATCTTGTGTGTGTTTCAGTTAACGTTCTCTGTTCTTCAGTAATAAATGTTTATGACCTCTGAGTATGTTCAGTCCCTGTAATCTCTTTTCCCCATTTTTCCCAGTAATTTTAAATTTTTGCAAACCTTTGTATTTCTCCCAAGCTGTTAATATGCAGGAAAGGTGCCATTTTGGCTCATGATCCACAATCATCTATTAACATTTAAAACCAAGTAATGCACGAGGTTTAGTGCATGGTTGGATAACTTGCTTTCCTAGGACTACATCTTTAATTCTGTATCTCTTTGATTTGGTGCAAAGTGCCCTCTGTAAGCAATTAATTCAGACCTCTAGCAAGAACAATCAGACCTGGGAGGAAAAAATTGGAAGAGAGACAAAGAAAAAGTGCCAGGAAGAAAGAGAAGAAAAAGAAATGTCACAAAAAGAGAATGAATGGCTTAAATATTTTAGCTGTAGCCTTGTTCTTTACTTACACAAATACCAATGCTATAGATTTTGGGTGGACCTGCTAGAGAACAATTTGTCTTTGGAGTAAATCCTAAACAATTGGGAGACAGGATGAATGGACCAAGTTTTCTACTAATATCAGACTACTTAGTTTAAAAAAATTCTGCAAATTGTAGTTGAACACTAATAAAGCACATGAATACAAGTTAGCACCCAAAATAGTCACTCAACATTAATGAGAACTGAACTGAAGTGACTATTTGAACAAGCAACCAAATTAACATCTTTTATTATGGTCACAAACCAGTACTATTGTATATATAGTATTTTATACAGTATGGCAGAACTTAGAAGAAATATTTAAAACAATTCTAAAAACAAGTTATTTTTTAAAAAAGTTTAGAAATTAAAATAGTCTATAAATACAAGTATTAGATTTCTGAAGAGTCTAAATACTTGAACTAAATTTCTAAATTATAAAATTGTATTGTGAGTAAAATACTAAATGACTAAAATGTATTATTAGTAAAATATTCCAAAATTAAATACTTGAAATATCAGACTGATAATCCATTGATCTAACATTTTATTGCGAGTACAAGTTAAGTTTAGTGAAAGTTCTACTTTCAAAAATCCTTATCTTATTAAATTTTGTGCTCCTTCTTATAACAATTTATTTATTTATTTATTTATTCAACTTGTATGCCGCCTTTCTCCGAAGACTCAAGGTGGCTTACAATGCATTTAAAAGCCATATATAAAAACATTAAAAATTTAAACATTAAAAACAATTAAAACCCATTCACACCATTAATGGCCAGATCTTGCCAGATTGCAACAGCGAGATCAACGGCCCCAGGCCTGCCAGAAAAGCCAGGTCTTCACCGCTTTTCGGAAGGCCAATAGGGTGGAGATGGTCCGGATCTCAGGAGGTAACTGGTTCCAGAGAGCTGGGGCAGCCACAGAGAAGGCCCTCCCCTGCGGGCCCGCCAGCCAGCATTGTTTAGCTGACGGGACCCGGAGGAGACCAACTCTGTGGGATCTTACTGGTCACTGGGAGCTATACGGTAGAAGGCGGTCTCAAAGATAACCTGGCCCTGAGCCATGTGGGGCTTTAAAGGTAATAACCAACACCTTGAATTGTGACCAGAGACCAATAGGGAGCCAGTGCAGCTTGCAGAGAATTGGTGTAATGTGGGTGTACCTAGGTGCACCCATGACAGCTCGTGCATTCTGGACCAACTGTAGTCTCCGAACTTTTCAAAGGTAGCCCCATGTAGAGCGTGTTGCAATAATCTAACCGTGAGGTGACAAGGGCATGAGTGACTGTGAGGAGAGCCTCCTGATCCAAGTAGGGTCATAATTGTTGCACCAGGAGAACCTGTGCAAAGGTCCCCCTAGCCACAGCTGACAGATGTTGCTCTAATTTTAGCTATGAGTTTAGGAGGACACCCAAATTACGAGCCCATTCTGAGAGGGACAATTTCTTCCCCCCCGCCCAGGACCAAGGATGGACAATCAACATAGTCTTTAGGAGGCAATATGGGGTGTGCCTCCCAATGTGAGTATTGCTTTAGGAGGCAATACCCACAGCCACTTGGTCTTGTCTGGGTTAAGTCTGAGCCTGTTGACTCCCATCCAGACCCTCACGGCCTCCTAACCGACACAGACCCTCATGGCCTCCTAACCGGCACATCACATCCACTGCTTCACTGAATTGACACGGGGTAGAGATATACAGCTGGGTATCATCAGTGTATTGCTGATACCTCACCTCGTATTGTCGGATGATCTCACCCAGCGGCTTCATGTAGATGTTAAACAACACTGCATTTGATGTTCTGTTAGACAAAATTTCAACACTTGCCACATAATTTTAGTCTCTTTATCTGTAGGCAGATAGTTTACTTGAGAGTCGTGGGTATCAGATTTTTTTTGGTAAAGTTATCAGATTCTACAGCTATTGATAGGTAGCTGACAGTACAGTACTGACAGGAGTTGGTGTTTGCAGTGCACTTTCCTGAGCTCGGTATTGTCAGGTGCAAAAGACCAGGACCACATGTGAAGTTTCTAGTAAACTGATTTATTGTTTACACCTGTACACAGGAATCTATGCACTAGCAACCAATGGTTAGCACTATTTTGATACTAGATAAGGGACAAAAAAATTCAAGAGGGTTTGGATTTAATCCATTTGTGGCTATGTAAAGATTCTAGACTCATTCCTTTTTTGATTCCACCCTCAGATTTTGCCACTGAAAGAAGCATACTAAAGCAGACTATGAATGATATTTTACAGTATTTTTTCTAAAGTAAACTGTTTAAGATAATGAGCTGCTTGTATGTAGTATAATAAACTTCCAGCTATCACACTTGCAGAGATACTACACTATTCTTCCTGCATACTCATATCAGTAAATCTCTAAGACTGACCTACATGAATATATTGTGTGAGTTCTTCACTATTTCTACTGGCCTCCAATCCATTTCTGAACACAAAAACACTCTTTTTAACCTTTAAAGGTTAGGATGAAGTTACTTGACGGAATGCCTTCTCCCATAGGTACCAATGTGGTCTTTAAGATCATCTAAAATCTCTGAGTCTCCCTACCAGAGGAAGTGAGATGAGCCTCTGAAATTGATAGATCTTTTTCTTTCTTTCTTTTTTATAAAAAGTTTTTTATTAATAATACAAAATTAAAAAAATACTGGACATAGATATGACATCACTGGTTCCATACATCTTCTGTCACTTTACAATAATATTAGTACTCATATAAACATATAGTTCTTAAGCTTTGTTCCCTATTTAAGCATAATATGATATGATATTAATACTTTTTCCCTTATTTCTGTATATTTATTTATCTCTTAAACATACATGTATCTATAATAACATCTATATTTTTGTTCTAACACTATACATTTGTCTTGGCTACCCTCTTGTTATCTATCCAATCATAAAATTGTTCCCAGATTTTTTAGTACTTAGTTTCGCTTTTATCCTTGAGTTCCAAAGTGAGTCTGTCCATTTCTGTGCGGTTAAAGATTTTCAGTAATATTTCCTCTTCAGTTGGAATATCTTTCTCTTTCCATTTTTGAGTGAAGGCTATTCGTGCCGCTGTGACTATACACAATAATAAATAATTTGTATCTTTCTTATATTTTCTTTCTATAATTCCCAATAAGAAAAATTCCAGTTTGACCTCTATATCTGTTAGCAAAATGTCTTCCAGCCAGTTCTTTAGTAAATTCCAAAATTTCTGCACCTTTGGGCATTCCCACCACATGTGCTAGTAATTTCCAACGGTCTCTCCACATTTCCAGCATATTGAGGATTTCCCCTTATTCATTTGTGCTAATCTTGTGGGGGGCGGGGAGGTGCCATCTATAGAAATCTTATAGAGGTTTTCCTTGTAAGAAGTTGCTAGTGTGATTTTTAATTTTTTTCCCCATAAACTTTGCCAATTGTCCAAATCGATATTGTGCCCAAAATATTTACATCAAATTATCATCATTTCTTTCACCTGTTCCTTAATCATATCTTGTTCTAATAAATATCAATATAGTTTACTTATGATCTTGCCTTCCCTGCTAAATAAAATTTTATCTAATTCTGATGATTCTTGCTTTATGCCCCATTCCTTTTTATCTTTGCTAAATTTAGATTGAATTTGGAGATACGCCATTCCATTCCAATTTGATTCCTTCTTCCTTTAAAGTATTTCTCACTTTTAATTCTCCTTTCTCATTCAAAATATCTTTATAGGTGACAGCTCCCCCTCATTTTGTCAAATTTGGATGGGTGTACATTTCTACTGTTGACACCCAATTAGGAATTTCCATATAATTATTTCTTTTTATTTTTTTCCAAATATCCAATAGTGCTCTCCTAATATAATGCCTCCGGAAGTACTGATGGGCTAAATGTTTTTCCTCCCATAGAATAGCGTGCCATCCTCTCTGTAGATCATAAGTGCCAATAGTCTTAGCCAAACCAACACCGCTGCTTGATAATACTTTGTCCAGTCTGGTACACCGAATCCTCCTCTTTCTCTAGCATCTTGTAATAATTTGAATCTGATTCTCAGTCGTTTCTCTTGCATATGAATTTTGAAATGAGTCTGTCCAAATTTGTAAAAAAGTCTTTTTTGAGCCGAATTGGTATGCATTGAAATAAAAACAACATTTTTGGAAGAAGATTCATTTTAATGGTGGCTATCCTGCCCATTAGAGATAGCTGTAATTTTCCCCATTTTTTCAAATCAGACCTAATTTGCGCCATTAATTTGTCATAGTTATCTTCTTTAAATGTGATGCATCTCTCTGTCAATTGAATTCCCAAATATCTTAATTTTTTCATAGTCTGAATATTTAGTCCAATTCTTTTTTTTTTTTTTTTTGCTCTTTAGTCATGTTTTTAACTATCACTTTTGTTTTATCTTTGTTTATTTTCAGGCCTGCTACTCCCCATAGACCTCCAGCACTTCCATTAGCTTAAGACCAGATTGTACAGGCCCTTCGATAATAAATACAAGGTCGTCCGCAAATGCCTGTACCTTAAAACTTTCTTTTCTTACTTTTAATTGTTTGATTTGTTTGTCTTCTTGAATTGATCTAATTAAAGCTTCTAGTGATAAAATAAAAAGCAATGATGATAGCGGACAACCTTGCCTTGTACCTTTTTGGATTAAAAAGTTATTTGTCATTTCCCCGTTTATCACCACTCTGGCTTCTTGTCTGGAGTAGATTGTTTTGAATATCTTTATAAATTTTCCCCCAAAATCTATATATTTTAATTGTTCTAGTATGAAGTTCCATTTGATGTTGTCGAATGCTTTTTGCGCATCGATGAATATCAACACCATCTGTTTTTCATTGTGGACTTCATAGTATTCTATTGTATCCAAAATAATCCTAAAGTTGTTCCTTATATGCCTCTGGGAAGAAAACAGTTTTGATCTGTATGAATGAAATTCTTAAAAATTTTCTTTAGTCTGCCATAATTGTCATGAAGGTTTTATAATTCAAATTTAGTAGGGATATCGGCCTATAATTTTTAATATAAGTCAAATAGGAATTTTCTTTGGGAATCAATGGGATTGTTGCTCTTTTCCACGATTCAGGTATCTTAGCTTCATTAACTACATCATTATACCCCTCTAATAACAGTGGACTTAATAATTCCTGGTGATTTTTATAAACTACTGAAGGTAAACCATCTGGGCCTGGTGCTTTGTTACTTTTTTGTTTTTTGATAGCGTCAGATATCTCCCAAGCTGTTATCTCATTATTTAATAAATTTTTATCTTCCTCCGAGATTCTGGGCAATTCTGTTTTTTGAAGATATTGCACTATCATACCTTCTTCTATCTTCTCTTTATCCTCCTAAAGGTTTTTTAAAAACTCATATGCTACCTTCCTCTTTTCCTCTTTTTGATAAATTAACTCTCCTTCTTCATTATGTAATTTACTAATCTGGTTCTTTTCTTTCCGTTTTCTTAGTCTATAAGCTAGCCATCTTCCCAGTTTATTTGCATTCTCAAAAAAATTTTGTTTAATGCTTTTAATTTGTTGTGCCATATTTTTCCTTTTCAATGATATTTAATTTATGTTTAATTGTGTTTATTTGTTGTTTCAATTTCCATTTTATGTGGTCTTTAAGATCATCTAAAATCTCTGAGTCTCCCTACCAGAAGAGGTGAGATGAGCCTCTGAAATGGACAGATCTTTTTCTTTCATGGCATCCCATTTGTAAAATTTCTTCCCAGACAGTTTCAACTGGTTTCCCATATTAGCACTGATTAGCACCTGGAGAAGACCTTTTCTATTTTTCCAGACATTCTTTAATTGGCTTTTAATTGTATTTTAATTCATAGTGTTTTAGTTTGGCAATTATTGCAGTGCTATTGCCTAATTTTTTATCTTGTATTTGATTTGATTTGTGTCTGTTTCTGTGGGTGTGTATCACAACTGTGATATATGTGATTTGTTGTAAACCACCCAGAAAATTTCAGTATGAGCAATTCATTAATTGAGCATTTTTTGAAATAAATAAAATAATAAATACTGCATACTCAGTGGCTAAGATGCTGAGCTTGTCAATTGAAAGGTCAGCAGTTCAGCGGTCCGAATCCCTAGTAATGGGGTGAGCTCCCATTACTTATTCCAGCTTCTGCCAACCTAGCAGTTCGAAAGCACGTAAAAAATGCAAGTAGAAAAATAGGGACCATCTTTGGTGGGAAGGTAAAAGTGTTCTGTGTGCCTTTGGCATTTAGTCATGCTGGGCACATGACCACGGAGATGCCTTCTGATCGCACTGGCTCTTCAGCTTTGAAACGGAGATGAGCACTGTCCCCTAGAGTCAGGAATAACTAGCACATATGTGTGAGGGGAACCTTTACCTTTTTAAAATAAGTATCAGAATTTCTGTGAGATAGGTGGGATTGAGAGAGTGGATTGGCTAAAGCCATCCAAAACTTTAGTGGCTTGAGAATAAATTAGAGCCTGGTCTTTCCACTCTTATTCCAACCTTAACTATTACATCACACTTGCTTTTGCCAAAAGAAACTTCTGTTTTATTTAGAAATGCAATCACTATCTATTAGGTCTGGTCCTGTTAATGTAGAATGAAGGCAAGAGTAAATAGGAATTGAAAAGTAATAAACCAAATATGAAGAGTGCTACAGAACATTTCTGTTCTCTCCCTCTCTGTTTATCACTTGTCTTTTAGCAATAGCAATAGCAACTAGACTTATATACCGCTTTACAGTGCTTTACAGCCTTCTCTAAGTGGTTCACAGAGTCAGCATATTGCCCCCAACAATCTGGGTCCTCATTTTACCAACCTCGGAAGGATGAAAGGCTGAGTCAACCTTGAGCCTGGTGGGATTTGAACTGCCAAATTGCAGGCAGCTGCTAGTCAGTAGAAATAGCCACTTTTCCACTTTAGTCAATGGTTTATATAGAAATTTAGGTAGACAGCTCACTGAGATTCAAGTGACATTCCTTTGACTTTACATCTTGCTTCTTTTATTTCTCTCTATTCTTTGCTCTGCTTGTTTATCCACATTCCTGTGATGGAGAAGACTACATTCTCTACACTTGCTACCTATTCCCAAATAGCATCCTGATATTTGTTGTTAACCCCTCACAGAGATTGATATTTTGTGTTGATGAGAAGTATTAGTTTGATTTTCCCCCGCTGGCCTTGGAAAAAATAAGCAACAGAGATGACTTGGCTATAGATTGACTTCCCAGTTAGCCCTGTTAAACTTATTCAGCTAGCAGTTGTGCCAAAGAAATATGGGGAGTCATGGAAAGCTGTGTTTGTTAGTCTGTCTTTAGAAGTAGGCTGTTACTGGAGCAAGGCTGACTTGATTTGAGAAGAGATTTTATAATGTAGTCACTTTCAAATGGTAGAATAAATTCTGCATTGAACCATAATCTGGCTTTCACTTGCAAATCTACATTGGATACATTCATTATATTAATTAGGAGTCTCTTTTTATCAGAATTTCATCTAAACACTTTCTACTATATAAGGATTTTTTTTCCAAATCAAGGTTCACTGGTATTACAGATGAATGTACCTGATCATACAAGGATTTTTACTATTATTATTCTTGGCCAATTCTCATTATTAACATAAGCAAACTAAAAGTAATTTCCTACAGGCTCATTATCTTTAGACAAAACAGTGGTCAGTTTAATTACCTCTCAGTTCTTGTGCAATTGATTTGATTTCAAAAATTCAGTTAGAATGCCCAAAATGTGATACAGTTGAAAAACTTGAAAGCCTCAGCTCCACATATACTTATCTGGTTTAAATTCTATTGAAGTAAAAAAAAAAAAAAAAAAAAAAAGCTTAGTTCTTGATGAAAATGGAAAGAATTGTATTTTGCTATATTTTCTATGCCCTCTACAAGAGGAATTTATTGGGAAAATTTGTAAATGCCAACCAATAAAGGATAATTTTTTGGCTCAGGGTTGAAATGAGGGGTCCTTGGTGCTCTCTGAGCTTGGTTGTTTTCTTGCAGACATTTTATTATCCTAATATTACCCTAATGAAACATCTAGAAGAAAATGGATAATGAAACATCTGCAAGAAAACAAGCAAGCTTAAATTTGTAAATGGTTTCTCCAGGAATATAATTATATATTTTGGGAGGGACACACACACACACACACACACACCCCATCTGCGAAAAAAACCCTTAATAGCCAATACATGTCTTCTGACTCAGACAGTAGAATAGTAAAAGCAATAGCACTTAGACTTATATACCGCCTCATAGCGCTTTACAATACTTCCTGAGTGGTTTACAGTGTCAACATATTGCGTCCAACAATCTGGGTCCTCATTTTACTGACCTCAAAAGGATGGAAGGCTGAGACAACCTTCAGCTGATCAACTCCTGGCTGTGGGCAGAGTTTTCCTGCAATACTGTATTCTAACCACGGCTCCTGATCCACATATCCAAATTCCACATTTTGGGATAATAGTTTCCAAAATTCCCAGTTAACACTTCAAAACAGAGGAAGAAGCTGTGCATATTTTATTTAAGCAAACAGAATTCTAAAATTCTGGATTTCTGGATTTGGCTTTTCCCTCTGTATTTTTTATCCTATTCCTAATTTAATTGAATGAATTCACATCTGTTTGAAATATAATAGAATAAAGAAGAGTTGGCATACTCTAAATGGATACTATGTTGGTCATATGTATATATTCATATGCTTATGACAATCTTCTAATTGGATTGCCTTTCGGTAGCCTCTTTAGACAGCTATCCATAGCTTTATCTAAGAGAAAGTGTGTGTGAGAGTGGGAGAGGGGAGAGGGAGATCTTATCACAGCCTTTTTGTCTACCTACTGAAGTACCAAAAGTTACTTAAAAGAATATTTTAGAGCCCGACTATGTAACTAGAGCCGAGGTGGCATAGTGGTTAGAGTGCAGTACTGCAGCTACCGTATTTTCCGGCGTATAAGACGACTGGGCGTATAAGACGACCCCCAACTTTTCCTGTTAAAATATAGGGTTTGGGCTATACTCGCCATATAAGACTACCCCTCTTCCAATGCACACCAAATAAAAATTAAAAAACATCAACTGGCTCACCTACAATGTAAAAGCAGCTGTGCTAGTCCCAAAATGGCCCCTGCAACAAGCAGGAACCTCACACAGCCACAAAAAGCCCCCCAAAAAACTTTCACACTCTACACACACACAACACAACTGGCTCACCCACAATGTAAAAGCAGCTGTGCTAGTCCCAAAATGGCCCCTGCAACAAGCAGGAACCTCACACAGCCACAAAAAGCCCCCAAAAAAACTTTCACACTCTACAAACACACAACACAACTGGCTCACCCGCAATGTAAAAGTAGCTGTGCTAGACCCAAAATGGCCCCTTCATAAGGTGACCAGATTTTAACATTGGTAAAGAGGGACATTGTGGGTGTGGCTTATTTTGTGGGTGTGGCTAGCTAGTCATGTGACTGGGTGGCCATGGCTATGCG
The DNA here is from genome assembly GCA_022577455.1 of Arizona elegans. Classification (NCBI taxonomy): domain Eukaryota; kingdom Metazoa; phylum Chordata; class Lepidosauria; order Squamata; family Colubridae; genus Arizona; species Arizona elegans. The sequence goes on from JAKOOJ010000007.1 coordinate 22,416,812, forward strand.
TATAGGGTAAGGTGAACAGATTTTAACATTGGTAAGAAGGACACCATTGTGGGCGTGACTTATTGTGTGGGCGTGGCTTGGAGGCCATGTGACTGGGTGGGCGTGGCTAGCTGGTCATGTGACCGGGTGGCCATGGCTATGTGTATAGGGACTACTCAGAGGGCTGAAAAGTCATTTCTGACAGGTCCTCACACTTTTGACTGGTCCTCACACTTATGACCATCCTCACATTTATGCCCGTGCAGTATTCTTAACATCCATGTCACTCATTTCACAACTGCTTCTCTTCACCATGGTGACAAGATAGGGCAAAAACGTAAAATGTGAGGACAGTCATAAGTTCGAGGACTGGTCAAAAGTGTGAGGACCAGTCAAAAATAACTTTTTCAGCCCTCTGAGTAGTCCATATGCACAAAAGGACTAACCAGAGGGCTGAAAAAAGTCATTTCTGACAGGTCCTCGCACTTTTGACTGGTCCTCACACTTATGACCATCCTCATATTTATGCCCATGCAGCATTCTTAACAACCATGTCACTCATTTCACAACTGCTTCTCTTCACCATGATGACAAGATAGGGCAAAAATGTAAAATGTGAGGACAGTCGTAAGTTCGAGGACTGGTCAAAAGTGTGAGGACCAGTCAAAAATAACTTTTTCAGCCCTCTGAGTAGTCCATATGCATTAAAGGATACAGCAATAGAGAGGGATGAAGGAATGGAAATTAGAGTAGGAGTGAGGGTAAGAGAGGGAGGAAGAGAGGAGGAGAAGGAGAAAGGAAGAGGAAGTAGGGAGGAGAAAAAGAGGGTGGGGGGAAGAGAAAGTAAGAAGGAAAGAAAAGAGAGTGGTGGTAGGTTTGAGGAGAAAGATTGCTGTACAATAAAAAAGATGAAAGGGAAGAAAGCCAACCCCAAACAAATATAAAGATATTAAGATTAAGAATGAATTGTTAAACTTTAAAGAATAAAAGAGAACAAATATGAATAAATAGCAATAATTAGAAACACACATACAAACATGCAATGTATTTTCTTTGAACAGAATATTTGGCTGGTTCACAAATTTAAACAGCGTTTAGTCATTTCAATTAAATTTACAATTTCTATATTTCCTTTTTGCCATATTTATTCCTCATCTATTTTTTTTAAAAAACAATATTACCCTTCATCCTCATCTCTAATCTTAATCAAATTCAATTTTTCCCTTCTATTCTATATTATACCCCTTCCCATTGTCATCTATTTTTATATCCATCCTCACATTGGTTAATTATGTAATTATGTAATACAGTTGTTTAATACAAATTCAACATTTTAATATAAATCAATTAGTTATATAACTATCTTTTTTGTATATTAATCAATATGAACATGAATATTCCAATTATTTCCATGCAATCCAATTTCTTACAAATCAATTAATTATATTTACCAATAATAATAAACCAAATAATTTCCCCCATATATTCCTCCAAACCACAACTTAACCATTTCTGCTTTCAACACAATATACAATTATTAATAGTATCTCAATTATTACAATTCCCTAGTTAAATAGAGCTTTTTTTCTTTTGTGTTTTAAAATCTTGAACTCTCCTCTTTTGCCCAAAATTTCCCATTGTTTGCAGTTTTGTACCTACCTTTTTTGGTGAGGAAAAAGAAAAAGAAAAAGAAAGAAATCTCTCTCTGCCTCATTTTGTCATGTTGCAGGTTTAGTTTCGCTTTCGCCTTTGTTTTCAGTATAGCTGGGGGGGGGAAATCTGCTCCAGGAACTTTTTGCAGCTTTTTGCAGCTAATTAACCTAGCGGAAGCTGTTAACAGGGGCTGTTTTTTCTATTTTTGCAGGCATGGGTCTATTCATTTTTTTTTTAACACTGATCAGCTGTAGGTCGGCCCTTTGAAGCCCCGCGGCAAGAGTTTAAAGAGTTTTTTTTCCCTCTAGCCATCAGCGGGGATTCAGGAGGCAGAATGAAAAATCGGGACTTTTTTAAAACGCCGCGGGATGCGGGACAAATTGCTCAAAAGCGCGACTGTCCCACCAAAAGCGGGACGTCTGGTCACCTTACCCCTGCAACAAGCAGGAACCTCACACAGCCACAAAAAGTCCAAAAAACCAACTTTCACACTTTACACACACAAAATTCCACATACAGCTTTGTGAGATTTTGTGTGTTTGTGTAGTTAGAGTGAAACACTACAGAAACACACTAAATCTCAGAAAGCTGCACGAATATTATTTTATTTTATTTTATTTTTATTTTTATATGAAAGCTAAATTTAAAACTTCCTAAACTTTAAATGGCTAGGTCTAAAAAAGAACAACTAAAAAAACCCCAATTGACTATTTTTTTTAAAGCTCCCAAAGGGGAAAAAAACTTACCCAATAGAACAGTGGTCTCCAACCTTGGCAACTTTAAGACTTGTAGACTTCAACTCCCAGAATTCCTCAGCCAGCTTTGCTTTGCTGGCTGAGGAATTCTGGGAGTTGAAGTCCACAACTCCCTGCTTGCTTGATTGCAGGCAGGGAGTTGCTTGCTGATGGAATAGATTCAGGCAAGCGAAGCAAGGCAAGCCTTGCGACTAGCAGCTGAGGTAAGCAAGCTGGAGGGGAAAAACTTTTTTCTTTTTACAGGGCTCTGGCCATCCCAGCTGAGTTGCAGGGAACTCAGCTGGGATGGGATCGACCGTCAGAGCTGGGACCGTCAGAGTCATGGTTCTGGCGATCCCAGCTGAGTTGCAGGGAACTCAGCTGGGATCGTCAGAGCTGGGATCGACCGTCAGAGCTGGGACCATCAGAGCCATGGTTCTGGCGATCCCAGCTGAGTTGCAGGGAACTCAGCTGGGATCGTCAGAGCTGGGATCGACCGTCAGAGCTGGGACCGTCAGAGCCATGGTTCTGGCGATCTCAGCTGAGTTGCAGGGAACTCAGTTGGGATCGTCAGAGCTGGGATCGTCAGAGTAAAAGGGAAAAAAACTTTTTTCCTTTTACATGGTTACTGGCGATCCCAGCTAAATTTGCAGGGAACTCAGCTGGGATCGTCAGAGCTGGGATCGTCAGAGTAAAAGGGAAAAAACTTTTTTCCTTTTACATGGTTTCTGGCGATCCCAGCTGAGTTGCAGGGAACTCAGCTGGGATTGTCAGAGCTGGGATCGTCAGAGCTGGGATCGTCAGAGCCATTTAAGGCTTGTCAGAGCCTTTCAGGCTGGTCTGCCTGGTTACAGGAAAACGACACCCGGCGTATAAGACGACCCCCGACTTTTGAGAAGATTTTCATGTGTTAAAAAGTCGTCTTATACGCCAGAAAATACGGTACTTCAGCTGACTGCTAGTTCAGCAGATCAGCGGATCAAATCTCACCGGCTCAAGGTTGACTCAGCCTTCCATCCTTCCGAGGTGGGTAAAATGAGGACCCAGATTGTTAGGGGGCAATATGCTATTTAGTATACTGTCTTTGGTGTAAGCTGCCCAGAGTCCTCGGAGAGTGGGTGGCATAGAAATATGACTAATAAATAAAATAAACTAAGGAAAGCCAAATTAGTTTGGACCAAACTGCTTACTGGCCCCCTGTTACACCAGAAGAGATATCCCTGTTGATTGAGCTCTCAAGGCTAATAAGGCATCTGGTGCTGATAATGTCCTCCCAGAAATAATAAAAAAGAACACTAGTTGGTGGGCTCCACTTTTAGCATTTCTGTTTACATTCATAGATAAAACGGGCCATATGCCAAGAGATTGGGGATTAGCAATTGTTATACCAATCTATAAAAAGGGTAATAGAAATGACCCAGGCAATTATAGATCCATTAGTCTTCTGAGTGTTATTAGTAAATTGTATATGCTAAACACCTAAACTATAAACTTCAGGATTGGCTAATTTCAGGGGGGATAATCAAAGATGAACAAGCCGGTTTTAGAGAAGGAAGATCTATGGTGGATCACATCTTGGTACTTCACCATCTGATGCAAAAATATACATACAAAAAAAATACTCTCTTAACGTGGCCTTCCTTGACTTTAAGCAGGCCTTTGATTCAATATCCAGGAATACCCTATGGGAGAAATTAAAATGCACTACTGTATTTATTCTCCCCTTATTAGAGAGTTTGCCAGGGAGGGCAGATGACTTTTATGTAGGCTTTCTCCTCCAAGATCAAACCCAGCTACCATGCATATAGTGGCACAATTCTATGTCGCTGCAATGTACATAAGAAAAAAATTGATTACAGAATTATAGCTGTCAACTTGTGCCAATTTTTGGAGATATCTATAACAATTTTTGGAAAAATATATTATTCACATACTTATTGGCTCTCCACTCATGTAAATTAGGGAGTGATTCTAACGGTTTGAGATCATGTATTTTCTTAATAGGGATGTTATTATCCACTATTAATGTCAGTATTATTTTTTTTAATATATTGTATGTCTATTGCTGGTCGATGACCATAGTAAGGTTATATTCTATTCTCTATCCCTAAATGTATTGCTACAAAATCTTCTGCTTCTGAGGTTCCATTTCTGCTGGGTTCTAACTTATCCATCTACCCAGTTTCCCCACCCCGTACCAGATATTCCTGTTCCTAGAAGTGGTGTCAAGCTTATTCACAGCCAGACTGACAATATTTCCCTTTCTTCACTGAAACTAGCCTCATCTGTTCTGATAACTATATTTCTTGAACATTTGGAATATTTATAAAGGTGTTTCAGGCCATATCCAGGCAGCTGATTCCAAGATATGATTCAAAGAATAGCAGGATAATTAGGATCAATCAAATTTATCCTGCTATAATTTGTGCTATAGTGAATTTATCCTGCTATAATCTCTTGGATTGAAAGTAATTTGGATATGCAGGATGGTGGGAACTTTCCATCCCTATTTTGCCAGGAAGTCCTTAACTAATTCTTAAATTATTTGCAGTGACAAATCAGTCCCTAGAGCTTTCCCTCTTGTTTTAATGGGAAGATCTACCAATTTAATCAACACAGTATGAAGCCAACAGTATGATGCAGTGGTGAAATGTTCCGAGGTCTGCTACTGGTTTGCTTTGCTACCAGTACTGTGTGTGTGTGCATGCGCAGTGCGTGCCAAATGAATGTATGTGCACCGCAGGTGCTACCATGCAGCACTGAAAAAGGAGGCTTAAGAAGCCTTTTCAAAGGTAAGTAGAACAACGAGGTGGGGGAACACGCAATTTAGATTCATTAGAAAGCAGGATTTCCTGAATATAAATCGTGCGGCACAGCTGATCATTGGAAATACCAGTTCATCTGAACTGGTAGCATTTTTTTACTATTGGTTTGGGTGACCTGGTCCAAACCGATAGCATTTCACCCCTGGTATGGTGCAAAAACTGGTAGCATTTCACCCCTGGTATGGTGCAAAAACCGGTAGCATTTCTCCCCTCGTATTGGACAAAATATATTTCAACATCTATTCAAATATTGGCGTTGGTTTTGAACTGGGAATTAGAGAAAAACTGGATCACATTGAGATATCTTTTAAGAAAGTTAGCCAAGCATCCTCAAATACTTCAGAATTAAAATCATGAGTAAATGTGCCTTCAGTCAGAAGCTTCACTGCTCTAAGCAGGATAGATCAGACAGTTGGATATAATCTGTTTAACTGTGGTTTTCCATTCAACCTATATTATTTCTTGAACATTTTTTCATTTTTCTTTCACTAGAATGTAAGATGTACAGTATCATACAATTTAACTTTTTCAATCCAGACAGTTTCTAAGTGGCAGATTTCAACTCACAGAAAGCTTAGTCCAGATGGCCATTGCAGAGAATTCTGGGCATTGAAATCCTTATATCTGGAGGTTCCCCATGATAGGCAAGATTAATGCACAAGTCAGAGTGAAATTGTCTGGGAAATCTTTGTTTCAATTCCTTGCTTGGTAATGAAACACATTTTAAATTATATTATTATAACTAATTTTATGTAACCTAATATAAATATTGGAAGGATAAAATGACAAACAAGAAACTGAGTTTCTCTGTCCAAATAAATTCCTTCCTAACTGGGTGGAATTATTTATTTGTTTATTATTTGGCACCAACTTTGTATCTGGAACTTTCAAAAGAATACCTATGACACATCACTATTTCATAAAGCTTATTCTCTCCGGCTCATTATTACTGTGAAAGAATGAAAGAAAAAAATAGTAGATAAGTCTTTTCAAGCTCTCAAGAACTTAGTTGAAGTGTATGTATCTCTTTTTATAACAGAAAGAATTGAAAGGCAAGGTTAAGAGTAGAGACACAGCCATTGCAGAACTGCTTTAAATCTTAAACTGTTGGGATTGTTCACTAAATCCAGTTTAAATGTAGAGAGAAAAATCTAATTATAAGGCTGTTAACACTCATAAGGAAAAACTGGACTACATTCTAAACCAAGAGAACTAAAGTGTCTTCAGTGCCTTGTCACTAATTGGCCTTTTGGAACATGGGGAGCTGTGAAGACTGACATTGTGAAAATGAAAAACTATTGTTGAGCCATGGATAATTAAAGAGAGGCAAACTCTAGGCAGCTCTTTTTATCTCAGTATTGAAAGCTTCTAGATGCTCAGAATGGCTCAGCAGAAATCCATCAATCATGCTGTGTAAGTGATGCATATTGCGTTTTGCTTTAATCTTTTTTTCTCCCTCCTCCCCTCCTTTTCCTGTCCTCAGTTAAAATTAGATACAGTGAAATATACTGGATGTGGATAAAACTGAATATGCTATAAAAGTATATACAGTATAACAATGAAGGGAATTCCACATTGGTGCTCAGAATCCACTTTTACAAAAAGAACTGAATCACAGCCATCAGCTTTCTTCTGCTGATTATCACTAACCAATGACAATCCTTCCTTTTCTTGCTGAATAACTGAAACTGATAAATAGCAGCAAAGGTTGAGTGAGAAGAGAATGAAGTAAACAATCTCAGCAGACACATATCAAGTATCTCTCATGAAAAATTAGCTTAAATGAGGATGGGATTTTTGGATTAAACTAAATGTTTTTGTTAATTCTTCATTCTGGTTTAAATTTCATATTATACTGGCTATTTTCATTATGTTAGATTGGATACTGAATTAATTTTAATAATGACCTGAAAACTTAAACTGATAATTTAAAGTGCAGCACTAAATTAATGTTTACTTGAAATTCAGCCTTCTATTGCTTTTCCCTTAATATTGGTTATTCTGTGCATTTCTCCAAGTATACATAATTTTTTGCTAGCTGTTTTTCCTAGAATACTTTTTTCATAAGCATTTCTCCTAATGGATGCATTTTTCAAAGTAATGATCCTTAATGATCCTTAATGTAATCCTTTGTATGTGTTCCTTTAAATCAGAGAACTGTATCATAAAATTCAGAGAAGTGTGAAAATTGAAAGAAGATTGAATTCTAGTCCATCTCCTTGTTTGTACAGTGCAAATGAGGTCAGTTCCTGTCACAAAGAAAGCTAAAAAAATGTTCTCCCTGTTATAGATCAGCTGAAATGACTGTTTCCTTTATTCTGGCATGTGGTCTTCCCAGGCACATCAATCTGGGCATCAGAAGACAGGATACTGGGCTAGATAAAGTTTTGATCCAGTTGACTTCTTATATTCTCACAACCAGGTCTGTCTATACCACACATCAACATGAAACAGTACTGGATATCCCAAATAAGGGACAAATTGCTATTAACTTTTTGTTTTTAATTCCATGGAATGAATTAATATTGGTAGGGTTTCATTCCCAAAATTTGGGATTGAATAGTTTTAGAACCTGAGTCTTTTTCACTTGGATGAGTAGAGGCATCACTTGGTGGTTTGCACAATTCTTGAGCCTATAACCACTAACTTTCAGATTATTCATTTCAACAAAATATATTTAACTGTGTATATGACTGATGCAAATAAACAAATAGATTTGTTAGGTGCTCCATATATCAAATTGGGGTTATCTAAATCACCTCCTGACCTATTAGAGGAGTGTAGCAGAACAGAGAACTTGTACAAGGTGGTGCTTCTAATTATAGGAGAACAAACTGTCCTTATTTACTAGGCGCCTCTTTTCCCAAAGCAATTTCTGCCAGCTGTCAGACATTCCCTAACATGACAGTCTTTTTGCTCTCAATTGAAATCCTACCTACACTGTAAACTGTTTGCTTGCAGTTCTGCAGATAATGGAGATGGAGGAAACCCTGCAGTAAATGAACCTGTCTGTCTTGCAGGGTGACATCAAACGTGCTCTTCATACATACAAACACGCACACACACCCTCACTCACACACCACTTTCCTGAAATAGAAGTATTATTATGGAAATTGCACCCTGACACTTTGCTACAGCAAACATTTCAGGGAGGCCTGGAGTTATGTTATCTAAAGTAATTTAGATTTCCACAGACAGAAACAAAACTTGGTGATTGTAATAATATTTCAAGAGGTAACAAGAAAAAAAGGAAAATCATTCCCCTAAAAAGGGGGAGGGATTTCACCAAACAATTAAATTAATTTGAATTTGTTCCCAGTTTTTGTTTTGTTTTGAATAAAAGTTATGAGACTCAGATTTGTACAGAATAAATTATCTGATCCCTCAAGCAGAAAGAAAAAGGCGGGCAGGCAGGCAGGCAGGCAGGCAGGCAGGAAGGAAGGAAGGAAGGAAGGAAGGAAGGAAGGAAGGAAGGAATTTTAGCTTTAGAGACATTATTTTCATAAATTGTACACTAATAATATGACAGAGAAAATGTCACCGAATAGAGAGTATGGCAGAGAATATTACTGTATGGAGAATCTTTGGTTTCTCTAAATTTCCAATTCTTACTTTAAGTAATGGTTTAACACTGAGTGCTTAATGCAAATTCAGCCCATCTTGTTAGCAAGGAGAATAGTCTTCAGTTTATCAGAGGAAAAAAGCCAATTGTAGTAAATAATATTAGCTTGTTTGGCTAAATCACAGGTAATATAAATTACAATCCCCAGTTCAAAGGTTTGCTGCAGTCACCAAAAGAGCCAATGATAGTCTCTTTCTATTCCTTAACCTTAAGGGATAGAATCAAGATCACGTGAAGTGTTGATACATCTTTATAATACCTCAGACAGACCATACATGGAATATTGCATCCAGTTTTGATATAAAAAAAGATGTTGAGACTCTAGAAAGAGTGCAGAGAAAAGCAACGAAGATGATTAGGGGACTGTCTGGAAGTTAAAATACACGAAGAACAGTTGCAGGAATTGGGTATGTCTAGTTTAATAAAAAGAAGGACTAGGTGTGACACGATAGCAGTATTCTAATATCTAAGGGGCTGCCACAAAGAAGAGAGGGACAACCTATACATGACAAAATATCTTTAATTGGAAACAATCCATTTCAGTGCCATGCTATAGAAGGACAATATGGTTATAAAGGTAATGCTGCACACAAAAGCATATTACTGATTACTGCATTTCTATAATTAATTATCATGATGACTAGGAATTATGCGTAATGTAATCCCACTGTTCTGGATGGCATCTGACCAGGGAGGTCTGACTTGAAGCCATATGCCATGCTTTACCACTAAAAGGAAAGAAATATATGTCAGTATTATATAGGACATCAAAAATATGATCAGATCACCTAACTTACTCATGCATATTTGCTTTTTTCCATTTTCTTGTTATATGCAAAAGAACTCAATTACAATCTTACCCCAATCCACCCCACCCATAAAGTAATCATGAGGATAACATAGCCTTCTGCCTAGAATAGAACTGCATTGAAGATTCACCCATATTCATATTAATAAAGGAATAACCTTTGGATGAGAGCAAAAAAAAATCCTCTTTTGTATGTCAGATGAATATTCTTCCTTTGTAAGGAATATACAAACTGGGTGAAAGGCACATAGATGATATATAAGTGTTCCTACTAGTCTGCCTTTTATCTCTGAAAATAAATAATTGCTTATAATTTTATAATCAATGCTGGTATTACAACTATAAGCTAATGATTTTACAGCTTTATGAGGATGAAAGAAGAGCATTTTGAACCTTTGAAGAAAAATATTATATAATCAAAGAATATTTGCTGAAAGAGAATTGGATTTACAAAGAATTAATTATCCCAAATATGGTAGTGCAGTGATGTTTAGCATCCGCATGTAAATTTGTTCCTTGAAAATGTTTAAAGGTTGACAGTTTATGGAGCATCCTTTGAGCAGCCAGTATTCAAAAGCAATAAAATATTTCCAAATATTGATTAGCTTTAAAATGTCTTTGAAGAATATATTTATTTAAATATTTATGGCCTTAATGTGAAGTGGTATGAATTCATGTAAACTTGTAAGGAAGCAGACTTTTTTTAACTCCTCAGAGTATGGATTTCTACTAGGGAGGGAGTAGCAGTAATATCAGAAATACTAGTTTAGTGGATGGCCCGTTGGCTTTTCACAACCAGAGCGGTGCCAGCAGCGGTGGCTGTGGTGTCAACATGGGCAGCATTTTTTCTGTCGAAGCCGCAGACGCCCTGGGTGGAGGTAGGGGGGCATCTGCCTGATGAAGATACTCAGCGAGGAGGCTGTTGGTAGCTGTTGGTGGTGCCCATGATGATGCCGACGCCAACGATGCAGACGGGGCAACGGTTGGTCAGTGGGACGGCCGGAAGTCAGGTTAACAGTGGATGAGGAGTACTACACTGGTGGGAGACCCTCCACCGTGGAATTTAGACCTTGGATCATTCTGGACCGCTATAGGGCCTTCGGGGTAACCCCCAAAGATTAGTCCCTGTGGCGAGGCCTCCCTCATTAACATCACTGGAGGCTAAGACTGAGCATGGAGTGGCTGCTGAAGATCTGAGATGGAGGAGGAGGGTTGACAGAGTAGTGGCTTTCTTGTCGCCTTGGACAACGGCCCCTCCCATTTCGGCCGATTTACAGGCCTGAGGACAGGCCCTGCCCTATTGGTTTCTGCACAATGGAGGTGCCTCCCCCACCCGGTTTCATCTTTGCCCTTTCTAGTACATTTCACCTTGAGAACAATGTGGACCTTCCTATTCCGGAGTTTCAGGACTTGGCTCTGTTTGTCATCCTGCTCACTGGCTGTATGGAAAATGGCAGTTTACGGGAGGACTGATGGAGCTGGTTCTATACTGCGTTTTCACCACTGGTGGGATGTTCCACCTTTTCCAGGGCCAGTGTGGCCAAACCACCGTGAAAGGTGGTTTTGGATGTTCCATCTTCTACATGACCAGCATGGCCAACCACCGTGAGAGGGTGGTTTGGATGTTTACCCCCAGTTGGTCGGAACGCTAGGACTCCTGCCCACTACCGTGAGAGGGCAGTGGGGTTTCTTCTGATTACATTTAATCTGGCTGTGTTTCCTGGACGTTTTGGGATGACCATTGTGGACCCCTCAGCCATAGTTATACCATCATCCCAGTGTTTTGGATGTACTCAAGGTCCAAGCTTCTTGTGCTGTGAGATTCCCCCCTCTCGCAGATCTGGCCCTCCATGTTATTGAGGGCCTATCTTGATAACGGGTTTTGGAACCCCGAGAGATGGCATGCGTCAAAGAGGGGATTAAGGGGTTTTTTAAATGCATTATTAACTAAAATTTTAAGGGGTTCAGGGATGACCAGAGTGGGAGTGGGGGAGAACCCACAAGGGTCAAGGCCGAGTCCGGCAGAGGGCAGTGGCAGTGGGGATGCAGGGTTGGATATCAGGGAGGGGGCAAGAGCTCAACCTTATGAGGGCCGTATGATCTGTACGGTGGGTGGGAGGGGCAGATATGATGGAAGCAGGGGGCTATATCATGTTATGGGAGTGCACTCTCGGTATCTTCGATCAATTGTGCACTCCGGTCCCCAAGGCTTTACTCATTCCCCAGGTAGCACAGACTCTCATGGCTGGGCCTTCAGCTGTTGTTGTGCAACACCAGATCCATGGTAAATAAGGCCCCCCTCATTTATGATCTTATTCAGGAGGGGGGAGCGGATGTGGCGGGTATTACGGAGACCTGGTTAGGCCCAGAAGGGGGGGGTGCCCCTGGTTGAAATGTGCCCACCAGGTTTCCGGGCATTTCATCAGCCAAGGGCCCAGGGTAGGGGCAGGGGGGTGGCGGTTATTATTAAAGAAAGTCTATGTCCGAGGGAGATCACTGTACCTCAGATAGCCGGATGTGAGTCCCTCCTTGTGAAGTGGGGTCATGGGGTGCAGATGGGCCTGCTGATCACGTACTTGGCCCCTGCTTTGTGGCAGCAGCCCTGCCCGAGCTACCTGACGTGATAGCTGGGGTGGCGGTTGATACCCCCAGACTTATGGTTATGGGGGAGTTCAACCTGCCATCTGTCGGCGAAACGTCTATGGCGGCTCGGGAGTTCTTGGCTTCCATGATGGCCTTGGACCTGACCCAATTAGTTCAAGGCCCTACTCACTTGGGGGGGGGGACACACTCTGGACTTGATTTTTGTCTCTGGTCAGTTGCAGAGTGATCTGGAAAGAGTGGATTTAGTCATCGAGCCCTTGTCATTGTCTGATAATTCCCTCCTTTGCATGGACTTTTGAACCACTACACCCGCCGCAGGGAGATGGAACCGACTAGATGGTTCTGTCCCAGGCGCCTGATGGACCCAGATAGGTTCCTGACGGAGCTTGGGCCATTCCCTGAGGCTCTGGCTCACGGTGCGACTGAAGAGCTGGTGGCCACCTGGGATAGGGCGGCCGCCAGAACTTTGGATCGTGTCGTGCCTTTGCAGCCTCTGACCCGGTGCCAATCTCAACTGGCTCCCTGGTTCTCTGAGGAGCTGAGAGAGATGAAGCACCGGAAAAGACGCCTGGAGAGTGATTGGATCTGACCAAACACTGGTGAGGTCTCATATTAAGACCTACCTAGTGGCGATAAAAGCGGCAAAATTTAATTATTTTTCCACTCTTATCGGGTCTGCAGAGAACCGCCCAGATGCCCTGTTTAGGGTGACCTGCTCCCGCCTTCATCTGGGAGCGAGGGAAGACCCCTTGCAGAGCAGGGCTGAGGATTTTGTGCAATTCCTGCATGACAAAGTCACTCAGATTCGGGAAGACTTGGACTCTGATTGGGTCGATCCGGATGGACTGATGGGGGGGGGGGAATCTTGAGAATGTTATCTGGGAGGGGTTTGACCCTGTGACTCCCGAGGACGTGGACAGGATTCTGGGGAGGCTTAGCGCTGCCACATGTTTATTGGATCCGTGTCCCTCCTGGTTGGTGCTGTCCTCCCAGGAGGTTACACGAGGCTGGTTCCAGGGGATTATTAATGCTTCTTTGAGTGAGGGTTACTTCCCCCCACCCTTTGAAAGAGGCGGTGATGAGGCCTTTCCTCAAGAAGCCTTCCCTAGACCCAGCTGTATTAGCGAATTATCGCAAGTCTCCAATCTTTGCTTCGTTGCGAAGGTTGTTGAGAGTGTGGTGGAGCAACAACTTCCCCAGTACCTGGATGAAGCTGATTATCTAGATCCGTTCCAGTCGGGCTTCAGGCCAGGGCACAGCACTGAAATGGCATTGGTCACATTGGTTGATGATCTCTGGAGGGCTCAGGACAGGGGTTGCTTCTCTGTCCTGGTCCTATTAGATCTCTCAGTGGCTTTTGATACCATCGACCATGGTATCATGCTGCAACAATTGGAGGGGTTGGGAGTGGGGGGGCACCATGTTGTGGTGGTTCTCCTCCTTCCTCTCCGACCGTGTGCAGTTTGTGTTGGCAGGGGGGCAGAGGTCGACCCCGAGGCACCTTGTATGTGGGGTGCCGCAAGGGTCAGTCCTCTCGCCCCTTCTGTTCAACATTTATGTGAAACCGCTGGGTGAGATCATCCATGGTTTCGGGGTGAGATTCCATCAGTATGCTGACGATACTCAGCTGTACATCTCCATCCCAAACCATCCCAATGATGCCCTTGATGTGATGTCCTGGTGCCTGGAGGCCATGCAGATCTGGATGCGGAGAAACAGGCTCAAACTCAACCTCTCCAAGACTGAGTGGCTGTAGCTTCTGGCGGCCCGGTATAGTCAGCTGGCACCATCGCTGACTATTGGGGGTGAAACCTTGGCCCCCACAGAGAGGGCTCGCAACTTGGGTGTTCTCCTGGATGCACAGCTGTCTTTGGAAGATCATATGACGGCCATGGCCAGGGGAGCTTTTTATCGGGTTTGCCTGGTCCACCAGTTGCATCCCTTTCTGGACCGGGATGCCCTGTGTACAGTCACTCATGCTCTCGTCACATCCCATCTGGATTACTGCAACACTCTCTACATGGGGCTCCCCTTGAAGAGCACTTGGAGGCTCCAGCTGTCCAGAATGCAACCGCGCAGGTGATTATGGTATACCCATGTAACACCCCTCTTGCGTGAGCTGCACTGCCTCCCGTTGGTCTTTCGAGTGCAATTCAAGGTAGCGCTCCATGGCTTAGGACCAGGTTATATACGAGACCGCCTTCTGCCAGCAACAATCTCTCACTGGCCAATACGCTCCCACAGAGAGGTGCTCCTCAGGGTGCCGTCGGCCAAACAATGCCGACTGGCGACACCCAGGGGGAGTGCCTTCTCTGTGGGGGCACTAGCCCTTTGGAATGAGCTGCCCCTAGAGCTTCATCTTAGCCCCGACCTGCGCATTTTTCACCGCGCCCTTAAGACCCTTCTGTTTCAGCAAGCCGGACTGGCCTAATATGAATTTTAAATGGGGGTATGTGTATTTTAAATTGATGGCCAAATTTTATATATCTGATTTTAATTGGTTTTAAATTTTATAAATTCATGTGTTTTAATATGGCTGTACACCACCCTGAGTCCCTCGGGAGAAGGGCAGTATAGAAATTTAATAATAATAAATTAATAAATAACCATGTCATACCATTTCATACCACTGTAAGGAAAGGAAATATTTCTTGTACACTATATCCTGAGTTGTTATAAACATATATTTAATCTTCATTCATATATATAATAATCATTTGTAAAATTCCTGATTTTGCTTTGAAATATTTGAAATATTGCTAGCAGTAGAAGACCTGTTAGTATTGTCATTATACTGAAGAAAAATATCAGTTGCTATGGAAAATAAAAGTAAATTATTATTATGACATCTTGATTAGAAAATGTACCCGTTTGGTAAAGAATTATTCTTAAACAAACCTTTTATAAAAAGACCAAAAATATTTTACCTTCTTAGCAGAAGATTGCCTTTATAGAGACATTACTTTCCACCCTCTTTCAAATTCAATGTCAATTTTTTTTCTTTTAAAGTGACCTGACATCAAACCCAGTGGTGGGATTCAGCCTGTTTGCACCACTTTGGGAGAACCAGTTGTTAACTTTCTGAACAGTTTGGTGAACTGGTTGTTGGAAGAAATCATTAGGGCAGAAAACCGGTTGTTAAATTATTTGAATCCCACCACTGACCAAACCATATTGCCGTATATATTCCATCAACAATGTTAAAGATTCTATAAGATAAGTAATTTTAATTTATTTTCTGTGTAGTTGATTTAACTCATGAAATTAGTTTTTAAAAACCCATTTGTTCCAAAATCCATTTTCTTCAAAACTATGAACATGAAGGGATATTACAAATTGTCAAAGGCTTTTTCAGCATCAACAAAAATCATTTTTTTCTTTCTTCAGGTTTGTGTTGTTAGAAACATTTAAGATATATCTGACATTATTTCTCTCTGTCTCTTCAGAACAAAAGCTGGTCAGGATGTATCATATCAATTGGAAGTCCACTTTGTCTCTTTATAAGAATTGCTGTAAAATGTCTGTAGTCCAAATTAAATAAAGCAATAGACCTGTAAGCTTCACGATGTGTTGAAACCTTCTTTATAAATCAAAGAAATAAAAAGGTTATTTTCATGACATATCCAAATCCTTACATATCTGAATCTCATTCATTATTTGAGGTTAAGGGTTAATCATTAGGCTCATCTTCTGTCATAGGTCTACTAAGAATGGCTTTATCTGCAATTTTTTAAAAGTAGTGTTCCATTTAAATGTTTCATTTTTTTATGAACTAAATTTCTGTTTATTAGATAATTTTGAGTAATAATTAACAAATTGGTATATCATATCCTTCTTCATCTAGAAATAAGTAAAAACTAAGAATTATATTCTTTATATAATTGGTAAGCTAGCAATTTGTTTGATTGTTGCCTTTTTCAAAGAATTTCAGTCTAGCAAAATTTAACTATCTAACTTTCATTAACATCCAGTAAGTCAAAATGGTTCAGTATTGTTTTTAATCTTCTCTTTCAAGTCTGAAATTGAATTAAAATTTATGACTTCTTTTTAATTGTTTCAAATTACTCAATAATATTTAATGTTTTCAATATATATTTAATGTTCAATATATTTGTCGTGTTCATGTTTGTTACTTCTTCATCAAACCAGAGCAAATTATCTAATAGGATGCCGTAGAATTTGCTCCTGAGCCAAGCATTCTTCAACATTTTCCTTAAGTATATAAATGGAGAAGTGGAGAAAAAGCCTATTAAATATCTAAATGCAAAATCAGATTTGCTAATATTTTAAAACAGTGATTCTTAAGTGTGAAATCTGGGAGGCCGCAGGTTTAGTTACTGAAACTTTATTTTATGTAAATTTTATTTTTTTATGCCTACCCCTGAAGATGTGACCTAGTTGGCTAATGGAACATCTGCAAGAAAACAATCAAGTTCAACCCTTAGCTATGAATACTGTACTCTCTTCAATTGTTACTTTATTTTATGTCTTTAAATGTATTATAAATTATAACAAAATAATACCTTAAACGTGTGCGTGTCTTATTAAAACAGAGGTTGTTGAACAAACAAACAAAAATCAAAGTTTAGAGGCAGAATGAAATATTCATGGAGAAAATTCAAAATGGTTTACTTAGAAAAAGAAATCAAATGCACATATATAAGATGGAGGCTTTCTTTGTAATTGTATAGGTAAAAAGTTTCTTGGAATTGGAATCAATAACAAGCTGAATGTGAGGCAGTATTGTAATGCAGCTGCCAAACAAGTAAATGCAATTTAAATACCATCAATAGAAGCATAATTTTCAAACCATGGAAAGCTTTACCACTTTGTCAATCTAGGTTTGCCAGCTTTTATTTAAATGAATTAAGGACAATAAATCTCTTACCTGCCATAATTATATATGGTATTTGTATGTAAAATATTTGCCTGCTTCAAGAAGGGGCAGAAAGAGGACAAAATAGTAATATTAAATAAAGTAATTACTAATTAAAGTTCGTGTCCTATTCAACAACTTGTATCATTTAAAAAATTAATTGATCCCTATCTGCATATACTAATCAATCTTTTTCGCTTACACATCACTTTCATATATAGAGACAATTTAGCAGGAAGAAGCAGAATCACCATTAAATCTGAAGATGGAAAATTAGGAGAAATATAATAGGGGAGCAAAAAGAAGAGGAGTGGTGATTACTATTGAAAAATATTCTGAATTAGACAAAAAGAATAGAGTGATAAGATGCTCCCTTGCATAGACCAGAGAATGCACAGGATTTCCCCCCTTTTTTTGTACAGAAAGAAATATAAATTTATTATTATAAATAATATTGCTTCTTGGTTCAGTTATTAACAGCCATTCTATGGTTGGGTTTATGAGTTATTTTATTTATGTCAAATGAAGTTCCTGGCCTCTGAATTTAATTTAAAAAAAAAAGTAAATGTTCTCCTGAAACAATGTTTTTCACATTTCTCCTTTTCTTTCAAAGACAAATTCATTGATTGCTAGAGAAAAGAATCCTACAATTCAGGTATCTGCAAATTTGCTTAATTGGGACCATTTGTGCTGGGTATTACCCTACACTTTCAATTTCCTAGTGTCAACAGAGGCATTAAAGCAAAATATTTTATAACAATATGACACCTACAAATTAATACTTCTACCATAATTGTATCAATTATACTTCATCCATAAATATCAAATAGCTAACTGTTTTGATTAGACTTAGAAGCACTTGATTTGGCATTTGAAGTGGTAAATTTTCTGCTTAAATAGCAATATTTTCCATAATCCTTAGTTTCTGGGAGTTTATTTTAAAAATGCTTCAAGATTAATTTTCTAAGATTAGAACTCCGGCTCAGACTTATTTCTTGCAATCCCACAGCTGAATCAAAAGAAGAAGAGACAGGTATCTCTCCCAAGCACACATATGATTCTTCCAGTTACAGTACAGTAGATTCGGATTTGATGGTTTGTTTAGCATATGGCAAGAGTTGGATTTATTGTCCTATCTGGCTTTTCTAGGACATCTGCAGGGCAGTCAATAAATTATAAATACAATGGTCATTTCTGTGCAATTCAAATCTCCCAACATACATTAATAAAAGGATCATGACTGCCTTCTTAATATTTTTGACTCATCCCTCTGTTTCTTCTTTTAGAAATTATTAAAATTGAAAAACTTGTTTGAGAATCAAGTGGCCTCCAAATCCAAATAAATAAAGGCACTTCGGATAATGAGTTATACTGATTTAATTTAAAAACCCTAACAAGTAAAATAAATTTTATATATAATAATAATACATTTTTACAATTAGAGAAAGACTTGAAACACCTAAACCCTTAACCTATGGCAGTTTATTTTCATTTTCCTCTTAGTTTCAAAATAGAGAGTAACTTTATTTTGATTGCAGTTTTCCAGGCACTCACTGTTCCTTAGAAGAATTTATATTTAATGCAAGCGGAAATTCAACTGAAAACATATTTCTAGAAGAGTTGAGAAAAGGAAAAGTCAGAAATTAGTAATGAAAGAAAGATGACTTCTAGCATTTAAGTTTATCAAAAATACTGCAAGTTCAGCAAAAAATACCTTAGCTCATTTCTAGGCACACATAATTCTAAATGTGGCATAATAGAAGCAAACAAACAACCAACAGACTTCAGGCACTGAAGACTTAGAGCAGTGCAAGGGAAAGCAAAATATCAAAATGAATATAGTACTCTGAGCCCGGTTAATGGTAATAGGCCTAATGTTTCATGGCAGTGACATTCTCTGATGGTTCCTATTTTTCTTTCACTTCCATTTTGTAATAATGCAAGCATGTTCGTTGCTAGAGGACTGTGGAGAAAATTCTCTATCTACTGTTAACAAATTTTGTTTCCAAAGGTGTCCTTTAACAGGTACAAGATCCATTATAATACAAATACCTATATGAGCGTATCTTTGAAAATGTCAAGAAAAGCTTAAAGGGGAGAAAATGGCAAAGAAAACATATGAACATTTGTTGTTTGTGCAAATATAACATAGGTATAATTTGTAAGGGGAAAGCTGTTTTTGATATCAAATAAATTTTGGAGACCTAGAATAATGTATTCGCATATTTAAAACAGGGGTGTCAAACTTGATTTCATTGAGGGCCGCATCAGGTTGTGTTTGACCTTGGGGGGGCCAGGGGGGGCGTTGCCAGTTCAACATCACTCCTGTTGGGGGCACCTGTGGTGGCCTGAGTCCTCTGCCAGAGAAAACAGGCTCCCAAGCTCCATTTTCACTGGCAGAGGGTTGCAGGAAGCCATGGCAGCCGAAAACAGAGCTCGGGAACCCGTTTTCTCTGGCAGAAGCACTGTGGGCCGGTCAATGGTGGGATTCAAATTTTTTAACAATCGGTTCTGTGGGTGTGGCTTATTTGGGGGCATGGCTTGCTGGTCATGTGACCGGGTGGGCATGGCTAGCTGGTCATGTGACTGTGAGGGCATGGCTTGCTGGTCATGTGACCGAGTGGCCATGACTATGTGCATAGGGACTACTCAGAGGGCTGAAAAAAGTCATTTCTGACCAGTCCTCGCACTTATGACCATCCTCACATTTATGCCTGTTGCAGCATTCTTAACAACCATGTTACTCATTTCACAACTGCTTCTCTTCACCAAGGTGACAAGATAGGGCGCAAAACATAAAATGTGAGGGCAGTTGTAAGTGTGAGGACCAGTCAAAAGTGCACATAGGGACTACCCAGAGGGCTGAAAAAAGTGATTTCTGACAGGTCCTCGCACTTTTGACCAGTGCTCGCACTTATGACTGGTCATCATTTATGCCCGTTGCAGCATTCTTAACAACCGTGTCACTCATTTCACAACTGCGGTGCTTCATCTGACCAGATGAGCGTGGCCAGGTGGTCATGTGACATCGTTTCTTTGCCCTAATGACAGTTTGCTGCAGTAGTCGTAAATGTGAAAAATGGTCATAAGTCACTTTTTTCAGTGCCATTGTAACTGTTGTAATCAAGGATTACCTGTACAAAAATACAAAATGCTTCTTTGCTTGCAAAAAGCTGCCCTAAATACCAATCATTAGATTAGAAATACCTGTCAGCCGAAATTACAAATCAGGCAGGGTGCCAGAGCACCTTGAGGAATTAAAATAGTTAAAACGCAATGATAACTATCAGCAGCCAACTCTTGCTCATAAAGTGAAACCCTTTAGCAGAGAGGTCATTTAAGCTCTCCAGAATGAAGCAAAGGAGTAAACACAGTAGGTTTTGCTTGTTAAACCAATTACCAGAACAAATAGACACAGGTACTAGCCAGATTTCTGAAACTGCTTCTTTTCAGGAACAGAGATTAACATTTTTCCAAACAAAGCTGAATAGGGAAAATTATCCCATCAATGAACACAGTTTTAAACATCACCAAGCACAGAATTAAACTTCACCAAAAACCAGTTTTAGACCAAAAGTCAGAAAGGGTATGTAAACTCACATTTGAATGTCAATCAGGCACTGTACAGAGCCTGTAGTACAGTGGACTAAAGCACTGTTATTAACAACTGCTGCTTGCAATTATTGCAAGTTCAAATCTCACCAGGCTCAAGGTTGACTCAGCCTTCCATCCTTTCAAAGGTAGGTGAAATGAGGACCCAGATTGTGGAGGCAATAATCTGACTTTGTATAAATATACAAAAGTATAAAGGCTATTGCTTAACGTATTGTAAGCCGCCCTGAGTCTCTGGAGAAGGGCGGCATATAAATTAAAAAAAAAAAAAACCTTTCTAGCTAGCCAAGAAGCCTTGCTGAATGTCACTCATCTTGGTTCCTTGTCATTAAAAGCTTCTGCTTCATTATTCAATTATTTCTTCAAATAATCATTGCATCCTGGCTAGAAGAACTTCAACAGGGGAGGGAGTATTTCCTCCCAACAGCTGTGTAAAAAGCTTAAAACAACCCTTCCCCTTTAAAAAAGTCAAGCAAAAAAAAAAAAAAAAAACCTCTGAGAAGCTCCGGAACCAGAATCGACAGTAAGTCTAGGCGTACTGCCAAGAATGTAATAAGGATTAACAGAGAGGCAGTTTCTGTAAGCAGGGCAATAAAGATTAGGCTAAGAAACATCAGAATGTTGTAATTCCTTACAGGATTAACCCTGTAAAGTGGAAAAAAACAAAAGGAGATTTCTTCTAATAACCAGTTCTCCGAACTGCTTAACTACTTATCAACCGGTTCTACCGAACTGGTGCGAACCGGTAGAATCCCACCACTGGGGCCGGTACTTCACTGTTTCTAGGGCGCCTCCGCGGGCCAGATCTAAGTACCGTGAGGGCCGGATCTGGCCCCCAGGCCTTGAGTTTGACACCCCTGTTATAAAACATGTTAACTTTACAATATGAAAGGCAACACAAAGGTTTATCTCTTTAATGCTTTCATTATTGGTTCAGGGCGGTTACTGGAATGTCCAGCATCACTGTCTGAACTGACGTCTTATGTATGGAGGGAATATTTTTAGGCTTGTCCATTATCACTTCAGAGGCAGTTGAACCATGTGTAAACGTTCCCCAGACATATGGAACATAGAAGATGATAACTGCCTTGAAGTCCTGCCATAGATTGGATGCTGAGAAGAAGACCTCACAGTATAACTGAATGGTGAACATAAAAAATTGCTTTACTAGGGTGATTTGCTTACTAGGGTAAGCAAATCATTTGCGTATAGCTTTGCACAGCCTTATGCAAGTAACAGTAAACTAGTCGGTCAATGATTGCAGAGTATTCTCCCAGGCAGTCATTCGATGTCAGCAAAGAGTTACAGAGAAGTAATTCTTTCCTGTTATATCTTTCTTGGTTTTATTTATTTATTCACATACACACACACACACACACACACACACACACACAAATGCGTGCGCGCACACACACACACACACACACACACAACTGACAAGCTAAATACTCATTAAGGGTGGCTTGGGAAACACGTGCTGTGAAGAAACTGGCAACATTGCTTGTTGTAGCAGAGTTAATGTGTAGTAGGGAGTTATCAAATGTTTATGTTTCCTGTACTAAATTAATGTTTTATCCAGGGGTGGTATTCACTTACCTTCGCTACTGGTTTGCAAATGTGAGTGCCCCCGCTCGCTCATTCGCACATGCGCAAAGCATTAAAAACGGGACTTGATGATGTCCGGTGGGTGGGTGGAGCCTCCCGCAGCCGCCACTACCAGTTGAACTGGCTGAATACCACCACTGATTTTATCCCTTTTTATAGGTTTTCTTTAGTAGATTTTTGTTTTTATATGCATTGTTTAGCTTTTTTAACCTTACGTAATTTATATATTTTACCTTTTTAAATTATTGCTTGCACATCCTTATGCTGGTTTATCACCATAAATAAAGTTTTGATTGATGGCAGCTCAGATCTGGTAATTCTAGTGTTGACACAACTTGCTAGCACTTGCTTAAATTGACGATTGAAGTTGGGAGAGGAACCCCATCTAAGAAGTTTGCATTACAGATAGTCCTTGACTTATGATCAATCACTTTGGCTGTTCAGAGTTATGATGGATGCAGTCTCAAAGTTATGGCCACTGCAGGGCCCCCACATTCATTAATTCTTATAACCGATCACAGGGATTCTGTAGCCCCCCCCCCCATCTTCCACACCAGGTGGACCATTTCTATCTCTCTATGGTTCTCTTCTGGCCTTAGGCCTGATTTCACCCCATCAGGCCCCCCACACTCCTCACCCTAACTTTTGAAAATCTCCCTTATCTGCTTTAAATTCAGCTGAAATAGTAAAGCCAAAGTGCCTGCAACAACAGAGGTCAATACCAAAGCTGAAGAGATGAAGGGAGACGGGGAAAATGCAAGTTAAACAAACAGCTTTTTGGTTGTTGTTCCACAGCATGTATTATTATAAAACCTTGAATTTATTCCCCTTTTGTTGAATTTAATAACTGGAAAGATAAAATAGCTGGCACTGAATGTCAATTTGCATCACTACTGGGAGCCTTGCCATAAAGCATTTCCAGTGATTTGTTGTTCTTCTGTGTTGGAGCTCAAAGATACCCTTAATAATCATAAAATCATTTCTCAGTAAGACACATAACAAGCTCTAAAAACCTTGCTTCTCTAGCATTCAGAGAGTGCATGATGGCAGTAAAGTATGCAAAAAAGTATGTATTTGTATCTGCTTTTCAAAAGCCAAGTCTGAATACCAACCATATCTAGGTTGCAGTATAAGACAATTAAAGCCATTTTTAAAAAAGGATGGAAAAAAATAGAAATAGCTCAGCTGTAATGTTTTCAGAATGCTATATATTCACGCAATTCTGATCCTAATTAAATTAATGAGTGGTGACATGAACTCAGTGTTGCAATATTTGAGGGGCTGCCATAAAGATGAGGGGATTATCCTATTTTCCAAAGCACCAGAAGACAAGACAAGAAACAACGGATAGAAACTAATCAAGGAGAGAAGAAGCAACTAAGGAGAAATTTCCTAACAGTGAGAACAATTAACCAGTGGAATGGCTTGCCTTCAGAAGTTGTAGGTGCTCCATAACTGAAGGCTTTTAAGAAGATACTGGATAGCCACTTGTCTGGAATTGTATAAGGTCTCCTGCTTGAACAGCGGCTTTGACTACAAGACCGCCAAGGTCCCTTCCAACTCTTGTTATTCTGAATACATGCACATTTTTGCTTTTTCTTTGATATACTTTTTAACCTACAAAACTGTGCTCATAATTCTAAAATATGGCCAATCTAGTGCCTCAGATTTTTCTACTTGCCCATAATAGTGCCAGAAACACAAAGCATGCTTGATGATGTCATAATTGGTACCATAACATTAGACACAATTATGGAAGGGATTTAGTTTGTATCATGACACCATGTTTTGTCATTTGCTTTCTCTCCATGGTAGAGGGCAATGCTTGATATCTTCCAGATGTTCTGAGCTCCTGGTGAATCTGGTCCATAGGAAAGAATTAGGGGAATTATAATCCATAATATTTAAAAAGCATCAGTTGAATAGGTACCTGTACAATTAGCACAGGGGCCTCCCAAAGCTGTGTGCTCTCTCCACTTCTCTCTATATACAGTACCAATGATTGCATCTCAAACGATCCATCTATTAACCTACTGAAGTTTGCAGATGACACAACAGTGATCGGTCTCATTCGAGACAATGATGAATCTGCATACAGATGGGAGGTTGAACAACTAGCCTCGTGGTACAACCAGAACAATCTGGAACTGAACACATTCAAAACCATAGAAATGGTAGTAGACTTTAGGGGAAACCCTCCCATACTACCACCTCTTACAATATTAGACAACACAGTATCAACAGTAGAGACCTTCAAATTTCTAGGTTCTACCATATCTCAAGGCCTAAAATGGATACCTAACATCAAAAACATCATCAAAAAAGCACAACAAAGAATGTTCTTTCTTCACCAACTCGGAAAGCTCCAAGTGCTCAAGGAGCTGCTGATACAGTTTTACAAAGGAATTATTGAGTCTGTCATCTGCACCTCTATAACTGTTTGGTTTGGTTCTGCAACCCAACAAGATAGACACAGACTTCAGAGGATAATTAGAACTGCAGAAAAAACAATTACTACTATTATAAACTCAGCGAGGGTCGGCATGAATGAGGAGACAGCTTGTAACACAATCCGTTTATTGACAGCAAAGGCAACTGCTGGACAGAATCAACATTAGAAAGAGTTGACAGCTCTTATACACTGTCAAAAACAACAACCAATAGTGAAGCCTTAATTTTCCCTCCTGAAGGGATGCGGAAATAAACCAATCAGATTGCGTCATGTCAGCACACTCTAAGCTCTTTCGGCAGCTCCACGAACACAACTATCAACCTGCCTTCCATTGAGGACCTATATACTGCACGAGTCAAAAAGAGGGCTGTGAAAATATTTACAGACCCTTCGCATCCTGGACATAAACTGTATCCTACCCTCAAAACAACGCTATAGAGCACTGCATACCAAAACAACTAGACACAAGAACAGTTTTTTCCCAAACGCCATCACTCTGATAAACAAATAATTCCCTCAACATTGTCAAACTGTTTACTAAGTCTGCACTACTATTAATCTTGTCATCGTTCCTATCACCCATCACTTCCCACTTATGACTGTATGACTGTAACCTTGTTGCTGGTATCCTTAAGATTTATATTGACTGTTTCCTAATATGATCTGATTGCTTATTTGTACCCTATGACTATCATTAAGTGTTGTATCTTATGATTCTTGATGAATGTATCTTTTTCTTTTATGTACACTAAGAGCATATGTGTCAGATCCCTAAAAGTGATACTGCCATTCAAGTGAAGGAAGGGGGAGACTGGATTCGATTTACTAGCATGGCCTGTGTCATCAGATATTTTACAACCTATATCCTGGCGCCAAGGAAGCCTGAGATTCCCTTTACCTGCAGGAATTTATATGATAGCCATGTGGGTTGTCTCACTTTAAAGGGAAGTGGTGGGAATGCATGTTTGTTCCGGTTCTCAAAGGAAATAGTAAAGAAAACATCTTCACACTTGTGTATTGGCTGAAATCTGCATTCTGACCTAAAGGTAGGGGTCTCTACCACTCTAATCCTACTGCTTTGCCTAAGGGCATTCAGATTGTGCTTTAGCTGGATGGTTTTCACTTCTGCTTAATAAAAGAATCCTTTTGAACAACTACGTTTCAAGAGTTCGTACTTTCTTAAGTTGGAAGGAGAGGTGATCCTTACAATATGCACCAAGACAAATTCCTTGTGTGTCCAATCACACTTGGCCAATAAAGAATTCTATTCTATTCTATTCTATTCTATTCTATTCTATTCTATTCTATTCTATTCTATTCTATTCTATTCTATTCCATTCCATTCCATTCCATTCCATTCCATTCCATTCCATTCCATTCCATTCCATTCCATTCCATTCTATTCTATTGAAACTATGTTGAATATCATCTTGCAGGCCTTCTGCTGTCATCAATATCATATTTTAGATTTCTATTCCTTATGCCCATGTAATAATGGAACTATGTAGATATATGTACTTCTGTAGATAATTGGTTGAGTTTCAACTAAGTGGCATGCCATTGCAACTAGAGTTATTGGATTTCCAAAAAGTGGTAGAGCAAAACCAAGCCAATTAATTTATAAAATTATGTACACATAACATGTTAAATTATAATCTGTGTATTTTGACTATTCCCACTCAAATTCTTCTGGAAAATCCACCAGAAGTCAGTCAAAAACATTGTTAAAATCACTTCTCTTCAAAAATGTAGATATAAATTTCTTTAAACTGGATATTTTTGTTTTAATATCTTACAATATGGGGTAGTGGTCTTGGGAGTTTGATAACATTAATTGTATTTTATTGCATTATTATTGCTCCACAGTTATTTATTGTTTTCAGATTTCATTCCATAAGAAAACTGACCTAGTTTGATGTAGCAGTTTAGGCAACAGGCTAGAAATCATAAGACTGTGAGTTCTTATCCCATTTTAGGCACAAAGCCAACTAGATGACATTGGGCCAGTCATTCTTGTTCAGCCCTAGAAAGAAGACAATGGCAAGATTCTGAAATCTTGCCAATGAAACTGCAGTAATTAGTCCAGGAATCAACCTTGATTTGAAGGCACACATGCACACACACACACAAACGAAAAAATGAATTTATCACATACAGTAACTACTTAATAAACTGGAGTCCACACTATAATTCTAAATTGTATTAAGAACTTCACTTCCTTTTTTGAATGGACTTGAAAACATGCTCTGTGATCTAAAAATTTAATTTAGCAAATATTATATTAAATAAAGAAATAATGGATTCTGCAGAATGATGACATGATATAATGTTATCATGTTCAGATTTCCTGTGTCACAATCTGCAGCTACCACCAATGAATACTAGAATTAGAGAATGTAAGGATATTGTTATATCATTTTATATTTTTTTAAATTCAATTTTATAGGGAGGACTTCATGCAGTGTGAGACCACAGCAGTCACTTATCTCCCCTAGTACAGAGTAAAATCTTTAATCATACTATAAAAATTGAAAATGATGGATTAGGTTTTCCAGTCTCTGTTGTACAGGAGCATACTTTAATGTAGCCAGAATTTCATTTCAGAGCCAGATACTCTTATGGCTGTCGCTGTTTTGCAAAATTAGGAAACCAAAGATGAGCACTGTCTCTTTGAATATTTCTCAGTGTATTTTTCTCAGTTTATTTTATAAGCCCTTTGTATGAAATATAGCTTTCATCTCCTGAGTTTCCCCTATTAAAGTTGTAGGTTTTTTTCTTCATTTATTTTGTAGTTATTTCATTTCTTATCTCAAATAGTTTCTCAACACAGCAGTATCTCATTAAAACAAAAATTGGAAGTGTTAACCGTCCAATTCTCAATAGTTTTTTAAGTCATTCTAAGGACATAAGAGATCTAATCACAACCCTTTCAGCTTTCTGAAGAATTCTTAACAGTGTAAACTACTTGAAAATGGACAATAGGGTTATTTCAGTTAAATTCCTATTATGCTCAAGAGGAACCAGAGATTTTGAATCCTGTTAAATTGTAAATGAAGGACAGTTTCAGTGCAAACAATAACTTGAGATATACAAGTCTGCTAAATCACCTTCTTAAACAAATGGACTTAAATAAACAACAAACCATTCTCTGGCCTTTTAGTTCTTTGAGCCACTTAATCTAGTGGTGTTTTGCTACAGCAGTTAGATTTCCAGTTCTCTTCTGCAGTGAATGTGCTGTTTATGCTTCTTCTGATTTTGTCTTGCTATAGGTAAAATGTACTGACATTTTATGGCTAGGGTCAGTGGTGGGATTCAAAATTTTTTACTACCAGTTCTGTGGGCATGGCATGGCTTGATGGGCGTGGCTTGGTGGGCATGGCAGGGAAAGATTAATGCAAAAACCCAATTTCCTCCCGATCAGCTGGGACTTGGGAAGCAGAGAATAGATGGGGGCAGGGCCAGTCAGAGGTAGTATTTACCAGTTCTCTGAACTACTCAAAATTTCTGCTACTGGTTCTCTAGAACTGGTCAGAACCTGCTGAATACCATCTCTGGTTATGGTTGTAGAGATAGCAGCCCATGGCATATGGGACTAGATTTTCTGCTGCAAGATTTTTAAATATCCATCCTTGGAGATCTCTTCTCATCTCAGTGACCTGACAATAACTGTCATCTTTGTTTAAGGATGGATATCCTACAACAGAAAACCCATCAAATGGATATAATAGGTCAATTTCCTGTCACTTCAGTTCCTTCCCAAATGCCCCTCAATTGTCCCTTCCTGCTCAAAAGCTGGTCTAAATGTACACCTTTCTATTTGCACAATGGAAAAATTTGCCCTGTGATAGAATTCAAAATTTTGCTCACTGCTATAACTGCTCTATATCCAAACCAACCAATTCATACCTGCTAACCCTCAACATAAAATAATGACAGTTATCACAATGTTGAGTATTGCATAGTTTGGACAATACTGAATTTTATTTCAGTTATATACTAGAAATACCAAGTATAGGAGGCAGGTTTGAAATGGACTAGAATTAGCTGGACCTTGTTTCACTTAAGTTAACAGTTGGTTAAATCTAGGACAAAACTATACCATACCTAAATAATAACAAGAAATACAAATATTTTTAAACAAGTGAAAACAATCTATTCTTTGAAATCCACAGAGTTAACTTCAAATATAAGTTATGATTTGACTTTAAAAACCAGTGGCCTAAAAACAGGGAAATAAATGTTCCCTATGTACATGTTGCCTGTTAGAAAGCTAACAGGATGAATAATCCTATTGCTTTTGCTTTTAAAATTAAATAATAAACAGTTGATGAAATTATGGGACTCTATAGTTATCTAAGAATGACAGCAAGGCATGTAATACAAGTATTGCACTGAAGCAGATTCAGGTATAGACACAGCTTGGTCCATTTATGAGCTACAACAAAATAATATTCAGCCCAATGGTCAAGCTCATTAATAGAGCCCATGGTGAAATGGGAATAGGAACAGATTCAGCAAGAGACCAGTTTTAACTAAAGATCAAGTCTTCAGTACAAAATACTTGCTTGTACTCAAACACTTTGATACATATTCTACGGCAGTGCTGAGAAACAAAGACAAATAATTTGAAGAATGAAGGCTTCTTATTCTACTTCTAAAGTCTCTGAGAGCCAATTATATATTGCAGATATCTTTATAGGCTTCCTTTCAATAATTTTTGAGAACCACAGGTTAGACTACAACGGGTGTCAGCAACCTGAGGCTCTTTGGGCCCTCTGCTGTGGTTCCCTGACCCATCACTGGCTGGCCCCTCCCGGTCCAGTCACTCCTCACCTGGCCTGAGAAGGTAAGGGTGACAGTGGGGGATGGAGAAGCAGCCAGAGCTGATTCTCCAGTGCCTCACTCTTGCTGGAGCTTCTTCCAGCCCTTGTTGCGGTCCACCAGCAGTCTGCAGAGCTGGCAGCAGAGTTGGACAGTGATGAGGGTGAGGAAGAACAGGGGCCAGTCCTGGAGGCTGGGGAAGGCCCCGATGAGGGCTCTGTGCTGGAGGCAGAGATGGGACCAGGGCCATCGGGGAGTGATCTGAGGACTTCGGAGCCTCCAGAGCCTGACAGTAGAGAGGCAGAGGAACAGGAGGAGCCTGTTCCTAGTGCACGTATGAAAAGAGCTGCCAGAAGGCAGGAGCAGATAAAGCAGAGAGGACAACTCAGGAGTAGGGCCAAGAGATGATTGGCTTAAAAGACCAGCAACAGCTCTTGGCCTCTTTGCTGGAAAACAACATTGAGAGAATTACTTCTTGTTTCACTGTATTCATTTCTTGTCGGCATCTTCTGCTTCTAAACTTTTGCCAAGAAAAGCCTTTGGCAGTTTGCCTAATTATACCAAGGTCAGTGATTAACTGAGGAATGGTGTTTTAAAGAATTTGCTTTAATTTAGTTTGGACTATGCTGAGAATGAGTTAATTCTCAGCTGTTCTAATAAAGTCCGTTTGTTTTTGAACTGTTTGCATTTAATACTAACTACTTGGGCCTGGGTTACAACAGCCCTTGTTGGTGCTGGGCATGCCTTGGTCGCTTGGGGAGATGCACAACCTGCTCTCTGCCCCAAGACACTGGCCTGACCTGGCTGCAATCTCTTGTGACCCAGGCCTAAGTAAGTAGTAGGAAAATCAGTCAGTGAAAAAACAAACAAACTTTATTCGAACAGCTGAGAATTACTTCATTCCCAGAGTCGTTCAACTAAATTAAAGAAAATTCCTCCCTACACAAATTCCTCAGTCCTATCTCACACCTTGGTCCAATTAGGCAAACTGCCAAAGGCCTTTCTTGGCAAACGTTCAGAAGTCACAGATACAAAAATAAATACAAGACGTAGACGAAGAAGAAGACGAAGCTACCAACGTTGTTTTCTGGCAAAGCCCAAACGCCGTTGCTGGTCTGTTTTAAGCCTTATGGGAGGGGCCAATCATCTCATGGCCCTACTCCCGAGTTGTCCTCTTTGCTTGAGCTGTTCTTGCCTTCTGGCAGCTCTTCTCATGCATGCATTAGGAACAGGCTCTCCTGTTCCTCTGCCTCACTCCTATCAGTCTCTGGAGGCTCTGGAGTCTGCATCTCACTCCCGATGGCCCTGGCCCCATCTCTGCCTCTGACACACAGCCTTCATCTGGGCCTTCCCCAGCCTCCAGGACTGGCCCATGGTCTTCCTCAGCCACATCGCTGTCCAACTCCACTGCCAGCTCCTCAGGCTGCTGGCGGACCACAACAGAAACTAATGTCTGCCTCACTATCACGAGGGCTGGTGGGGTGGGAATGGGATCCGGGAGGAGGAAATGACAGAAAGGGGGATGGGCCCACAGTGCCCAGCCGCAGCTTTAAGAAGCTCAGGGCAGTGGGAAAAGGGGGCTGGCCCCACCGAACCTTGCACACCTACCCCAGGGGTCAGGAAAGCTGAGGCTGGGCCAAGGTGGGGAGCTATCCTTGGGGCTTTTCTTTCTTCTTTTTGGAAATCCGGGCTAGCTGAGGAATGAGCGTGAACCACAATGGAGCCTTCCCTTTGGGTGACTATCCTCCTCTTCTCACGACCCCCTGGCTGGCTTTGGCGGGGCCGGGAGGATGCGCACGAGCAGGGAGACCCTCCTCAAGTGAGCAGGCAGGCTCAGCCAAAGTGCAGCAAAGGTGCACATAGGGTGGGCAGCCGCTCAGTTGAGGTGGGTCTCCCTGCTCGTGTGCACCCTCCCGGCCCCGCCACAGCCAGCCAGGGGGTCGCAAGAAAAGTAGGAAGAGTGTTGCCTGAAGGGAAATTATATTAGCCATTAGATATGTGCATGTGTGTGTGTGTGTGTGAATATGTCTGCCTGTTTGTGTACTTTTTAAAAGATTTTCTGCAGTAAAACATACCTTGACAAAAGAACTCTAAATGAAAGGGAAGGAAAAAAGCTTACTTCAAACAGCTCTAGCTTCTCTGCTGGTTTCCAATGAATATTGGGGCAATATTTCTAGGTTAAGAAAATCTATTTTACAGACTGCATACCTCAAGATCAAGTGCATACTTACAGTTACATTATAATCCATAGAATCTACTAAATGCAGCCCATTTGATTATATATACTTTTTCTTTCCAAAGGGAGTTGTCCATTTTTTTTTCACTCTTGCCCTTGAGATCCAGCACAATACACTTCTGAAAGTGATGCGCTAACTTTCCCCTATGTAATTAGAAATGAAGCTGTATATCATCTTAGCTAATAGTATTTGAATGGCAAAGTTTTAATTTTTTGGCACTGTGCTATTTAGGCATAAAATGAGTTGACCCTCTGCCTATATCATTAATCATAAAAATACATTTACTTTAACTTTATCAGTCCTAGCAATCGGCTTGGTTTCTACTATCCTGATATACAAAGTTACACTGATGTGTTTCATGCATATTTTACGTTATTTTAACTCCAAAGTACTCCTCTCTACTGGATATGACTTTCCTTGCACTGATTCAAGTCATGCCTTTAACTCGTGCAACCAATCTGCAGTAACAGCCTGCCATTCATATTCATTCACTGCAT
This sequence comes from Arizona elegans, assembly GCA_022577455.1. Taxonomy (NCBI): domain Eukaryota; kingdom Metazoa; phylum Chordata; class Lepidosauria; order Squamata; family Colubridae; genus Arizona; species Arizona elegans. The sequence goes on from JAKOOJ010000007.1 coordinate 22,449,137, forward strand.
TCTTGTTCCAAATTTTAAATCCCCTACAGTACTGCAATGGTAACAATCTCATGTGCCTATTTCTGTTTCCCTTTGTGCACCCAATCCAAAACAGCAAGTCTTCTTGTTAACTGTGAGACAATTTGGGACCATGTTTATTGTCTGACATATCTATGAATAGTTAAACTGTGTGCTATTATGAGCCACATTTGCTGTGAAATCTGCTATAAAGGGATCTCTCAGTTTTGGAAGACAGGAAATATGGTGATTTTGTTTTTCCAATACATTTTCCATACATTTTTAGAATGTATCTGTTTACTAGAGCTATATCCCCCTTTCTTTCTGGACCAATATTCTGAACTATTCTTTGTATAATCTGAAGGACTAGTAAATACTTTAGAGCAGGGGTGTCAAACTCGATTTCATTGAGGGGTGCATCAGGGTTGTGTTTTATCTCGGGTGGGGGCAGAGTAGGCATGGCCAGGGTGGGCGCCTGTGATGGCCCAAGCACTCTGCCAGCGAAAACAGGCTCCCAAGCTCCATTTTTGGTTGCCATGGCCTCCTGCAACCCTCTGCCAGTGAAAATGGAGCTCGGGAGGGCCATGTGCAGCCCTCCTGAGCCCCATTTTCATTGGCAGAAGGTTACAGGAGACCGTGACAGCCAAAAATGGAGCTCGGGCGTGTATTTTCGCTGGCAGACACACCACAGTCCTTCATTGTTTCCAGGGCAGCCTCACAGGCCAGATCTAAAGTATCCTATGGGCCAGATCCATCCCTTGAGTTTGATACCCCTGCTTTAGAGCAAATATTGTTTTCTATGAGGTAAAAGTTTATACAAGCCTTAATTTGCCAAATGACACACAGTCACAAGGCAAGCATTCACTAAATCTTGATCTGGAAACCTTCTTCTTACCTCAGTTTGTGCAATTGAAGGCAAGCTTGCTCCCTCCCTGCCTGTAAAAGACACTAAGTCTCTGATAAGCTACTTTGAATAATTAATTTTAGAAGAAACAATCAAGCACTTGCAACCTCTTTAAAACTAATCAATACATTATCTGTATCACGTGCGTATAATGAAGTACCGTAGATACTAGTCTAAGAGTTCTCATGACAGAAGAAGACAGGTTATATTTAAGGAACTATAAAGTTCATTTTTCTTGCAACTGATTAAAAAAGCTACCCCACTAGAAATAAAAGGAGAATGTAATGTAGTTAGTTTCTATTGGTAGAAATAGAAACAGCAATATTAATTGCTGAAGTGTGGTCATGATCATCATTAGTATCGAATGTTGACAGAAATAGGGAATGTCAGATTACTGCTAAAAAAATCATTTCCTTCATCACCGAGAATAATGGACCAAGAACAACACTTTAACAACAGCTGCACAGTCACAAGTTCCTCATGCAATGATATTCTGCTCTTCTTCAGGCACTGGGGGAAAATGTATAGATAAGTATTCTAATTCAGTACAGGTAGTCCTCAATATATGACAATAATTGAGCCCAGAATTACATTCATAAGTCATGCTGGTCATTAAGTAGGTCATCATATGACCAATTCACTTTTACAACATTTCTTATGGCAGTCGTTAAGCAAATGCTTCAGTTGTTAAACAAATATTACAGTAGTTAAGTGAATACCATAGTCATTAAACGAACCCATTGTCTGTATTTTTTTATTATTTTTTTTTGCCAGAAACCAGAAGTAAACACTGGTTTCCAGCAAAAAACATAATCTGTGGTCAAATGACCATGGGATGCTTCAAATGGCCATAAACATGGACTAGTTGCTGAGTGTCCACAATACAATAATGTGACTACAGAGGTGGGTCAGCCATCGGATTTTCTAATCAGGGGAGGGGGGGAGAGTATCTGTTGTAACTTTGAATGGTTACTAAGCAACCAGTCACAAGTCAAGGAGTACATATAAACAAAATATCTTCTTGCTGGTTAAATTTACCTTGTCCCATGGTTTGGAAGCAGATAGATTCTCCAGCTACTGTATGTGTGGTGCAACAAGTAAAATATTTAGAATATAACATTTATGGCCTTTCTCAGTTGCTACCTTATGCTTGCTTGTGCAAAGCCATAGACTGGGGGAGGGGGAATGCTTGGGGAAACAAAAGTAAGTGCTGTATCTCCTTGAGACGCTGCCTTAAGCTGGAAGGAGAGAGCCGCATACCAAACAATCAGCACTTGGACTGACCGTTATGAAAATATCTGAGCCTGATTGGTTATACTGGGATGGGCAATGAGAAATAGTTAAAGGAGGGGAAAGTAGAACTTAGGGATTTTGGCGCACAATTTTCAGTTCCGGCTTTGCAATACTGCAATATATTTGATCTCTAATAAACTACACCTTTCTCAACAATGGAGCCAAGGATTGTTTCTATTTAGATGCTTAAGTTGTGGCAGATCCAACAGCCTTCTCTATTATTATCCTGGCAAATAAATTAAAAATGGATCATAAAAGATTAATTATAATTACATATGTGGCATTACTTTTCTGAGTTGATTTTCTATTAATATAAATTCTTTTGTTTTTAAGGGGCAAAAGGGGCTGGACAACCTCAACAATTTTTAAGAGTATAAATATCTGATCACACTTAAAATAAACTTTATCAATTCCTCTACACATGTATAATTATTTTAAGGAATTGGTAAGATGAAGCATGGGAGCCAGTGAGATAAATTATAATACTATAGCTCAAAAAAACAAACAAAAGAAAAACAGATGGCATTCCCAAGCTATGCTAACAAGTAGTATAGTAAGCTTTTAATGGAGCAAATATTGATGTTACCCAAATTAAGCTTTGCTTGGATGACATCCAGCTCCCTAGAGCTCCAGTTACAGAGTCCATAGCTCTAACAGATAAGATTTTGTAGGATGCAGTTAAAGAGACAATTGCCTCTTAAATTATCAGTGATCCTTTGAGAAAGGTGGCTTGTGGCAGAATGTTCTAAACATGTATTTTAAACATATATTTTTTTAAAAAATGCAAGCATATAATTGTATGTAATGAATGTTTTAAAAAGGAAATAGGAATTCTGGAGTATAGAACCATCTGAATTCAATTAGGCCAATTTATTTCAGAATAAGTGGATCAAAAGTTCAGCAATAAGTGAAGCTAAAAGTACTGGCAAACATGTCGTAAGGCTGCTAAATGGACATTAAAGATGTTTTAAAATAAATACAGTTAGGTATAATTATATAATTTGTATAATTGTACAATTTATCAACTATTCAGATATTCATCAAGACATAAAATGTCTCTCACTTTCTGCAGAACAGAAAGAATACAATATTGTCATATTGAACAATGATTATATTTACTAATTAAATTTATTTTGAAATGTTCTGAATATTACAAAATAAGATACAAAACTAAGAAATTTAGACTCTTTTCATTTTGAAAATATATGCAATATAGCATGGGATCTGCTATATTGTGCCTTCTGGGATAACTAAGGCTGATAAATCATATAGTTGTAAAAACTTTAAAAATTTGTTTCAATTAATAATGTCAACAATGATAAATGATAAAATATTCTGAGACTGTGTCCATATGTAGCAATATTACTTTTTCTAAGTAATAGGATTTGATCCATGGTCTGTTAATTGATTCTAGGTTGCAGAGAATAGTTCAAGCATGCTTAAGATAAAAATAGCACTTGGAATAGTTTTGGTTGCCACGATGTAAAAAAGATGTTGAGACTCTAGAAAGAGTGCAGAGAAGAGCAACAAAGATGATGATGATGATTATTATTATTATTATTATTTAAATTTCTATACCGCCCTTCTCCAAAATAGGACTCAGGGCGGTGAACAGCCAAAGTAAAAAACAATACATACAAAATTTAAAAGCAGTTTAAAATAATTAAATATTTGGCCGAAAATTAAAACAACCCAATTTACAATCAATTTAAAATTCACTCAAGCCAGCCCAGCTAGTTGAAATAAATGGGTTTTCAGGGCCCGACGAAAAATCCGGATGTCTGTTATTGTACGTATCTCTGTGGGGAGGTTGTTCCAGAGGGTGGGCGCCGCCACAGAGAAGGCTCTCCCCCTGGGGGTCGCCAGCCGACATTGTCTGGCGGACGGCACCCTGAGGAGGCCCACTCTGTGCGAGCGTACTGGCCGGTGGGAGGCTATTGGTGGCAGAAGGCGGTCTCGTAAGTATCCCGGTCCTAAACCATGGAGCGCTTTAAAGGTGGTTACCAACACCTTGAAGCGCACCCGGAAGACCACCGGGAGCCAGTGCAGCTCGCGCAGGAGAGGTGTTACATGGGAGCGCCTCGTCGCCCCATAATCCCCCGCGCGGCCGTGTTCTGGACCAGGGGGAGCCCCATGTAGAGAGCGTTGCAGTAGTCCAGGCGGGAAGTGACGAGTGCCTGAGTGACTGTGCGTAGGGAGTCCCGATCTAGAAAGGGACGCAACTGGCGTATCAGGCAGACCTGATAAAAAGTCCCCCTGGCCACGGCCGTCAAATGATCTTCTAAAGACAGCCGTGCGTCCAGGAGGACGCCCAAGTTATGAGCCCTCTCTGTGGGAGCAAGTGATTCGCCCCCAATAGCCAGCGATGGTGTCAGCTGGCTATATCGGGACGCCGGAAGCCACAGCCACTCGGTCTTGGAGGGGTTGAGTCGGAGCCTGTTTCTCCCCATCCAGGCCCGCACGGCCTCCAGGCACTGGGACATCACTTCAAGGGCATCGTTGGGGTGGCCTGGGGTGGAGATGTACAGCTGAGTGTCGTCAGCGTACGGATGGAACTCCACCCCGAAGCCACGGATGATCTCACCCAGCGGCTTTACATAAATGTTGAACAGAAGGGGCGAGAGGACCGACCCTTGTGGCACCCCACAAGCAAGGTGTCTCGGGGTCGACCGCTGCCCCCCTGTCAACACGGATTGCGACCGGTCAGAGAGGTAGGAGGAGAACCACCGCAGAACGGTGCCCCCCACCCCCAACCCCGCCAACCGGTGCAACATGATACCATGGTCGATGGTATCAAAAGCCGCTGAGAGGTCTAACAGGACCAGGATAGAGGAACAACCCCTATCCCGAGCCCTCCAGAGATCATCCACCAATGCGACCAATGCCGTTTCCGTGCTGTGCTCAGGCCGGAAGCCGGACTGGAGCGGGTCTAGATAGACAGCTTCATCCAGGTACCGGGGAAGCTGTTGCGCAACCACACTCTCAACAACCTTCGCAACAAAGCGAAGGTTGGAGACTGGACGATAGTTAACCAAAATAGCCGGATCCAGAGAAGGCTTCTTGAGGAGGGGCCTCACAACCGCTTCTTTCAAAGCAGCCGGCAGGACCCCCTCACTCAAAGAAGCATTAACAATCTTCTGGAGCCAGCCTCGTGTCACCTCCCGGGAAGCCAGTACCAGCCAGGAGGGGCACGGGTCCAATAAACATGTGGTTGCGTTCAGCCGTCCCAGGACCCTGTCCATGTCCTCGGGAGCCACAGGATCGAACTCCCCCCAGATAACATTCTCAAGACCTGCCTCAGTCATCCCGTCCGGACATACCCAGTCAGAGGCCAGCCCTTCCCGAATCTGAGCGATTTTGTCATACAGATATTGCACAAAGTCCTCAGCTCGGCCCTGCAAGGGGTCATCCCGCACCTCCAGATGGAGGAGGGAGCGGGTCACCCTAAACAGGGCGGCTGGGTGATTATCTGATGATGCGATAAGAGCGGCAAAATAACTAGATTTCGCCGCTTTTATCGCCACTAGGTAGGTCTTAATATGAGACCTCACCAGTGTTCGGTTGGATTCGGAGCGGCTGGTCCTCCAACTACTCTCCAGGCGTCTTTTCCGGCGCTTCATCTCCCTAAGCTCCTCAGAGAACCAAGGAGCTAGGTGAGTTCGGTGCTGGGTCAGAGGCCGCAAAGGCACAACACGGTCCAAGGCCCCGGCAGCCGCACTATCCCAGGCGGCCACCAGGTCCTCAGCCGAGTCATGAGCCAGAGTCTCAGGAAATGGCCCAAGCTCCATCTGGAACCTATCGGGGTCCATCAGGCGCCTGGGGCGGAACCACCTGGTCGGTCCCGCCTCCCTGCGGCGGGGTGCAGCGGTTAGGAAGTCCAGTCGAAGGAGCGAGTGGTCAGATCATGACAAGGGTTTGATGGCTATATCCCCTATATCAAGGCCACTCAACCACTGACCAGAGACAAAAACTAAGTCCAGAGTGTGTCCCCCTATGTGAGTGGGGTCATGAATTAACTGAGTAAGGTCCAAGGCCGTCATGGAAGCCATGAACTCTCGAGCCACTTCAGACGTCTCACCGATAGATGGCAGGTTGAAATCCCCCATGATGACAAGTCTGGGGGTGTCCACTGCCACCTCGGCTATAACGTTAAGCAGCTCGGGCAGGGCTGTTGCCACATGGCAGGGAGCCAGGTACGTGACCAACAAGCCCATCTGTACTCCACGACCCCACTTCACAAAGAGGGACTCACATCCGGCTATCTGTGGAACAGTGGTCTCCCTCGGATCCAGACCTTCTTTTATAATAACCGCCACCCCCCCCGCCCCTGCCCTGAGCCCTTGGCTGATGAAATGCACGGAAGCCTGATGGGCACATATCCACGAGGGGAACTCCCCCCTCTTGGCCCAACCAGGTCTCCGTTATGCCCACCAGGTCCGCCTCCCCCTCCTGAATAAGATCGTGAATGAGGGGGGCTTTGTTAACAACGGACCTGGCATTGCATAACATCAGCCAAAGACTCTGGCCCTGAGAATCTGGACAACCTGGGGAACGAGAAAAGCATTGGGGACCGGAGTGTGCAATCGCTCTAAGATAGCGAGTGCACATTCCCTGAACATGATGTGGTCCCCAGCTTCCGCCATATCTGCCCCTCCCACTCACTATGCTGATGGAACAGCCCTCTTCAGATCGAACTCCAACCCCCTCCCCGACCTCCGGTTCTACATCCCTAATGTTGCAGCCCTTCGCTAAGGCTGGTCTTGAACCCGGTGGATTTCCCCCAGAACCCACCCTAATCCCCCCCGAACCCCTTAAAATTTTTGTTAAAAACCCACTAAAAAACCCACTTAAAAAACCCCTCAAACTCTTCTTTGCTGCATGCCATTAGGGGATTAGGGGATTAGAGGCTAAAACATATAAAGAATGTTTGCTGGAACTGGGTATGTCTAATCTGATGAAAAGAAAGACTAGGGGTGACATGATAGCAGTGTTCCAATATATCGGGGCTGCCACCAAGAAGAGGGGATCAATCTATTCTCCAAAGCACTTGAGGGAAGGACAAGAAGCAGTAGATGGAAGCTAGTTAAGGAGAGAAGCAACCTAGAACTAAGGAGAAATTTCCTGACAGTGAGAGCAATCAACCAACAGAACAGCTTGTCTTCAGAGCTTCATCACTGGAAGTTTTCAAGAAGAGATTGGACTGCCATCTGTCAGAAATGGTGTATGGTCTCCTGCTTGGGTGGGGGGTTGGACTAGATAACCTACAAGGTAACTTCCAACTCTGTTAATCTATTAAAAAGATGCCAATGGGCTTTAAAGTCCAAATCAAAGAGCTGGTCATGACATATAAAGTCCTGTACAACATGGCACCAAATCAGATCAAGGACCATCTTACCAACCTGTCCAATTTGGACTTCTAGACAAGGCCTGTTAAGGATTCTGCTCCCTTGAGAAATCCATGGGACAGTGACAAGATGCCAAGCTTTCTTGACTTCAATCCCCAATGTGTGAAACAGTTTGTGGTTGATATATGATTGTTTTCTTTGTATTCAAAAAGGTCCTAAAATAGTTTTTATCCCAATCGACCTTTGGACCATCATAAGACTTTTGGCTGATATAACCTTTTCCCAGGTTCCACAATTAATCAGTGGAACAACTTGCCTCCAGATGTTCTAAATGCTCCAACACTGGAAGTGTTTAAGAAGAGATTGGATAACCATTTGTCTGAAGTGGTGTAGGGTTTCCTGCCTAAGCAGGGGGTTGGACTAGAAGACTTCCAAAGTCCCTTCCAACTTTGTTGTTCTGTTCTGTTCTGTTCTGTTCTGTTCTGTTCTGTTCTGTTCTGTTCTGTTCTGTTCTATTCTATTCTATTCTATTCTATTCTATTCTATTCTATTCTATTCTATTCTATTCTATTCTATTCTAAATGGATTTGGGTTGCACTTACTATACTGGCCAAAATCTGTGACAACTGACTAGTAGCAGCTTTGTGGTTAGCAACAAAGCATAGATTCAGCCAAGGCTGGGTGGCTGTGGTCATTTAGTCTCAGTCATGGCATTATTGTATATCAGGAACAAAAAGAAAAATGCAACCCCTAATTACCTTAAGAAAAACACTGCTGCAAATTGTATTTCTGCCTGCTATATTGGAAACTTGATAAAAAGCAGAATTAACAATGCTTAAAAGGAAAGTTTACATCAGGGAAATTTGCATTTTAAAAGTCTTTCTCTGGGAATTATGCACATCAAAGAACAAGGAATTTTTCATTAGAAAATAAAATTTGTTTAAAAAATAATTGGTATTAACAATTAAACAAGGCGTAGTGTTTTAAGCTATTACCTGCTACAGAATTGGGGAATTGTGCCTTCCAGATTGGTCACTATAGTCCTCATCGCCAAGGTGTCAGTGGTGTCTGATATGGGTCACTGCTCAGATCTACCCTATATTTTTTTTATTCAGCACACTGTCACTGAAATATAACTTTTGGTTGTTATGGCAAACAACAACAGTACTGTTATACTCCATTATCAGTATATTTCAGGTGCAATTCAAGTAATTGCCGCCTTTAAAGCCCTTGGTGGCTTGTGATTGAGTTATCTGAGGGACCATCTTCTTCCAGCTTTTTTCAACTGTCCAATCTGATTTGGAAGGATGGACTTTTGGTCCCACCCACTAAAGCTTATCAGTTAGCAAGGACCAGGAGGGATGCATTTTCTGCTGTAGTGCCTGCCCTCTGAGATTACAGTAACCCTGACCCTACAGGCCTTTGGAAGACTTTGAAAACCTGGCTATGTTTACAGGCTGGTGTTCCCAAGTGTGTGAAAAGCCTTATTCCTGGTTATGCTGATACCAACAAATTATATTATTCCAGATGCGGTGGCTCAGCAGCTTAAAGTCACTGGAGATGGTTGGCTGATTGCACTTCAGCAGTTCGAGTTCTAGTGCTGCATGATGCACTTGCCTCAACTCCTGTCAATTTAGCAGTTTGAAAGCATACAAATGCAAGTAGATAAATAGTTAATACTTTGGTGAGAACAAAAACGAAGAAACTAATCTTCGTGTGGAAGCAGGATCTGCCCAAATGCAAAATTGGAGGAGAAAAGCCCCAGATGATGCCAACTCTCCTGCAGAATACTGTTAGCCACTCTATGTGGAGCTATTTTGCCCTGTGGTGCACCTTGGATAGTGCATGAGAGTGAACTGAACATGCTAGCAATCTTAGGTAGCCAAACATCTACTATGTAATAACTTTGTAGACTCCTAGTTTTCAATGTACCACTGCCATACGCTGCCATATGCCTAAATTCTTTAGAGATGGATATTTTGTGCCTATTAAGAAAGACATTTTGCCAATCTAGCAGTTCGAAAGCATGTAAAAATGCAAGTAGAAAAATAGGGACCACTTTGGTGAGAAGGTAACAGTGTTCTGTGCACCTTCGGTGTTTAATCATGCCAGCCACATGACCACAGAATTGTCATCCGACAGAGCTGGCTCTCTGGCTTAGAAACAGAGATGTTCCCTGGAGTCGGGAACGACTAGCACATATATGTGAGTGGACCTTTACCTTTACCTAAGAAAGACTGGGCCAATCTATCCACAAACAAAATGCCTTGAGCCACAGCTCCGCCAGGCAGGAGTTGATGGGATTAAGAATTTGCATTCCCCTACTCAAATTCTAAGGACAGGACCAGCTACTGGTACCTGAATACACTTGTAAGTGGCTCATAAGCTTCCTAACAGACAGGAAACAGCAGGTGAAGCTAAGCAGAATCACATCAGATACCTGTAAAATTAGCACAGGGGGCCCCCAAGGCTATGTGCTCTCTCCACTTCTCTTCTCTCTATATACCAATGACTGCATCTCAAACAATCCATCTGTTAAACTACTGAAGTTCGCAGATGATAGGTCTCATTCGAGACAATGATGAATCTGCATACAGATGGGAGGTTGAACAACTAGCCCAAAACAATCTGGAGCTGAACACGCTCAAAACTGTAGAAAAGATAGTAGACTTCAGAGGAAACCCTCCCATACTACCACCTCTTACAATACTTGACAACACAGTATCAACAATAGAGACCTTCAAATTTCTAGATTCTACTATATCTCAAGACCTAAAATGGACACCTAACATCAAAAACGTCATCAAAAAAGCACAACAAAGAATGTTCTTTCTCTGCTAACTCAGAAAGTTCAAACTGCCCAAAGAGCTGCTGATACAGTTCTACAGAGTTATTGAATCTGTCATCTGCACCTCTATAACTGTCTGGTTTTGTTCTGCAACCCAAATAGAGAGACACAGACTTCAGAGGATAATTATAAACTCAGCGAGGGTGGGCATGAATGAGGAAATGGCTTGTAACACAATCCATTTATTGACAGCAAAGGCAACTGCTGGACAGAATCAACATTAGAAGGAGTTGACAGCTCTTATATACTGTCAAAAACAACAACCAATAGCGAAGCCTTAATTTTTCCTCCTGAAGGGATGCGGAAATAAACCAATCAGATTGTGTCGTGTCAGCACACTCTACGCTCCTTCAGCAGCTCCGTGGACACAACAACTACCAACCTGCCTTCCATTGAGTACCTGTATACTGCACGAGTCAAAAAGAGGGCTGTGAAAATATTTGCAGACCCCTCGCATCCTGGACATAAATTGTTTCAACTCCTACCCTCAAAATGACACTATAGAGGACTGCACACCAGAACAACTAGACATAAGAACAGTTTTTTCCCTAACACCATCACTCTGCTAAACAAATAATTCCCTCAACACTGTCAAACTGTTTACTAAGTCTGCACTACTATTAATCTTGTCATCGTTCCTATCACCCATCACCTCCCACTTATGACTGTATGACTGTAACCTTGTTGCTGGTATCCTTAAGATTTATATTGACTGTTTCCTAATATGATCTGATTGCTTATTTGTACCCTATGACTATCATTAAGTGTTGTACCTTATGATTCTTGATGAATGTATCTTTTTCTTTTATGTACACTAAGAGCCTATGCACCAAGACAAATTCCTTGTGTGTCCAATCACACTTGGCCAATAAAGAATTCTATTCTATTCTATTCTGTTCTAGTCTATTCTATTCTATTCTATTCAGTTCCTGCAGAATAAGAAAACCTACTAGGACCCAGGCCTCCTAATGTTTATACAACAAGTTGCAGATAAGTGATTATAGGATTGCAGCCTCAATATAGGCAAAAGGTTGAGAAGAAAAAAGACTTAAATTGTTAAGCATAGAAAATGCTTCATAGGCAAAATATGAAGAAGTTAGCAGTTTTAAATATACACAGAAATTCAAGTTAACATAGATGTTTTGCTTTGGCACAATTTAAAAAGGAAGCTACTTTAGCAAATGCAGGTGACACAGTGCTATATTTTGAAGCTGATTGGTTGACACTCATTTCAATTACATTTTTATTCCATGAGTAATTTCAGTGTTACAATCTTACTGAGAGTAAGGCAAAATATTGGTATAAAAGGATTACAGAATAGATTCCTACTGAAAGTAGAACAGCATCATTTTAGGTATAAAGGTCACAATCATTATTTGAACAAAAGCATACAATTTTCATTGTTATTCATTAATCTGTTTAGCATCATCTATTTCTCCTGCAGCAGCATAAGACAAAGGTCATATCTTTCAGGTATCATCCTCTAACATGTCCACTATCAAACCTTGCCTGCTACATACTCTTACAGTATCCAGGTGAAATTGTGGTAGGTAAGTAGGGATTGTGTTGGTACATACTGTATATACAATGCTGTAGAAAGAAATTAAAAAAATGATTATCATAGGATTCATACGAAAGTCCAATCTACCGATGCTTGCTTGCTTCTTTCTTTCTTTCCTTCTTTCTTTCTTTCTTTCTTTCTTTCTTTCTTTCTTTTCTTTTCTTTTCTTTTCTTTCCTTCCTTCCTTCTTATACGCAACCAAAAAATAAATAATCCTAACTAAAAGGTGGGGCGAGAGGGAGTAGGATGAGGCCAAATGGTGGTGAACATTTTCTAGGCAACAGTACTCAACAGTCATTCACAAGGAATTCTATACAAAATCTACAGTGCTTCAATTGTAAGTAGAGAACACACATTTTATAACTGCAAGGAGTGGGAGTGTTAAAAAGTTTTCTTCCTAAGCATTGCATTTGTAAGGTCTATTGTGCTACCATGATCACTTATTTATATTTTCTGACTGCAAATTTCCACTGTGAATGTACACTACCTTTCTTGGCCACAAACGGAATTTACAATTGCTGAAAAGCCCTGTATAAAAGCAGAAAAACCCTAGAATTTTCAAGGAAAATAATATCAGAAAAAAGTTTTTGTAATTAAGGCAGTCATCAGGCTGATTGGATACTATTTATACTTAAGTACATGAATGTTTGGCCTATAGGAGTCTGACAACTTCAAATCAGCGCCTTTCTTCAAATTCAAACATATCATATTGCTTTACATTCCTATAATTTGGTAACTCTACTCAAAACAAATGCACAATTACTGTTTTCTATGGTAATTTGCATTAATTCTGGCCTACCAGTTTAGAAGAGCTGTAAATAACTAAGATCATATGGTAATCTGAAACTCATAGATGCATCCAGTAATTAAAACTAAAATTACGATTCAACAGATGTAATGATATGTAATTATTAATAACCTCATTACAGGAGATGATAGATGCAGAAGCTTGCCCATGATAATTATTTCCTAAAGAAAAGAGGTGTTGTTAAGTAGCTAAGCAGTTGATGACACAGAAAATTATAAATAATAGAAATCTCATCCAAATTAATTCTAGATTAGAGAACCAAAATAGCTTATATGTAATAATAGGGTAGTTGTTTTTCAATCCTGAATAGCCACAATAATCTTTTGAAGGCAGCTAAAATTATTTAATGCTTTTTTTTTAAAGTGTTTAATTGTACCTCAACAGTAGTCTCAACTGAATTAAACTTATATCTGGATCTAGATGTAGCCCAAACTGCTTCTAGTGCTTCATTTTCAGACCTCATATGTTTCCTACTCAGAAGTCAAAGGTGATGCATTATTTAAGTGTTTTATTTAAGCGTGATTGATGATCTGGTGATTTTTAAAAATATAAATATTTAATATTTCTGTTGGCAGAATATCATTGTTTTGATCCTGAAATGCATTCATCTGCGTTCCTGCAGGTTGTTGATGTTTATTATTAATTTGGGGAACAGATTATTCCTTTCTTGCATAAAGATCTCTATGGTTTGAAGAAACATATTTTTTTTATACAAATTTATAAAAATGTATATAAAAATAACATTTTCATGGGCTTTACCAATGAATTCAGTATCTTTCAGAATGCTTCATTTATAAAAAGACAGCATTTTGGCCCCATACACCCCCCTCTCCTCATAAGTTTCATTTAGAAAAGAAAAATTTTCTTGTAATGTCTTGTAAAATTTTATTTTGTCCATTTAATAGGTGATTTTTAACTTCAAAACATTTTAACTTGCAAAAAAATTGAACGTGCAAAACATTAATATAATCAGGATGTTATTGTAGTATTTGCAGGAACAGAAGAGAGTTTGGCCATTGAAATACTTAAGTAATAGTCACTGAAATGCTCAATATTTGTTTGAATGTTAAGAAAACAAATGAGAACTGGCATAGTCATACTCCACTTTGTATTAAGGCTGCAGCAGAGGAGGTGGTCAATATTATTAAGTATCTGGGGGTGCAGATAACTAACAATGACTTGGTTTCTTCATATGTTATGTTTAGTGAAGCGTGCAAACCAGCATTTGCATTTCCGGCATTGGATGAGGATAGCACATTTTCTCCTTCTGTCCTGGCTATTTTTATAGAGGCATGATTGAGAGGGTTTTAACAAAATGCATCACCATTTGGTTTGGTGGCAGCAGTGCCTCAGATAGAAAGTCCATTCAGAGAGTGGTAAGGACAGCTGAGAAAATTATAGGACAGTGATGGCTAAACTTTTTGCCACTGCATGCCAGGAGTGGGGGGGAGGGTCATGCACACGCATGCCCACACCCATAATTCTATGCGTCTTGCCCCCACATGCGACATTCCCCCACCCCCGCTCTGCCTGCTCCTAACAAGTGATGGCCCAGTAGGCCCATTTTTCTCCTCACCAGGCTCCAGAGCCTTTCTAGGAGTCTGGGGTGGGCAAAAACGCCCTCCAGAGGCCTGAAATGGCCTGTTTGCCAACTTCCAGTGGGACCAGCCAAACAATATAATCTGCCATTATCCTTATCTGAGTGCAAAATAATATGAATTCTAATATACCTTTAAAGAAACAGTTTGAAGGGGAGATGATTAGATAGATAGATAGATAGATAGATAGATAGATAGATAGATAGATAGATAGGAGAGAGAAAGATGGAGAGAGAGAATGAGAGAGATTTATTCTATGGAAACACCACTTATAACAGCAATAATATGGTATGCCAATTACTGTACAATTGAACTTTTACTGTTATCTCAATAAGGTATAATATCTAATCAGTGATCAGCCACCAACACACTTTCTTTAATTCTGGAACATTATCTTCTCCCCAATAATGCATTTCTCTCAAACTGTTCACTTTCTCAGGTATCGAAAGATGAAAGAGTCAAATATGTCTTTATAACCACAGACCATGTTTTATGGCCATAGGCAATAGAATCAGTAAGCATAAGGCATTGGATTGTATAGGCTAGTATCAAGTGGCAACTTGAAAAGTTATCCTGTCTGGTGCCTTGTCTACTACCAGCATTCCTGCCAATCAGTGGTGAAATGCTTCTGGTTCAGACCGGCTTGGGTGAGTAGGTAACAATGGCGGCGGGCAGTTCAGAGAACCAATAGCAAAAAATCCCTTCCCCCCCCCCCCCCCAGCCTCCAGCTTGCTTACCTTCACTCTTCGGACTGAATCCTGAGCCGCTGGTTGCAACGCCTGCCTTGTTTCGCTTGCTGTAATCCCTGAAATCCATTGCATCAGCAAACAACTGAATCTCCCTGCCTGCAATCAAGCTCATCGGTGAGCAGCTCTATCTGCCTGCCTGCCTGCCTGCATTATCCCTTCAATTGGGTAAGTTTTTTCCCCCTTTGGGAGCTTTAAAAAAATAGTTAATTGGGGTTTTTTTAGTTGTTCTTTTTTTAGACATAGCCATTTAAAGGTTAGAAAGTTTTAAATTTAGCTGCTTTTATATAAAAATAAAAATAAAATAAAATAAAATAATATTTGTGCAGCTTTCTGAGATTTAGTGTGTTTCTGTAGTGTTTCACTCTAACTACACAAACACACAAAATCTCACAAAGCTGTATGTGGAATTTTGTGTGTGTAAAGTGTGAAAGTTGGTGACTTGTGGCAACATGGCATGGTAAGAGCGATCGCTCCTTCCCACTGCCACTTAATGCTTCGTTTTGGGGACCCTTCAAGACGTGGAAGCCTGGAGGGCTTCGCGGACAATAGTGGGGCTTCGGTGAGTTGAGTGGTGGAGCGCAAACCCACCTGGCGGGACCGATATCCACTGTCAATCTAATGGGGTGTGTCTGCCTGTTAATGGCAGACTCGAAGCCACGATAGCTAACGAGACGGGAAGCAAAAATTCCAAGAAAGAGAGGCGGAGTGCACTTGTAACCACTTTCTTTAGAGCACGTTTGAGATCGGCAAAAGTTTCGCTGGCTGGGTCGGATTGGAAGGGCTCATAGGAGGAGAAAGCGGCGACTGAAAACAAGAGGAGGATTTGACAGCTGAAAGGATCACAGACAGGCCAGCAAGAAACAAGGAGGAGAGATTGGCAAGCGGAACAGCGGCACTACCTGATTTGGATGTAACTTGCTGTATGGATTAAGCTCTGAAGACGTAGGAAAGAGATTTTGCTGATTGGAAAGAAGAACGACTGGAAATTAGGACAGGAAGTGCAACCATACTTGATACCATCGAGAAGAATAACGAAGAGCTAGAGAGGAAAGAAGGAGTACCAGGAAGAGACAAACGGAATAATTAAACTTATTTTTACAAGGCTTTGAAGACTCTGAAGAAGCGAGAAATAAACGGGTGATATTAAATCAATATACTTTCCTGCATAGACTCTAACAAGTGTGGTATCTGAAGGGACTAAAAAGAACTGAATAAAAATTTGTACCCACATAGATTGCTATTAGTTTAAAAATAGTTTAAATTTACAATATGTACATATCTATTTTCTCTTTTCTATATATTTAAAGTATTTAAAGTATTTATATAAGCATTTAAAGTATTTATATATTTAAAGTATTAAAAGTACTAATATAATATAGCTAATTAATATATTTAAATACCTGTATAGACATATTACGATCTATTCTCTTGTCTTGTTTTCCATCTTTTTTTGTTATGTGCATAGATTGATTATTGATTGATTATATTGCTTAATATTATTAAGGATTTTTTTTTTTAAAATAGTGATTTATTTTATAACATTAATTAATTAAGTGTTTATTGATTGGCTATTGAGCATTAATTTATTGATTATATATATGTACTGAGAGTTTTTTTTATGAATTGAGAATCTAAGTAATTAATAATTAGGATTTAAGTTAAATAAGAAATATTGTCTCCAAATATTGACTAGCTACCAAAGTTAATTAGTTGGTAGTACAGTGGAGAAACTGTTTGATTGTGCTATTTAATACTTGTCTTGCAAATTGGGAATATTCTAAAATAATTCTTAGTCCTGTTAATCTAAGCAAGGGAAAGACAATTAGTGGATGATTATTTGGAGGAACATAGAAAAGATAGTCAGAGAACAGGCGAAAGTGTTGAGGGAGATGACAAGTCTTGCATCCACTGTGGCAAAAACAGGAAAGAAAGTAACTCCCAGCCTATCAAGCCCCACAATTATAATGTCGTCCCCTGCAACCCAAAAGTCGATAGAAGGGCTATCAAAAATCGAGAAATCATCAGTGATTCCAACAATGCAAGCGATGCAGTCGTCATTAGCAATGATCCAAGAGACAATGCTCCTAATGCAAGAGAAAATGTCTAGCAATCACCAAGAATTGAAAACAGATATCCAAGGCATTGACCAGAAAATGAGTGACATACAACAAGCTATACAAAAGAACGAACAGAGAATACAAAAAATGGAATGTAAGATGGAACAACAAAAGAAGAATCTAGAGACAGTAGATCAAAAATTAATGGCCCAGAATAGGGATCTGGAAGATTTGATTACGCAGTTGGAAATGGACAGAGCTTCCTTCTATCTGCGTTTCCAAAACATTACAGAAGATAAGGACGAAAATCTGGGCCAAGTAATGGCAGAATTAATAGCGGAGGTTCTTCAACAGGATACAGACGACATAATAAAAGAATTGGATGAGGTGTACAGGGCACAGACGAACTACGCTAGATGGAACAAACTACCCAGAGAGGTACACATAAGGTTCACACGGAAGAAAGTTAAAGACATTTTTTATAAAATGGTAAAGGAAGAACCAATCATTTATAAGGAAAAGGAGGTGGTCGTCCTGAAGCAAGTGCCAAGGAGGGTGAGAGAACAACAAAGAGACTATAGATTCCTCGCCATACAGCTGAATAAAAGGAATATACTTTTCAGATGGACCTTGCCAGAGGGTATGCTGATTACATGGCAAGGGAGGAAAATTAAAATAAACAGTCTGGTGGAGGCTCAAGAATTCCTTGAACAACTGAGAGGGTCAGAAGATGAACAGAGTAGCAAAGAGGAATTGGAAGCTGTTACCACAGAAGAGGAACTCACCCAAAGAAGATCCAAAGAAGGGACCCCGGAGGGGAAAGAGAGCTTAGAGGAGAAAGAGAAGGAAGAGAAAGAAAGCAGAGAAGCAGGGAAGAAACAAAGACCACAAAGAGCGGTTCGAGCAAACACCAACCTTAAATTTAAGTAAACCAACACAAGGCAAAAGGATGGATGATTGGAAAATCCTATCGATCAATGTAAATGGACTTAATGATTATTAAAAAAAGAAAAACTTTCTTTAACAAATTAGTCGCACAAAATGTAGACATAGTCTGTCTCCAGGAGGTACACATTAAACAAGAAGATAAAAAATATTTGGAATATAAAAAATTGGGGAATCTTTATACCTCCTTAGCCATGAAGAAAAAGAGAGGGGTGGCCCTATATATCAAAAAAGAGATAAAGGCAGAATTGAAATATGCAGACTCAAAAGGTAGACTATTAATTGTTGAAATCAAGAGAGGCAACTCTGCAATATTAATAGCAGCGATCTATGCCCCAAATAAAAATTTGAAAGAGTTTTATAATAAAACATGAGAAATACTAAGGAGAATGGACAATAATAATATTTGCATCATTGGGGATTTCAACGGAGTGGTTGACGCGAATAAAGATCACAAAAGACCCAAAGGTCAAAAGAAAAAAAGGAAAAACTACCAAAAACTTTCTTCGACTTAGTGGACGAACTAAATCTCGTAGATATCTGGCGAACATTACACCCCAATAAAAGACAGTACACTTTCTATTCTAATCCCAATAAATCATGGTCCAGAATAGACATGATGTGGGTAAGCAGGAATATGGGAATGGATATTGTATTAGCAGAGATCTTACCCAATACCTGGGCAGACCACAATCCACTGGAAATTAGATGGAAAAGTAGATACAAGAGAAAGAATACGAGATGGAGAATGAATACACAATTTCTACAAGACAAAAAAAAATATTGACAAATTTAGTGGGGAGCTAGCAACTTTTTTCGAAGAAAATGAAAAAGAACCAATGGACCGGGGAATAATCTGGGATACGATGAAGGCCTACTTAAGAGGCCTAATAATATCATACGGAGCATACAGAAATAAAGAGAGGAGAGAAGCTCAAAGAACATTGCTAGAAGAACTGGCAAAGGCAGAGAAAGAGGCACAACAAAACCCTGACAATGAAACAATAAAAGAAAATTGGATGAACATCCGTCATAAATTAAATATAATAGATCAAGAAAAATTAGCATATGAAATTAAGAGAACAAAACAATATTATTTTGAGAACGCCAATAAGCCAGGAAGGTGGCTATCCTACAGAATTAAAAAAGAGAGAGAGAAAGGAATTATTTTCCAATTAGAGGACCCGGAAGGCCACATTATAACCAAGGAGGAAGAAAAACTGGAAATAGCACGCGGATACTATGCATCTTTATATAAAGAAGAAGTCATCCCTAAAGAGAAAGTAAAACAATATCTATTGGAGGAGGGAATGCCACAGATTGGAGGGGAGGAAAAAGAGATGTTGAATAAAGAGATTACATTAACAGAGTTAAAGACAGAAATTGCCAAATTGAAAAAGAACAAATCTCTGGGCCCGGACGGATTCCCAGGGGAATTATATAAAAATTTAGAATTAGAAGACATTCTGCTTCCAAGAATGCTTGAAATTTTTAATGAGGCATTAATGAAAAATAAAATACCAGAATCTTGGAGAGAGGCCTATATTACACTCTTACCAAAAGAAGGATCGGACACCAAATTGATACAGAATTATAGGCCAATTTCTCTTCTCAATATTGATTATAAAATATACATGAGCATATTAGCGGAAAGACTAAAAAGAATCCTCAATAAGATAATACATAGTGATCAGAATGGATTCCTTCCAGGGAGGCAAATTAGGAATAACACAAAGATGATTTTGGATGTGATAGAATATTATGAGGAACACCTGGACAAAGAGACGGCATTAGTTTTTTTAGACGCCCAGAAGGCCTTCGACAATCTGAATTGGGAGTTTATGAAGCAACAAATTAATACAATGGGATTTGGACAAAATTTTGCAAATACAATAAACACGATTTACGAGAAGCAAAGGGCTAACATCTTAGTAAACGGTGAACTTACTAAAACATTTCAGATCAGAAAAGGAGTAAGACAGGGATGCCCAATGTCACCACTTCTGTATATATTGGCACTAGAAATGCTATTAAAGAAGATTAGAGAGAGTGATCAAATTAAAGGGCTCAAAATCAGGAAGGAAACATATAATGTCGAAGCGTTTGCGGATGATGTCATTTTAATTATGGAAGAACCGGTGGAAACAGGTATACAAATATTGGAAGTACTTGACAAATATGGAGAAGTAGCGGGGCTCAAATTAAACAAATCTAAAACCAAAATGCTCACCAAAAATATGACGAAAAATCAGAAAGAAGCCATGGAGGAATCCATGAGAATACAAATTGTGAAGAAAGTTAAATACCTGGGAGTGTGGATCTCAACAAAATATTTGGCCCTCAAAGAGGACAATTATGTCCCTTTGGTAAAAAGCATAAAACAAGACTTAGAGAAGTGAGGGAAGCTCCAGATCTCCTTCTTAGGGAGGATAGCGACAATTAAAATGAGCGTCTTACCCAAAGTGTTGTATCTGTTTCAAACGACGCCAATTAAATTAGATAAAAAAATTTTCAGAGAATTTAATGCCACTATTAGGAAATTTATTTGGGGAGGAAAAAAGCCAAGAATAGCAATTAGGAGTTTACAAGATAAAAAAAATAGAGGAGGGCTTGGACTACCTATTTGGGAAACTTATCATAAAGCAGCAATTCTTGTTTGGCTAAAAGATTGGGCGACCTTGGCGAACAAAAGAATTCTAACATTAGAAGGGCGTGATCTTCAGAAAGGCTGGCATGCCTACTTATGGGAAACAGGGAAAAAAACAAAAACACACTTTAATAAACATAAATTGAGGGATATATTGAAGTCAACCTGGGAAGAAATAAGACAAAAACACTATACTAAAATTCCCAGTTGGCTCTCAACTATGGAGGCGATAATATACCCAAACGTCCTGGATCATGGTAAAACGGTAAAATACAAAGAAATATTAGACGAGGCAGGGAACCGCAAAACAATAGAACAGTTAAAAGAACAAGGCACTCATATAGAATGGTGGACATACACACAGATAAAATCAAGATACAAAAAAGATAAAGAACAATACGGTATAGAAATGGGTAGCAAAGATTTTGATAAGATTTGGATGAGCACGGACAACAAATTACTAGCTAAACTGTACAATTATTTGGTAGAATATGACCTGATGGAAGAGGTGGTTAAAGACCCAATGTTAGCATGGGCCAAAAATATTGGGAAAAATATAAATTTGGAAGAATGGGATCAAATATGGAATAACAATATAAGACTCACTAAGGCAACCACCTACAAGGAGAACCAGTACAAGATGATTTACAGGTGGCACCTAGCACCAGCTAGGATTGCCAAGATTTATCCCAACTTAAATCCAAAGTGCTGGAAGTGCGGACATCAGCAAGGCAGTTTTTACCATTGCTGGTGGACCTGCTCTCAAGCAAAAAAATATTGGAAGATGATTGGCAATTGGCTTTCAGAAATAATAGGTGAAACTTTTGAATTAGATCCTAAAATATTCCTCCTGGGAATTCTCAAGACGGAAATGGCAAAAAAGAAGAAATATCTGGCAGTGCATATAACAACAGCAGCAAGAATCGCCTTCGCTCAAAAATGGAAAGAGAAAAAAATACCAACTAAGGAACAAGTAATTGGTAAAATAATGGAATGTGCTGAGATGAATAAATTAATGATAGAGAAGATTCTGATTATTATAGCGTGTGGGACAAGTGGTACGGGTGGTTAGAGAAGAGGAAAATGAAATAAAAAAAATGAAAGAGACCAGAGTGAGTACAAGAAATAGTTAAATGAAATAGAAAGAGAAGATGGTAGAAAATATAACGAAGTAAGGAAAGGTTACATAGGTAAGCAAAAGATATGATTTATGTATTTATTAATTTACCTTTAAAGATCCATTATATATTTATACATTAAGAATGATATAAGTATACATTTTTATACCATGTAATTGTGTAGCAAAGGTTATCTATATGTACATACATTTGTATTTTTATTTATTTCTTTTTCCTACACCATGTAACCGGATGGACAAAAAATTGTATCATCATAATTTCTTAATAATAAAACATTTAAATCCAAAAATAAATAAATAAATAAAATAAAATAATATTTGTGCAGCTTTCTGAGATTTTGTGTGTTTCTGTAGTGTTTCACTCTAACTACACAAACACACAAAATTTCACAAAGCTGTATGTGGAATTTTGTGTGTGTGATGTATGAAAGTTGGTTTTTTGGGATTTTTGTGGCTGTGTGAGGTTCCTGCTTGTTGCAGGGGCCATTTTTGGTCTAGCACAGCTGCTTTTACATTATGGGTGAGCCAGTTGTGTTGTGTTGTGTGTGTGTAAAGTGTGAAAGTTGGTTTTTTGGGCTTTTTGCGGCTGTGTGAGGTTCCTGCTTGTTGCAGGGGCCATTTTGGGTCTAGCACAGCTGCTTTTACATTGTGGGTGAGCCAGTGGTGTTGTGTTGTGTTTTGTAGCTTAAAAAAGGGCAAAGAAGTGATATTGACTTGGCCACGCCCACCTGACCATCAAGCCATGCCCACCCAGTCACCTGACCACCAAGCTACGCCCACTAATTAAGCCACACCCACAGAACCAGTAGCGAATTTTTTTAGATTTCACCCCTGCTATCAATGAAAACTAAGATTGCCAGATACTTTTATCATTTCTAACCTTCTTGTCCTCCTGGGCAGCAGCATCACAATCAGCTCCCCAAATCTGGCTTGTCAATCTCGGCCGGTGAGTGGGAGTGACAGGTGGGGAGGGGTGGGGAGGCAGAGAAGCAAGAATTCTGATGCTAGCCCAAGCCCCAGATCTTCTGTTTGCCCTGCAGGCTTTTCAAGAGGAAGGCGATCGAGCCAGTCCATGGCTTTTGCAATCCAAGCCAGCACTTCTTCTCCTTCTCCCCTTTTCTCCCCCCAGCCCAAATGGTGTGTAATTTGAGAACTTGGATTTTCTCTTTTAAACTCTTCCCGGCCGTACTTCTGTTGTCCACTTCGGCTCCAGTAGCTGCAACCAACCCGCATCCACCCCATCCCTGGCTGGGGTGGTGGTGGTCAGGAGAACTTCAGCAAGGCTGGCTGGGCAATCCTTGAGGTGAAGACTCCTTGGGCGCTTTGAGAGTGGTGAAGCACATGTGTGAAGAGTCACCAGTTGGAACCCACCACTGTGCCAGTCCATGGGTAGTTCTGGCAGCAACTGTCAGATGGTGAGAAAATAATGACAGAAAAAAAGAAAGAAGGAAAGACAAAGCGGACATATTGCAATGGCTAAGCATAAGTGAATCCACCAATTTTGGGCATTAGCTCCAACTATTAATTGGTCAGCAATTCCAAAGGATAAAGGGGGAAAAGTTACCCAAATTAGATGTGCTGCTTCAGTTTTTCTTTACTGAGTCTTGCAAGCAGGATGAGCTGACAAGAATCTAAAAGGCTATAAATTTGACTGCAGTTGACATTTTTTAGATTCTGAGTAATGTTAATAAAAATCATGGCTGTTCCACTGATAAGTCTCAGCTGTAATACACATTGTCAGGAACAGTATCTTTGGTGACCTCTGATTATACGATTGTGACAGAGCATTCAGGCAAAGTTGCTGAGGCAAGCAAGAAACATTCTGAAAGAGCAATTTATTCCTCATTTCCCAAAAGACACACACACAATCTTATAGAAACACGTATTCTTCTCCCTCTGGGTGAAAGGAATTACAAGACCTTTATCACTACTAATTGATCAATTATTTCTCTTTACAAATACAAACCTGTTATATCCACATTTCTAAATAAACAAAGCAATTGAAAACAAAATAAAAAGTTGTATAAACTTATTGAATATCTGAATGAACACATATAAGCTAAATTCTCAGCCACCTTTAGCTTGGAAATGGAGTTGGGCTTGTCTTCTACTATGTCTCTGAAATATGAAAATATATCCATTTGCAAGACATGAAGTAAACAAAAAAGAGAAACACTAACTTTCATATATACTCATAGAGATCTATAATTGGAGATCTTTATTTATTTATTTACTTACTTATTTACTTATTTGTTTATTTATTTATATTTCACATTTCTTAACAGCCCATCTTCCTCAGAGAGATGATTTACAATTGCTATGCCTTCTCCGGATCTGTACCACTATAAAGCCTAAAGCCACTGCTTAAGTTTTATTTATAGGATGGTTATCTGAGGATGTCATTCCCATAGCAAAGTGCCAGTGAAATTAAATTTCAAGTAATAATATGAAAAGAAAACTGCTCCAGTTCTTGATACACATTTTGTAATTTTTCCTTGATCAAGGGCCACATTTATTGTTTCATGTTGGCAAGAGAGAAGAAGCAACGAAAAGCCTCTATTTTATGCCTGGGAGAAAATCTGCCAAAGCTATCTTCTACTGAGATAGCAGGTGCAGAGGCTAATATTGCATTTATTGGTTAATTCTAAAATCAAACATTTTACATACTTGAGAATTTTTAATTCACAATAAGCTTGGCAAAATGATAGAAGGAATCTTAGCATTAATTACATCTGGCTAGGCAAATGCTGTGGACAACAGTGTATGATCCTTGGATGTTACTTAAGTACTGTATTCAGTGGTGGGTTGCTACTGGTTCGCCCCGGATTGGGCGAACCAGTAGCGGTGATGGCAGGAGGCTCCACCCACCTGCCCAGATGCTTCTGCGCATGTGCAGAAGCGTTGCATGCAAGCATGCACGTGCCCACGAGCAAACCAGTAGTGTCGGAATTTGAAACCGACTACTGACTGTATTCCATATCAGTTGCTAGTAGATGTGTTTGGGTGGATGTGAGTGGTTAGCTATGGCTGTGATTGTTAAGACTTACTTGATTTATAATGAGATTCTCCAGTCACAAACTGTACAGATGCATTTACAAACTCTGTAAGAATGATTTTGCTGGATCAAAATAGGGATTTTTATTGTCAACATCAGTGTCCAACTATAGCATTATAGATGCTTCTGAGGAATAATAAAGCAAAGCCAAAATGCAAGCATTCTCTCAAGCAATTATAAGATGAAGGAGCATAGAAGTTATAGAGATAACAAAATTCATGATTTATTTAGATGGTAAATAGGAGGTTATATTGCAGGCAGGGAGGAATATATTAAAACAAGGGGAGGGAGAAGTGCATTTTTAAAGAAATTACAGGTAGTTCTCGACTTAAGATCACAGTTGACCCCAAAATTTCTGTTGCTAAATTAGACAGTTGTTAATTTTTTGTACCATTTTATGATTTTTCTTGCCATAGCTAAGTGAATGACTGCAGTTGTTAAGTTAGTAACACCACTGTTAAGTGAATCTGGCTTCCCCATTGACATTACTTGTCAGAAGGTCGCAAAAACTGATCACACGACTCAGGGACACTTCAGCTGTCATACGTATGAGTCATTTGCCAAGCATTCAAATTTTGATCATGCAACCATGGGATGCTGCAATGGTTGTAAGTGCAAAAATTGTCATAAGTCACTTTTTCAGTGTCATTGTAACTTTGAACAGTGACTAAATGAACTGTAGTAAGTCAAGGACTACCTGTAATAGATTTGTCCAACTTTAGTCTGTGATATCCGATTCGATCTCTTGCAATTTTTCCTTCTTTAGTCATTGTATCCTGATGTTTTAAATAATTTTTGTACACATTATTTAGTCATGTATGATGATCCAATATGGCCATTTTTGGAGAGGATAATTCTAGAATGGGCAATACCAGTAAGTGTAATGAGTAATGAGTAAGTGTAATGGCAATAAAGAACTTAAATCTTTTGGACTTCCGGTTTGCTATTTGTCGCCGCCAGACGTTCTTTCGGGATCGTCAACCCCACTGCCTGTAAAGAGCCGCCTTCACAACGGAATGGCGTCTCGAACAAACTCCGTTTCCATGAGGAAATGGAGATAGAGCCGGCTGGGGTGGGTAGAGCTCTCTGCATAATCCCAAAAGTTTTTCTTTTACGTTTGGGATGGAGCGGAAGAGACTCCTCATATCCCCAGCCGATGCTCCGGGCTTTGGGAGACCTCTGCTACATGCAGAGCTAGGTGGCAAAAGCAAGCCTGCAAATTTAACAAATTAATTAAAGAAGACGTGAGCTGGACCTGCGATCCTAAAGCGCAAGTATTTTACTTATTTTATAAAAGCTATTTAAGCTACTTAAGAAAGAAAAACGAAAAAAGATTTTTAAAATGGCGACTGCTGCGGCTTGAAGAGAGGCTGAAAGGGAAAGTACTTCCGTTTTCCATTATTACAAAGTAGCGGAATAAATACCTTTGGCTACAATTGAAGACAAAACTTCACTCTCGTGTTTCTCTTTTTTTTTTCTCTTCTCCTGGAGATCTGATATTGATCTTGGTTGGAAAGAAGCTTTTTTTTTTTTTTTTCTAATAAAGCTTGTCTGGGCGGAAATATGGCATTGAGACTTATAAAGTCAGACAAACAGTCAGCGGGGGGGGGGATTCCCCCATTAACAAATTACATGAACAAGTTCTAACTCTCCAGTCTCAGAAACCTGATTTTAACATAATAGAATTTCTCTTAGACGAGATTGTAAGAAGGGATGAGATTGTGAATCAGCATCTTGAAAAATTTAAGCAGAAAATTAAAGAATTGGTGAAATCTAAGTTTGACTTTTTGGAGCGAAAGATTTTAAAAACGGCTAACGGTTTATCAGAATTTATGATTCAGTTGGATGTAAATACTAAGTTATTAGAGTCTAAAATGGAAGAAACTGAGGATAATTTGGACAATAGAATTCAAAAAATTGAAAAGGATTTGACAAATACTCAAGATAATAGTCCAGAAGAAAAACCTAAAATGGAGGTTGATCAAAAGTCTGATAATGTAGAAAATGTGCAACAGAGGATTGAAAGAGAAGTTTTAATGATGCAACATAATTTTACTGAATATGCGATTAGACTGAGAGGTTTGCAGGAAAATAACAGAGATGATTTAAGGAAAATATCTTCTGAAATTCTGGCTGGGATTTTAAAGGTTCAACCCGACGAAGTGTTTTGTAGGATTGATAGAGTTTATAGAATAAACTTCTGGTTTGCAAAGCAAAGGCAATTGCCTAGAGATGTGGTGATCTATTTTACAGATAAAGAAATTAGGAATAATATTGTGCAAAATTCCTTCAATTCTACTTTGCAATTGTATGGAAGAAAGATTTGGATTTTCAAAGAGCTCCCACCTAAGATGTTAACGGAAAGGAAGAAATTTGGTTTTCTGGTGACTGAGTTAAAAAAAAGAAATATCCTATTTAGGTGGGTTGTCCCAGTTGGTATAATATTGAGACATCAAGGAGAAAGATATCAACTAAATACTGTTGAAAAAGCGGAAGAATTTCATCAAAAAATTTTGAAAATGAACTTAACATCTTTAGGCACAATACAGGATAAGCAAAAGGAGTTGGAAATAAAGGGAAAATATCAAATTACAGAGGTTGCGGTAGATAAATTGTCTATGGATTCTTTAGATACCCCAGCTGGATTGTCTACAAATATGAGAGAAGTGGTATCTGACTCTAACGTGATGATTCATCAAGTCAAAGACAAGTATGGAAACCAATCAGCTGACATACAAGTGGCGAAAAAGAAATATGAGATACAAAAACAAAACCAACAAGACCAACTTATAAAGCAGAATGAAAACCGATCAGTTGATATACAACTTGTAGAAAGGAAATCAGGAAACCCACAAAAAAAAAAAAAGAAAAAAAGAAATAGGTCTCATAAAAATAGTAATTTCTAAACCAAGCAACAGTGAAGCCAGTGATTTTAAAAAATGAATGAATATGTGAAAAGATAGTGGAGGCGAAGTATTGGTTAATATTATCCTGAGGACAGTGACAGATCTCTGCAATGCCATAATTTTGGGATGTGAAAAGAGCCTTACATTGCTGGACTTGAATTATCTACTTTGGATTTCTTTCATGTATTGATAAATATATTATAACTATCCTGAGCTACAAGGCAAGAGAGCTACGCTGGGGCATGCAGAAGATCTGGTTGTTACCCACTAGGATGATGGGAATTAATAATCCTGCTGAAAGCCACAATTATAACTATATGGAATATAATCATAATGTCACTCGGGTGGTTGTTTTTACTTTTATATATATATGAGGATATTCATTACTGATGGGGGCAGATGATGATTGAAGATTTTGAACAAACTGTTGCACCAGGATGCTAGGTTACCCTATTATGGATGATGGATTTAACAATCCAGTGGAAAGACATCAAAGAAGATATTATATGGATTATAAATCTAAAGTCATTGTCTTTTTTCTTTTTATATAATGGAATGTACATATATATATATATATATATATATATATATATATATATATATATATATATATATATATATATATATATATATATATTAGCAGAGTGGGCAGTGGATTAAAGATATTTAGAATTGTAGTGCATGGTAATTTTGTAGGAAACTGGGTGGAAATAGGTTAGTTTACTGACTGATTAGTTTAAGTAAAGGGATGTTTAAGTGATATATCTAGGGGAGTGGAGGAAATGGATAGAGTTGAATAAATGTTGAATTAGGATGTAGGGGGAAGGCTGCTTTGAAATGTTATATTAATATATACAAAAGATTAAATGTTAAAGTAGGATTTATTATATAGTTTTAAAGTGAAAGGTTGTTTTGAAATGTTGTAATAATATACAGATATAAGTTTGGAGGAGAAAAAGGGCAGATTATTGTTAAAATGGGAGTTATAATAATATTATGCTAGATTAGATGTTATCATACAATGTTATAGTAGAATGTTTTTTTTTTGAAATGTATGGTAAATGGGGGAAATAATAATATTAATAATATTTTTCGTAAGTAAGGGTCAGTATTTAGAGGAGGGAGTAAGGGAATGGTAAAATATTATGTAATTAGTTATGAATTAGGTTTTTGTTGTGAAGAAGTCACAGGGGGGGATGGGTGGTGAGGGGGGGTTAGGGAGGAGGTGGGGAGAAAAAAAGGGGGAAAAATTTGTATTTGAAAACTTTTTCAATAAAAAAAAAAGAACTTAAATCTTTTCACACATTTCCCTGTACTGTTACATTAACAGCCTCAAAAAATAGTCCTTCTTTACAATAAAAATCATTTGTCTATGGTTTTACATGAAGTCTTAACCGTTCAGCCATCGCACCATCCTAAATTAGAAAGCTGAGGGCTGGGTTCAACCCTGAGCATTGTGTGATGTGGTGAGCTCCCATCCTCTCCCTAGTTCCTGCCAACCTTTTAAGAGTTTGAAAGCATGCAAATGCAAGTAGGTACCACTTCGGTCGGAAGGTAACAATGCTTCGTAGCAGCATGCTGATTGTGGAACAACTTCAGACAGCACTGGCTCAAAGGCCTTGAAATGGAGATGAGCACCGCCCTCTATAATCAGCAACAACTAGCAAAGTAAAATACACAAGGACTCCTCTATCTTTACATGAAGTAAACATGGTGATCCATGTTGTCTTGTTCCATTGTGCCTCATCTGTGGCAAAGAATTTACAAATGCAGCAATGGTTTCAGCCAAATTAAAAAGACACTTGACTACAAATATAAACTCTGATTATTTTAAATGTCTATTGGAACCACAGAGCAGAGTAAAATATGCAATCACCGTTCTTAAAAAAGCCCAAGAAGCAAGTTATTTAGTAGCAGAATTTATTACGCACCAAAAGAAAAGTCACACTTTGGGTGAGAATGTAACCATGCTAGCATATAAAATAATAGTGAGAAAATAGCTAGGACTAGATGCAGTACAAAGAATTAAAAAGGTTCTATTACCAAATAGTACGAACAGTACAATACTGAGGACATGTCACATGATGCTGAAGAGGTTTGTGTGATAAACTGAAAAACAATTTTTTCTATCCAAATTAATGGGTAACAGATTTCATCAATAAATGTTATGTTATGGCATTTATAAATATTCGTAAATGATAGTGAAATTGCCGAGAACTTTTTCTATTACAAAGTACTACATGAAACATACAAAGGTTGAGATGTATTTAATATTTTGACTTTATATCTGAAAAAAAAAGTCTGTCTTGGAGGAACTGTGTTGGCATCTCCTGATGGTGGTTCATTAATGATTGACTCCATGAAATTTCATTTCCCTTGTAAGAAAAGAAAAAAAAATCTGATGTCACACACACTGCTTTCTTCATAGACAAACGTTGGTGTCAAAAAGGTCTGGATACTATAAAAGTGGTTAACTTGGTTAAACAAAGACCAGTTCACTCAAGAATGCTTTAAAAGCTGTGTGAAAACTTGGACAAAAAGCCCGTAAGTCTCCTGTTACACACAAAAATATAGCAGCTCAGCAGAGGAAGAGTTCTCAACAGAGTGTTTGAGCTGAAGGCACAATTGCAAGAGTATTTTTGAGAAAATAATACAGATACAACTTATAACAGTTTCTTTAGTCACTGTTCAAAGTTACAACAGCACTGAAAAAAAATGACTTATGACCATTTTTCACACTTATGACCATTGCAACATTCCCATGATCACATGATAAAGATTTGGCTACTTGGCAACTGGTTCATATTTATGAACGTTGCTGTGTCCTGGAGTCATGTGATCACTTTTTGTGACTTTCTGCAGACTTTCTGCAGTTAGCAACAGAAATTTTGGGCTCCATTGTGTTTGTAATTCAGGGACTACCTGTAGTCCACATTTTGCTGAGTGCTTTGAAGATGGAGAATAGTTGCAGAAGCTATCTTACATTGCAGGCATCTTTCACCATATGAAGCAACTTCACAAGTCCTTGCAAGGCACTGGAAACAGGTTTTGACTTCCAGTGACAAGATTCTTGGATATAAAAGAAAACTGAATGTTTGGGGAAATCATGTTGGAAAAGGAAATATTGAAATGTTTCCACTACTCCCACTACTTCTTGTGTTTGAGAGTGTGGAAGGATACAAGAAAGTCTCAAAACTATTTGAAAATCATCTGGAAATACTACAAAACAAAGCTGATCAGTCCTCTCCCTTTCAACACAAATCTATGACAGGGTGAAGGATCCTTTCTCTGCATCTTCTTTTCAGCTTGAGATCTACACTTTGAAGTTAGAGGGAAAATTTTGTCAGCTGCAGTCTGATTGTACACTCAAGATGAGATTCACTGATCTGCCCATGCACGAGTTCTGGATTTCTGTTTCCTGCTATCCATAGGAAGGCACTGAACATTTTGCTGCACTTTGAACTTCTTACATGTGCGAGTGAGCATTTTCTTATTTAACATGCATCAAAGCAAGGACAAAAATTGTGTTATTTCTATGGAAGGTGAAATCTATAAGTGCTTATCACAAATTTGACACAGAAAACAGCCAAAATATTTGGTTCAGAGCATAAACAAGCAAAGATTTCACATTAAAGGGGTAAGCTGCTTCTTCTTCTTCTTTTTTTTTAGCTTAAGAACACTGTTCATGCATATAGGCAAATTTAAAAATGAAACAAACACCATAATCTTGTAACCTCTGTTTCCATGAGGTCTAAAAAAATATTTCAAGTGTTCCCCAGGGTCAAAAAGTTGAGAAAGGCTGCTTTAAATCAATAGGACAATGCAAACAAAGGAGACAGAGGAAATCCTAGCAATAATAACATCCTGATTGGATTTTAGTGGTCAAGAGGTTGAACTATTAACAGCAGTCAGAGAGCAGGTTCACAGTTTACAGTATATGAAATAAAGATACTTAACATCTTGAAGAATATAAACAGGAAGAATTTTAAGGAAAGTATACTTGTGTTTAGATAACAGTCAATTTTAGCTGAATTCCATTTGAGACAATTAATTTCTTACTTGTAAGAGAAAAATACAGTTTGCTCTAGTGATTAAGGTGCTGACCTACAAACCAGGGGATTGTGAGTTCTAGTCCCAACTAAGGAATGCAAGTGGGCTGAGTGACTTTGGACCAGTCACTCTCTCAGTCCAACTCACCACACAGGATTGTTATTGTAGGAAAAGTAGGAGGAGGAAAGACTGTTAGGTATGTTCACCACATTGAGTTTTAAAAAATAATAAAGGCAGGATAAAAAAAATCAAATAACTAAATAAATATATTGGAATGGCTATGGAAAAGCAGGGAAAGAAACTTAAGAGAAGATGATCAAGGAAGAAGAAAATATGGAAGAACAATTGGCCTTTTGGCTTTGGGTAAAACCCAAGATGGCCTTGAGTAAAACAAGGCAAATGAGAAGTGCCTTTTCTTTCCTTAAAGCCACATAGTAATGTAGGAGAGGGGAGAGTTACAGGAATATAACATAAAATTTCCAGAAGGGCATGAATCGTAGTAAGCCTAGTAAATATTGATCAACCAAATTTATCCATGTCAATTATATATTGCTACTTTGAAAAATCTGATCATTGTCAGATTTGTCTGTCTTTCTTTTAAGTTACAGAATTTAACTTTTAATGGCATAAGATAAGTGGGATAACTGTGGCTAGATCCATGTGACTTCCAGATAAATTCACAATGTTCTGAGAAGGATGGGATTTCATAACTTTTTGCTTCAGTTCCCTTTCTATAGTCAGCTAGCCTTGTGTCCAGGTTTATGTTTCTTTTCCTCAGAAACTGAGTGGGGAACTCTGGGATTTGAATTCCACACATCTCAAAGTTGTCAAATTTGAAAGATCTACACCTGTTGGTTTAGGATCCCTGAAACCTAAAGCAAGCTTTCTATTAAATTAAGATCCTGCATTTTAGGAAGGTTTAATTTCTATACAATTTGAAGAGAAGTTACTTCATATTTTTATTATGAAATGTGCCATGAGAATCTGTAACATGTCAATCTTCTTGTGACCATTTCAGTTGTCATGTTATAGCAGCTTATATCTACAATTGATGTGCAGGAGGTCAGAGGTCAAAAATAGTCACGATGCCAGCCAATGCTGTGTATTCAAAGCCCTGCTCCTTTTTGTGTGGAGCACATACATAATGCATGCAAAAAAATGGGTCATTAGCCTCCCCTCCAATTTGTACACAGATTAGACAAAATGTCAAGCTTTCTGCTAAAGTTTTAAATCTTTCAGAAACCTTTATTTACATGTTTAAGTTAAGTCTGGAAAGTTTGGAAGAGTTGTGTTATAAAGATTTAAACACAGAATGAAGAACACATTAATTACTATTTTGTTTCTTAATGTATGTTTTTATTAGAGAATTGACAGCATTTTTGCTTTACAGTTCTTTGAAGATAATCACAGAAACTACAGAAATTACATAATCCAGTAATTTTTTAATCAGGCAACAGATGATCTGATCCTTTAATCAAACTGACTTTTATATTAAATAGCTTAGGCTAGCTATTACTCTTGGAAACTATATTTTATTCTGCTTGGAGACATTGGAGTTAATATATGTTTATGCATCCATATACAGAATAAATATTTTATGATGCTGCTATGCAGTTATAATTCTCTTGTCATTAT
This sequence comes from Arizona elegans, assembly GCA_022577455.1. Taxonomy (NCBI): domain Eukaryota; kingdom Metazoa; phylum Chordata; class Lepidosauria; order Squamata; family Colubridae; genus Arizona; species Arizona elegans. Next base: position 22,482,673 of record JAKOOJ010000007.1, read on the forward strand.
CATCAATTTCTGGAGATGTCTTAGAAACCAAATAGAATACAATGTCCCGAACATCCAAAACAATCAATTTAAATAACATCAACATCAAAACAACAGAGGGGAAAATGCTGTTTTTGCAAATAGAGCTTTCTGATCATTTGCTCTGCCCCTTAGAAAAGCATATTGCAGTAGGACAAATCTGGCAATACCTACAATAAGTTTTGTTTATAAATTCTCTTCAGTGCCCTAATTAACATATATGAGCTATAATAATTGATTTTTTAGCTGATTATATGCCATCAAATGTTGTCAACTCTTAATTTAGTCTTTTTTATATTTAATTTTAGTCTTTCTTTCATTATGTTACTTGATGTTTATTACTTAGGGTTTGCAAATTCTTTGCGTTTTAGGTTACCAGGATAGTCTCATCAGGATAGCACAGCTTTTTCTTTCTTCCTCCAATTTTAAAACCATGTTCATCTTCTTCCAATCCACCTTTTCTTACTATATACAGTATTTGACATAAAGATAGAAAAAACAAAGGGAGAGCAGATAGCTTTGCTGCACTTCTTTCCCAACCTGGATACAGTCTATTTAGTCATGTTATATCCATGTCATGACTTCCTAATCTGTATACAAGTCTCTCATAAGGACAAAGAGATGTCCTGGAATCCCCATTTTTCTGAATATTTCCACTGTGATTGATCTAGTCAAAGGCCTTTCTACAATCAATGACTTATGTTTAATATTCTTTGGTTTCTAAATTATCTAGTGTGCATCAGCAATGTGTTATGTTCCTGAAGCTTTTCTAAAGTCAACTTAAACATCTGGCATCTCTTTGCCAATAGTGTATAAACATTATTCACAAGAGATGTCAATAGTTTATACACTTTGTTAAGTCTTCTTTTTGGAATATATATTGGAATGTAGATTGATTTCCTCCAGTTCATTGGTCAATATGTCATTCCCAGATTTGCTAGCACAGCTTGGTTAAAACTTTTGCTGATTTTTTTTTCCTGTGGCTTGCCATATTACATAACTTCCTGTAACTTTCCGCCTTTATAATGACTGGAATGCCAATCTAATTTTATATTCTAGTGTTTGTAATTAGGGAATAACTTCTGAATTATACATAAAAATGCATCCTCCTTAAAAAAATGCATATCCTCTACATTTGTTTGAATTTCTACTTCTTCACTTATGGAATGTTGGAGGGATGGGCTGGATATTAAGCCTTCCCTGTGATAGCTTTTTCCTTTAAGCTCTCTTTCCCGAGGAGATCCTTCTTCTCACCCTTATTGTTATTATGTTATATTTATTTATTTATTGTTGTTGTTTTGGACTGCTCAGAGTCAACAAAGAATGAAGGGGTATGCAAAATTAATAAATGAACTATTAGATGACTTGTTATATAGGCCTGTTCTGTTATTCCAAGGTCAGAGAAGTACTTTGCAAAGAAATGAAGTTATATCCTTCAGTGTTCATCTTCTTATTCAAAGGAAGGAATTCAAAGGTAAACAAAGCATTGTACCGTTTACAACAACCTGAGTTTGTCCTTTTGCATTAAATCAGCCCCTTCTTTTGCTAAATGTCCCCCCCCCCTCCCAAAAACGCCAATAAAATAGCAAGGTTTAGAAAAATAATTGCTCTTTATCTTGTTGGAACAGAGTCAACTGTTTGCCCTCATTCGTGATTCTGACACACATTAGTGGAAGTATGATAAATTTCCTGGGGGATATGTTATTAAATCAATTTTTGTTTTTGTTTTTTTTTTGCCCTACACTCTTTAATAATCTAAATTAAATGATTGACATGAACATTCAAGACAGCCAATCTTTTAAATAATTTAAAAAGATGGAAATAATTACTCTGGGCTTGGAGTTGGGATATCTGGCCAACTCAGCAAGCTCTATTTCTAATGAAGTGAGCTGCTCCTCAGGAAATCTTATGCCCCTAATAAAGCTGGTTAGGCCTGAAGAGGCTATGAAACAGTGTCTGTTCTGTTGCATAAACTAACACAGCTCTTTATTGCTACTGCCATAGACTGAGTTATGTATCTAGCTGCTTAGTATTAAGCAGTTCCACTTAAATTATTCTGACTAGTCTAGTTTCTTATTTGGGAGTTAAATTCAGCATTACTGAGATCCAGATTTCACCTTATATGCTGCTGTGATACAATGAAATGGTTTGACAATATTCATTCATTTATTTATATCAGTTTATTTTGTGACCGTAATTTTGACCAACAAACATTGGATATAAAGCAAATAAAAGTCATCATCATCATCAGTAACACAGTAATAGTATGTATACAGTATATATATAACAAATCTGGCTCTTTTGGAAATGAGTGAAAAGGAATTTAATTTGAGGTTTAGCTCTATGCCAAAGGTTTCTGATGAAGATGAGAAAAGCTTATTAAAGTCTTGACTTTTTTTTTTTAATTGGGAAGGAATATAAATAGAAACAGAAACTAATAACATAGAATAAAGAGGAGAGGAGAGGAGAGGAGAGGAGAGGAGAGGAGAGGAGAGGAGAGGAGAAGAGAAGAGAAGAGAAGAGAAGAGAAGAGAAGAGAAGAGAAGAGAAGAGAAGAGAAGAGAAGAGAAGAGAAGAGAAGAGAAGAGAAGAGAAGAGAAGAGAAGAGCTTTATTTGGTCAAATATGATTAGATACATAGGGAATTTGCCTCCGGTGCAGAAGCTGTCAATGCACATGCAAAACCACACAGTAATAATAATTTTATAATGATACCAATAAGAGAAGGTAGTAGAAAAAAGGAGAAGGGTAACAGAAATACAGCCCTACTACATGGGTAAATATACTTATATCTGACACACTACTGTAGGAATTAGGTGTTCAGCAGAGTGATGGCACAAGAGGGGGGGTTGTCTTTGTGTCTAATTGTTTTAGCATGCAATGCCCTATAGCAGCATCCTGAAGGGAAGAGTTGAAACAGTTTATGTCCAGGATGTGAGGGGTCTGTAGATATTTTCTCAGCCCTCCTTTTGACTCAGGCAATATCTAGGCCTTCAATGGAAGGCAGACTGGTTGCAATTGTTGTTTCTGCAGTCCTAACTATCCATTCAAGTCTTTACCTGTTCTGTTTGGTTGCTTTACCAAAGCAGACAGTTTTAGAAGTACAAATGACAGACTCAATAATTGTTTTGTAGAACTGTATCAACAGCTCCTGAGACAGCCTGAACTTTCTGAATTGAGATACAGAGAATATTCTTTCTTGTATATTTTTAATGGTGGTTCAATATTAAGCTTCTATTTCAAATCCTGGGACATTATAAAATCCCAATACTCAAAGGATTCTACTGTTGATACTGTATTGTCATAGCAAGAAGTGGTAGAATAGGAGGACTCTTCCTAAAATCCACTCTCATCTCTACAGTTTTTAGCATGTTCAGCTCCAGATTGTTCCGGCTATACCACACGGCCAGTTGTTCAACCTGCTGCATATATGCAGACTCATCACTGTCTTGAATAAGACCAATGACTGTTGTATCATCTGCAAACTTCAGTACTTTAACTCATGGATGTTTACAGATGCAATCATTGGTATAAAGAGTAACGGAGAGAGCACACAGCCCTTTGTGGCACCTGTGCTAATTGTTTGGGTATTTGGTGTGATTTTTCCATAGCTTCACCTGCTGCTTTTGAATGTTGCTTCTATTTACCTGTTCTGTTTTGTTCACTTGTTGCTTCTGTTGAATAGGAAATGTTCAGGGTGTTTTGGTACATTTTGATAAGAGAAGACAAGGGATCAAGTATTGCATTTCAATTCCAGATTCAAAATGGATAATACAAGTAGAATTGATTTTAAAAAATAGAGTATTCCTCATAGCAGATATATATATATATATATATATATATATATATATATATATATATATATATATATATATATATATATATATATATATATATATATATAATATATATATTTTATATATATATATATATATATATATATATATATATATATATATATATATATATATATATATATATATATATAATATATTATATATATAGGCACTTGGCATCTTTTTTGTTTTTTCATCTCAGAATTCCTCTGTAAATCAAGAGAATATAGTGTACTTGTATTTTTTTTTTACTTTTCATAATAAATGGGGTGGTAAAAGTTACGCATCACCCTGCCCCCAATACATATGTGTGCTGCATTCACTACCAAACCTAAGAAGCCTTATTTGGTAGTGTAAGAATTTGGTGTGCCAGGTTTCAGCCACAACATTAATTTCATTTGTTAAAAAAAAAAGACCTGCCTTAAATAAATAATGTATTTATTATTAAAATTCAGAAAATGAGTTCCTTTAATAACCCACTTTAACATGATATATAAATCTAGCCTAGGAGTGTTTAAGACAAAAGAAAGATGAGGGATGATGGAAGAGATGTCAAGAAAATGAAAATAAATGTGGATCTATTACAAACTCACTCTTACATTCCCAAAACAAGTTTCTATCCTCTGAAACTCTAGTGTAAGCTGCAGAAAGATGTGAAAAGACAAGGAATATGTTTAGGGTCTGTTTCCAAAGGTACATATTTTTTCCAGGAGATTACTTATACTTGTACTGGTAATCTAATTTCTATTGTGTTAGTACTGACAGTTTAAATTATTTAACAAGATATATCGTTAGGAGGATATTCATAAAGTTAGACCTGTAGTTCTATAAATGTTTTGGTCTGCTGGATGGAAAAAGTGTGTGCTTTCAATAGGTTCATTCTGTTAACAGGTATTCTTTTAAATGGATTCTACTGTAATAAGATACAAGGTTTGGGTAATGAGATGGAAAATTGCTAACCACACATTAGGTAATTACAGTGTTTTTGTCCAAATCAATTTTGTCAGACAATAATAAATCTAAAGAATAGATGTCTAGTCTACATTTTATAGACATAAGCAGAATATTATTTTTGTGAAGCTATTTTTCAATTGGCTTCTTGGCCACCAGTATTGGCAAAAAATGTCAAAAGCTATTTTTTAATAACCTAAGAATATATAGAAAGACTAGGATAATAGGAAATAAAAATTCCAAAAGCTTAGAGTTCAGAGCATGTATCTGCTCTGAACTCTTTTACAATTATACTCACAATTGATACTTTCAAGATATGTCACAAGAGAAACAATTTCATTCAACCTCAACTGTGTTGCTTATATACAGATTTAGGAAGAAATGCCACTGACTTTTCTGAGATTAACTCAAGTTTACCTGAACTGAGCAATTTGCAGAAAATGCAAGATCACTTAACCAGGTCCCTGAAGAAGGTCTCCTTACCATTTCTTTTCTGCCAGTGGAATGACCAGCCATAGAACGGGTTTCTAAAGACTGGTTTTTACTATATGACACCCCAGTCACCAAAGCTAAGCCAAATTCTAAGAAATTAATAGAATAGAATAGAATAGAATAGAATAGAATAGAATAGAATAGAATAGAATAGAATAGAATAGAATAGAATAGAATTCTATTCTATTGGCCAAGTGTGATTGGACACACAAGGATTTTGTCTTGGTTCATACGCTCTCGGTGTACATAAAAAAAAGATACATTTGTCAAGAATCATAAGGTACAACACTTAATGATAGTCATAGGGTACAAATAAGCAATCAGATCATATTAGGAAACAGTCAATATAAATTGTAAGATTACAGTCATGCAGTCATAAATGGGAGGAGATGGGTGATAGGAACAATGAGAAGATTAATAGTAATGCAGACTGAATAACTAGTTTGACAGTGTTGAGGGAATTATTTGTTTAGCAGAGTGATGGCATTCGAGAAAAAACTGTTCCTGTGTCTAGTTGTTCTGGAGTGTAGTGCTCTATAGCGTCGTTTTGAGGGTAGGAGTTGAAACAGTTTATGTCCAGGATGCAAGGGGTCTGTAAATATTTTCACAGACTTCTTTTTGACGCATGCAGTATACAGGTCCTCAATGGAAGGCAGGTTGGTAATAATTGTTTTTTCTGCAGTTCTAATTATCCTCTGAAGTGTGTGTCTGTCTTGTTGGGTTGCAGAATTGTTTAACAAATGGAAAAAAATATACTTTAAAGTATCATTCTCCACTTTGCCACCCTTTGGATATTTTGAACAGTGGCTACCATCCATGCCAATGAGAATCCCAACATATCTGATGAGCTTCAAATTGAGTGATAGTATGTCAAAGCAATACCTCCAGTTCCTAAATTGTTCAGATGATTAGAAGATAGCGTAGCCAATGATATCTATAACTTTCATTTATTCATTAGCAAGTATGATGGCATTTTATGAATGCTTATAAATACATCTGCCGCATGTTCCATTGCACAGACTGCTTTAATATATTTTAGTCATATGAAAAGTTAAATCTGAGGATAAATGAATTCTTCAGTCAAGATTACCAAAGCTTTGCCAGTAACTTTAAGGAACAATGTTGTGCCTTCATCCAGCACAGAGCTTTACTATAGAATAGTTAGATGATCAAATGAAGCAGTCTTCAGAGAGTAGAATGAGTTCGTATAAGTGCCTTTTTGAATAATGGAGGCTACAAAAAAGCAGATTGTCCATATATTAGAGAAAAATTATTCACATAATAATTTGTGTATATATATTTATACTGTATATATATTGGATCTGGAAGTCTACTTAAGGAAATCACAACTACTTTGCACAAATGCATCATTAGTTAGCCATCCTAAAGTGACTTTGTTGGATGATAAGTTCACATTTTATGTGAACTTGACTATCAACAACAATAATAAAAATCAAGTTCCACCCATGTAGCCCAAGTTGCCATAATGATTAAGTTGCTCTAATATTCCTATATTTTGGTATTCAGTTATATTGCTGGAAACTATGCTGCCGCTGATGAGGAAGACATTAAATCAACTCATTAGACCTGCCCTATTATCTTGCATACATTATGTTGGGACTGGAAATATCTTCAGATAGAAATGTATACAATGGTATTAAATAACTTTACACTCAGGCTGTTTCTTCAAGGGTGAATTAACCATTTTAGTAGCTGATATTATTCTGTGCAAAAGAAATATCTGTCATAGCAAAGGCATTGCTGAAAACAGAAAGGAAGGCTTGAAATAGAAAGTTTAAAAAAAGTATGAAGCTTTTTTTAAATCTTTAGTAAGAAGTATTGTTCAGATTTAATTCTAGCCATGTCACCTCAATCAGAAACAAATGACTAAGTGTGTCCATCCATCTGCATAATAGCATACCCTTGTAAATGAAAAGCAAGAATACAGGCCTTAAGAGATCACATTTTATGTGATACTACAAATATTAAGTCCTCTGCAAATAATTCCTAACATATGAACAAAATTAAATTAGGCAGTCTGAAGCTGCAAGCTGGGAGACATTAATTCCTCTCCCTAATGTCTCCTTAATATATTCTTCTAATACATGATGGGGATTTATTTTTAAATAATGTTATTGCACTACCAGCTGACCTTCATGTCTGCTTCAATTTGCATAGAGAATGAAAGTACTGAAAAGGTATTTTCTTTCCTATGTCCAAGGAAAAATCCTTGAAGAATCCTGAAAAGCAAACTTTTGGATTTCTACTTTAAACAATAAATATGAGAGCTGATTCACATCCATTTGTAAATAATGTTTTTCAAACTTAGCAACTTTTAAGATTTGTGGACTTCAACTCCCGGAGTCAGCCTGCTGGCTGGGAATTCTGGTAATTGAAGATCATTAATCTTAAAGCTACCAAGTTTGAAAATAATGATTTAAATTGTTTATTTTAAGGCAGAGATGTGGAGCTACCAATTATCTCCCAAAGACTCGTAAAAGACATTCTAGTTTAGCATCATTTGGAAAGAGAAGCTGACAGTATAATTCCCCACCAATATTTTTCCTTTCAGTCTGGCTTTCTTTCTTACTAAATAATCTCTGGATTCTTCAAATTTCTCTACAGCATTTCTTTGCTCATGTTGATCTTTTGCATAAATGGATAGAGACAATCTAATATGACAGCATTCATTTTCTTCATTGTGCTAGGACAGTTAATTAGTCAGGTTTAGACATAAGATAGTAATTGTGGTAATTACTTTGTTCTTTGGTGTCCAGTTCTGTTATGAACAACTCTACAATGGTGGTGCATGAAAACCTTTTGATTCCTCTTTGGTTGCCTTTGATAGCCTTCTTTTTATATTTCTTTGGACTACAAGAATATTTTTTCCATTCCAAACAGCTTAAGTTATTGAATGAAGAAGCAACTAAGGAGTATGCCCATAAAACAAACTTTTCAGTGAAATGTCTTGTTTGGATCAAGGATTATATTCATTTTTCAATTGAATGAGGAATTTGAAAAAAAAAAAGAAAAGATAAAATTATAAAGCAAAAACTAAGCAGATCAATTCCAAAGTAAAATTTCAAATTATATTAATTTCATTCATAAATAAATATCATTTTAATACTTTCCATTTGTCAGATTTTCTCAGGTTGTCTGCCCCTGCTCATGATTTTAGCATTAAGATAGTCTTTTACTTTTCATAAATCTAAAAATACTCCATTCATGCTTTTGTGCGCAAAACCATTATGAGCAAACAGTTTCAGAAATATTCTAAAACTGGATATTTTCTTTAGTGAATTTGATACGTTTTAACTAATGTTTTCTTTGGTGTATTTTAATCCCACTTTTTTTAGAATTACATTTGACAAAAAAAGATATTTCCTACTCTAAGAAACCTGGTCACACCTTATTTATATGATTCATCTTCAAAAAGTTTCCAAAGCAAAAGATCCCCCTTCATCTCTTCTATCCAATACACACACACACATGAATAAATAATACTAAAATAATACTATATAAATACATACTGTCCCTTATTAAACCAAAGAATGGTTGTTTTTTCAGTTTTCAAATTTTATAGCTGGTTTAACATCCAAATGATCAAATTCAGACAAAAAGTAATCTTTTTTTCTAAAGATTACTGTTATTATTATTTTCTTTATATCAACAGTCAGCTTGCACATTTGCACATTTATTTATTTGGTAATTATTCAAATTTATATAGCCCCCCATCTGATGAGAAGTGACTTTGGGTGGCATACCATAGTTAATTTTTAAACAGTACATATATAAAAATATACCTTTGAAAACAGAAAAATCATCACGAGAAGTGGATATAATTCAAACTAAAAATATATACATACTCCAAGCAGAGAGAGTGTGAGTACATCCCTTAGTGGAGTCATTTAAACAAATTTTTGGTTCCTTGGGATCCCAGCCAGGACTGATGTCAAAACCAGGGCTTGACAGGTCCTGTTACTGTTAGATACTTGCTTCAGCACAGGGCCGGATTTTCCTATAGGCTAACTAGGCTTCAGCCTAGGGCCTCAAGATCAAGAGGGGCCTACACAGTGGTGGGATTCTGGGGGTTCTAGGGGGTTCGGCCGAACCCTTTGTTAAATTGCTGGCTCGCCCGCCCCTCGCCTCCCACCCGCGCGGCGCCAGCCTACCATAGCCAGGGGTGGGCAATTGTGGCTCTTTTACAACCTGTGGACTTCAACTTCCAGAATTCCTGAGACAGCTGTCCTGGGAGTTGAAGGCCACAGGTTGTAAAAGAGCCACAATTGCCCACCCCTTCCCTAGCCTGAGTTCCGCTGCCTGGGATCCACGTGGGCTGCCACGTGGTTCCCCACCGGCTCCGGACGCAAGAGAGCAGGATGGAGAAAGCAGCTTCTACGCCTTCACTCACCCTCACTCTCTGCTCTGTTGGATCGCCGGCCGTTCGCTTACCCCGCCCACTCCCCATCTATTGCTGCCTCCGATGGCTAGAGGAAAAAAAACTTCAAATTCTTGCCGCGGAGCTTCAAAGGGCCACCCTAGAGCCAGTGGTGCAAGCCGAACCCTTTGTTAAATTGCTGGCTTGCCCCGCCCCTCCGCACCACTATTTATTGCCAATAAATAGTGGTGGGCGAGGGGCAGGGGAGCCAGCAATTTAACAAAGGGTTCGGTGGTTTTTTTTTTTTTTTTTTTTGTAATTTTATTGGCCCATGGAGCTTCAGCATAGGCTAATTGGCCTCCTGGCTCTCAGCTAATTTGTCTCAGCTGTTTTGCTCAGGGCTCTTCTGCTTCCTTGCAAAGAGTGCTGATTTTTTTTCCCCTAGCTATGCTGAGAAACGAAAGTGAAACTGCTTTGCTGTTGCTGCAAGGTTGGAAAATTCGGCAGGCAGAATTCTTTTCTTTTTCCTCACCAAAGAAAGTAGGTTCAAACAATGGGAAATTTAGGGAAAAAGAGGAGAGTTCAGGATTTTAAAACACAAAAGAAAAAAAGCTCTATTTAACTAGGGGATTGTAATAATTGAGATACTATTAATTGTATATTTCTGAAAGCAGAAATGGTTAAGTTGTGGTTTGGAGGAATATATGGGGGAAATTATTTGGTTTATTATTATTGGTAAATATAATTAATGGATTTGTAAGAAATTGGATTGCATGGAAATAATTGGAATATTCATGTTCATATTGATTAATATACAAAAAAGGTAGTTATATAACTAATTGATTTATATTAAAATGTTGAATTTATATTAAACAACTAATATTACATAATTAACCAATGTGAGGATGGATATAAAAATAGATGACAATGGGAAGGGGTATAATATAGAATAGAAGGGAAAAATTGAATTTGATTAAGATTAGAGATGAGGATGAAGGGTAATATTGGTTTTTTACAAAAATAGATGAGGAATAAATATGGCAAAAAAGAAATATAGAAGTTGTAAATTTAATTGAAATGACTAAACACTGTTTAAATTTGTGAACCGGCCAAATACTCTGTTCAAAGAAAATACATTGTATGTTTGTATGTGTGTTTCTAATTATTGTTATTTATTCATGTTTGTTCTCTTTTATTCTTTAAAGTTTAACAATTCATTCTTTATCTTAATATCTTTATATTTGTTTGGGGTTGGCTTTCTTCCCTTTCATCTTTTTTATTGTACAGCAATCTTTCTCCTCAAGCCTACCACCTCTCTCTTTTCTTTCCTTCTTACTTTCTCTTCCTTCCCCTCTTCTTCTCCTCCCTACTTCCTCTTCCTTTCTCCTTCTCCTCCTCTCTTCCTCCCTCTCTTACCCTCCCTCCTACTCTAATTTCCCTTCCCTTCCTTCATCCCTCTCTATTGCTGTATCCTTTTATGCATATGGATTACTCAGAGGGCTGAAAAAGTTATTTTTGACTGGTCCTCGCACTTTTGACCAGTCCTCGAACTTATGACTGTCCTCACATTTTACGTTTTTTCCCTATCTTGTCACCATGGTGAAGAGAAGCAGTTGTGAAATGAGTGACATGGTTGTTAAGAAAGCTGCACGGGCATAAGTGTGAGGACCGGTCAAAGTGCGAGGCCCAGTCAGAAATGACTTTTTTCAGCCCTCTGAAAAAAGTCTATGCACATAGCCATGCCCACCTGGTCACATGACGAGCTACCCACGCCTACACAGTCACGTGACCAGCTAGCCACGCCCTCCCAGTCACATGATTGCCAAGCCACACACCCCAACTAAGCCACGCCCACAGAACCTGTTGTTAAAAAAATTGAATCCCACCACTGGTGAAAGGGCCTCATAAGTGGAATAGCCTAGGGCCTGTTTTCATCTAAATCCGGCCCTGCTTCAGCAGTAAACTTTATGTGTTGAGAAATCTCAAAGAGACTATTTTACCTAACAAAATAATATAAAAACCAAAACACTCAAATGAGATTTCCCATGAGTAGAAAATTACCTATGAATAGTGTCAGGAAGCAGCATAATTAGATCAATAAAAATATAAGGTAGAGCAAAAATAATGTGATAAACTGAACAGATGGACTGTCAGTGAATGCATTTCATGTGCCATTATCAGCAGGGATGTGAAGAAATAAACCTGAGAATAATAAAAAACAGAATCATGATGCTCAGAAATATTTTTTTTTAATTATTAGTGAAGGAAATGAGCTTGAACACAAGGTGGACATAAGTGGGCACACTGACAATTATTGCATTTTTGTTTGAGGAAAAAAGCTAAAAACAAAAATGTTTCTCAGCATTATTAATGAAAGCTCTGATGGATTACATTAATTTTCAAACTCGACAACTTTAATATGTGTGGACTTCGACTCCCAGAATTCCACAGCCAATATGCTAACTAAGCAAAGGCCTATTTCATTCCAAAAGGAAGCAATCTTGAAGAACTCTTCAATTTCACCAATATTTTATTCATTTATACACAAAATAATTTCTACTGAATAATTTTTATCTGTATCAGGAGAGCAACTGGCAATCTACTGTATGTGCTGCCTGCCCCTTCTAACTGCAGCACCCACAATCTTGCAGCGCTGAATTTTGGCAACAAATGGCTGACCAAAAGATCATAACTGAATATTGTGAGATTCTGTAAGATACTCCCTTCCAGTTTGATGAGACAGCATTTACAGTATGAGCACCAGGTTTGATTTACAAACCAGCTACATAAAATTATCATGTTATCCAGTTCACAATAAACCAGTTTGCTAATGAGGATGCTTAACGTAGCTCCCCACAATTTATTAATGAATTTACCTCATCAAAATATAAGGATCTGGCAAAACTTTTCAGGAGAACTCCATGTTGATCTCTCGCAATAATGGCATTATTTTCCAAGTGCTTGTACAATCAGCTCTAAATATCATCCCAGATACCAAAATCAAACTGAGTATAACTTCTTTAATCCCACCCTTCCCCCCCCCCCCCACCACCACCTGGAGACAAGACTACATTTGGCTACCTCCAATTATCTGGTGCCTCATTCATTTTCCAGGATGTTTCAATGGATAATGCATAAAGTTTCAACCTGAAAATCAATAAATTCTGTCAATACCATAAGATGAAATTTATCGTATCCTGGAGAGCTCATTAAATAAGTATATGCTATGCTTTTGCCATTTTCAAGATTCAGTCTTTGTGGGGCAGAAATCCTCTTGTTGGAGAAAACTGAATTAAAATAGGGATTGGATAATGCTGCTTTTTCTTTATTACCTGTGAAAAGTTTACAACTTTATTAAGCAGTGCTTCTCTCTTTTTCCCAATTTGAATGTATTTGAAGAGGTCCTTTTTGTTGCTCCTAATATCTTTCCCCAACTTTAATTCGCTCAAAACTTTAGCCTTAATTCCATCTCTACAATTCTATGCTAATTCATTATACTCTTCCTTGACCGCTCTCATTCCACTTACTTTTGTTTTTAAAGATTCACTAAGATTTTTATATTGGCACATTGGCTTTTTCTACCCAATCTTTCTTTTTCTTCATTTGTATTGCTTGCAATTATATTTTTAATATTTCTGGAAAGGGACAGGAAAGTTGCAAATGATGATCAAGTGATTGTGGGGCACTGCAATCAATCATTTGAATCTTAAAAAGCTGTACGATTTATCACAGGAACATATCCTGTGTTTACAAGAAACATTCATTATTTAATTCAATATGGAAGTGAACTACAGTATAAGTAGATAATTACATCATCTACAAATAAATATATTAAATGTTTTGATTTTACTTTAATACCTTGAATATTCATAACTTAAGTTTAACATTTTAATAAGCCAAGCAAAACAATAGGTAGCAGGCATTTTTATGAAATATAAAAGTGAAATTATGTTCATGTCATATTTTCAATATCAAATATTTAGAAATTTGCTTTACTTTCATCATTGAGCAGCAAAAAATGCCACCTGCATTTGCCATTACTTTCCCAGATGTCCAAATTGTGCTAATTTATTAGGAAGACATTAGTAATGCTTAAATTTTGCAAGGGGATGGAGAAAAGAGCAAGATTCATGCAGAGTGGGGCACCATTGTATTACCTAGCATTAGAACTGACATTGATAGTGCTGCTAAACTAAATTGTGCTTTCTGAAAAAAATGGTAAGCCAATTACTTGCACTAAATTTACCATCAAATCAGACGAAAGAAAGATAAAATAAGTTTCAAAGTGTCTAATATATATTTCTCAGCTCAATTCATCTCCTTTTATATTAGAAGATTCTGCAGTGATTGGACACACTGCATGGGGTCAAAAGTTGACAACCACCTTGCAAGAAAATTAAATATATCTAGCAATGTTTTAGACATAGCATTCATATTGTTTAGAAAAGGTACTCGAAAATGTTGGTATTTTTTCCCTTTAAAAGTGAGGTGTACTTGACTGCAATATTGCTAAATTTCCAATGTATTATTTTGAGCACAAATACATACATATCACTATAATAATATCATCATCATATTTATTTAACAACCCCATAATCCCTTGCACGGTGCAATCTGGGCAACTGAATGAAGCTAGCAGAGTGTTTTAATGGCCGGATGCCCTTCCTCTCGCCAATGAGGAGTTTTGTTCAGCAGATAAATTCTCAGTGTGCCTAGACAGAGAAATATCTGCCTCTATCTAGAATTGAACTCACAGCCTCCTGATTGTGAATCTAGAGCTCTAGGCCACCGCACCACTCCATATCACTATAATAATATGACTTTTTAAATGAATATATTGGCATGACTGCTAAAGAACATAAGTGCCAGGATCACCAGGTATATCTTCTGTAGTGTGGAATTGGAATTCCAGTTAGGAAGCTGGGAATTCTTCAAGTAATATCTTAAGATATCGCATATGACCAGCAATATGGGAGTGTTTTTAGTAAATCCATGTTGATCATAGCCAAAATATTTAGCTTTTGTAAAAAATGATTTAATGTGGCTCTTATTCTGTTATTATATAGATGATTTTGCAAGGTCTTTTCCACAATCTATGGATTTTTATAATTAAATCTCTATATTTTATCATTTTTTCCAATCCTTTTTTCAATTCTTCGGGCCCTGACTACTGTCACTTCAACAAAAATTACTATTTCCAATTAATGCTACATTTAATATTTAATAGGTAGATGTCAATCATTTTGCATATTAAAACATAAAATTCTGCCTATTAGAAAAAATCTCATATTTTTGAGCACATACTTTTCATCATTTTTTTCCCAATATTGTAAATTATTTTTGTACATATGCTAATGGAACATAATGAGAACTCTGTCATGATGTTTATAAATCTGAATAATTTTGTTGTATTCACTAATCCATGGTTTCATCTTTTACTTTACAAATCCTGCATTTGCTGCTTTTTAATATCTGTTAAATCCCTGACTTCATCATGTTTGTTATTGATCTGCAAAAGTTATTCCTTTGGTTTGCTTTTTGATCATGCTAGTTTGTGGCCAGTTCCTGGCCTTATCCATTTTATCTTCAGTTTCTTTTATATTTTGGGCATATAATGGTTTATTTCTCCAATTTTCTAAATGGCTTTCCAACAATTCACTTTTATAATGATTTTTGGTTTCTGCAAAATTCGGGATGTTTTCTTTGCAAATTGCAAGGAACATTTTTTCTTGCTTACTTTGTTCTTTTTCCTTCAACTGTGTGTGTTGCCTGCACACAAAATAAGAGCTTCATTTTTTTAGGTTAAGTATAGTCAATCAACATCATTTGGCAATGCTTGCAATGCATTGCAAATATTCCTAGATATACATTGTTTCTCTCTATGGGCAAAGATTTTATAAGATTCTTATTGTGAAATTGTATACCTTCATTATCTTCCACTTTGCCTTTTTTATGCTGAGCATTAGACATTTGTCAAACTCAAATTCTATTTTGATATCATAGTTATGCAGTGTTACAGTATTAAGTCAAGATACATTTTCAAGTTTTGATTTGCCATATTCAAATCACCCACATATAATAGGTGGAATATTTTTGTACTTTGGGTGTCGAGCCCCAGCCGGGGCTCGCCACTCACGAGACTGGAGGGGAGGAGGTTACCAGCTGTTTGAAAGGTCCACATGAAAGGCGGCTTGTCACACGGTCTCGGGGCGTCGCAGCACAGCACAGAGGACAGCGTGGAGCAGAGACTGAGGGTGCGGCGCTCTCCTATGACATCAGGGAAGTGCCGGCTTTTTCACCACCGAACTGCTGTTGGGAGGGGTTTTGCCTTTAACTGCCGGATGGTGGTTAGAGTGGGGAAATATGTATAAATAGCGCCACACAGTGGCTGCGTGTAGCGCTGATTTTACACTTATGATCCAGCTTGTTCTTTTCTGCTGGCTGTGTTGTTGAAACGACCAAAAGTAAAAAGCATTGCAAATCGCTCTTTTGTCTGGTTCTTTTGTTGCAATCCGGGCTGGCTGGGTGACGAGCCGAGAGAAAGTCAGCGCAACCCTCTTCTTTCTAAATTTTTGACTGACGGTTGGAGCATGGCTGAAGGGATGGTGCCAGGAGGGTTAGAGTCAGAGCTGGCGTTTGAGGCTACCGCAGAGGAGGTGCTTGCAGAGGTGGAGGCACCGCAGGAGACCATAGAGCAACCAGCTGTTAGACCCAAACTATGCATACCATGTGGGGATAATGGTTGTGGGACAGATGGCACGCAGGGTCAGGACCCTGGCTGCCTTGGACAGTCAACTGGTGGAGACTGGTGGCCTAGC
The DNA here is from genome assembly GCA_022577455.1 of Arizona elegans. Taxonomy (NCBI): domain Eukaryota; kingdom Metazoa; phylum Chordata; class Lepidosauria; order Squamata; family Colubridae; genus Arizona; species Arizona elegans. Next base: position 22,499,165 of record JAKOOJ010000007.1, read on the forward strand.
TCTACCCTCGTAGGCCCCAAGATGCCAACCCCTCCCCCCATGGGTCCGTCTTTCCGGGGCTGGAGGGAGCCCCGTTGGAAAGATGAGGAAGAGGGGGACTGGGGTTTTGCTGCTACCGGAACTGGACCCAGTACTATGGATACCCTTCGGGACCGCTTTGGGGAGGGGAGTTTCTGTGATGCCCATGCCTGGCAGCCGTGGGCCACTGGGCTGGACACATCACAAAGCATGTCCTGGCAGCAGACTGGGTTGCCCAGTTCGAGTTCACGTTTTCGCATTGCTAGTTCTAAGTTCTGGAGGGAACAGGAACCAGGTCAAGTGGATGACCATGGGGGATCCTGGGACCAGAGTTCGCCTGTGGGAGAGAGCGTTGGTTGGGCCCCAGAACAGCAACCACAGAGGACGGAGGTCGGGGCTGAAAGGAGGACACAGCGATCAGTGATGGATCAACCTCGGCCAGAGAGGAGGATAGGAGGTGAGCGGAGGAGTGCTGGAGCGAGCAGAATCCCGGATCTGGTACCAGTATGGGGCCCCACACCGGGGATGTGGGGTCCTCAGCCCACCTGGGATCCCCCTGCATTGCAAGCCACATTTGATGGAAGCCCAGACCGAGTGGCGTTGTTCTTGAGCCAGTTGATAAGCTATCTAGACCAATATGGGCATTGGTACCCCTCCCAATGGGCCATGGTTGTGACCATTACAGCGGTGTTAACTGGCGACGCTGCTGATTGGGTGGCCAGCTTGCATCGGAACCACTCTAGACAACTTGTGGATGTAGGACAGTTTTTGGAGGCCCTTCGCTCCACTTTCGAGGACGAGTCCAGTGTGCAAGTGGCGGAAGGTGATCTAGTTGCACTCAAACAAAGGGGTGGCCCTGCAAAGGACTATGTACAAAACTTCCGGAAGCTTGCCAGTCGTTTGCCAGAATGAATGTTGGTGCAGCAATTTCGTATGGGGTTGGACTGAGAGCTGAGACAGGCCTGTGTGTACCAGGGTCTGGCTCCGCAGTTGGCTGTTTGGTTCAAGGCAGCGATAGAGTTGGATGTGGGCCTCCAAGAGTTTTGTGCCAAACCAGAAGCCACCCTTGGACAATGGCGGTCCATGGTAGAGAGGCCGCTGGAAAAACCCCCAACAGTACGGGATCCTCCTGGGGGTTTTATGCCACCTGGTCGGTCCCAGGACAGAGCCCAGAGGCTGATCTTTCATTGTTATAGGTGTAATCAGGTGGGTCACAAAGTGGCCGATTGCCCCATGCCGCCACCATGACCACAGTCCCAAAAACAAACTGCTGGAGCCCCCATGAGAGGACGTCCGAGACAACCAACAGAGCGAACACAGGCGCTCCAAGGCCCGAAAGTGACTGTAAACACCCAGACTCGAGACGTCAACCCAACATCAGCGGTGGAGAGGTTTCCAGTGGTGTCGGGAGACTGTGACAACAAGGAGCCAGAGGACCCAATGGTGAGCAACCCTGTTTATCCCTGTGTTATTCCGGTGGTATTGATGAACCCACGTTGTCCTACTGGTCTCCAGTATGGGACTTTGATCGATACTGGGTGTACCCAGTGCCTTATCTGTAAGGCTACAGTGGATGCTCTAGGTCTGAGAGTGAGAAGACTAAGAGTCCCGGTCAAGTTCGAACAAATGGACGGCATGTTGTTGGAGGGGCACCCGCCACCCATGTGACAGAGATGACGTCATTGGAGATAGGAGGTCACCAAGATTTTTCGTTGGGCCCTGAAAATCCATTTATTTCAACTAGCTGGGCTGGCTTGAGTTAAATTTTAAATTGATTTTAAATTGGGTTGTTTTAATTTATGGCCAAAATATTTAATTATTTTAAACTGCTTTTAAATTTTGTATGTATTGTTTTTTACTTTGGCTGTTCACCGCCCTGAGTCCTATTTGGAGAAGGGCGGTATAGAAATAAGAACAAATAAGAAACCATTCATTTTATTGTGATTGAGACGATGATCGGACCGCTCATATTGGGACTGACATGGTTAGACAAATGGCAGCCTAACATTTGGTGGGAGGGGTTTTTTCGGAAGCTCAGAATACCACTCGATTTGGAATCGACCACCCCGAGCCCTATCCCATCTACGCCCCTGGTAGCAGGGAACAAGAACAGTAGCAGTGTCTCGACAGAGTCTTCAAATACTAAAGGATTTCCTAGTGTGTACGAGGACCTGGCAGCCGTGTTTAGCGAGGAGGAGTGCAAGGTATTGCCTCCCCATTGGTCCACCGACTGTGCGATCGAGCTTGTACCTGGAGCCAAATTGCCCAAACCGCGAATGTATGCCATGACACAACCGGAATTAGCTGAGTTGAGACGGTACATAGATAAGAACTTGGCCAGAGGTTTCATCACCCCCAGTAGGTCCCGTATGGCAGCACCTGTTCTCTTCCGGGAGAAGAAGGACGGCGGGTTGCGTCTCTGCATTGACTTCCGGGGTTTGAACGAAGCGTGTGTGGAACATTTGTATCCTCTCCCTTTGATGAAAGATCTTCTAGCCACATTATCAACTGGTTGCGTCTTTACAAAGCTCGATTTACCAGAAACCTATTATCGTGTTCGCATTAAACCGGGGGATAAATGGAAGACCACTTTCAACTGTCCTCTGGGTAGTTATCAGTTCCGGGTAATGCCGTTCGGCCTCCAGGGTGCACCGGCTGTGTTCATGCAGCTGATTAATGAGGTGCTGCATGACCATTTATACAGAGGGGTTTTGGTGTACCTGGATGATATCCTAATCTATACCCGCGACATGGAAGAACATACCGCTTTGGTACGCGAGGCCTTGAAAAAACTACTGGCTGCTAAATTGTTCGTAAAACTCTCTAAGTGTGAGTTTCACAAAACAAAAATCGACTACTTAGGATATAGGATATCAGGCGATGGTGTAGAAATGGATCCGCGAAAAATACAAGCGATAGTGGATTGGGTTTCTTGGGTTTGCAAATTTTTATCGTCAGTTTATCCCCGCCTTCGCCAGTATTGCTCTACCATTGACAGACCTTTTACGGACTAAACCAGCCACGGCAAAATCAAGGCCAGATCAAGTGTTGAACTGGACCACGGAGTGTCAAGTTGCTTTCGACCAATTGAAACACATGTTTACAAGGGAACCGATTCTTAAGCATCCTGACCTTCGGGGGAGTACATCGTTCAGGTGGATGCTAGTGATGTCGCTGTGGGGGCGGTGCTACTGCAAAAGGATGAACAGGGCTGTGTACAACCATGTGCCTATACCTCCCGCAAATTGAGTCCCACAGAGAGGAGGTGGGCAATTTGGGAGAAAGAGGCATTCGCTGTCCGATGGGTGCTGATGACATGGCGACATTTCCTCGAAGGGGCAACTCTCCCGTTTGAGGTGTGGACAGATCATAAAAATCTAGAGGCTTTGCAAACACCAAGACGGTTATCCCCAAACAGCTAAGATGTGCGCTATACTTCCGTCAGTTTTCGTTCTGACTGAAATACGTCCCGGCAGGAAGGAACTTCCTGGCAGATGCTCTGTCCCGTATGCCACAATACAATAGCAGACGAGAAGATGTAGTAGAGGCTCTTATACCGCCCGGTCACTCTGTTCAGACTCTATCAGCAGCAATTCGATCAGAACCATCTTTTCTAACTGAGCTGAAAACAGCCGTCCAACAAGATCCATGGTTAGCACAGAAACAGGCCTTGATAACCGTGCGGGATGGCTTAGGGTGGAATGGAGACTGGTTATACGTTCCGGAAAGTCTTTGGGCGACTGTTCTTCATCGATGTCACAATTCCAAACTAGCAAGACATTTCGGGTTTTTAAAAACGCTTCACTTAATCAGACGGCAATTTTGGTGGCCACGGGTGTGAGGTGACATCGACCAATATGTAAAAGGATATCCCATATGTCCAGCAGCCAAACCATGGTCCGGAAAACCGATTGGGTTATTACAACCAGTGGCTGACCCCAGCTGACCATGGGAGGAGGTCGCTATGGATTTCATAGTAGACCTCCATACCAGCAATGGTTACACTGTCATATGGATGGTAGTGGACTTATTTTCAAAGCAAGCCCATTTTATACCTAGTTGTGGTTTGCCCTCTGCCCGACGGTTGACAGAGCTGTTCATTCATCACGTATATCAGTTGCACGGGGTCCCCAAGTGAATTATATCGGATCAGGGTGTTCAGTTCACTGCAAAGTTTTGGAAGTCTTTCATACACAGGATAGGATCCACCCAGGGGTTGAGTTCAGCATTTCATACTAGCACCAACGGAGCTGCAGAACATGCTAACGCCGCTGTAGAACGCTATCTCCGTTGCTATGTGTCATACCAACAAACCGATTGGTCCGATCTTATCCCTTTCACAGAGGTTGCGTACAACAACATCACCCACCATAGTACAGGGCTTTCCCCCTTCCAGATAGTCTATGGTAGAGAGTTCCCAGCCATACCAGAAGTAGAACCTCCCTCGACGAATATAGATACGCCATCTGGATGGGCAGACAAGATCCACCGAATCTGGCCAGGTGTTAAGTCCGCTTTACAAAAAGTGGCGGGGGAATATAAGGCGTATGTGGATAAGAAAAGAGCAGACCCAAAACCATTTGCAGCGGGGGACCAAGTTTATCTATCGACCAAATATTTAAAGTTATGAATCCCAAGCAGGAAACTAGGTCCGAAATATATCGGCCCATTTCCTATAACACGCATTATCAACCCTGTTACTGTGGTACTTAAATTACCCTCACTATTAGGTAAGATACACCCGGTCTTCCATAGTAGCTTATTAAAACCCGTTACTGTGGATAGGAATACTGGTTCAGCCGGACCACCAGGACCGGTCCATACAGATCAGTATGAAATAGATAAGTCTTAGATTCCAAACTCTGTAGGGGCCGACTACACTACCTAGTGCGCTGGAAAGGTTATCCTTCAGCACAGGCCTCCTGGGTGGCAGCACCTGATGTTCATGCCACCCGTTTAATTAACCGATTTCACCGCAAGTATCCAGATAGGCCAGGACCATCAGGAACGGTATCCGCTGTAACTAACATGTCTGTTTTGCCTTCCTCAGGTGGACTCCTGGTAGAGGAGGAGCCGCCTGTCGAGCCCCAGACGGGTCTCGCCACTCACGGGACTGGAGGGGAGGAGGTTACCAGCTGTTCGAAAGGTTCACATGAAAGGCGGCTTGTCACACGGACTCAGGGTGTCGCAGCACAGCACAGAGGACGGCGTGGAGCACAGACTGAGGGCGCGGTGCTCTCCTATGACATCAGGGAAGCGCCGGCTTTTTCACCACCAAACTGCTGTTGGGAGGGGTTTTGCCTTTAACTGCCAGATGGTGGTTAGAGTGGGGAAATATGTATAAATAGCGCCACACAGTGGCTGCGTGTAGCGCTGACTTTACACTTATGATCCGGTTTGTTCTTTTCTACTGGCTGTGTTGCTGAAACGACCAAAAGTAAAAAGCATTGCAAATCTCTCTTTCATCTGGTTCTTTTGTTGCAATCCGGGCTGGCTAGGTGACGAGCCGAGATGGGTGTACAAATTCAAGGGGGTTTTTTTATTTAAGATATCAGTAACAAGAAACAATAAATACCCTTGGAATATTTATCTTCTAATGTTTACATTTCCAATGTCTTCACCATTTACTATTAAAGTTATTTTTTACTTTTCTTTTTGATAGATTCAAAAAGAATCTGGATGTTCACAGTAGTATTGCCAAATATTTTGAAACATTTCTAGGCTTATGTAGAGAATCAAACAACTTTTTATGATCAGTCCAAGCTTTCTTTTTCTTCACTTCTTTAATATTTTATCAGTCAGCAATTTATCTTTTGTTTCTTGTGAATTCTGGCACTTACCTTTTTGTTCAAGAAAATAAAGTGAATATTTGAATATGTAGTTTGGAAAAACAGTTGCTGAAATGCCAGTTAGTAGCTTTGTTGGCAATCAAGTAATTGGTTTGTAGTTGCATGCAATTACACCCATGTCTCTGTCATCCATTCTTCAACTTTCCAAATGGTAACATTTAATTTAATTTATAATTTAATTTAATTTAATTTATTGCTTTCCTGGAGAATAATCAGATGTATGCCCCATTTCATAATATTCTTTGTTTGCTTTTGAATAGTTTCTGATGTTATAATCATATCATCCATTTTGACAAAGCCAATGGTTTTCTCAATCTCTTTTATCCATTTTGCATCTATGTTGTATGCTTTTGGATTACCCTGGGTATCACTTTAAAATTCTATTTTTTCATCTTTATCGAAAGAAGCATTTATGTCTCTAGTATTTACCAGAAATGCTTTATAAAACAAAAGCTACCATGTTTCCCCAAAGATAAGACCTATCCTGAAAATAAGCCTGGCTTGATTATTATGTGTGCACCTAATATAAGCCCTACCCACCCCCCCAAAAAAGAAGCCCTAGTTAAGACCCAGCCCACTCTATCCCACTGTCCAGTTGTATGAGGTGGGGCAAGGCACATGCATAAAAATCAAGCTAGGACAGAGATGGGGGTGGAGCAGTTCCATGTGCCCTGCATCTGCTTACCTTAAGACTGCCACAGCCAAGCCTCCCTCCCCCTGACACCTGTCATGCCATTGCTTGACTTCTGCGGCTGCTCAGGCCACTCAGGCCAGATGCTACATAGTGCATTGCACTGGTGCCGCCATATGGCTCGTCGTGCCAGTCCCATCACTTGCAGAAGGATGTCACATAACACATCATGCCACACATCATGTTGTTCATGCAATGGCACAATGCAAGACATGGCCTCCTGTCATAGGCGGCACTGGCAAAACGAGCCAGGCAGCATCCATGTGCCATGTGACATGTGGCATCTTGCCACAAGCGGCCACAAAGAAGTTGGGCCACAGAGCAACAGGGTGTGGCGGTCTGGATGCGGTAGTCCTATAGTAAGTGGGTAGGACATCCCCTAAAAATAAGACCTGGTGCTTATTTTGGGACCCAAAAGTAAATAAGACCAAGTCTTATTTTTGGGGCAACACAGTAGTTTGTTCAAAATGCTGATTTTGTCAAAAATTATTGATAATGTAAATATTCTAATTTTATATCCCTTGATTTTCTTTGAAATACCTCTGACTCATTTTTTAATTCTCTTGATCTTATTATTTTCAAATTTCTTTCCTTCAAATTGCTGATACCAGGTTGAAATTTATTGATATTTCTTTCTAACTGATTTTTCCATTTTGATATTTGATTTTGTTGCTTTGGTTTTACAGCATTTATGTTTCTCCACCAAGACCTGTCAGATATGGTCATACCTGTCAGTAGCTAAGCTACCATCAGCTTACCTTCTGGAGTTATTGAGACACTCATCCCCTTACTATGATGAGGTGATGGTTTATGAAAGCATTATTTATTTAACTCTCTGTCTCTCTTCATCTCTTAGTTACTTGTTTCCAGGAAAAAAAAATGAAAGCTCACAGTTCTTCAGTACAAATCCAATTCTGTCTACACAGAATGTTATTCATTTCACCAATATAAAGTAGTTCTAGCCTGAGAGAATAGTTAACTTACTACTGGTATAAAATAAGTGAAAATCACAAAAACCTTTGTAATCTTAGCATCCTAACCAGGACACCACAGTAGTTGGATATGAAATTTTCAAAACTATTATGAGTAAAATATTGCATCCTTTAAAAGTACACACCCATATCATAAATTATTTTTGTCCATTTTATTGGAGTTTTAAAGACCAAAATGGAAACTACCACCATTCCTCTAAAAAAAAGGGGTTTGCCATCCCAAACAGAAAAATAACCAAACACATCCCACTTGCCTCTTGTTGTATCACAATTCTACTGGCCACAGACTTTCAGCCTTCAGGCAAGAAGCAGATGAAATATGTTCTTTGTGTCAAAAAAGATTCCTTGGCCTAAGAACTGTCAGAATAGTTTCTTTTTTTAGACTGGTACATCTTTTGTACTAGCAAAGTTGTACGATTTTATCTTACCCAACAGGAAAAATATGTTGATGTTCATGACAGTTTGTCAAGCTGTACCAGTCTTCTTGTAGCTCTACCAGTTTTCTTATTCTACTCAGTTTTGAAGGTGGCAAATGCATCATTATAAAAAAAAGAGAGGGAAGGGGAAAACAATGTGTCATAACCTTTAAATTTATTGCTGAAATATTCTTTTTTTGCTTGGAATTTTATTCAATTTGTATTTGAATAAAACTTAGCAAAGCTCTGTAAATATTTAATATAATAATTGCCAAAGCACAGTACAATCCTATGCTTCTTCTATCTCATATGTCCACATAATCATGCCATTGTAAACCACAATGACTATTTAGGGGACCAAAAGTAACGAGCAATGGCTAAATATTAACTTAGTTTTCTTGGTGCCTTAAATTTCAGTGATGGAACAACTATATTTATTTGTGCTTTTTCTGATGACAGACGGAATCATGGCCATTCTTCCAAGAAGTTTTAGACTATAGACTATAAGCTCATAATATCCAATATTTTTGGCCTGGCTGACAGCAATCAATGAGAATTGGACATCAAATCATCTGCTGGCTCTGGCATTCATGAATAGTGATCTACCCAAATCACTTTCATGAAACATACTATGCTAACATGTCATGCTGTAATTGAAGAGTCCAAGCTAGTTTGTTTGTTTGTTGTTTACATAATTTTAAGATGTCCTACCATAATTTCAAGATGTCATACACTTAAAATGTGATGAATCACTGCTTCCTTTGTCATCTCTGCCATGTTCTTCTTCCAATGGTTCCCTGAGAGAAGTTTTTCTTTCAAGTTATACACTGGGCATGTTGGCAACAGAGTCTGCCTGGCCAGCATAATAAAACTGGTTCCAGGGCCAATTTTGTCACAGTGATTCACACCAAGGAAGGCTTTCAAAGTAAGACTCCAGAAGATCAGGAACAATACACTCCTTTAAGCACTTAACTGGCCCATTAAGGTATTATTGCTCTGGAGAAAGGAGGATTCCTGTGGGTATCTTTGTAGCTTTTATCCCATTTTGAAATAACATTTCTGGTTTCACTTCTTGTCCAAGAAGCTTCTTCAGCTCTTCAGCTTTGTCTTCAAAGAAAAAACAGAAAGTCCAGTTTCCTCTTGAAAGAGCATTTTTGGGACAACTATGACCTGGATGACTGAGAATCTCTATAGCCATATGTATATATATATATATATATATATATATATATATATATATATATATATATATATATATATATATATATATATATATACATACATACATACATACATATATATATATATATATATATGCATATTCTTTCTAGCCAGGTTTTACCTACGTAAGCTAGGTTGTTCTGCAGCTCTGACTGTGTGAAATCTCATTCACCAGCCTCAGAGCTCCTCCTCTGCTGACAAACTGCAACTCTGCGTTGCTCTCTGGGAGACTCAGATAGCTATTTCTGCCTTATAAGGCTTCGTCAGTGAGCCACACCCACTTCTCAGATATTCCCCCTGTAAAGGTACAATGTGTCTTTTTCTGTTTTTCATAGGCTTTTATGTGCATATTCTTTCTAGCCAGGTTTTACCTACGTAAGCTAGGTTGTTCTGCAGCTCTGACTGTGTGAAATCTCATTCACCAGCCTCAGAGCTCCTCCTCTGCTGACAAACTGCAACTCTGCGTTGCTCTCTGGGAGACTCAGATAGCTATTTCTGCCTTATAAGGCTTCGTCAGTGAGCCACACCCACTTCTCAGATATTCCCCCTGTAAAGGTACAATGTGTCTTTTTCTGTTTTTCGTAGGCTTTTATGTGCATATTCTTTCTAGCCAGGTTTTACCTACGTAAGCTAGGTTGTTCTGCAGCTCTGACTGTGTGAAATCTCATTCACCAGCCTCAGAGCTCCTCCTCTGCTGACAAACTGCAACTCTGCGTTGCTCTCTGGGAGACTCAGATAGCTATTTCTGCCTTATAAGGCTTCGTCAGTGAGCCACACCCACTTCTCAGATATTCCCCCTGTAAAGGTACAATGTGTCTTTTTCTGTTTTTCGTAGGCTTTTATGTGCATATTCTTTCTAGCCAGGTTTTACCTACGTAAGCTAGGTTGTTCTGCAGCTCTGACTGTGTGAAATCTCATTCACCAGCCTCAGAGCTCCTCCTCTGCTGACAAACTGCAACTCTGCGTTGCTCTCTGGGAGACTCAGATAGCTATTTCTGCCTTATAAGGCTTCGTCAGTGAGCCACACCCACTTCTCAGATATTCCCCCTGTAAAGGTACAATGTGTCTTTTTCTGTTTTTCGTAGGCTTTTATGTGCATATTCTTTCTAGCCAGGTTTTACCTACGTAAGCTAGGTTGTTCTGCAGCTCTGACTGTGTGAAATCTCATTCACCAGCCTCAGAGCTCCTCCTCTGCTGACAAACTGCAACTCTGCGTTGCTCTCTGGGAGACTCAGATAGCTATTTCTGCCTTATAAGGCTTCGTCAGTGAGCCACACCCACTTCTCAGATATTCCCCCTGTAAAGGTACAATGTGTCTTTTTCTGTTTTTCGTAGGCTTTTATGTGCATATTCTTTCTAGCCAGGTTTTACCTACGTAAGCTAGGTTGTTCTGCAGCTCTGACTGTGTGAAATCTCATTCACCAGCCTCAGAGCTCCTCCTCTGCTGACAAACTGCAACTCTGTGTTGCTCTCTGGGAGACTCAGATAGCTATTTCTGCCTTATAAGGCTTCGTCAGTGAGCCACACCCACTTCTCAGATATTCCCCCTGTAAAGGTACAATGTGTCTTTTTCTGTTTTTCGTAGGCTTTTATGTGCATATTCTTTCTAGCCAGGTTTTACCTACGTAAGCTAGGTTGTTCTGCAGCTCTGACTGTGTGAAATCTCATTCACCAGCCTCAGAGCTCCTCCTCTGCTGACAAACTGCAACTCTGCGTTGCTCTCTGGGAGACTCAGATAGCTATTTCTGCCTTATAAGGCTTCGTCAGTGAGCCACACCCACTTCTCAGATATTCCCCCTGTAAAGGTACAATGTGTCTTTTTCTGTTTTTCGTAGGCTTTTATGTGCATATTCTTTCTAGCCAGGTTTTACCTACGTAAGCTAGGTTGTTCTGCAGCTCTGACTGTGTGAAATCTCATTCACCAGCCTCAGAGCTCCTCCTCTGCTGACAAACTGCAACTCTGCGTTGCTCTCTGGGAGACTCAGATAGCTATTTCTGCCTTATAAGGCTTCGTCAGTGAGCCACACCCACTTCTCAGATATTCCCCCTGTAAAGGTACAATGTGTCTTTTTCTGTTTTTCGTAGGCTTTTATGTGCATATTCTTTCTAGCCAGGTTTTACCTACGTAAGCTAGGTTGTTCTGCAGCTCTGACTGTGTGAAATCTCATTCACCAGCCTCAGAGCTCCTCCTCTGCTGACAAACTGCAACTCTGCGTTGCTCTCTGGGAGACTCAGATAGCTATTTCTGCCTTATAAGGCTTCGTCAGTGAGCCACACCCACTTCTCAGATATTCCCCCTGTAAAGGTACAATGTGTCTTTTTCTGTTTTTCGTAGGCTTTTATGTGCATATTCTTTCTAGCCAGGTTTTACCTACGTAAGCTAGGTTGTTCTGCAGCTCTGACTGTGTGAAATCTCATTCACCAGCCTCAGAGCTCCTCCTCTGCTGACAAACTGCAACTCTGCGTTGCTCTCTGGGAGACTCAGATAGCTATTTCTGCCTTATAAGGCTTCGTCAGTGAGCCACACCCACTTCTCAGATATTCCCCCTGTAAAGGTACAATGTGTCTTTTTCTGTTTTTCGTAGGCTTTTATGTGCATATTCTTTCTAGCCAGGTTTTACCTACGTAAGCTAGGTTGTTCTGCAGCTCTGACTGTGTGAAATCTCATTCACCAGCCTCAGAGCTCCTCCTCTGCTGACAAACTGCAACTCTGCGTTGCTCTCTGGGAGACTCAGATAGCTATTTCTGCCTTATAAGGCTTCGTCAGTGAGCCACACCCACTTCTCAGATATTCCCCCTGTAAAGGTACAATGTGTCTTTTTCTGTTTTTCGTAGGCTTTTATGTGCATATTCTTTCTAGCCAGGTTTTACCTACGTAAGCTAGGTTGTTCTGCAGCTCTGACTGTGTGAAATCTCATTCACCAGCCTCAGAGCTCCTCCTCTGCTGACAAACTGCAACTCTGCGTTGCTCTCTGGGAGACTCAGATAGCTATTTCTGCCTTATAAGGCTTGAGTTGCAGTTTGTCAGCAGAGGAGGAGCTCTGAGGCTGGTGAATGAGATTTCACACAGTCAGAGCTGCAGAACAACCTAGCTTACGTAGGTAAAACCTGGCTAGAAAGAATATGCACATAAAAGCCTACGAAAAACAGAAAAAGACACATTGTACCTTTACAGGGGGAATATCTGAGAAGTGGGTGTGGCTCACTGACGAAGCCTTATAAGGCAGAAATAGCTATCTGAGTCTCCCAGAGAGCAACGCAGAGTTGCAGTTTGTCAGCAGAGGAGGAGCTCTGAGGCTGGTGAATGAGATTTCACACAGTCAGAGCTGCAGAACAACCTAGCTTACGTAGGTAAAACCTGGCTAGAAAGAATATGCACATAAAAGCCTACGAAAAACAGAAAAAGACACATTGTACCTTTACAGGGGGAATATCTGAGAAGTGGGTGTGGCTCACTGACGAAGCCTTATAAGGCAGAAATAGCTATCTGAGTCTCCCAGAGAGCAATGCAGAGTTGCAGTTTGTCAGCAGAGGAGGAGCTCTGAGGCTGGTGAATGAGATTTCACACAGTCAGAGCTGCAGAACAACCTAGCTTACGTAGGTAAAACCTGGCTAGAAAGAATATGCACATAAAAGCCTACGAAAAACAGAAAAAGACACATTGTACCTTTACAGGGGGAATATCTGAGAAGTGGGTGTGGCTCACTGACGAAGCCTTATAAGGCAGAAATAGCTATCTGAGTCTCCCAGAGAGCAACGCAGAGTTGCAGTTTGTCAGCAGAGGAGGAGCTCTGAGGCTGGTGAATGAGATTTCACACAGTCAGAGCTGCAGAACAACCTAGCTTACGTAGGTAAAACCTGGCTAGAAAGAATATGCACATAAAAGCCTACGAAAAACAGAAAAAGACATATATATATATATATATATATATATATATATATATATATATATATATATATATATATATATATTTAGAGTGAGTGGTGGGTAGAGAAAAAGCAGTCCTCCTGGGAACACAGAGAAGCACTCACTTTTTATCATTCTTCCTAAATTTTCTCTCATCTGCAAGCTTGCTTCTTCAACTTTTTTTTCTTTTTCAATGTGGAAAAGCATTTTAAATCATTGTGTTATAGTTACAAATCCAGCGCTTACCAAAAGCATACATGTTCTTTCCTTGAACGTTAAGAAGTAAAATAAAAACAACAAAATTTAAATTTAAAAGAAAGGAATAAGAATTGCGGCAATCAGGTCAGTACATTCAGTACTTGAGCATCATTAACAAAAGTGTGGCACAAGAAACTTAACTTCATATGCATTGTGGATATTTCTGTTTCCTAACAAGGGGGGGAAACCCCTTACAAACTGTCGTTGTGCCCCAAGGAATCAGTTGGTAGAATTTATTTATTCTTAAATTTATTTAAGAATAAATTTATTGGCATTGTAATAAGAAGAATATTAGAATTATATAGTCAAAAAAAATCTACATTGGCAAGAAAAGATGCAGTTTTTTATTGATATTTCATCTAAACTTGCAAATGAGAATTCTTAACCTCTGGGATTCAGCAAGTAAAGTTGAAAAAAAGAAAAGCTAGAGCTCATTAAAGGTGAAGCCCCATCACTCTGTTAATCTATAGCAAGTATCTACTGAAGCCTACATTAAAGCCAGAAGTTAGGAAGCCTACAATATAAGTAATGAGTACTGTACATTGGCAAGATTTAATTTCTTCTCTGGTGGTTTAGTGTCTTTGGGATTTAACAAAGGTAAATCTTATTTAATGCCAATGTACTCATTACTGGAAGCCATCAGGTTGAACAAAAAGAATCAAGCCAACATATTGTAGCTTCCTTATAAATTTAAGAAGATCACCAAATATAATAACCCAGGTCCAAGCTTCAACAGAAGCCAAGCCTGACCCACATTTGAGACAAACCATGCAGCAATAAATTGTTAAATTGAGCATAGATAAACAACAAAAGAAGTACATCTTTGGCATTAAATATTGTATATGCAGCACTGAAGGAACCTGGAGCTCACCAACTATGCAATAAAATCCCAAGGTAGCAGAGGCAGTGTTTTCAGCATTATTCACTGCATGTTACAACTGCACACTCCATGAGCCTAAGGCATGGGAAAATACTATCAGACATTAAATGTTACTTACCTTACTGTTTTTCTGTTAATGTGTCTGTCATGTATAAATGCCTGACCCACATGCTCTCATCACAAGGCAATGACCTGTAAGGATTAACACCCACAGACCCCTTCACCCCTTGACCCCTCCTTACCTCAACTCTGCCCCCAAGGTATATAAGCTCCATCCATGTGGCCCGGAGCTCAATTCCAGCTGGCTACCTGTAAGAGATAGATATGCTGTAAATAAATATTGTTGATTCAATTAATGTATCGTGTGCTGGAGTTATTGGGCAAGAGCCTCGAAAATAAGTAACGATATGGTAGCAGAGGATGGTTGGCTAGCCCAATTACTCAAAGACATGTCGGGAACCCCAAAGCGGCCTGAAGCAAAGGGAAGAGCAAACGCCCGAGCCTTCACAAAGAAAATGGCAGCACAGCTATCGCCTGCGGGAGCCATGCCAAGAGAGGAATGGACGCGAATGAGCAGGTCTCCAGCCCTGGCACCCCAGCCAAAATGGAAGAAGAATGAACTGAAAAAGAAAAAGACCCTGAAACCACCGCAAGCAAGGAAGGCGACTTAAGGAGAAAACTACTGGAATTACTAGAGTCAGCTTCAACCAACCAGGACCTCATCACGAACCTCCAAGGCCTAATCGAGGACTGCGGAGAAGCGACCGGAGAGGACGAGGCCGAACCAAACCACACGACCACAGGCATGGTAGGAAACTTGCACCCTTACCATAGTCCCGTTGAAAGAGCCAAAGCCGAATTCATGCCCTTTCTGTGGCAGCCATCTTGGACTGTGATGTCACCAAAGATGGCTGACCAGCAACCAATGGGCTCCCGCGATTTAAAGTGCTTGGCAGGAACCGAGGCCTACTCACGAACAATTTAAAAAATTAACCACAAAGATGGGGATGAGCAAGAACCCAACCCAGTGAGCTCGCCTACCGAGCTCGACATCGATAAGGCCATACGGATATTAACTGCAGCCTTCGGCACTAAAATAAAACTACCGGGCCTGCACCCAGACGCCACAGAGGGACCCGAAGAGGCAGCCAATGAGCAATGGGTCACCACTGAGAACCACCTAGTGGACGTGATCACCAGGACCTCGGTGCCGCTACAACCGCAACCCACCAGGGACCTCTCCTTGCCCCCACCGAGACCCACACCAGAACCCGAGGGGTCAAGTCGGTCACTCACCAGTCCGGCAACCCCCATCGAGCCTCCTGGAGCGTCCGACGGGCATGGATTTCGGCCCGGCTCCAGCCTGCAGCCATCATGCCAGAATGGGCCACCCGGACATATTTTTCCTTAATAACAGTCCCGTACATTGTGATCTGTCCCCGTCCCCACACACACACAAAACACAGCCAGGCGAGGGTTAAGGAAACACTTTGGAACGCACCCAGTTCTTATCTCCCACTTGGCAGCGATAGACACACTGTCTGCCAAGTGATTTTATTTCCACAAACAGAAAGCAAAGATACGAACGTTCACAAAAGTCCAAGCAGAAATAATATTCCTCCCAGCAGTTCCGGACGAGGCTTTAGTGACTATCCAAGGTTTACTTTGTTCGTCACAA
Source organism: Arizona elegans (assembly GCA_022577455.1). NCBI lineage: Eukaryota > Metazoa > Chordata > Lepidosauria > Squamata > Colubridae > Arizona > Arizona elegans. The sequence goes on from JAKOOJ010000007.1 coordinate 22,515,075, forward strand.
AGATCCTTGACCACCACCCTCTATTATATAGTCTCTGGGGTGTGGTCCAGTGACTCAGTTCTAATTCCTAGCACGCCTCCTAAACTGCTGCAAACGTTTATCACGCCTTCGGAGGCGTGCGTCCAGGAATGATGTTCCATTATCACTCTGATCCGAATCAGCTGTCTCCTCTCCCTCGGCCGGCACTTGAGACAATGCCAGAGGGGAGGGGCCTGGAGAGGGAGGCCTGGCTGACTCCTCTTCCTCATGCTCGGAGCTTTCTTCCTCCGATTGGACAGGCTCAGAGGGCGGGGCCACAACACTATCCCCCACCGCAGGGCCCTTCCCCCGGGTCTGACGGTCGGGATGGGGTTGGGACGGAAACTGTTCGTGGAAAGCCCGCACCAGGTCAGGGGCCTGAACGGCAGACGCATCCACCCAGGTGAAATCCTCGGGCCCGTACCCCTTCCAGGCGATGAGGTATTGGAAGCGCCCCTTTAGCCAATGGGAGTCCCGGATACTGTCCACCTCGTACGTCGAGGCGTCGTCCTCGTCGGCTGCGGCTGGGGGGGCAGGCATCGGCGGGCGGCGGAGATGGCTCGCGGGGGCCTCAGGGACCAGGAGGGACCGATGAAAAACAGGGTGGAACCTCATGGAGCGGGGTAGAGTCAACCGGTAGGCCACCGGATTGATGACCGCCTCGATAGGGAAGGGACCGATAAAGCGTTGGGCCAGTTTCCTCACCGGCCGGTCCGTGGGGAGGTGTTTCGTGGACAACCACACCCAATCTCCTACTTCCAGCGGTGGCGTCGCCCGGCGGGCCCGATCGGCGAACCGTTTATAATCCTCTTTCGCCCGGATCAGCTGCCACCGCACCAGTTGCTGCACCGCCTGCAGCTCCAAGAGGAAGTCCTGGGTCTCGGGAACAGGGGAGTCCATGATGGTCAACGGGAAAAGCCGTGGATGGTATCCGACGTTGGCATGGAACGGGGTCATCTGGGTGGAGGTCTGTTGGGAGTTATTAAAAGCGAACTCCGCCAGGGGAAGGTACTCGGCCCAGTTGTCCTGCTGCTGGTTGACAAAACAGCGGAGGTACTGCTCCAGTATGCCGATGACCTTCTCCGTGCCCCCGTCAGTCTCCGGATGGTGCGACGACGACAGGCACACCTGCACCTCCAGCGCGGCCATCAGGCTTTTCCAGAAGCGGGCCCTGAACTGGGCCCCACGGTCCGAAACCACCCGGTCCGGCAGGCCGTGGAGGCGGAAGATATGTTGCAGGAACAGGCGAGCCGTGGTGCGGGCCGAGGGCAGGCCGCGGCACGGGATGAAATGTGCCATCTTCGTGAGCGCATCCACCACCACGAGGACGGTCGTGTACGTAGCGGACAGGGGCAGGTCTGTCAGGAAGTCCATGGAGATGGCTCCCCACGGTCTCTCCGGTGTCGGCAGCGGCTGGAGGAGTCCGGGAGGGGGGCCAGACGCGGCTTTGGCCTGTCGGCCCGTCACACAGGACATCACGTAGGCGTGCACGTCGTGCCATACCCGAGGCCACCAAAAAGTCCACGTCACCAAGTTCAAAGTCTTAAAGAAGCCGAAGTGCCCCGCCGCGGGGTTGTCATGACACTGGTTCATGACGAGGGCTCGGAGCGGACTCGTGGGCACGTACAGCCGACCCCGGTGTCTGAGCAAGCCCTCCTCCACGGTCCATGGGGACACGGGGCCGACGTCCGCTCTCCGCTGCTGCGACCAGTCGTCCCGTCGCTGTGCTTCCAGCACCTGAGCCCGCAGGTCCACCAGTTCCTGGACCGCAGCCAAGAAGTCCGCTGGCAGCACCGTCCGGGGGGGAAGGGAGTCCTTGGGGCAAAAGTATTCCGGCTTACGGGATAGCGCGTCCGCCCTCTGGTTGAGGTTGCTTGGAATGTATGTGACGTGGAAGTTGAACCGGGCGAAAAACAACGACCACCGGATCTGCCGCTGGTTCAACTTCCGTGCCGTGGTGAGGTGCTCCAGGTTCCGATGGTCCGTCCGCACCTCCACCTGGTGTCGGGCCCCCTCGAGGTGATGTCGCCAAGCCTCGAACGCGGCCTTGATGGCCAGCAACGTCTTTTCCCAGATGGTGTAGTTGCGCTCGGAAGGGTTGAGTTTCCGGGAGTGGTATGCGCAGGGAAAAAGAGTGCCGCCATCCACCGGAGCCTGTAGCAGCACCGCCCCAATCGCCACGTTGGACGCATCCGTCTCCACCACGAACGGACGGTGTGGATTGGGGTGCCTCAGGACTGGCTCCGTGAGGAAGGCCTGCTTGAGGACCTCGAAGGCCTGCTGCTGCGGGGGCCCCCACTGAAACGGGACCTTCTTCCGAAGGAGCTGGGTCAACGGCAGGGTCAGGGTGGCGAAGCCCGGGATGAAGGTCCGATAGTAGTTGGCGAATCCCAACAGACGCTGGACGTCCTTCACCCGGCGCGGGGGTTTCCAACTGCGCAAGGCCTCCACCTTATGCAGGTCCATCGCGATGCCCTCGGGGGTGATGATGTGCCCGAGGAACTCTATGGAAGTCTGGAAGAAGTAGCATTTCTCCAACTTCGCATAGAGCTGGTGCTCCCGCAGGCGCTGCAGGACCTGGCGGACATGCTGGAGGTGACTTTCCGGGGTCCGGGAATAGATCAAAATGTCATCCAAGTAGATCACCACGAACCGATCCAGCATGTCCCGGAACACATCGTTCATCAAGTGCTGGAAGACCGCGGGGGCGTTGGTCAACCCAAACAGCATGACGGTATACTCGAAGTGTCCGTACCGAGTGCCGAACACCATCTTCCACTCGTCCCCCTCTCTCACACGCACCAGGTTGTAGGCCCCTCGGAGATCAAGTTTAGTGAAGATCGAGGCCTCCCGCAACCTCTCCATCAGCTCCGGGATCAGCGGCAGGGGGTAGCGATTTCGCACTGTGATGGCATTCAGGCGCCGGTAGTCGCAACACAGGCGCAAGTCCCCTGTCTTCTTTTTAATGAAGAGGACCAGGGCCGAGAGCGGGGAGGTCGAAGGCCAGATGAACCCACGAGCCAGGTTCTTTTCCAGAAAGTCCCATAAGGCGGCCAGCTCGGGCTCCGACATGGAGTATGGGGTGACGAACAAGATGATCTGTCCCCGTCCCCACACACACACAAAACACAGCCAGCCGAGGGTTAAGGAAACACTTTGGAACGCACCCAGTTCTTATCTCCCACTTGGCAGCGATAGACACACCGTCTGCCAAGTGATTTTATTTCCACAAACAGAAAGCAAAGATACGAACGTTCACAAAAGTCCAAGCAGAAATAATATTCCTCCCAGCAGTTCCGGACGAGGCTTTAGTGACTATCCAAGGTTTACTTTGTTCGTCACAAAGATCCTTGACCACCACCCTCTATTATAAAGTCTCTGGGGTGTGGTCCAGTGACTCAGTTCTAATCCCTAGCACGCCTCCTAAACTGCTGCAAACGTTTATCACGCCTTCGGAGGCGTGCTTCCAGGAATGATGTTCCATTATCACTCTGATCCGAATCAGCTGTCTCCTCTCCCTCGGCCGGCACTTGAGACAATGCCAGAGGGGAGGGGCCTGGAGAGGGAGGCCTGGCTGACTCCTCTTCCTCATGCTCGGAGCTTTCTTCCTCCGATGGGACAGGCTCAGAGGGCGGGGCCACAACACATTGGTACACGGGTAAACAAAACTTGGTTGCTACATCCACCACAGAAGCCGAATTCATATGTTTGTCCAAGGTCACCAACAACTTAGTTTGGTTTGATGACTTGCTCTCCAACATATGGGCTGAACCTATGTATCCAATCGTCATCCATGAAGACAACAGAGCTGCCATCGAAATATCTAAGGCAGATGCAGTAGGCCAGAGATCGAGGCATATAGACATTAAACACAAGCATGTCAGGCAGCTTTCAAGCATTGTGTTCATCAAAACCGTACATTGCAAAACCGAGGAACAGACGGCAGACATACCAAGCCGCTACAAAACAAACAACACGCTCACTTAACGTCAAAGCTAGGTGTCCACATGTAGCACCTTCCTCACATAACCAACTCACCCAAACATCTCAGTCAGGCATTTAGAGGGGGTTTTGTCATGTATAAACGCCTGACCCACATGCTCTCATCACGAGGCCATGACCTGTAAGGGTTAACACCCACAGACCCCTTTACCCCTTGATCCCTCCTTACCTGAACTCCGCCCCAAGGTATATAAGCTCCATCCATGTGGCCTGGAGCTCAGTTCCAGCTGACCACCTGTAAGAGATAAATATGCTGTAAATAAATATTGTTGATTCAACTAATGTATCATGTGCTGGAGTTATTGGGCAAGATCCTCGAAAATAAATAACAGTGTCATCCACATCAAACTGGCAATCTTACTTTAAATATAGTTCATGTTCAACTGATTTTCTGTTCAAGAGGAATCTAAAACTTTTAACAGTTTTCTCAATCCAACCTGTTTTGGTAAAATCAAACTATCATTACTAGCATTTACCAAAATAGAGAGCTGTTTGCTCCCAAGTTACATGGGTGATAATGCTATGCAAGGGTGCAAAGCAGTGGTGGGATTCTGCTGGTTCTAGGGGATTCGGCCGAACCCTTTGTTAAATTGCTGGCTCGCCCCGCCCCTTGCCTCGCCCCTCCGCACCACTATTTATTGCCTCAAACCTACCACCTCTCTTTTCTTTCCTTCTTACTTTCTCTTCCTTCCCCTCTTCTTCTCCTCCCTACTTCCTCTTCCTTTCTCCTTCTCCCTCTCTTACCCTCCCTCCTACTCTAATTTCCCTTCCCTTCCTTCATCCCTCTCTATTGCTGTATCCTTTTATGCATATGGACTACTCAGAGGGCTGAAAAAGTTATTTCTGACTGGCCCTCGCACTTTTGACCAGTCCTCGAACTTATGACTGTCCTCACATTTTACGTTTTTGCCCTATCTTGTCACCATGGTGAAGAGAAGCAGTTGTGAAATGAGTGACACGGTTGTTAAGAATGCTACAATGGGCATAAATGATGACCAGTCATAAGTGCGAAGACTGGTCAAAAGTGCGAGGACCAGTCAGAAATCAGTTTTTTCAGCCCTCTGGGTAGTCCTTTTGTGCATATGGACTACTCAGAGGGCTGAAAAAGTTATTTTTGACTGGTCCTCACACTTTTGACCAGTCCTCGAACTTACGACTGTCCTCACATTTTACGTTTTTGCCCTATCTTGTCACCATGGTGAAGAGAAGCAGTTGTGAAATGAGTGACACGGTTGTTAAGAATGCTACAATGGGCATAAATGATGACCAGTCATAAGTGCGAAGACTGGTCAAAAGTGCGAGGACCAGTCAGAAATCACTTTTTTCAGTCCTCTGGGTAGTCCTTTTGTGCATATGGACTACTCAGAGGGCTGAAAAAGTTATTTTTGACTGGTCCTCACACTTTTGACCATCCTCGAACTTACGACTGTCCTCACATTTTACCTTTTTGCCCTATCTTGTCACCATGATGAAGAGAAGCAGTTGTGAAATGAGTGACACGGTTGTTAAGAATGCCGCAATGGGCATAAATGTGAGGATGGTCATAAGTGCGAGGACGGTCAAAAGTGTGAGGACCAGTCAGAAATGACTTTTTTCAGCCCTCTGTAGTCCCTATGCAGATAGCCACGCCCACCGGTCGCATGACCAGCTAGTCACGCCCACCCGGTCACATGACCAGCTAGCCACACCCCCAACTAAGCCACGCCCACAGAACCGGTTGTTAAAATTTGAATCCCACCACTGGTGCAAAGTATGTATTTACAAAACTGATATGCAGTAAACAATCACAGGGATAACAAGCAACCTTGCTTTATACCATATTTAATAGGATCCTATTTTATCATTCTCTTTTCTTTGACTGCTGATTCTAAAATGGTATCTGCATTTAAATTATGTATTAATAAGAAAAAAAAACAGATGAGCCCTTGATGTTGTTAAAGTCTTAAAGTTATTTTACCATCTCACTGAGCAAACACATCAATTTTTCCCAGAGGTGAAAGGACAATTGAATAGAATTAATATTTTAAAGTGTATATCCAGCTATCAGATTGATGGCCAGTTTTATTTGTTATCCTTTTTCCTTAGTTTGATTATAGGAGACAGAAGAAGTAACATCTTATGGGTTCATTGGAAGAAGACTGGAATTAAAGTATGAGCATATATGAAAACAAAACAATTCTAGAAAGATTATGGACAGATCTGTTAGGACAAACATCTTGAAGAGACTGGTAGAAATGTGATTTGAAGAAAGTGAAGATGACTGTGAATCTTGCAAATTTACCTTGAGCAAAGTTCATCACCATTCACCAATTGACAAGCACACTTAAATTCCATATATTATGCAAGAACTGACCCAAGGCACACTTACATGTACACCAGGGGTGGGTTCTACTTACCTTTACTACTGGTTCTCAACGGGGCCGCGCACAGAACATTCTGATGACTTTGGGCTTGGTGGGCAGAGCCTCCCTCCTGTTTTACTACCAGTTCTATAGAACCAGTCCGAACCAGGGGCAACCCACCACTGATGTACACCCTGACTATTTTATGAATGTTCCAGCAATGTATTTCAATTACATGAGCTTCTAGGTATAAAAGCTTGAAATATCATGCCTCGTTACAAGAAACTGGAATAGCTGATCTTCAGATTATTTCCAAAACTATAATTCTGTATAATTCTAATCTACACTGGTAATTTACAAAAATAAAATATTTATAAAAAATAAATATATATATTAGCTTCATTGTCAGAAATCTCCTGCTAAGCAAATGAGAACTATTAACATACACACTTATCCATCTTGTTTTCCAGGCATTTGTACAATATGAAAAGAATAGTTCAGAGGTGGAAAAACCAATTGTTTTGTTTTCTCTATATATCTATATAACAAATGATACACTTCATTAAATCATTGGGGATTTTTTGTTCTGGCATTTAAATGGAAAACAGAAAATAGTTACGTGCTACATTAAATTAAATTCCCTAGAATAAGCAACCCTGGGGGGAAATATTAAATTAAGTTATACAATTTTTTGGTCCGATCAACACTAGTGTACAAATAATTGGGTACGCATGGATTTTCATCATGGTTTGGTGGATACAGTTCATTCACTTCTGCCTTCAAAATCATCACAATTAACTAGGCTTTGGAAAAATAAAAACAAAACACTTTCTTACCTTCCTGCATGTTCTTAGGCAAGACAAATAAGAATAATTGATTGATGTAATAGTTCTAAAGATATCTCAAGGGCTCAAAGTAATCAAAATAACAATATTGGAGAAACAAAGTCTACCCCAAAATATTGTAATGGCAATATAGCCTGAAGCATAATAGCATTGTTTTTTCCCCAGAGATGTATTATGTATATAATATGTAATCTCAAAATTTATTATCATGACTGGTTGAAAACCTCTAAGGAAATTATGTATCATATTGTGATCCAAAGACCAAGAAAGAGAGGGACGCATAAACTGCAAATGTTTGATAGTATAAGTGTCATTTTGATATTTTTCTTACTAAATATTTGGTTCATACTGTTTTCTTTTGTCATTTTCTTTTCCTGAATTTAATACATAAATAAATATTCATTACTCAGAGTAGCAATTTAAAAAACAGAAGTAAACCCATATTTAGTATGTCTCTGGATATTATGGAACTGTCTCAAAGGAAGTACAAGTGATTCATGTTTCATTCTTTCTGTCTAATGTCCAAATATATAGTTATATTTTTCTCATATTGTGTGATAACTGAACTGCAAGTATGTCTTGAATTAAGACTCTAATCCACAGAGGAAATAATGTAACATTACATTACAGTGGAAATTCCAAAGTTTGCTGTAACTCAAATTTTCTTCGATCGCTTCCCATAATCAATGAAACCACTAATTTATTTTCATTAACAGTTTGTGTAAAAGGAATGATGTCAAAATAAAAAAGCTTAAAACATAAAATGTTCTGTACTTGGAAACTTATCATTTTTGTATTGTTAAATAATGAAATATTTTATTTTTTTTTTAAATTTGATTTATATGCCGCCCTTCTCCGGAGACTCAAGGCGGCTTACAATGCGTTAAGCAATAGCCTTCATACTTTTGTATATTTTTACAAAGTCAGTTTATTGCCCCCACAAACTGGGTCGTCAATTTACCTACCTTAGAAAGGATGGAAGACTGAGTCAACCTTGAGGCTGGCAAGATTCGAACTTACTAATTGCAGATAGCTGGAGTTAAATTACAATGCATTAGTATGCTGAGCTATCCAGGCTTCAGCTAAATTTATTTTATTTCTATTTTGCAATTCTTCACTGATGCATTTCTTCATACCACAGTATCTGCAAAGCATATTAGTTTATTCTCAAATGTTTGATTTCATTATTTATTTTCAACACATTTATTTTATTACTCCAATTCATTTTCAATGGGTATTCACTTTTTCAAGTTAGATTTCTACAAATATTTGAAAGAGTCTATTTGATAAAAGGATTAATAATAATTTGTTGTCAATATTTTATCAGTGCTAATTCATTAGTGTTGCTAACAGGGAAAATTTATGCTGGAAAAAAATTGATATGAGCCATCTGTCTGCAAAAATTTAGGATCATATTTGTTTACTTATTTATTTCTTTGTTGCTCTTATTTTGCCATAATCTGAAAGACTTCTACCTGTTAACTATGCATATGTGTATATATGTGTATGCATATATGTAATTAACAAATAAAAGACTAACATGTTGATAAAAATATATCAATGTGTTAAGAATTAATGTACTCAAGCAAAAACAAGAAACTATATAACTGCAATTATTTCTCAATTTTCTCCTGAAATGCTCCGTTTGAAATAATTTCTGGACAGCTGAAAAAGAGGAACCTATGGTAATCTAATTTCTGGAGGAAGACTGTTTCACTTCACTAAAGTAGGAAATCTATAATTTAAGTATCATTAGAGTTATAAGCAGTAGGTTGAAAAACATTTCTAAAGCACATTAATCAAAATTTTCTTTGGGACCTGGAAAACATCAAGCCACACATTGGAGCAATTGCATTGGCTGTAAGTGTAATTGCAGCCAATGCAATTGAAGTGTAAGTGTAACTGCTGTAAGTGTAATTCATTTTGAAGGTATTAGAGAAGTTGTCTTTTAAGTATTTCATTCCTAGGCCCCTTCTGATTTATAAACTGCCGTCAGAACCTTAAATTGGACCCACTAACTCATCAACAAACAGTGTACAACTTAGTCACATTTAGATCTCCCATCTTCCGCTTAACTTTTGGGCAGGTAAATTCTGCACTAATTATAGATTTCATATTGTCTTCAAGGACAACTTTATGAACAGTGTACTATAGTAACCAATGAAGGGCAAAGATTAAGGAGACAAAGGCATTCTGTTGCCATAGCTAGTGTAACAATGTCCCTATAACTTTTCTCCAGTTATGGAGAGCCTCAAGATAGCATTTGTTTCTTTGGAAAGAGTTTTCTTTGTCAAGAGTTTGATTCTGTGACGCCCGAAGACGTGGACAGGATACTGGGCAGACTGAGCGCAGCCACATGTTTACTGGACCCGTGTCCCTCCTGGTTGGTGCTGGCCTCTCGGGAGGTTACACGAGGCTGGCTCCAGGGGATTATAAATGCTTCCTTGAGTGAGGGTGTCTTCCCTGCCACCTTGAAAGAGGCGGTGGTGAGGCCTCTCCTCAAGAAGCCTTTCCTGGACCCGGCAGTGTTGGCAAATTATCGTCCAGTCTCCAACCTTCGCTTCGTTGCGAAGGTTGTTGAGAGTGTGGTAGCGCGACAGCTCCCCCAGTACCTGGATGAATCGTCGTATCTGGATCCGTTCCAGTTGGGCTTCAGGCCTGGGTACAGCACGGAAATGGCACTGGTCGCGTTGGTTGATGATCTCTGGAGGGCTCGGGACAGGGTTTGTTCCTCTGTCCTGGTCCTATTAGACCTCTCAGTGGCTTTTGATACCATCGACCATGGTATCATGCTGCACCGGCCAGAGGAGTTAGGGGTGGGGGGCACCATCCTACGGTGGTTCTCCTTCTTTCTCTCTGACCGGTCGCAGTCTGTGTTGACAGGGGGGCAGAGGTCGACCCCGAGGCCCCTTGTATGTGGGGTGCCACAAGGGTCGGTCCTCTCGCCCCTTCTGTTCAACATTTATGTGAAGCCGCTGGGTGAGATCATCCATGGTTTCGGGGTGAAGTACCATCAGTACGCTGATGATACTCAGCTGTACATCTCCACCCCGGACCACCCCAATGATGCCCTTGAAGTGATGTCCCGGTGCCTGGAGGCCGTGCGGATCTGGATGGGGAGAAACAGACTCAGGCTCAACCCATCCAAGACCGAGTGGCTGTGGTTTCCGACATCCCGATATAGTCAGTTGGTGCCATCACTGACTGTTGGGGGCGAGTCATTGGCCCCCACGGAGAGGGTTCACAACTTGGGTGTCCTCCTGGACTCACGGCTGTCTTTAGAAGAGCACATGACGGCCGTGGCACTTTTTATCAGGTCTGCCTGATTCGCCAGTTGCGTCCCTTTCTGGATCGGGACTCATTAAATACAGTCACTCATGCTCTCGTTACTTCCCGCTTGGACTACTGCAATGCTCTCTACATGGGGCTCCCCTTGAGGAGCACCCGGAGGCTCCAGCTGGTCCAGAATGCGGCCGCGCAGGTGGTTATGGGAGCGACATGGCGCTCCCATGTGACCCCCTCCTGCGCGAGCTGCACTGGCTCCCGGTGGTCGTCCGGGTGCGCTTCAAGGTTTTGGTTACCACCTTTAGAGCGCTCCATGGCATCGGACCGGGGTATTTACGAGACCGCCTTCTGCTACCAATAGCCTCTCACCGACCAGTACGCTCCCATAGAGAGGGGCTCCTCAGGGTGCCGTCGGCCAAACAGTGTCGACTGGCGGCCCCCAGGGGGAGAGCCTTCTCTGTGGGGGCACCTACCATCTGGAACGAGCTCCCCCCAGAGATATGGAAGATCCCGGACCTGCGCACATTTCGCCGTGCTCTCAAAACTTTTCTATTTCAGCAAGCTGGCCTGGCCTAACTCCCCTCTTTTAAATTTTTTTAAATTTTAAATTTTTTTTTAATTCGTGATTTTATAAATTGGGTGTTTTAATCTGTATTTCGGCCAAAATATTTAATAATTTTAAGGGATTTTTAATATTTGTATTATCTGTATTTTATCTTGGCTGTTCACCGCCCTGAGTCCTTCGGGAGTAGGGCGGTATAGAAATTTGATTAAATAAATAAATAAATAAATAAAATAAGATCAGGGCTTTCCAATTCCCAAGCCCTATAACTAACGCGGTGGCTGAGGGGAGTTACTGAAGCAGTAGGCGTGAACTTAAATGGACTCCAGAGGATGGTAGAGGACAGGAAAGCCTGGAGGAATGTTGTCCATTGGGTCGCGATGGGTCGGACATGACTTTGCAACTAACAACAACAACAACATAACTACCCATTCACAATAAGTCTTACCTGGGTTCAACCTCAGGATTTTTGTTTCTTTTCTTTTCTTTTTTGGTTATAATCAAGACCATCATTATCTCCATACTCTCCTGATTCAGATGGAAAGAAGATATAGATCACAATCTTACTTTGTCAAAAGTTGAAAAATAATAGAACTATAAGAACCATGGAGTCTAGCATTACTATGCATCCTAAAAAAACAAACCTTATTGTTTTTCCCATTCAAGTGAAAGCTAACAAAATCTAATGACAGTCAAATTATTTTGACTCCTTAAGGTGAAAAGGTATCCCTTTATGAATCCCAGATCTGTTGTATCTGCTACATTCAGCTGGATTTTAACAAGCTCATTTCTGAAAAAGAGTGGAAAGTTGAGATGTTATAGCTCACATTCAACAGTAAGATGGATATTCATTTACAATGGATTCAGTCAGACCCAGGCAATATATACTAATATATCCCGGAAACTGTTCTTGACTTCCAAAGCTTGGAATTTCAACAGACTCATAATTTCAAGGAAAAAGAACACCCATTATTGGAAGTTAATGTTGTTAAAGAAATCTATTATGCTTCACTTGAAAGAATAATTGATTTTTCATATGGATTACCAATATTTTAGAAAGATTCACAGAGTTCCTTGAGAGCTGGTGAAGAGGCCAGCCTTGTATTTCATCCATTTATCTGGCCCTGGTTATTTAAGAGTGTGATATCTATATTCATTCTTCAGAGGAACTCCTGAGATTAATTTCATCTAAGATTTAAATAGCAATTCAGTCCCTAAGTGAATTGCATAATCTACAGACTCTAATGCATACAACAATAAAATTTAAAAAAATTGTAACCATTTATGTAATGCTTATATAAATAATTATAAACATTCTCAAACATACCACAATTCACTATGGGACCCTTGGTGTCTACAGTGACTGACTGAATTGATAAGAATTACATGGAAATCTCATTCTCAGCTATAAAGTTTGCTAAATACCATTGAATATCTCTCTCCTAACATATCTCAAAGGTTGTTGTTTAAAGAATATGGCAAGAATCTTTCATGAAAGAATTCACAATTTCAGTTGGCTAAGAGCATCATTTGGTCTCAGCATAAACCAGCAATGGCGAACCTTTTAGACACCGAGTGCCCAAACTGCATGCACACGCATGTCCAAACTGAAAGGTGTGCTTGCATGCACAAACATGTGCATGTGTGGACATACGCATGGACATGCAGGGACATGCACACGCATGTAGCAGATATACATGCATGCACAGCAGAGACCCAAAGACCAGCTGGTTGGCAGGAGGCCGGGCATCCCAAAACCAGCAGCGTGGCAAGAGGTAAGACCTTTTTCTTTCATGAAATTCTGTTTCATTGTTTGCAGAGAAACAAGCTCATGAAAGAAACGCCATGGAGATCTGACCTGGAGTGATGGCATGTGTGCCAGCAGAGAGGGCTCTGCGTGCCACCTCTGGCATGCATGCCATAGGTTTGTCATCACGGGCATAGACTCTCAAGAGTTTCATACCAGGAAATAGGCAAAGCTAGCACATACAGTACGCTTGATTCAATGTAGGTTTGTTGTAAATTTGTTTTTACTCAGTGAACTCTGTGGCTGAATTAGGCAAATTTGGAGAGAAGAGGGATTAGTCATTTTCAGCAGATTGTAGATCATTTAAAATGCACATTTATCCCTGAGGATCTTGGCATATCCTTTGCTGCATGCATGAAAAAAAGAGATCAGTAAAATATAACAATAACTTGGAACACTATTTTTGCTTTATGCAGAACAGAATACACTGGCATATGAGCAGAAACATAAGAAGACTAGGCACAAATATTTTTAAAAAAACTAGAGATAAGGATGAACTAGCAATTTTCATAGGAATTTATGTTAAACTGAAATGATTGGTGTATAAACTAGAGAATCAATTACATATTCCACTTAGTGTTCCATTTCCAGGACTCTCCATATTGACATCAACAATTTCTTATTAAAAAATACTATTTATACATTGGCTAAATGCTACTGTCTCTCTTTGTGTTTTGGCTAAATATTTCAGAAGGGCCCCTATAATGAATAATTTATTTATTTAGTGTATGGCAAAACCCACAAAAATTTTTTAACAGATATAGGGGGAGCTTGAGAGGTGGGTTAAAAAGAGAAAAAACAGCCCATAAAGAGTGTTTCAAAACAATAATAGCCATCGCAGGATGAGTTGCCCTGATGGGTTTGGGATAGGCTAACCCCCACTCCAGGACAAAAAACAGGGGTAGATATTGAGAAACTTCATGCTTCATTAAAGCAGCCAGCTGTAAACATCTAAATGGGCAGAAGCATTGAGTCATTTTTTATTTGCTTGGACTGATGATACCTTTGCACAAAGGAGGCTTCATTAGCAGTTGATAGCCTTGCAGGAGCAAGCAGGAGCCAAGAGAGCAAACTGCTAAGCAAATAGCTGGTGTAAAGGACTGTAATTTGGGGAAGACATATCAGGGGGGACAGCTTGACAAAGATGTTGGAGTTCAAGAAATCCAGAAAAGAATTATTCCCCACCCCTACTCCTGACCAGAAGTGAAAGCCTAGGAAGAAGCTACATAGGTGAAAGAGGGAGAGAATGATTGAGTGAAACCAATAGCACATTACAGTACAAAAGCCTAGTTGAAACTGTCTGCATAGAGCTCTGTATGAATATTTAGTTAAGCTATAGCTGCTATATATTAAATGTTCTTGAATCTCAATAATCAGAATAGTCCTTTCCATAATTTGAACGTCTGCAGAAAGTAAATTTGGTTTCACATCATCTTGCCCTATACTATGTCAACCAGGAGTGGGTTCTACTTACCTTTATTACCAGTTTGCAACGGGGCTGCACATGCGTGCTCGCTTCACGTGCAGAAGCATTCTGATGATGGGGTTAGTGCCGGTTTTACTACCAGTTCTATAGAACCAGTGCGAACGAGGGGCAACCCACCACTGGTGTCAACCATTACTCTTGATATCACAAAGAACAGCAGCTGTCACATTAGCACAGAGGACATGGTCATATTGAGTGCCTGAATGCTAAGGAAAACTTTAAACTTGTTCAAATGTTCATCAGTTTAACTGACCAAACAAAGATTGAGGAATATTCCAGTAGGGCCTCTTCAAAAGCAGAGGAAGCAGATCAGAGTAAAATTACAAGGACAGAGCCACTGTGAGTAGAGTGCAATTGAGAAGTAAGTATCCCGCTGCAAAGATCAACCAAAAGAAAGAAAATTTGCAACAATGCAACAAATTTACAATATTTATTTATTTATTTATTTATTTATTTATTTATTTATTTATTCAATTTGTTTGCCGCCCCTCTCCGAAGACTTAGGGCGGCTCACCATGCATTTAAAATCATTATAAAAAACATTAAAACATTAAAAACATTAAAACTCATTCACACCATTCATGGCCGGATCTCGCCGGATCACAAGAGCGAGATCAACGGCCCTAGGCCTGCCAGAAAAGCCAGTCTTTTGAAAAGACTGGCTTTTCAGCGGTGAAAAGTCTTCACCACTTTTCGGAAGGCCAATAGGGTGGGGATGGTCCGGACCTCAGGAGGTAACTGGTTCCAGAGAGCTGGGGCAGCCACAGAGAAGGCCCTCCCCCATGAGCCCGCCAGCTGGCACTGTTTAGCTGACGGGACCCGGAGGAGACCAATTCTGTGGGATCTTACTGGTCGTTGAGAGTTATGCGATAGAAGGTGGCCTCGAAGATACTATGGCCCTGAGCCATGTAGGGCTTTAAAGGTAATAACCAACACCTTGAATTGTGACCGGAGACCAATAGGGAGCCAGTGCAGCTCGCGGAGAATTGGTGTAATGTGGGTGTACCTAGGTGCACCCACGACAGCTCGTGCGGCTGGAGTTTCAATGCCCCAGTTATGCTACACTCTGCACTTCCATACAGGGACAGCAAAACTACCTCTTTGTATACAGATGAACTCATAAGAGTTCATGTCTTTTTTGAATCCAAAGAACTAGTATCTTTATCATCTATCTATCTATCTATCTATCTATCTATCTATCTATCATCTATCTATCTATCCTCTTATCTATCAATATAACCTATCTATCATCTATCCTACCACTTAAGGCAGTAAATTTGCAACAATAGACTTCTAATGCCCAGTTATACTAAACTCTGTGCTTCCAGAGCTCTGCCAAATTTTGTAGTATCATAGAAATCAAGCAAGCTAGTTGTCAGGTTTTGGAAAGATACCCACAAGGCAATCAAAACAAAGTGTTATTAAAGCACTTTTCCTCTTTTGTTTTCCTGATTTCAAAGCCAGATAAAAACAAACTGGGCAAAATTAAACAATCAACAAGAGACATTCAGCAATTGACCAGTCAGTAACATTTTTTAAATTTTATTTTTCATATATTTTAGAAGCAGAAATGTAAAAAATATTTGGCTTCTTATCGTTTATTTTGTGGACTTTTTGTGGAGGGCAACATTTGTTTTTCTCTGACTGAATATGTCGAAGCTTAAATCAGCTCCATTCCCCCTGCCCCTGGGGAAACTGCAATTAATTAGAGGTGAATGAATCTTGTTTTCCATGGAGTATATTCTCAAAGAAAGAAAACTAGCTAACTACATCTTACCGGCAGTTTCAAAACACAGACGGACAAAGGAAAAAAGAAGTTAGAAAAGAAAGAAAGAATGTAGACATGCACAGTAGTCCAATGTCTCACAAGACCAGCCTTATCTCAGCTACAGGTAAGTTCCCTGGCCAGGCTACCATCTTAGAATGGGACCGCAGCTGGCAAACACTTAACACAGTGACAGAATAGAACTCATATTTGTAAACTGAATCAATGGTATGTGCAGTGGGTCAAAAAACCAAGATGGCAGTCACAAGATTGTGATCAAAGTCCTGCTCCATTTATATGTCCATTAAGACATATCTTTCAAAAAGGCAGGGCTTCAACCTCATGGTTGTGATTGCCATATTGTTTTTATCTTTCGCCTTGATCCTTGCACTGAATGTCCATTAAAAAAACATAATTGCTAGCCTGCAGCTAGCAATCATGCAATTTGTTTTATTATTATGCTCTTTTAAAAAAGAAATTGTAGATTTCTTTTGTACATGTTAAATTGATATAAATTACACATGACTGTAAATAATATTCAGTGATTGTATCTGTTAATGTTTAATGCGTTATTTTCCTCTGCTAGGTTACCAGTGTGCTCTTAATTATTCAGCATTTGAGAGTTGTATATTAAATGTCTCTTTGAAGGAGATTGCTATCCCAAACTCTATATTAATCAGCCATGAAATATATTACATATCAAAGAAAGGGAAAACAGCAAAGCTGGGAGAAACAAAGGAAGCTGTTCAGGAATAAAAATAGGATACAATATAAGAATGAATCAAGGATTTTTAATAAAAATCTAATACTTCTCTAAAACCATTTCCAAACACTTTGGAAATATTAGAATAATTATTTTAATAATCAATTGTTTTTAAAAGCCATTATTTCACACGTTCCAGAATGGTGACAGAGGTTTTTGGAATAGTAGTCATGTTTTGAAATTTCCAAATATGACTACCATGGAGTTCTTCTCTTCTCTCACACCACAGACAGAATGCTTATTTCCCAGAGAATTAAAGAGAACAAAATGAAACATCAACTAGGTTTCTGAAAAGTTTAAGACCAGTGAAGAAGCAGGAAATGCCCCACTGCTTCTGACTGTTTCTACAGACAAAATCCCCAAATAAGATCTTCATTCCTGCAGGAACATTATCTCAGTATGGAAAGGCCAAAAGTCAGATAAGGGAGGCCCTACAGAAGGTCCTTATCTTCAAGAGTTCTTTCCACAAGGCCTTATAGCAAGAGTTTCTCAGTGGTAAGTAATACATTTACTTAAAGAAGTTTTAAAAATGGGTGTGGAAAAGATCATATGGGTAATATTAGATTTTGGTATCTCCCCCTCCCCCATTGGGAATGTCAATATAATTTATTTGTTGTTTATTAAGATGTTATTTTTATTTTTTTTTCTTTCTGTGAATGCTACTTTGAGACATTGGAGACAGACAAGACAGACATCTGGCAGGGAGGCAGAGAGGCAGAGAGGCAGACAGACAGACAGACAGACAGACACACACACACATATACACAGAGGGAGAGAGGGAGGGGGGAGTGATATGGATATAGATAGACACTAGTTTACTGTTCCTGACCATGAGATCAACATCATCTGAAAAGTCATAGGTTTCCTATTTCAGTACAATGTTCTATTGCACAGATATGCATCTATTGCGATCAGCACTAGGAAAAGTGACATAGCCTCTATGGAATAAAAAGCATATTGAAGTGGTTCGGGAATAACGAGAGGCACAAGCAAGCAAGTGACAACAGCTCTTTAATATACAGTGAGACTTCAGCAAAAAGCTCAGAGGCTGCAGCCCTCCTTATATACAATCCTGGAGGGACTGTCAGCCAATCAGGAACGTTGGCAGGTTTGAAACTCCCGCTTAAAAGTATCAATACATAACACCCCTCCCTTCCCAGAAAGCACTAACATTCAAAAATTTACATATGTACACACAAAATCTCGCAGGTGCCCAGGACGAGTTCTCGTTCTAGTTGACCTGCGCAGTTCAGTGTCTGGCAGGGCGTCGAGCTGGTCGGAGGGACTTACTGTCTCTCCCGGCTCCGCCAATGGAACCTCCTGGATTTTGTCCGGGGCGTGGTTATCCCCGGTTGGGAGTGGCAACTCGCTGGGGCAGCGCTGGAACCAGGGCTTGTCAGCTAAGTATTCTCGCGAACCCGGGCTTGAGTTAGCTGTTTTGGGAAAGTTGTTGTAGTTAGGTTCGGAGATGTCTAAATTGATGTTTGCTTCGCCGACTACCCTTTTTCTAAGTTGGTCTATGTGGCGCTTCCAGAGTCTGTCTACTCCTACATCCACCATGTACGATTTTGGGCCTGTTACGCCCACTATGGTTCCTGCAACCCATAGAACACCGGGGACACAACCTGAAACTGTCTTAGGCCAGAGGTTTCTCCCTTGAAATTTTCGTGCGAGTAATTAGGGTGAAGCCTGTCTAACACGCACCGAAGCTTCCTGCCCATGAGGAGCTCTGCTGGGCTTCTCCCTGTTGCTGTGCATGGTGTGGCATGCTGGACCACTAGGAATTGGTCTATCCTGGCCTGCCAGTCCCCGTTATCTAGTCTGGACAGTGCCTCTTTGGCCGTTCTAACAAAACGTTCAGCCAATCCGTTAGAAGCCGGGTGGAATGGGGCCGATAGGGCATGGCGGATGCCCAGTCCGGCCAAGTAGCCCTCAAAAAGGGTTGCCGTGAATTGAGGGCTGTTATCAGATACCAGAGTATCCGGCAGGCCGTGGGTGGTAAACAGCTTCCTTAGGACCTTGATTACTGCCTCAGCTGTTGTTGAAGGCATTAAGATTATTTCGAGCCACTTTGAGTAGGCATCGACTACTATTAAAAATGTTTGCCCGTGAAAGGGACCGGCAAAATCAATGTGGATCCTCCCCCATGGCCCTTTTGGTTTCTCCCACTCACGGATGGGCGCTACTGGGGGATCGGGATGAGACTCTTGGCAGAGTCTGCACTTCCCCACCCACTCGGAGATAACTTGGTCCATGTTGGGCCACCAAACATAGCTGCGGGCTAAGCTTTTCATTCTAACAATGCCCGGATGCCTTTCGTGCAGCAATTCTAAGACCTGTGTTCTTAGTTTCGTTGGTACTACCAACCTGTCGCCCCACAACAGACAACCCCCTTGCATAAACAGTTCATTTTTTTTTGTTCACATAACCTTGGTATTCCCCCCCGTTCACTTTGACCGGCCACCCCTTCAGAACCCAACCCATCACAGGGCGAATGATTGGGTCTCTAGCTGAGGCTTTTGCCACCTCGGCGGAGGAGATAGGTCCCAAGGTTAAAGTGTCCAGCAGAAGGACGGAGGCTTCTGGTGTTGGGTTGGCTAGTAGGTCTGGTAGGGGGCAGTGGCTGAGGGCATCCGCGTGGCCCAAGGTCCGCCCGGGTCGATGGACAAGCTGATATGAATAGGCCAATAGAAAAATGGCCCATCTGGTCAAACGCGGGGAAAGAGCCGCGGGGGTGGGCCTATCGCCTGCCAAAAGTCCTAGCAAGGGCCGGTGGTCAGTCACAAGTTCGAATTGTTGGCCATAGAGGTATTTGTGGAACTTTTTAACCCCCGCAATTGCAGCCAGAGCCTCTCTGTCCAATTGACTATAGTTCCGCTCTGCGCTTGACAGGGTGCGAGAGTAGAGCGCAATGGGCGCCTCTAGGCCATTCAGCAGTCTATGGCCTAGGACGGCACCAACTCCTATGGGGGAGGCGTCGCAAACCAATACGAGCGGTAGCGCTGCGTTGTATTGGATCAGGAAGCTGTCTTCGGAAAGAAGTCTTTTTACTGCCTCAAAAGTGGCAGCTTGCGGTTTTCCCCACACCCATGGTACATTCTTCCCCAATAGTTTGTGCAGGGGATCTGCAACGGTGGCCTTGTCCTTCAGGAACATTGAGTAAAAATTGAGGAATCCAAGGAAGGCTTGGAGCTCCGCTTTAGTCTTAGGAGTAGGTGCGCTCTTAATAGCTCTCACCTTGCTTTCAGTAGGGTGGATGCCTGTGCCGTCCACCCTGTACCCCAGAAACTCCACAGAGGGGACAGCGATCATGCACTTGTTCTTTTTAAGTCTAAGTCCCGCTTCTCTAAAACGGTAAAGGACGTTCCTTACTCGGTCCCCTAGCTGGTGTTCGTCCTGAGCGCTGACCAGAACATCATCAAAATAAGGCACCACCCCCGGGAGCCCTTGCAGAAGGCGCTCCATGGTGCTTTGAAATAGGCCGGGTGCGACGCTCACTCCAAACTGGAGCCTGGTGCATTTGAATGCACCCCTATGAGTTACAATTGTTTGCGCCTCTGCCATGGCGTCGTCAACTGGTAGTTGTTGATAGGCCTGAGCTAGGTCCAATTTGGCGAAAATTTTTCCAGGCCCCAGGGAGTGTAGTAGATGATACACGATCGGCACCGGATAGGCGCTCGGCTGCAAAGCCTTGTTGATCGTGCACTTGTAGTCGGCACAAATCCTAATTGAGCCGTCAGATTTAACCGGGGTTACTATGGGGGTCTCCCGTTTCGCATGATCGACGGGGACTAACACCCCCTGTTTAATTAATTTGTCCAGTTCCGCATCGATCTTCGGTTTCAATGCGAACGGCACCTGTCTGGCTTTAAGTCTTATTTGGGCTACGTTGGGGTCTAAGTTTAGTGAAATAGGGGTCCCCACATACTTGCCCAACGTGTTCCCGAAGACGTCCTGGAACTCAGTCAGGAGACTGTCCTTTAGTGATGACTTGGACATCTGGTGGACGCCGGTGAAGCCCATGCCGAGGGCTCAGAACCACCCCATGCCCAGAAGGCTAGGGAGCTGCTTCGTGATGATGGTCAGCGGCAGGTCTCTTTCGTAGTCTC
This sequence comes from Arizona elegans, assembly GCA_022577455.1. Taxonomy (NCBI): domain Eukaryota; kingdom Metazoa; phylum Chordata; class Lepidosauria; order Squamata; family Colubridae; genus Arizona; species Arizona elegans. The sequence continues at coordinate 22,536,059 of JAKOOJ010000007.1, forward strand.
CATAGGTGACTCGGAACGTGCCCACGCCTTCGAGGGGGACTCGGTTCCCCTGGTAGTCTAGGATGCGCAGTCTCTGCTTGGAGAGCTGGTCCTTCCGGAACGACGGCAGGAAGGTCTTTAGGGTCGCCCATGACATTATGGAGAGAGCTGATCCGGTGTCGATCTCCATTGAGCATGGCTTGCCGTTGATTTCAACCACCGTGCTGACTTTGTCCTCGATCGCCGTGCTAGCCTGGTCTATGTGTATGCTGCGGCCATCTCGCGGTTCAAATTCACGCCGTTTTTTCGCGCCGCCTTCTCTCGTTGGCTGCTTCTGGCGCACTGATTCCGGTTGGCTGCGGCGCTCACGTGGTTGGTGTTTTCTGGGCAGAATGGCTCTACAGACTCGCGCCAAGTGCCCTTTTTTCTCGCAACGCCTGCAAATAGCCTCTCTGTATTTGCAGGACAGTCTATCATGGTGCCCGCCACAGCTGGGACAGCTTTGCCGGGGGCTGCCAGTGTCTTTTCTCTGATGCTCCATTCGGAAGACGTCCTCATCCGACTCGGACTCCGAGCTGGATCCGGCGTCTTCTCTGTGCACCGGGGCAGACTTGGGGCTGTCTTTGCTGGTCAGCGGACGCTGCAGCGTTTCTGCGGCTTTGGTGGAGGCTTCATGAGCCCTGGCCTCGTCTAGGGCTCCAGCAAGCATCAGATCAGGCTTGGCGAGCAGGCGCCGTTGCAGCCTAATGTCCTGAACACCACAGATAAGTTGCTCAAGCAACGCATTGTCCAAGTCTCTATAGTCGCAATGGGTTGCGGCTTTTCTCAGGCTGGCCATGTACGCGCTGACTGGTTCTCCCTCTCGTTGAACACGTTGTCTAAGTTGGTATCGTTGCACGAACTTGGAGGGGACGGGAGCATAGTGAGCCCGGAGGGTTGCCATCAGGGTGTCCCAGGAGACAGTTTGAACCGGCGTTGGCTCACACAGTGACTCGGCCATCTCGAACACGTCCGGTCCGCAGTGGCTTAAGAAGAGGGCTCTCTTTCGATTAGCGGAGAGGCCCTGCATGTCGCTGGCTTCAAGCGAGCATTCGAACCTTGTTAGGTACGAGACCCATTTTTCGCGGGTCGGATCAAAAGGCTTGGGCGGAACGTAGGCAGACATGTTCGGTATGCCTCCTGTGGTTCGCCTCGTCGCCTAGCTAAAGCTCGTGGTCTCACTTGTTCGCTTCTTGTAGCCTCTATCCCACCTTCGTCACCAATGAAGTGGTTTGGGAATAACAAGAGGCACAAGCAAGCAAGTGACAACAGCTCTTTAATATACAGTGAGACTTCAGCAAAAAGCTCAGCCCTCCTTATATACAATCCTGGAGGGACTGTCAGCCAATCAGGAACGTTGGCAGGTTTGAAACTCCCACTTAAAAGTATCAATACATAACACATATGGTAGGTAGAGTGTTGTGGTAGAGTCAAGTTAAGCCTGTCAGCCCCAATTAAACTAATTATGCTTACTGGATGACCTTTAATTTACAAAAGAAAAAAAAAAGGCTTCAACTTGGGGAAGTAAAGCATATTTCCAGAAGTTTGCAAAACAGAATACTGTCTTTAAGAAGGCATTAATGAAACTGAATGGTTTGCATACTTAAGGGAAAAAATATCATCATAGTTTAGCTGAAAGCAACTAGTTTATTAGATACTGAACTGTAGAAATAATTAGATGAACATTGAAAAATACAGTGGTGAACAAAAGTAATTATGAGTAATTACTTTTTTGTAAAGTTAGACTATCGATTTACCCGTGAGTGATAAAATCAAGATTTCATAATGGAAGTCTTTCACTTTTCTTTTTAATTTTATTTAATATGCCATTCAATTGTTTCAATATTTTTATGTAAGTTAATCCTACCCAATTGTTGTCAAAGACTACCTTATTATTCTGGCACAATGAAACTTTAACTTGTGTGTGATTTGGGGAAATATTAAAGCCTATATTCAGCATTATGCCTCTCCAATTAAGCATATGATTTGCCCATTTGTACCTTGAGCTAATTAAATTTCTCAAGTTATCTTTCCAATACTTGTACACGAGCACAGAAAGAATGTCTCCATAGATCCAGTCTGACCATTGCACTAGGCCAGTGATGGCTAACCTTTTCCGGACCAAGTGCCCAATGCACGTGCACCCGAACCTCCAAAATGCAATGCGCATGTGGCCCTTGCGCATGTGCTCCAACCCTCCATGCATGTGCATGCAGCCCTGCATGCGCCCCATGCATGCACACACAGGTCCCACATGCGCCCCACCTCCCCGTGTATACGCGCATGCCCCACGCATGTTCCCCATCCCCATGCATGTGTGGCAGAGACCCGAAGATCAGCTAGCCAGCAAGGGGCACGCGCGCATACATGGTGGAGCTGAACTGGGGTGACGACTTGCATGCCCATAGAGAGGGCGCTGCATGCCACCTCTGGCACGTCTGCCATAGGTTCGCCATTATGGCACTAGGCTAAGAAACATTCCATGTTGAACACTGTAGAATGTACTGCTAAGTAAGCCTCAAATGCGGCTGTTATTTCAGACTTAATTCTTTCTGTGAACCCAGCAAAAGGACAGAGCTTTGGCAAAAGAATAATGTCATATTTCTGTTTCTAGGAATAAATTATGCAAGCGTCCTTTACCAAAATCCAATGCTAAAAAGTTATTCCGAAAGAAGAAAGCAAAAAACTGCCAGTCTCCCATGATGCAATATGAAGTGCAGTCCTTGCAGCCAAATCTGCTTCTAACCTTAAGTCAAATAAGATTTGTGGGAGGGAAAATCAACACATATGGATGGCATTAGGCTAGAGAAATCCAACTTGTATATTGTATGTACGTTTGGTGAGGAGAAAAAAAACTTTCTGTCTTTCATAATTCTAGAATTAGAGGTATATAAAAACTTTTTTTATTAGTTTATAATATAAAATATAAAAAATGCAAAAGAAAATAGTGGGAAAGTAAGGGAGAAAGAAGGGAAGGGAAAATTGTAGGGCAAAGAGAAAAAAGAAAGAAAAGGCATTGACTTCTGATTCCCTTTACTGCAGTAGAATAAGATAATAGCATAACACTTCAACTTTTTACTTTTACATACTAGTATAAACTAGCCATTTCTATAATAACAAACCTAATTGATAAAACCCAAAATCAAAGTTACATTTTTCCACCTCATGCACAAAGTCCAAACCAATGATATATAAAAGTTTTAAATAAAAATAAAATAAAATATCTATTTATCAAAAAGTAAATGCTAAGTAACACTCTCCTGTCTGGCTACTTTGTATCATTACATTTTTTTTCTTTTTGATTGTCCAAAAGAATGGGAGCTGTTGCTTTCTATTTCAAACATTGCTAGCTATTCAGCAGGTCTGACAGGTTCTGGAGAACTGGTAGCAGAAATTTTGAGTAGTTTGGAGAACAAGCAAATACCACCTTTGGCTGGCCTCAGAATGGGGTGGGAATGGAGATTTTGCAATATCCTTCCCCTACCACACCCACCAAGCCACGCCCACGGAACCGGTAGTAAAAAAAATTGAGCTCCACCACTGGTTTAAGATCATCAGATACATTTTTGCAATTCTGCGTGGATAGAATAAAACAAATTTAAACAGTACCCAAAGTTTACAAAACAGGTTAGCATAAGATAAAGTTCACTTTATCTAATCCCCAGCACATTTGTCCCTTGAGCTTGTAAAAGTATCCACTTTTCAAATCCATCCAAAATAAATAAGAGGGCCTTGAGCCGCTTCAATACCTTCTGTATAAATCCCCCTTTACAATATACTTAATCTAATCTATTTATTTACTTTGGAATTCATTTTTCATCTTTGACTGACCGTTTAAGATAACACTTTATTTCCAAAATCATAAAACATATTTGTGTCAAACATTTTTATTGATGTACTCATTCTTGAAATAGATTGATGTAGGTAAAAGCAGCATACTTTTACAATTCCAAGATTTCTGTGCATTATTCACTCTTGGTTTTTTTAAGCAGCACTCTGTCATTTTCTGAAGGCCTGATATCTGAGAATCACATCATGAATTAATTACTTTGACACTGTATATTTTATGCCCTTTTCTACCCCTGTGTTTACTGATATGGTATCATCAGGTATCAAGAGCCTGAGGGAGCTTTTTGTTAAATTTGTTGTCACTATTTTGCTTGAGGCCTCTCCATATATAACTAAAGATTCCATTGGAGATTATTTCCATTTGATTCACTAATATTCTGTCCCAAATCAGATAATGCTTCTTCTGCTTTACAAAGGAGACAAATATTTCCCTTCCTTTTTTATTTTCTAAGAATGACTCTAGTGATTTGCTCTGTAATATGTTAAAGTCCCATCTTTTAGTATAAAATTGATCAGAGAGCCATCAGTTGCTAAACTGACACTCATCGGTATGTATTACAGTAATAATCTAACATAAAAACTTCAGAGAGTTTGTCTCAAAGACCAGTGTACTAAGCTCTCTATCTTCCTATCCATTGGTGAGCTTCCTGGACATGATTCAATGGCCAATATTTTATGCAAGGCAAGGTCTAAATCTTTGGCATGATTAAACAGGTCTCTCCTTCTGTCCGTGACCTTCCCTTCCAGAAAAATTACATTTTGATAATCAGATCAAGGATCTAATTATCAGGTATATGTTGAAATCTGCCAGTTTCATTTAACACTTTATGGAAATCATATTATCATGCATCTAAATGCAGAGATTAAGGAGATTTCCAAAATTTCTCAAAGATTTGCTCAGTTTTTTTTCTAATTATATCATTTCCTTGATCCACAGGATGCACCTATTGAAACAGAGGACATTCTCATAAAGCTCCTTGATTGCTAGGTAATCGAAGATGAACAAAATTAGTATTGTTTCTTGTTCACTCAGTGCAGATCACACCATGAAGCCTTCCTAATTCTTCATCCTCCTGAAAAATTTTCAATTATTTAATTCTGAACTCATTTATTTCCAGTTCATGTACCTTTGGCAGCAGCATAACTCGTGTTTCATAATCTGTATGATCTGTACTTTGGATGGAGTAGGAAAAAAGTTTCAAATTTTTATAAATTGCTGGATATGGGTGACTATTAAATTTCTGAAGACTGAACCGGATAGTGTAGTTATTTGAATAATCTATCTTTTTAATTTGATATGAAATTCGTCACACTAGAGGTTGTAAGGAGAGAGCTATGTTAGCTTATGATAGCAAAAAATCAGGGCATGTGGTAGCACCTTTTATAACCAACAAATTTTATTACCTTATTTTAATAAAAACTTTTAGAAAACATGTTCTTACACTCCTTATACATCTGATTTCAAACTAAGGACCAAAAATAATGAGGCTACCACAATTAGGCAAAGCAGCATTTTGGTTACTTTGGGGTTCCAAAGCACATTAAGCATATGCATGATATGAAATGAAGTATATTTCTTTGCTTCCCCTATCTAAAAAAAACTGAACTTTTTCTTTGAAAATAAATTTTGTTTGGAGCATGAATAGGGTTCAAAACTATTAGTTTCTTTCATTGAAATGCAAAGTGCTGCCTTCTCACCTCCCATCCTGCCTTGAGTGCTAGAAGGAATTTCAGACTAATGGCTTCCTTCCTCCTTGAGCATTTATCTCTAGTGATTTAATTTTAAAAAATGAAAAAAAAAATACCAAGAAAGCTGGCATATTACACCCACTTTGATATATGAAACAAGTTAGAAGCCTATAAAGATTGGATCTGTATTGTACTTGTTGATATATAAAATGCAGAAGTAGTACAGGAACAACTAAGTGTAGCTTACTAGATATCAACGAAACCACATAATTGGAAAAATTATGCCGTCCTAATTCTTCTTTCCCTAGAAAACTGTTAATGGAAAGCACTGATTTATGGAGGAGGAGGAGGAAGAGAAGGAGGAGGAAGAGGAGGAGGAGGAGGAGGAGGAGGAGGAGGAGGAGGAGGAGGAGGAGGAGGAAGAAGAAGAAGATGAGGAGGAAGAAGAGGAGGAGGAGAAGGAGGAGGATGCATTGAAAGATATTCCATTTTACGAAAAAAAATTCCCATTGAATAATGTATTTCTCTAATGTATTTTTCTTACGAAAAAAATTTCCCATTGAATAATGTATTTCTCTAATTTAATTTCTTAAAGGGTTGCTTCATTTTATCACAATTTAGAATAAGAACATACATCAAAGCAATGCAAATGTTCAGAAGGGTGTCTGTTTCATTTCAAGGAGGGTACAGGCAAAGCACAATCCTTCTCAAAGCAGAATTGCCGGGATGTAAAGAGATCAGGCTGCCATGTCATGCTTTGCTTCATAGTCCTCCCTCAGCACTGTGTTGTCTCTTTGCTTCACTGAAGCAAATCACTTCACCTCCGCAGCACAAAACTCTTTCTCCAGGCAAGTCTAAGACAATTTTCACAGGCATAATATACATTTCAAAACAATATTTATTTGCCTGTTTCATAAATAAGTGCAATTAAAAACAAATCCATTTAAGGAGGTCATGATCAGGATCAGCAGCTGTCCTGTTGATATGTTCTACATTTACATCCACACCACTATTTTGGAGCATGAATGTTAATATATACTGTATATGAAAAATGTGATTTCAGTTTGTTCAAAGTATTTCTTTAGGCTAAGTTTAGGATGCTTTATATGCTAATACGCACTTAATAAGAAGCAGCATTTTCTCTTTGAAGCCAAGGGAGGAGCTAATGCTTCCTGCAGTTCAGGCCTCTGTCTGTCCCAGCTAACAGGATTGGCCTATTGTGTTTTCTAATGTGTGGTAGAAACACATGGAGGATCTAATCAGATGTTTCACTAAAGAGGGGCTCCTAAAATCACTACTTGATGGCATATACCTCCTGATCATTTAAAAACAGGAATCAGATGTTTGACAGGTAAGGGAGAAAAGGGCATCCCAGGTGAACCCCTTCTCCAAGCTATCCTAGCAATCATCTTTAGAACTTTTTTTTTAATTTGATTTATATGCTGCCCTTCTCCAGAGACTCAGGGCGGCTTACAATGCGTTAAGCAATAGCCTTCATACTTTTGTATATTTTATACAAAGTCAGTTTATTGCCCCCACAAACCGGGTCCTCATTTTATCCACCTTAGAAAGGATGGAAGGCTGAGTCGACCTTGAGCCTGGTGAGAATTGAACTCGCAGTAATTGCAGGCAGCTGGATGTTAAATGCTGCCTTAGCAGGAGGCATTAGCCTCCTACGCCACTCAGGCTTGACTGGAAACTTTACTACAGTTTCCATATGAAAAATGTTACTGAATGTTACTGAATGATAAATTGTTCAACCCTGCCTTCTTTACCAATTCTCTCTGGTAACCATTCTTCTAAGTCCTTTATAGATAATATGAGGAGAAACATGGTTTCCCTTTCATCAACTCTCATTCATTTACTTACAAAAAGAATTGGTGAACTCAATTAACATTTCTTGGAAGAATTTTGAAAAATAGGCAGCCACAAAACTACTCAGCAATTTTCACATAATTTCTACTACATTCAGGAAATTTCACAAAAAAGAAGGCTAAAATGAAGCAATGCTGCAAAATAAAACAACCAATAAACAAGAACAGAAGAGAAACAGGCCAACCATAGATTTACCTAGATCAGGGGTGTCAAACTTACGTGGTCACATTGTCATCATGTGACGTATCGGGACTTTTCCCCCTTTTGCTAAACCAGGGGTGGACGTGGCCAGCACATGATGGATCCGGCCCATGGGCCATAAGTTTGACGCACCTGACCTAGATAAAATACAGCACGTTGCCACTAGTAGTTAAACTATAAAATCAGATTATCCAGACATATTCCAAACTACGGACAATGATGACGTTGCAACTACCTTATTTCTTATCTCTGCACCATAAACATGGGTATTTTATTGTTTGGTTGTTAACACATGTTTTTTAGCAAATATATTTTTAAACCTAGTATTCTGCCTGACACTTTATAGTCTTTATATGCATAGTGACCTGTACAGATAGATAGAACTGCTTCCAGAACAGCAAGAGTCCCATCCTGTCTTTTTTTACCTTGGGATTTTTAAAAAGGATTCCGAAATGTTTATAACAGTTTACTGTATGTTTGCAGCAAGTCATAATATGTGGAAACTATCTTTTCTTAATTATCATAGCAGTTAATGTAAATTCCTCAAAAAAATGTGGGTAGGGTATGCAAACCATCTTTCATTCTTTAACAGGGAAATTTTTCTGCTTCAAGGCTTTTAAAATGCAAATTCCACTATGTAAAATTGATTCATTGATTATGTGCCATCAACTCATTTTTTTACTTTTAGTGACTACATAGATTTTCTCCATGATGATCTGTCCCTAACTTAGTCTTAAAACCATTTGTTTAGAACCATTCAAAATTACAACCAAACTGAAAAAAGCAACTTACAACCAGTCCTTGACTTTCTAATCATCGCAGAATTCCAAGATCATGTTACCAGTATTTGGTTGCCGCATCTCAAGGTCATATGATCAACATTTGCAACCTTCCCTGTCAGATTCTGACAAGCAGAGTCAATGAGGGAATCTGGATTTGCTTAACAACTGCATGGGTTACTTAACAACTGCAGTAATTTGCTTAACAACCAGGACAAGAAAATCATAAAATTGGCTCTGACTCACTTAAAAACTGCCTTGCTTAGTAGTGAAAATGTTGGTTCCAATTGTGATTGTAAGGCAAGGACTACAACTGAATCCATCCACCTTCTGCTGGTGGTCATCCTCTTCTATAAAACACTATAAAATAGTACTAATCTTTTTAAAAAAAGATATATTGTGAAAATAGGTACAAATAGCATATCTCAAAAGAAAAATATCATGTGAAGATTGAAAGACACTTAAGCTTCCTGTGACTCTTATTGCTTTTCAACTTGCCAAAGAACTGGGGGAAGGGAAGGGTGAATTGGAATGTGGAGGCTGTAATCTTTAACTGTGAGAGCCAAGGACACTTCTGCAGGTGTCTGCCAAGATGTGGACAGTTATTGAAACAAAAGGCTGATTCCTATTGGGATAATGTGATCTGTTAAATGTATTTAAAGTTTTCTGGTGGAGAAAAACATTTTTGCTGAATTAAGAAGTTTTTTTAAAAAAGATTTGTTGCCATTTATTCTGCAGGGCCAGGTTGAATCTATTTATGCTTTTTCCAGAAAGGAATGATTCTAGTTACTTTCTCAAAAATTTCATTGCTGATTTTGAAATATAGGAATGCTTTCTAATATACTTTAAAGTATTTCAAGAAAAAGTTTGTCACAGTGAAGAAGAGAATGTACATAAAGATTTGAATCCCTCCATTGAATCAAGTCCATGCATATTTTCAACCAAGTGGAGATAATCCAACAGCACATTTTCCCTATGATGCATTTGTATTCAAAATGGACTGAGATTCTCAGAGTTGTAGACCAACAACCCTTCTAAAAGGCACTAGAAAACCTAAAAGGAGAAGAAATAGGTATGGATTTGTGAGATGCAATGGTTTCTCAAAGGATTACAGGGACAATGAGCAGTCATATACTTAAAATCAACATGAGATATACATTTTGGAGATGCATTGGTTTAAGAGAATCTGGGGGAGCAGGAGAGAATTTGGTTGCAATAAAAGTATACTGAAATACTAATGGAAACAACATTTCTGCATCATTTGGTTTATAGATGAGTGATGTGACCTGGAGGAGATTATTTAGTTTAAATCATAATAGCAGAAGTTAGATAAGAATCTTTAGGGCAAATCTATGTCAGGAACATAATACCTAGAAGTGATACAGCAAGGATTATTCCTGAACAAAAATTCAGATTTGGTTCATAAAATGAGGAGCCTGAGTGGCATAGGAGGCTAATGCCTCCTACTAAGGCAGCATTTAACATCCAGCTGCCTGCAATTACTGCGAGTTCAATTCTCACCAGGCTCAAGGTCGACTCAGCCTTCCATCCTTTCTAAGGTGGGTAAAATGAGGACCCGGTTTGTGGGGGCAATAAGCTGACTTTGTATAAAATATACAAAAGTATGAAGGCTATTGCTTAACGCATTGTAAGCCGCCCTGAGTCTCCGGAGAAGGGCGGCATATAAAAATAAATAAATAAATAAAATAATAATTATTTTACCTTTTAAAACTTGCACTTTCAACTCTTAAGAAGAAATCCATTTCCTCATACTTGCTTTAAACAGGAAAATATCTCTGCTCCATTTGTATTTATTTATGATTTTTTGTTAAGATACATAAATATTTAGGTAATGGACCTATAGCATATAATACACCTAATCATTTATGTCTGTGTCTTCCTCTTAGAAAGACAGACTGATGTGACAAAATCGCTTTTAAAGTGGGAATATATTTCATGCCAGTAGTGAGTTGTCAGTTGGAATCAGTGATTGTCAGCTGAAAAGAGAATTGAAAGCAATGTTTTCTGAGCCAGAATACATTTCCATTATAAACAATTCTGCACAGTCAGGCTCAAAGCAATACTTGCCTTGGGACAAGGGGCCAAGAATTAGACTACTGAATAAAACAGCTTCTTTAGCTAAGCAAAATCATCTGTTAATCCTACAATTAACTGTTCTGACCGGCTTTCTGAAATCTCAGGTAAAGCCTATCATAATACTGAACAATGGTTTATCTCCTAAAGTTTAGCTTGTGGTACTTTATCCACACTATGTATCAAATTAGAATATTCTTTTATATGCCATGGATGGATATTGTTAGTAAGTGAAATCATTTGTTAACATTGCAATGCCAATGCAAACATAGTTGCATTAAAGCCAGTGTCTGCTGGGCACCTCCAGCAAACAGTTTGTTTGCATTTCTAAGAATTAGATCAAACAGATCAAGTTATGCTTGAAATAGCAACTTTTCTAAAATCTAGTGAAGTAGATAATTATTACTTTTGTTGCAGAAAAAGTCACTCCTGCAGCTTTGCCAAAATAGATGTCTCATGCTTCCGCTGAGAAACTGATATAGTCTAATGTTGTATTTACCAAATCTCCTTCAGCATATTATCCTTCTAAGAAGGGTGCTGTTCGTAAATATCCACAGCTGTAAAAAAAAAAAAAAAGTGCTTCTTATCACCACACTGATTTGAGCATTCAAGGACAGCACAAAGACTATATTACTATATTAAGGGAAGAGAAACTCCACCACGTACAAATGTGGATTTGTGGTTCAATTAAGACATCCACAAACCACTGTCTTGTCTGGATTCAGCTTTGGTCTGTTATACTTCATTGAGTCCATAATCTGGCCTAACCAGGATTGCATCAAAGAGTCTGCCACACTTAAGGTTACTACCAATGTCTCAAGAGGCCTTGCACAGCCTACATGAATACATGTTGTGGCTTGTCAGCCACCGGTCCCTCCAGCAGCCAAATCAGATGAGGAGGAGGTGTGGGAGTCAGGGTCAGCATCAAGGCAACCTGAGAGCTCTGAGGGGGAAGAGGGAATGGAGCTGTCAAAGATAGAGACAGAGGCGAAGCCTGGGCCATCCATCAGCCCTCAATGGAAAGTCAACAGACCCCAGGTCTAGAGGTGGCTGATGAGAAAGAGGCTGATGATGAACAGCTGGGTCCAGTGCCTAAAGTGTGGATGCGCAGAAGGCAGAGAAGAGGAGAGCAGTGGAAATCTGTGGGCTGATCCTGCTGCTAGCAAAGCCCCACCCTAGCTCTGGAGATAAAAGGCAGGGGGCGGAGATGAATAGATATGGCAGACAACTATTCCTCTCCCTGCCAGACAAACTTGTTAGCCTGCGGTGAGAGAGAAACTTTTTGCCAGGGCTGCTGGCACTCATAATAAAGGTATCATTGATTTAACTACAGAAGGTTTGTCATGTTCACAGAGCTGGATCAGAACACTACCAGAACATGACTGATGACATATCTTCCTGCCTCCTCTTGGCTGGTAAGCAAACTAGATGGAAAATAAATAGCAGCTTCCTGGTCCTCTGCTTCCTGAAATAATTAGCACTGGTCTCACTATGATAATTCCCATTAGCCAGGATCTTAATAATTCTTCTTTTCCTTCTCTAGATAATACTGTTACTAGTGGGGAAATGACCAATGACTACCATATTTATTAAGGCAACTTTCCACAGCTTCATATTCGCCTAAGATATTAGACCTCAATTCCTATAAATTCCATCCTGAATGATCAAAGCTAGGAGATTTAAATATATCTGAAGGGCATCATTATGAGCAAAAGTGATGCAAGTGTTCACAGATTAACATGTGGTGAAATGGTTTTAGATTCATGAAAGCCTTTGTCTACCCAAATGTATTCATCTTAAAATTATCACAAGACTCATGTCCTGTGCAGGTTAAACAACTTTTATTCTATACAGCACTAACCACATAGTTATTTGTGTTAGCTAACATCAACACTTTGATGCTAATATTACATAAAAATGGTACATCCTTCAGTGCTTTGTGCCTATTAATTCTATAAAATTCACATATTGAAAATACATTGATTTTTCAAACAGTTGTCTAGGAATCTGTGTTTTATCTGGGTTATATTTATAGCTTTCTTTATTATAGTTAGTCTAATAATGGATTTAATCCATTATTAGACTTTATTATATTAGAGACTAATAATGGATTTAAGCAGATAAAGTTCTCTAGAATGCTATTTTTCCCATTTTTAGTAGCTGACAAAGTATATGCTAATTCACTTCTAATTAGGTGACTTTTTTTAGGTGTGACTTTGATTCTGGAACACTATTTGTAAGAAATTATTCTGAATGCAAGATGCTTCTTCTTGTTTGACATTCACAGTATGCACTGCAATACTATTGACTTCATCCTTGGGGAAATTTCATCATTCTCCCTTAACAAAACAGGTTTGTGCAATTTTTTTTCTTTTCTTTTCTTTCTTTTTGTTTCAGACAACAAAAGTTTGTGGTGTGTATCCTATATCAGAGACATTCAAATAACCTGTAAATAATGAAGATAAATTGCAAGAAGTAGTTGAAGTGGTTTTTAAGGCATTTTCCTTCTTGTCTGACTGAAAAACATTGGAAAATGAATGACCAGAGATTAGAAAATAGATATACAGTATGATAAGTTTGGGTATGAAAAATTAAACTCTAATGCCTCTTGATTACTATATCATACTTAGTTCCAATGGAACTATTTATGTGATAAATTATTTTACTCAGTAGTTACCATTATTGTAATTACCCCTGTATCTAGACCAGGAATGTCAAATTCAATTTCATTGAGGGTCACATCAGCATTATGGTTGCCCTCAAAGGGCCAGTAGTATGTAAGACTATGATGACTCACAATGGCCAGGTGGCTATGGCTGGGTGGTCACAGCCAGGTCATTGCGACTAGGTGGCCGTGGCTGGGTGCGGCTGACTCGGGATGGAACAAGTTGCACTGGCTAATTCAACATGGAGACACTTTGGTGCCCCACAAGCTCCTCACCTCCTCAAACTGCTTCCTTCCTTCCTTCCTTCCTTCCTTCCTTCCTTCCTTCCTTCCTTCCTTCCTTCCTTCTCCTTCCCACCCTCCCTTTCTCCCTCTGTGTCCAGGAAGGGACGAGGGAAGGAAAGAGGGCAGCAGCATTACTGGTAGCCATGTCTTTCCCACATGAGAGTGGGGTAAGAGGTGGGGTGGGGGCAGGGGGCATCCTGGTGAAAGGGAAGCAATTGTGGGCTGCGGGCCAGCAAGCAGGCCATAGAGGCAATGAAGGCACTTGTGGCTGTTGTGGCCCCGCCCTCTGAGCCTGTTCCATCGGAGGAAGAAAGCTCCAAGCATGAGGAAGAGGAGTCAGCCAGGCCTCCCTCTCCAGGCCCCTCCCCTCTGGCACTGTCTCAGGTGCCGGCCGAGGGAGAAGAGATTAACAGAGAGACAGGTGCCTCGGATGAGAGTGACGGAGAAACATCATTTCTGGACGCACGCCTCCAAAGGCGTGATAAACGATTGCAGCAGCTCAGGAGGCATGCTAGGGATTAGAACTGAGTCACTGGACCACACCCCAGAGACTATATAATTGAGGGTGGTGGCCAGTGACCTTTGTGACGAACAAAGCAAACCTTGGATAGTCACTAAAGCCTCGTCCGGAAACTGCTGAGAGAAATATTATTCTGACTGGACTTTTGTATGCTAAGTATCTTGTCTTTCTGTTTTGTGGAAATAAACGCACTTGGCAGATGGTGTGTAAATCGCTGCCAAGTTGGAGATAAAGAACTGGGAGTGTGCCAAAGTGTTTCCTTAACCCTTGGCTGGCTGTGTGTGTGTGTGTGTGGGTACGGGGACAGATCAGTGGCCAGCACAATGCTGCTGCTGGGCTTTATGTGCTGATATATTACAACTTTGTAGCGATGGTGCTCATTACCTGTCATCTGCGTGCCATAATCTGTGCACCCGCAGCCTCCTGTGCATGCATGCACCCAGCCAGCCTGGGGTGGGCTGGGGTCAAGGTGATGGTGGCTGTCCCCTTGCTGTTTTCAGGTTGGCCCTGCAGGGCAGATCCAACTACATCGCAGGCGAGATCTGGCCCATGGGCCTGGAATTTGACCTCTCTGATCTAAACAGCAACACAACATGTAAGTGAATTAATGATGAGATGATAAAGCTGAGAAGAAAATGTGATGATGATGTTATCCATTCAGTCATGTTTGACTCTTGGCGATTCTATGGACCAGGTTTCTCCACATCTTCTCATAGCATGAGGGTGACAGCCAGTTCTTTAGATATACGAAAGTGTACTATGTAAAGAATTGGCACAGAAATACTGTGCTACAATGAATGTTGTCAGTTCCTGGACTGAATCTGATTAGCATGTCATTGTATCTTCATACAATACATCATTCTCCTTATTTATGAATTATTTCACAGAGCACATCATTAAATGTGCAGAAGTTGCTGCTACAAGATGAGGGTGGCAGCCTCGGACATTGACAGCTTTGACAGTCATTTAGAGAACTATACATGGAATGATGCTATTAATGGAAGCTCCTTATTTGGTGGCACGGTATAACTAAATTATTGTTTATGGACAGCAATAATGAGGAAAGGCTGTTACCTCTTTTTATATGCTTCCTAGAACTATTGTTCTGGGCCAGAATTGTTAAGTCTTTGAATTTTTTTTTGCAATGAATAAATACCATTACAAGGGAAAAGAACCAGAATCAGAATTAATGGGTTCGAGCTAATGGTAGTCTTTGCCTTTTCGGTATCAACTATTATAAGATATATTTCCAGAGACCATCAAATTAAACCAAATTCTTATTACAATTTTAGTTGGGACAGAGGTTTCAGAGAACAAAAGCCCAAGCCTAAACCTAATCCCAGCTCTCAATGGAAATATATAAACCTAAACCCAAAAATAAAATAACTGCTATAACATAAATTGAAAACTACTGCTAATCACAGAACGCCGGGACTGGTCTGAAAATGTACACCACATCACAACACTGAAGAAAATCCATAAATTTTAATGAAATCAAAATCAAACCAAAATTTGACCTCCAATGGAGATAAATACTATAAGTGTAAACCCAGATATTTTTCATCTCTCCTTTCTAGCTTCCAGCCCTGGTAATCTTTAAATCTATTTAAGATTTAATGTCAGATTTGGTTAGCTAAATACAGAAATAAGACATGAATCTGTACCTGAAATAGCAAACTTCAGCGGGTAACTTATCAGAGTTCCAAACTTATTTGTATTTTTGTACTGTTGTTGATTTACAACAGTTCATTTAGTGACCATTCAAAGTTACAATGGCACAGAAAAAAGTGACATTACTGTTTTTCACACTTTCAACCGTTGCAGTATCCCCACAGTCACGTGATAAAAATTCAGATGGTTGGCAATTGTCTCACATTTATGATGGTTGTAGTCTCTCAGGGTCATGTGATCACCTTCTGACAAGCAAAGTCGATGGGGAGGCCAGATTCACTTCACAACCATGTTACTAACTTCACAACTGCAATGATTCATTTAACAAATGTGGCAAGAAAAGTCGTGAAATGGGGCAAAATTCACTTAATAAATTTCTCAATTGTGGTCGTAAGTCAAGAAGAAGCCAGGAGTGGCTGGGAGGGGAGGGAAGGGAAGGGGAGGGGAGGGGAGAGGAGAGGTGAGGCAGGGCCGGGCGTGGGGAGGAGAGGCCGGATGAGGCATCGCTCAACATGAGTGATGTTGAGTTGGCCACACCCACCCAGTCACATGACCACCCTGCCATGCCTACCCTGCCAGTCATTAGGGCAGAGAACCAGTTGTTAAATTATTTGAATCCCACCACTGGGGTAGGGGTTGTGATTGGTTACATAGTAATAGAAAATAGATGGGGCTAAATTATGGGGTTGGTTCAGGATGTTTTGCTTCTTTTCCTGGCCTCTCATTTGTTAAGTCCTGGCCTTTCTGATTTTGGTTTTGTTTTATATTAGGCCTATTTTATGGCTTTTACTATGTATTGCTGATGATGCAGTGACGATGTTACCTAGTTGGATAGTAAAATATCCATAAGCAAATAACCAAACCTAGAGACACCAAAGAGTAAAAAATATTCATGTGATTCAGAGCTCAAAGTGGCAGAATGTTACAATCAGAGAAGACACTGGGGCTTCAGTAGTCATTATGCTCATTATGGTCTTACAGAGAACAGGAAAGTCATCCTGAAATAGTCCTACATAGATCTGTGGTCTGTCTCATTACACTATTTGAGTACACATCCTTGTTAAATAATACATTCATCTTATTCGCAGCTGGATGAGTTACATACTTGATCCTGAAGTCATCTCATCTTTATCTTCTGGTAGAATGCCTACAGCTCCTAGTAATAACACAATCTAGTCTCTGAAGAGCAACTGGTATCAGTATCTCATGTGAAGCAATAAGGTTAAGATGATAATTATTTGTGACTTCAATGCTGCATGCTGGAACTAGCTGCTGAGGTTATTTATCATTTTGATCATACTACCCATGCCCAAAATACTTTACAAAGCAGAAATGAGAGATATTTCCATGACAAGGGGATGACCAAAGGGAATCAAGAGAAATGATAAGTTGCAACATGGAAGTGTGTTGATGTATTCTCACTTCCATTTTAGAGGCTATTCTGAAAACAAGGAGAGGAACAAAGCCTTGGTATCAAGTTGATGGATAGAAGGGAAAAAATATGGCATTTTTAGGAAGAATGTTGCACTTTATAGCAAGTAAGAATAGCCAGAGATCGTTGACATAATCTGACGTATTAAGAAATGTGAGAGCACAGATTTCTCTATCCATGTTGTATTCTAGACCAAGTCCTATATTATCCATATTCTGCAATTCTAAAACACATAAAGAATTCTGGTTAAGTCATTCCACTTAATATTGTAGGAATTTTTTAAAAATAATATATATACAGTTATATGAATAAGTAACAGAGAAACCAATTTGACAGGAATGTAATTAACAGATGAATGCTACTAATGGTAATTTAATGTGCTATTGAGATCAGTATGCACAGTATTGATTATAGAAAGGTTGATTTGATTGTGTTCGCTGTGTCAAGCTGCAAAATGTGCTTAGGAAAATGGGACTCCCAAAAGATTTCATTGTCTTAATGCAAAATGATACACTGCTTAAGAAACCAGGCTGGTTCTAGATTGGCAAAGGTGTGAGACAAGGTTGTATATTCCCCTCTTATTCTAATTGAATTAATGTCAACAAGTATAACAACCAGCCTTAGAATTGACAACATAGACAATGAAATAATGAATAATGTCCATCTTTTAGGATCACCTATCAACAGTAAAACAGAAATATGTCAAGAAATATGTTACAGACTAGCACTTATTGGGGAATAATAAGAATCTTGGAATAAATATTCAAATGGCAAAATAAAATTCTTAAAAATCAGTTTAACAAAAAGAAGTGATTCATTTATACTTCTTAGGTGGTAATTTAATCTAACTTTGTAGGAATTTTTTTTCTTATTATCATTTGAAAACACAGACTTAACATGCAGATCTTGAATTGGTGCAATCTAGAAAACTGGTCCTTTCATTTTTTTGCACAGGGGATCTTAGCACATCAATTGCACAAAGATTTTTAGAATAAACATGAGAAGACTTCTTTTAATGTTGTTGTATTGTATTTCTATATATTGATTTTATTTAAGTTAATCAGATTGCTAAAGTTTACAAATAAAATATTTTTAACAAATAGTGCCAGTAATGTCAGATTTAAATCTGTCATAAATCTATGTTTTTATCAACATAAACATATTTTTTAAACTAACAAGGACTTTATGCCGAATGTCTTTGCCTATTATCAATATATAACATTATTACTGTTTGTTTCTCAGTTAACTCTCTTTCTATACATATGTTTTGCAAGTATAACACGACAGCCTTGCAGGATGGAAATTCAGGAAATCATTGTTTGTAATACATGGAAAGCTCGCAAGGATGTAATAAGGAGTAACAAACTAATGCAAAAAAAATAAAAAAATATGGAAATATAGCTGATGCATGGAATTAAAGTTAGTTTTCATATATAATTATACATGCTTGTGTGTACATTGCGTCTTGCACATTTCCCTTATTCTCTTTTCTGAATAAAGGGCTGAATTTGAAAGTTCATTTGAAAGAATCAGGAAGGCCATACTCAATTCAAAAGCTAAGAAAATATTGTACTGTAGCCTTCTTCTGTAAAATGTCAGATTTTGGCACATGATCCATTTTAAACAAAGAAAAGCAAATAATCATAAAGGTTGCATCAGTGGTGGGATTCAAGTAATTTAACAACTGGTTCTCTGCCCTAATGATTTCTTCCAACAACCAGTTTGCCAAACTGCTCAGAAAGTTAACAACCGGTTCTCCCGAAGTGGTGCGAATTGGCTGAATTCCATCACTGGGTTGCATGCTTGTCTAGTGGTGGCTCAGGGCCCACGGGCCCATGTTAAAAGAAACATTATATAATTGTAAAGACTTATTTAGTGTTTTTGAATCATTTGAAACAGCTAAGATTAAAATATAAGAGTTAAAAAAATTTTATTTTTTTTATTTTATTTTGAATTTGTATACCGCCCTTCTCCCTGAGGACTCAGGGCGGTGAACAGCCAGATAAAAACATCAAATACAAATATTAAAATACAGTTAAAAATATATATAGATTTGGCCCCATTAATTAAAACGATAAACAAAACAATTAAAAACACTTAAAAAGAATTAGGCCAGCCCGGCTTGTTGGAAAAAGAAGGTTTTAAGGGCTCAGCGGAAGGCACTGAGGTCATGGATTCTCCTTATCTCTGGGGGCAACTGATTCCAGAGGGTAGATGCCCCCACAGAGAAGGCCCTCCCCCTGGGGGTCACCAGCCTGCATTGTTTGGCTGATGGCACCCCAAGGAGGCCCTCTCTGTGGAAGCGCACGGGTCGATGGGAGGTCGTCGGTGGCAGTAGGCGGTCTCAAAGATAGCTAGGCTCTATGCCATGGAGCGCTTTAAAGGTGATAACCAACACCTTGAAGCGCACCCGGAAGACCACCGGGAGCCAGTGCAGTTCACGCAGGAATGGTGTTACATGGGAGCGCCACGCTGCTCCCGTCACTACCCGCGCTGCTGCGTTCTGGACCAGTTGGAGCCTCCGGGTGCTCTTCAAGGGGAGCCCCATGTAGAGAGCGTTGCAGTAATCAAGGCGAGAGGTCACGAGGGCATGAGTGACTGTGCACAGGGAATCCCGATCAAGAAAGGGCCCCAAAATCCTGTCCACATCATCGGGAGTCACAGCATCAAACTCCTCCCAGATAACATTCTCAAGACTATTCCTCGTCACCCTGCCCTGATCTACCCAGTCAGAGTCCAAGTCCCCCCGGATCTGAGCGATTTTGTCATGCAGGTATTGTCCGAAATCCTCCGCCCTGCCTTCCAAGGGATCCTCCCGTGCTCCGAGGTGAAGCAGGGAGCGGGTTACCCTGAACAGGGCAGCCGGACGATTCCCTGATGACGCAATAGAGGCGGAAAAGTAATTAAACTTTGCTGTCTTTATTGCCACTAGGTAGGTCTTATTATGCAACCTTACCAGTGTTCGGTCAGATTCAGCGCGACTGGCCCTCCAACCGCTCTCTAGGCGTCTTTTCCGGCGTTTCATCTCCCTCAGCTCCTCGGTGAACCAAGGAGCCGCGAGGCATGGACACCGGGTCAGAGGCCGCAAAGGCACGACTCGATCCAAGGCCCCACCAGCCGCCCGATCCCAGGCAGCTACCAGGTCCTCGGCCGAGTCGTGTGCCAGATCATCAGGAATTGGCCCAAGCTCCATCTGGAACCTATCAGGATCCATCAGGCGCCTGGGGCGGACCCATCTAATTGGGTCCACCTCCCTGCGGCGGGGTGTAGTGGTACGAAGGTCCAGACGAAGGAGTGAGTGATCTGACCATGACAAGGGTTCCATGTCTATATCCCCTATAACAAGATCACTCAACCACTGGCCAGAGACAAAAATCAAGTCTAGAGTATGTCCCCCCCCACCCCCCCGTGAGTGGGGCCATGAACTAACTGGGTCAGGTCCATGGCCGTCATGGAAGCCATGAACTCCCGAGCCATCCCAGACGTTTCACCAACGGATGGCAAGTTGAAATCACCCATGACCATAAGCCTGGGTGTATCAACTGCCACCGTGGCTATCACGTTGAGTAGCTCAGGCAGTGCTGCTGCCACGTTGCAGGGAGCCAGGTACGCAAGCAGCAAGCCCATCTGAACCCCATGACTCCATCTCATGAAGAGGGACTCACATCCGGTAATCTGAGGTACAATGGTCTCCCTTGAACCAAGACCTTCCTTAATAATAACCGCCATCCCCCCCCCGCCCCTCCCCTGGGCTCTCGGTTGATGATATGCTCTGAAACCTGGTGGGTACATCTCGACCAGAGGGACTCCCCCCTCCGGTCCCAACCAGGTCTCCGTAATACCTGCCAGGTCCTCTCCCCCCTCCTGGATAAGATCGTGAATGAGGGGGGCCTTATTTACCACAGACCTAGCGTTGCACAACATCAGCCGAAGGCCCAGGTCCTGAGTATCTAAGCCACCTAGTATCCGAGAGGAGCCTTGGGGGCCGGGGCACGCAATTGCTCTCAAACAGCGAGTGTGCGTCCCCAACACATGATGTGGCCCCCTGCTCCCGCCATATCTGCCCTCCCAACCACCGTGCTGATGGTATTTCCCTCATTGGGATAGCCCTCCGCCCCCTCCCCATTCCCTCGTCCAATGTCCTCCAAACTGTTACCCCATGCCGGGTTCGGTTCTGACCTTGGTGGATTACTCCCCCCCATCCCCTTTGGTCGTCCTCCCGGTTCCCCTTAAAAAATTATTAAAAACCCTAATTAAAAAACCCCTTAATCCCCGCTTTGAAACATGCCACCTCTGAGGGCTCCAAAGCCCATCCTTAAGGTAGGCCTTTGATAACGGGGAAGGCCATCGCCGCGAGAGGGGGGCATCTCGCAGTGCAAGCAGGTCTGCCAAGGTATAAGCCATACATAGATGAGAGGTAGAAAGTCTGGTCAGGAGTTTGATAAATAGTCTAAGGTATTGGAGCAAGATGGATCTCAAAGCCAGTAGGCTGGACTCCACTGCCCTCTCACTGCAGTGGGAGGAGTCCCGTGTCAGTTCATCAAAATTGGAGGTAAGAATCCAAGCCACCCTCTCACGGTGGCTAGCCCAGATGGAAAGGGCTTAGGAAAGTTAGATGGTCTATTCCTCCGTTGGTGAAAGGCAGCAACTCCCTCAGCTCCCGCATAACAATTGCCCAAACACCCTCCAGCTTGGGGCTCAAGATGAAAAAGGAGCCAAACTGTAGAGGCATGATGATATTAAACCCGAGGGAGAGAAGATGTTCAAAAGGGAGGGATAACATACAGCTGGACACAATCTGGAGGCGGGGAGCTGAAGACCAAGTCAAAGGCATGGCAAAGGCATGGGGGGGAGAGATCAATCGAGGCGACCAGATGACCAGTTTTTTGGCCGCACTCCAGCCTCTCCGACCCCCAGAACTTCATAAATCCCCCTGATTGTATCTCTCGCCTCCAGACTCCAGCCCCCAGGTCAGATGATCTATTCCAGATATAGACGGTAAGGCCAGAAACAAAGTGGCCATATCAACTCCCCTTCTTCACTGCTAAGCACCAGGCCGCCGCCGCCATCGTCTTGCCATCGAGCCACAGCCGCCATTGCCGCCTCAGCTGCCATCGTCGACGCCGTCCGGAACCCGGCCCCTCAGCACATCCCAGGACCACCGGGACAGCATCCAGGGCCTGGGAGGGGAGGGCCTGCCCCATGCCACCACCGCCGCACCCACAGCCGCCACTGCTCCGGCCTCCGCAGCCTCCGGCACAGAAGAAGGCTGCCATCCTCCTGCGGCGCCTCCTGCGTCGTCTCCGCCCAGCCGCAATATTCCGGAGGGCGAAAAAAGCCCTCAACAGGCTGGGTAGAGGCTCCCATAACTGGGGCTGGGGCCGCCCCGGCCTCCGCGGCCTCCGCCACAGAAGAAAACTGCCACACCCAGGCCGCCATCCTCCCGCAGCGCCTCTCGCGTCGGCTCCGCCCAGCCGCAATGCTCCGGAGGGTGAAAAAGCCCTCAACAGGCTGGGCAGAGGCTCCCACAACTGGGGCTGGGGCTGCAGATGGTAAAGTCAGCTCCCCAGACCCCCAAATGACCAGAAACCATCCCATCATCGGGCGAATCTCACACGGACAGCGCCATCTTGGGGCATGCGCAGAGATACGTTTGTATATTAATATCTCATTATTTATTTTATAAGTATTAAATGTTTGAAAACAAATCATCTTTGCAGATTTTCTAACCATACAGTGCCAGCCCAATGTACCTTCTCTAGAATGATACAGAAGACCATATCTCCTGTGTCAGTTAACAAGCCTAGTTTTCCAGAGAGTAAAAGGAAGGCAGGAGAGAAATAATTTCCATCTTGCAACATTCTGTTAATGTAACCTTACAATAAAGATAGAGCTAGAATTCCTGGTTGTGTTTCTTGTTTGGACTACCTTGCAGGGATAGCACACACTGCACAATCTCAGTTGAGATATTAAAATCTGGCAGGATAAGAAGCCTACAATAATCCAAACTGAACATCATCTCAGGTAACACCAAAAAACAGATGATTAGGCAGACAGGTAGAAGATATTTTAATAGATCCTTCTACAATTGTGCAGCAGTAGGTCCTTTATATCTACTACTTCCTTCAATTTTCTTTCTTGAAGGTAGCCTCAGAGTACTGAGATGCAGTGGGGAGAAGTTTAATTTATTTAGTAAAAATAAATAATTCCTTAAGCGTAACAAAAGCAACCAAAAATTTAAAACGGTCTGAAAGGAAGCTTTTAAATTTTAAAACTTTTAATTTTCTAAATGCTCGAACCATTCTTCTTCAAGTATGTACACATATATAATTAATTCATGCTGTATATGTGCAGATGGGGCAAGAAAACCAGATGAACAGCATTGATCATGCACAGCATACTAAATTATTTTGGAAAGAAATGAAAAATTAGTACAGGTAGTCCTCGATTTACAACAGTTCATTTAGTGACCATTCAAAGTTACAAAGGTCCTGAAAAAAGTAACTTATGACTGTTTTTCACACTTATGCCCCTTGCGACATCCCCATGATCATATGATCAATATTCAGATGCTTGACAATTGGTTCAAATTTATGACGGTTCTGGTGTCCTGGGGTCATGTGATCACCATTTGCAACCTTCTGACAAGCAAAGTCAATGGGGAAGCCAGGTTCACTTAACAATCGGGTTACTAACTTAACAACTGCAGTGATTCACTTAACAACTGTAGCAAGAAAAGTCATAAAATGAGGCAAAACTCACTTTAAAATGTCTCACTTAGCAACATAAATTTTGGGCTTAATTGTGGTTGTAAGTTGAGGACTACCAGTAGTGTGGAAAGAATGATGCACTGTGAGTAGACTCCACACTGCAGCATTTTGTTATAGGCTTAAGTTGTAAGGTGCAGACTCACTCACTGAGAATTGAAGGCTATTTACACTGCTGTTTTTCTGAGCAGCACATATTTCCCATTTATCCTGCCTTTAAGATATCTTGTATGTTTGACTCAGACATATGCTCCAGATCTGCTCTGTTCAGAGTGTAAGCAATCTATGATAAGAAAATCAGAATTCAGAAGAAGGATAGAGCAATCAGTAATAAAGCAGGTTGAAATATCTGTCACTGTAGAATTAAAGAAAAAAGAAAAAAAGAAAACCTGTGATTGTGAAGTACTCTTTTTCTTCATTCATAAGAGCCCATTTGACACCAAAAGACTCCTGCAGTTTTGATTTCACATTGAAAAGTCTCACTTTTCCAGTTTAAAAGAGAGAAAAAGAAAAGGTTGTAAAATTATCTATAGAAAATTCCATCACCCATGTTGTAAATGGCAGCCAGTTTCACTTAGAGCTGAAGCTTTCTCAGAGCTATTATCTTCTTTGCACAGTACAAAATATCAGTATAATTTTCTTTACCCAACTCCCTTATAAAAGATAGCAAGGACTATAGATTAAAAATCAGCAGCATTTACTGAGCAAGTGGTACAGATGAATTTTATAGCCCTTCATTTGGCACAGAGGAGATCCAGTAGCATTTTGATATATTATATTGTCTGTTCAGCTGTGTGGCAATTGATTTGTTCTTTAGAAGGTCTGCTTTATGGGGTAGCAGGTCTCCTGCTTAAGAGAAAGGAAAACCTATCATTTTAATTCTAGCTACCAAAAGAAATCAAGTGAGTCACTAGCTAAAGTCTTTTCTCACTTCCACAGTGATCTGTGTGAAGATAAGAGTCAACTCAGTGGATTGATTTAGTGATCCAGCCAGGCTATTAATTGTCAACATGAGAACATAATATGATGACACTGTATGCTGGTGAATACAAGAGAGAGAAAGAACATCTGTCCAGTCAGGCAGAATGCCTAGTCCTGTAGCTTTTGATTCAATAAAATATATCAGTTTAAGACATTATAATAATTGCTATAAAAATAAGAGACACTTTGCCTGTTATGCACATTGCTGAATTCATGACAAGCTGCAGGGGTGAGATAGCTGTTTCAACAATCCTAGGAAAGTCATGCCATTTAGGAATTCCTCAACTTTTCATTAACTCTGAATCATTCTTGAAGCATACTGTGAAGCAAGACCTTTTGAGTAAAAACTCACACCAGACTAAATTAGTTCTTTAGGACACCGTAAGCCTTTTATATTTCGTTTTTTTCCATCGCTAATAAACAATCACGCTATAGCACCTTCTCAGAATCATTATTTCACATTTAATCTGTTTCAATTAAACATAAGTTTAAAGAAACTACAGAGAAATTAGCTACAATTAACATTTTTAAAAGGTAACATACAACCATCTGACAGATAATCTATTTGATTACTAAATTCTATTGCCAAACCAAAGAGAAGAACATAAAACAAGACAAAATTAACATTATATAAACTACCCATATACAGTATACATGTATACAGTATACATATATTAGTATGTGCGCATGTATCAAATTATCTACCCCAGCAGTCCTCAATCTTTTTGGCACCATGGACCAGTTTTGTGGAAGATAAGTTTTCCACAGACCAGGGAGAGGAGGAACACGCAACATAAATCCTGTGCATGCAGTTTTGCTTGCCCGCCACTCACCTCCTAACAGGCCACGGGCTGCAGCCCATTGCCTGGGACACCTGATTTACAACATCAAAGTAGCAATACTATCTATTTTTGTAAAACATTAGGAAATCTACATTAAAGGAAAGCACATTGTGTCATTTATTTATTTGTTTATTTGATTTATATAGCCACCCATATCACTTTTAATTTATTCTTATCACCATAAGGAAACAAAAACACAAAATTTATAAAATGAAACAAACAAACAAAACACATAGCAGTGCCTAAGGCACTGGGCTAGAAACCAGGAAACCATGAGTATTACATGAGCAATAGTACCTTTCCTCTCTCTCAATCTTCTCTTAGCTGTTCTACACATCTGATATTACCAAGTTTTCTTTGATTTAGGAGACCCTATTTACCTAATTGAACTTGGACAAACTGCCAAATCTCACCTCCTTATTCACAATTATAAAATGTTCATTATCATACATTTGTATTGCAATCTGCCAGTGTGGATTTTAAAGTAGCAACCATCGTGTTCTTTTACAACACTTTGCAAAGGGTAGAATTACAATGGCAACCTGAACTGAACCAGATTTGGGGTGGTGGTCAATCTAGTCCAACCCACATCCATTTTTTCATCCTCCCACCATGTTGTTCATTCTTCATCACACAACTACTGTCAGACCTGCCACAGTCTGATTCCTTAGGGAACAAAAACCCTCGAGTCCATTTGGTTGAAGTAAAAGGTACTTTTACTAAGAGATGCTGGTTGCAGTAAAGTCAGGCAGAATCTGAGTTTCCTACACATCAATACAAAATTATTTCCTTCAGTTCTGTCCCTCCCACCACGCCCAGTCCAAACCCAGACAGTGCGATGCCGCCAGAAAGTTTTGGGAATGCTGAGGTGTTTGGGCTGGTAATGTTCCATACTCAGGGAAAATGGCCTTGAAAATGTCTGACATGAATTGGTTCCACACTGACCTGCTTTTCTTCAGTTGTCATTCCCCCTCCCAAACTTCCACACCAAAATGTATACAGGTTTATTGCCCATTTGTATCATCCCCCATCCCTCCTCTCTGGTCCTTTGATACCAGCAAGGCACCAAGCCAAAGATGGTGGACCTGACAACTACCATAAATCAATGTTGTAGGTTTCTTCTATTTTGAAGTAGAAAACACAAAGACAGCAATATGTATGCTCAAATCAGCTTATAGCTTTTAAAATACAGAAAATTATTCAGTTCCCCCCAGCAAAAACCTTTAAAAAATAAAAATCTGCCTCCATGCAGGACAAGAACTTGTCCATAAAATATGAAAGGTAGCTACCAGCAATATTCTCTCTTAACTTAAACCTTTTACAAATAAGTACTTTTTAAAAATTAATGAGGAGATGCTATTGAGCTTCCTCCTTAAATTTGTACTGCCCAGGGCAGAAAGTGAGACAATTTTTTTAAAAAAATCTTCCTTCAATTTTCTTCCTTTCTTCCTTACTTCTCTCTTCCCCTGGTTCCAATGGGAAAAAAAGCTACACCATTCCCAAACTGATTTTCATAAATGATGGATCAGAAGCTCATTTATCCATTTCTGACACCATCAAGGCAAAATCTTCTGTGTTTATTGACTGTTAAATAATGCCCACTTTATCTCTCTGAGTGAGAGGTCTGTAGGATCTAGTGATAGACTATAGAACTGCATCCAAAGAATATTAAATAAATTACCCATTCCAATATCAAGCTTATTCTAAACAATAATACAAAGAGGAGAAAATTCACAAATGACAGAAAACTGTACATCAATCATTAATTATACATTAATTGAGATCAATAAATAGAGGTCCTCCTTGAGGTTTTTATTATATCATTTTCTTTCTGTGTTCACTTATTATGGTTCATCACACAATCAGCCAGATGTTTAGACTGAATTTGGTATTTTTATCCACACATTGAGTAAATAAATCCCAAGGACCTGGAATAAGCAGATGTTGTTGTTTTATGGTGCTAAATATATCATCGCAGGGTGTTCCAAATAAAGCTGTCTTTTGCAATTGACTGATGATGAATTTGTCAATGTCGATGGTGTTCAAGTGGTGCTTCAGTTGTTTAGGGATTGCACTCAAGGTGCGTATTACTATTAGTACTACCTTTGCTTTCTTTTGTAACACTTGTTCTATTTCTATTTGCAGGTCTTTGTATTTTGTGAATTTTTTTTCCAGTTCTTTCTTTTCTGTTCTGCTGTCTCCAGATACTGCAATGTCCACTAGTCAGACTATTTTGTCTTTATCATCAGCAACGTTAAGTCTGGGGTGTTATGTGGCAAGTGCCTGTCTATTTGAATTCTAAAGTCCCAGAGCACTTTAGCTTGTTTGTTTTTTATTACTTTCTCTCTTTTGTGGTCCACCAGTTCTTGCTTATAGGCAAATAAGATTTCTTGCAGATCTTCCAATGGACCATTGTTGCTACTTTGTATTGTCATTGTAGTCAGTCTGTGAAATTTTTTTGCAACAGCTGACTAGGTAATTCGCTGTTTCTTCAGCTTCTTTGAGGAAGTGGCACTTGCTGCCTATTGCTATCTTCTCAATTCTGGCTTTGTATGCATTTTTTCTTAAGGCTCCACCTTCTGAAGCCAGAATTAGCCCCTCTGTCTCCTTATTCAACTTTCCTGCTCTTAGCCATTTCCAGGCCTTGTTACTATCTGCTTTACCTGATTTTTAATGTTGTTGTTGTTGTTATTATTGTTGTTGTTATTATTATTATGACAGTATACACAGTAAACGAGATGACTATGCTGGATTTTATATCCCAAATCACTAGTCAAACACTTCCCAAGCGTTTAGGACTGTGTGATGTATCGGCGGATTATGCGAGCAGATCCCAGTAAGGTGGCCTTCTGCAGCTGACCAATGGTGATCTTGTCAGTGCCAATTATTTTTAAGTGCTTGCCTAGGTCTTTAGGCACAGCACCCAGGGTGCCGAGTACCACTGGAACCATCTGCACTGGTTTATGCTAGAATCTCTGCAATTTGATTCTCAAGTCCTGATATCTGGTGACTTTTTCAGTTGTTTCTCATCGATTCTGCCGTCACCAGGTATGGCAATGTTGACAATCCACACTTTTTTCATCTCCACAATCATGATATCCGGGGTATTGTGTTCCAAAACTTTGTCAGTCTGTATTCAGAAGTCCCACAGTAGTTTTGCATGCTCATTTTCGACCACTTTTTCAGGCTTATGAGCCCACCAGTTCTTTGCTACAGGCAGATAGTAGTTGTGACACAAGTTCTAGTGGACCATCTGAGTGACTGTGTTATGATGTTGTTTGTAGTCAGTCTGAGCTATTATCTTGCAACCGCTCAGAATATGATCAATGGTTTCATCTGCTTCTTTGCAGAGTCTGCATTTGGGATCATCAGCAGATTTTTCTATTCTGGCTTTAATTACATTCTTCTGATGGCTTGTTCCTGGGCTGCAAGAATCAAGCCTTCTGTCTCTTTCTTCAGTGTTATGTTGATCAGCCATAACCAGGTCTTTTCCTTATCTACTTTTCCCTGGATCTTCTCAAGGAACTGTCCATGCAGTGCTTTGTTGCACCAGCTGTCAGCCCGAGTTTGCATCGCTGTTTTCCTATATTGAATCTTGGTTTGCTGCAACAAGACTCAATTCTGTCTCCTTATTCAACTTTCCTGCTCTTAGCCATTTCCAGGTCTTGTTACTATCTGCTTTACCTGATTTTTGTTGTTGTTGTTGTTGTTGTTGTTGTTGTTGTTGTTGTTGTTATTATTATTATTATTATTATTATTATTATTATTATTATTATTTGGAGGCATCCAAGCAATTCTATTGTCTTTCAATAATTCTTCTATATTTTTCCCTTCGTTTTTTCACCAGAAAAAAAATCTGTTAAGGAGAGAAATATGCAAATTGGTTTTATTGGCTAT
Source organism: Arizona elegans (assembly GCA_022577455.1). NCBI lineage: Eukaryota > Metazoa > Chordata > Lepidosauria > Squamata > Colubridae > Arizona > Arizona elegans. The sequence continues at coordinate 22,565,624 of JAKOOJ010000007.1, forward strand.
GTAACAATAACTAGTGTCTTGTAAGCAACTTTTACATGTAATACTTCACCAGGCAATATATAATATGACACCAATCTTAACTCTGTAAAAATGCTATATTTCTTTAACTGGGTCTACTAAGTCATTATAAGAAAGAGGGAGGGAGGGAGGGAGGGAGGGAGAGGTGTTTCCCCTTCATAAATATAATGCCAAGAAACATATTTTGCTCTTTGGTTAAAACAATGCAATCTACAAGCAAAAAAGAGTTTTCCAATTAGTTGATGTATTTACAGGTAATTGTCTTAAGACCCCAATTGAGCCCAACATTTCTGTTGTTAAGTGAGATATTTTTAAGGGAATTTTGCTTCATTTTACAACCTTTCTTGTCTCAATTGTTAAGTGAATTACTACAGTTGACAAGATAGTAACCTGGTTGCTAAGTGAATCTGGCTTTCCCATTGACTTTGCTTGTCAGAAGGTCACAAAAGGTGATCACATGACACTGGGACACTGCAGCCATCATAGATATGAACCAGTTGCCAAGCATCTGAATTTTAATTACATGATCACATGGGTGCTGGAAAGGTCATAACTGTGAAAAATGGTTATAAGTCACTGTTTTCAGTGCCTTTGTAACTTTGATCTATCACTAAACAAACTGTTGTAAGTCGAGGACTACCTGTATTATCTCATTTTTGAAAGCCAGAAGAAAGTGAGTGTCAACAGAGCTTACCTTATTAATGTGCTTTGCTATTCTTCACAATTGAGCTGAACCAAACCAAATGTAGATGCCGAGCTTTGTATGTTTCAAAAAGAATAAAGCAACCATTTTCACTAGAAGCAGCAATTATTTTATGCCAAAATGTTTTCTGCTGGGGATGCTTTGCTAACAATACTTAGGCATCTTTTCTCACCAAAATGAAAAAAAAGTATACAGTCCCTATGTGAGTGATAATACAAAACCTAAGCAAAAGTTTACAATAATTTTAAAGCTATGTCATAATTGGAACATTCTTATATGGTGGTCTTGTTTGTACCAGTGTTTCTCAGCTTTGGCAATTCTAAGATATGTTGTCTTCGGGGGAATTTTGGGTGTTGAAGTCCATCCACACATCTTAATTGCCAAGTTTGAGAAACATTATCTGGACAAAAGTAAGTGATAGGACCAAAAAGCCCTTCAGAATCTATCTATGCATCAACTACACAAGATGTGTCTGCTGATAGAATGCCCAGTTCAGGTTGCGCTAACAGGGATTCAAAAGTTAATACAAGTTCTTTGCTACACAATGCAGCAGTGTGGTATACTTCTTTCTTATCCTCTCTGGCCTATGAGTCCATTATCTTTTCCTCTAGTTTCCCAAATCTATTATTACACTACCAGCAATCTACAATAGCATTTTTCTGGGGCCACTGAGTATGTTAATTTTACTTGGACCCATTGACTCTTACCAAGGGGCTTGTTTTTCCCTACAAATGTTTTAGATTTGGATCTAAAATGCCTATAGTTCTCCAATGCCTTTGGAAACCTTATTGCCCTTTTCTGTCTCACATCCACTTCTTCCAAAATTCCAGCACAACTAGCTGCAACTCCCTATTGAAGAACCAAGGGGAAAAATAACCTATGCTAAAAAACATATTTCAACTGGTCTATGCCTATTGAAGGTATGTGTTTTAGTTGCTTATCATCTATGCCTGTCTGCCTGTCTGTTTGTCTATCTGCCTGCCTGCCTGCCTATGTATCTGGGTGGAAATCTATCCCTCTCCTATATAGTTTTGCATACATATCATGAGGATTCTCTGAACCTGCCACATGTGACTTCACACTCTGAATTACTACTTGTTAAAGGTCTGCAGACAACACCTATCCACAGAGATGCATACACGCATATAATATGATGCCATCCCATTTTAAATATTCCATTCTTACAAAGAGGCATCCATTTCCTCAAAATGACAAAAGTGCTATTGCACCTCTATAATGAAAGCATTCTTACTTTGAACATTTGCCTCTCTAACCATGTCGGTCCACGGATGGCTTTGTCTAACTAGGATCCTAGCATAGTGTTATGCTATGCATGAACATAGCATGATAGATTCAAACATTTACTTCCTTGTGTCCATCCAGTCACTGGCTGAGGCTGCAGAAGTGCTGCCGTGTTTCCCCGAAAATAAGACGCTGTCTTATATTTTTTTGAGCCCCGAAATAAGCACTTGGCCTTATTTTCGGGGACGTCTTATTATTTTGGGATGCATGGAGGAAACCAAAGGAAATGGTGGGGACCAACTGCACATGTGTTTAAATATTTTTGGGGAGGGCTTATTTTCAGGGGGGCTTATTTTAGCGCATGCACTCAAAAGCCTGATTGGGCTTATTATCACAGGATGTCTTATTTTGGGGAAAACAGGGTAATAAGCCATGAAATAGGTTGAAAGCCTTTGCATCATAATATCACAGGAGTTTGAGGAGCTGGTCGTGGAGGTTGCTCTAGATTTTTTTTAATTATTGAAAAAATATACTAGCAAATGTTAAAAATGAAAGTGCATTTCATATATAAGAAACTGAGCAACTGAATTTTTCTTTGAGACGAATGAAGCTTTTAAAGCTACTTGCAGTGTTAATTGCTTATTTCTTTTCTGTCTTGCAGAGACAGTTATAAAATCACTCATGTGTTTGTTTTACTTCCCAGACATCATGTAAGAGAATAAAATCCACTTAGCATGACTTCAACCCCCCACCCCATCTTATAGCTCTTTTTTATTATTAAAATGATTCTGATTTATATCTCTGCATCAGGAAAAGTATGAAATAATAGAGAAGAATAAGTTTTATATATACTGGTAGAAACAGAAAAATGATCTTTGAAAAAGTAATCTCTATTGCAGGATGAGGTGTTGTTCCCTCTGAAATATGGGTTCTCATTACCATTTCTTTCTTGCAGCTAAACTCTAAACATGAGATCCATTACTTTTGAATGAAATACAGCAACCGGAAGATGTCAGGCTACTTGAAAGGATAGTGGGGAAGAAGAATCCTGAATCATCCTTCCTCATGTATATCCAATCTAAATATTTCAGGGACAGACCTTTGACAAAGTATCTCATAATCTTATTCTTCGTGAAATGTAAGATATGGATTAGACAAGACTGCTGTTGTAGACAAAATAACGGACTGGCTCACTACAGTTAAATGTACTTAAAATTGGCTGAATCAAGAATACGCATTCATGGTTCTGTGGTAGTTTAGAGGAAAGTGGCATGTTCTGTACTCTGTGCCATTCAACCTTTTTTATCAATGACTTGGTTGAGGTATTCTCAGGACATTTACAAGGGTGAAGATGACCCTAAACAGAGAGGGATGGCTAATGCATTAAATGAAAGAGATTTAACAAGATCTAGGCAAGTTTGAACAGTGGGTTGGAATTTAACAGGGAGAAATGTAAAATTCTGTATGTGGGTTGGGAAAATATAAGGTACCACTATAGCATTGATGGCTATACATCAACACGTGCTGAGCTACATGCCAGAAATGGCACGCAAAACCATCCCGTGAGGAATGCACAGCCCCATTGACTTTCGTGCACACGGGAGCGCCGATACCCGGAAGAACAGCGGTCCATTGCGCACATGTGAGCTGGCACCCGAACTTCCAGTTTCTGGCACAGACGCACGCCCGACAAACAGCTGGCCATTGCGCATGCGCATGATGGAAATCTGGAAGTTTGGATGCCAGCCTGCACATGCACGATGGAATGCCACTCTTCCGGGTTTCACCGCTCCTGCGCATGTGACGGCTAGCTGACTGGCGTGCGTGTGTGCACAGGAACGCAGAAGAGGAGCCAGCGAGGCCGCACATTCCTCAGGTTTCAGCAGGTTTGCCAACATGGCACTGTAGGATGTGCAACAGTACATGGGGATCTGGTTGTTCTATTCCAAAAAGTTAAATGCAGATCTTAAAATCTACTACAAAAAGGAAAATGGAGTGTTACCATGGAGTGTTTCAAACAGGAATACTAAGTCAACATCATAGAGAGTAATTATTCCATTCTATTTCACTTTACTAAGACCCATTTAGAATACCCTGTCCAGCTCTGAGTACTACAATTCTGCCGTCAAATTGTATCAACTTTTAGCAATCACATAAATAGTTTTTTGCCAGGGGAATCTACTCAGAACTTGGTCCTTCAGATATGATGGTATATCCATCACTGCTATAACAGAGTTCATCTACCTAATTATTCTCATCTTCATTTTCCTTCCACCCTTTCCAAGCATTAGAGCCCTCACCTGGGTGCTAGGTCTTCACACAATGTATCTGAAATTAAATAATTTGACCCTGGTCATTTGTATCTCAAATAGAATTTTGGTTGATTTGTTCAATGATCCATTTGTCTATTATCTTGGCTATCCACAATATTCTCCAACACCCAACATTCAAAAATATTAATGTTCCTTCTATCCTGCTTCTTCTAAGTTCAGCTTTCATTTTCATAGATTGTCACATTCAAAACCATTTCCTGCACAGTTCTGATCTATGTAGACATAGGTATATTTCATCATCTAAATATCATTTACAAGACCTACATTTCTTTCTCATCTTGGAGACAATTTGTTTCACAATATTCTGTCTTACTGTGGCTTCCTGTTCTTTGTATAGATTTCACAACAGGACAATGAGATGCTCTGGGATTCCCATTTTTCTATATATAGTCCACAGCTTGACATGTTTGACACAATCAAAAGCTTGTCAGTAATCAAAGAAGCACAAATCAGCTTATTTTGGCATTCTTTGGCTATCTCATTTATCCAACATACATCTGCAATACTTCAGAAAAAGAACAATGACAGTTCAGAAGAGAATTACCAGAATATCTGAATTAAAACTTCAAGGAAGGAGGTTCAGACTAAACATCAGAAGGAACCTCATGATTGACTAGATCTCAGGAAGAAATTTCTGAGATCTATACAAGTTGCCAACCTGTCAGCCCTTCATGGGAGACTGGACTAGAAAACCAAAATGATGAACACTTATGAACAGGAGGAAGACCTGCAACTAAGACAATGGTAACATGAAATAACATCAAATTGAAAAAGTGCAACTTGAGAAAACATCTCAGACTAGACCCTGCCTAGTTTTCTAAAATATAAGGCATGGAAGGGGGATGTGGATTCAGACTTGCAGGACATCAGCTACTATTACTATATCATAAAAGTACAATTATCATTCATAACTTTGGTTTCCTACTCCAGTCTACCTCAGGGATGAAACCCACTGCTTCACTTTTGTGGAAAGTGAAGTACCTCCAGAACTGAAAAATGATACAGTACAAAATTCCCCTGGGGCAGGGCATTCATCAAAGAACAACTGACCTAACCAACAATTGGCTGATATAAAAATCTCTACATTAAGTTGAATGAATGTTGGATAAATGGATGATAATGAGGTTAAAGTTGGTAATACCTATTCTGTTTCCCCCAAAATAAGACAGCCCCTGATAATAAGCCCAATCGGGCTTTTGAGCACATGGCAATAAGACAAAGCGGTTATTTCAGGGTTCAAAAAAAATATAAAACAGGGTCTTATTTTTGAAGAAACACGGTACTACCATCTATTTTGGGGTATAATATCTGTCTGGAAGGGAAAATTACACATTGAATTAAAGTGTTTAATTCAGGAAATGTATGTAAAATTTCTTACCCCTATCCCTTTTCAAGACTCTGCAACAACTTGATACGGCATGGACACCGCAAAAGAGGGGAAATCTAATCTCTAGCTTATTTTAGTCTGTATCCTAAAATAAACTTTAGAAACAAGGATTATTCCCCTTCTGTACACTATCCTGCCCAACCTTGTTCCTTACTGTTGAAAGTGCAACTGAGATGTAATGATGGAAAAAACTTTATCTTTTCATTTTTCTTTAACAATTTGTGTAATGGAATCTGGCGCGGAGTTGCAAGAGGGAGGAGTGAAGAGACAAATCCACATTGAGTCATTGGTATCTAGAAAAGATCCTCCTGAATTCTTCACATGGTTTATCTGATAATTATGCAGAGTGTATTTAAGTCTATCTATATGTGAACAACAATAAAGAAATTACTTTGAACAATTCACCTTGTCATTTTAAGTTTTTCTGTACCTGACAATTTGTGTGAAAAACTATATACATGAATTATTCTTCTGTATTCAAAAATCTTCTTATGTATCTGTTTTAATTAAACCATGAGCTTAGCAGTTACCAAATACATTAAGAACCTTTGAAGTATTCCATAAACTTCCATGGGACAAATGTTTACTGGGTGTTAGGCACTTTCACTTTTAAAACATTATCTGAGAAAGAATGTCTTTGTTTTGAATAAAGTATAAGTTTGTTTGTTTGTTTGTTTGTTTGTTTAATCTAATTTTTATACCGCCCTTCTCCCGAAGGACTCAGGGTGGTGCACAGCCAAGATAAAACAAACACATATATAAAATTTAAAAACAATTTAAAAACCTGTTAAATAATTTGGCCCTGACATCATTAAAAAAAGCAACCCATTAAAATTAGGCCAGCCCAGCGTGTTGGAACAATAACATCTTGAGGACACAGTGAAAGGTGTGTAGGTCAGGGATCATCCGTATTTCTGGGGACAATTCATTCCAGAGAGCGGGTGCCCCCACAGAGAAGGCTCACGTCAAGGGCATCATTGAGGTGGTCCGGGGTAGAGATGTACAGCTGAGTATCATCAGCGTACTGATGGAACTTCACCCCAAAACCACGGATGATCTCACCCAGCAGCTTCACATAAATGTTGAACAGGAGGGGCAAGAGAACCGACCCTTGTGGCACCCCACAAACAAGACACCTCAAGGTCGACCTCTGCCCCCCTGCCAACACAGACTGTGTGCAGTCAGAGAGGAAAGAGGAGAACCACCACAACATGGTGCCCCCCACTCCTAACCCCTCTAACCGGCGCAGCATGATACCAATTAAAACAAGCTATAATTGCACACATAGAATTGCCATGGCAGAGCATTAACCTAATTTAATCACTGATACATCTCAATATAGAAATTTGAAGAAAATAAGTACCAAATGCACAAAAAGAATCAAGCCGTCCTTTGCAGACAGCTAAAATGGCTTCTGCATTAATTTTTAAAATGGTTTTTCTAGTTTAAGTATTTACTTAGTTTATATCTATATGTGACACATAGGAATGAACTTATCTGTCTATTAGATAACCTGACATCATTATCTTCTTTTCCCCACTGTAAAATATTATGTCAAATCTTTTTATTGATATATAGATTTCTTAAAATAGATTAATGTAAGAAATTTCTGTGCATTGTTTTCTATCATTTTTTAACCACAGGTTATCACTTTCTACAGGTCTGATAACTAAGCAGCACACAATGAATTAATAACTTTGACACTCTATATTTTATGATCCTTCCTAACCATCATTTGACCTACTGTATATGATAAAATATCTTGGAGATTATTTAATTCAATAATAATCTTTCTAAATAAAATGGTGCTTCTTTTGTCTCAACAAGGTAACCTGGGCAGCCTTTTCTCTCTCCAGCTCTTTTCTTGTTTGTGTTGCAGACATAAATTTATTTTTATTTATTTGTTTATTTTATTATTATGTAAATTAGGGTCCACATATGGAGGTAGGGCTGACTGGCAAAGACCAGGATACAAAATTCTGTAAAGCTAATCCTACATGGTGTGGGCAGCATTCTACATGCATTCCCTATACTGTTAAAATTGTATGTTCATGTTCTGTTTGTGAACAAACAATCCCAAACACAGCTCAATAGATAAAAGCACAATTCCTAGTTTTACATTATGAAAAACAATATGCCTTGCATTTATGTTTAGTATCTAATATCTGTCTATAAGAGAGATAGAATTGTTGTACATGTACAGTATGGTAGAGAAGGAAGAAATCTATATAACTCAATTAATGCAATTGATTGGTGATTGATTGATTGGTTGATTGATTGATTATGCATGATCAAGTTGACTTTTAGCAACCACATAGGCAAATTTCCTCCATGATGATCTGCGCCTGATCTGGTATTTTTGGTCCTCCAATGGTATGCTCATTACCACTGCAACTGAGTCCATCTTACCGCTTGACAGTGACAGAAAAGTAATAGAAAATGAAGACACACTCTGGGATTTTAGAATTCAAACAAATAATCACCTGTCATATAACACCCCAGACTTAACAATTATCAAAAAGAAGGGCAAAAAAGCCTGAATAGTGGACTTGATGATGCCTGCTGACAGTAGAATAAAAGAAAAAGAATTGGAGAAAAATCACAAAATATAAAGACCTGAAAACAGAAACAGAATGACTGTGGCAAAATAAAGTAAAGATAGTACCACTGGTAATAGGTGCCTTGGATACAAAATCAGAACAGCTGGCGCACTATTTGTACACAAAAGGCAGAACATCTTTATCTTTAACATCATCAAACAATATCTGCCATTCCCAGGTCCTTGGAAAGAATTTGTTCAGTGGATAAAAATGGCAAATCCAGTCTAAACATCTGACTGACTGCAATGAACCGTAGTAATAATTTATTCAACTTGAACTGGGTGACTCAAAATAATCAAACAAATTGCAATAAAATAAATAAAACATAAAAATGAATTATTTTTGTGTGGTTTGGGATGTGTTTAGAAGTGCAACATTTGATGATTTTGACTCAATCAAGACTACATAGTATTCCTCATTCAGTATGTTTTTACTATTAAAGGTGCAGGAACAAAGCAGAAATGTTTATTAAATATTTATTAAACAGATTCTTAAGTAATAAGACACTCTGTTCAATATCTGCAAAATATTCTGTTGAGATGACTAACAGCCATAAGCAATTGGCCATCATATACAGTTCAAAACATAAAATATAAATTGACAATGTTATCGTAACACATTTTCTAGTACATAAGAGGTATTTCAAAAATTATAATCACAAAGAATTGATACCTGTGAGTATTTTTTTTTCATTTATTATTAGGATGAAATACTTCTGAACTATTCCTTTTCATTTGCAGGAATAATGAAAGGATAAGTCCTATGAAACCATTAATACCATTTGTTTTTTCATTTTGATTTTTAAGAATATACTTGCAAGTATTTTATAGAAAGGTATCAATGTTTGTAACTATAGATTTCTAGTTGAATTTGACTCTTGATTTTATGCCATGAACATGGGTTTGTTTGTTTTTTTGGCAGCTTATAGAAGAGCTTTGCCATTGTTTTTTCCACAATGTTTTTCAACTAGTTCATAGTTTAGCCTACACCTCTAATACTTTCTACCAGTGCTCACCCAAGTACTAACCAGGCTCAATCCTGCTTAGTTTTTGAGCTCAATGTGCCTTAAAAAATGAAGAATAAGGAAAACAGATAGTACATAAGCAAGGAATACAAAATTGGAAGTGTCAAATCATAGAGGAAAAATGATGTCATTGGGTTCAAAAATGAATGAACTCCTTTACGGAAATTGAAAAAGTTCTGCCTCAGTAGTTCTGCCGCTGTGATTTAATTTCACTTTGAAATGCAGGAATGAAGAGTTATGAGTTATGAGTCCATTAGGATGAAACAAGAAATAACTTGAGTCTAATCCAAAGACCACTAAAGTCACAAATGCTGCTGCCATTGTATGTGTCTTTGTGTGTGCATGCACATATCTGTGTATTCATGTATGGATCAATTTGAAGGTGTGGGCTTTTTTCCCTTATGCTAAAGTGAGATAAGATAAGATGTTGACTTTGTAGGTTTCAGCAATCCACGGGCCTACTCTAAAAAGTATAATGCATCTATGCAAGTAAAATGTATGTGTCTACTATATGCAACATACTATATGTTTATCAATGACAAGATAGTATTTAGAACTGTATTGAGAATTCAATTTCTTAAAGACATTCAGTGAAGAAACGAATAGATACAAGACAGAAATAACTATGAAGGAAAAATAACATTTCTATGCTATTTCCTCAACTGTGCAAGACTATGTATTTCATGTTTGCTCATGAAAACGTTCTGGCATAAGCCAAAGTATTTATTATCACTTCTCACTTCATATAACACAGAAAGCATAGGCACACTCTTACACATGATCATTTTCATTTTTTTAACATTCGATCCTTGTAAAATGCACATGCCACCAAATTCCTATCTACCAACATACCCATATTCTAAACTTTCTCCATCTGTTTTTCCACCCTTAATGCTTATTTTATCTGTAAAGTTTTGCAGTATTTGTCTAAGCAAAAACAATTGTCTACCAATTCACAGAAAATTTTATAAAACTTTAGCAAAATTTATTGAGAAGAAAGAAATGAGACTAGAATAATTTTGGTAATTGAATTATTTCACTATCAGTACATTGGTGCAGTGATATTGTTATGTTCTTCCTAACTGCCTTATTGGGAACCAGCAAAGTGGCAGTTCTCTTTACTGATAACATGAGTTCTTGCACATAGTTATTTATATAATTATCAACAATGTGGGAAGTAATCATCACACTACCAAGATACACAAATTCATCAATTGTTTTTTTCATTGTTTATCATTGCATTCATACAGTTCATGTAATCTGTCAAGCACAACTCTCTTGATGTTCAGTCTATACTACATTTTACATGGGAACATTTGCTACTGTGGTATTATTCCAAATACAATCAACACTAGGCTTGGGTTTTTCAACCCTTTCAGTCAGAATTATTCTCAAACATTTATTGTGGCCTATAGGCTAGAAAACACAACAATGAAACGTGCCTGGAGTTATATATTAATAAAGCTTTTAAAAAGATGTAAAATGCAATAAAATTACATAAAATGCATTATTATAGTAATAGGAGTGGCAATCACAAAAATGTTTGCTAAACTTCAACCGTGGTGGGTTGCCCCCGGTTCGCACTGGTTCTATAGAACTGGTAGTAAAACCGGCAGGAGGCTACGCCCACTGATCCTGATGTCATCAAAATGCTTCGGCTCATGCGCAGAAGCTTCTGCCCATGGCCCCGTTGCGAACCGGTAGTAAAGATAAGTAGAACCCACCCCTGACTTCAACTGTAAGTTGAGTGCATGCAACAAATGGTAGCACAACATTGAATAACCTGAAAAGGTACCGTGTTTCCCTGAAAATAAAACCTATCCTGAAAATAAGCCTTAGTTAAGACACCGCCAATTCCCTCCCACCGTCTAGTTGTACTAGGTGGGGCATATAAGACCTGGGCCTTATTTTGGGGAAAATACAGTATCTTAGACAGATAAAAGCAGTGATAAATTGAGATTATGCTCTCTACCAGGAAAGTTCTTTTAAATGGGATAAATATCTATTACCTTCCATAATTCTATAGAGAGAACAAGAAAGGGTCACAGAGCTACCTTCTACAAGATGATGATATAATTAGCATGACTTGGATTATTCAACTCTGACAGTCAAGAATTTTCTCACCAGGAAAAAATATCTAAGTTGGTTCTTATATTACCATACATGTTAATATTTTCCATTGCCTTTTGTAAGTTGAAAGTAAAGTTTATGCACTTGAAGACCCAGTTGAGATGGAGAAAAACCTGGTTGTCTTCAAATATTGATCATGCCAGATGACAAGGTACAGTGGAATGGGTTGTTTTCAACCTCCACAATTTTTCCAACTAAACGTTCCTCCTTCTTCCGCTAATATATGCTACCAACATCCATGTCAGACAGGATAGTAATCTTAAGAGCGCCTAAGAAGGCATGAGAATAAGCAAAACAATCAAATTCAATAATTTATCCTCCTTGTGAAGGATTTGTGTCATATTCAATTGATCAATGTGTGTATACACTGTAGCAAAGGTAGAATGTCCACATGGTCCTATTTTGTATGATAATGTTGTTAAAACATTTATCAGATATTAATGATTAATATGAGTTAAATTGATGAGTTAAATTAGAAAAGACCAAAGAGAGAAAAAAGTGAAATGAAAAAGTAAGATATAAAATAAAAATATAATTAGAAACAAGAAAAGCATACACATAGAAGAAACTCCCACTCATCTTTACAGCAGTTACAAGCAAACAAATCTTCACGCCTCCTTTTTAAAAATTATATCAAATTCTTTCTTCCTATATTCAATACTTTTTAATCAGCAAATCCATAAATGACCAATTCATTTTTTTCTGTTTTCAGCCAAAAGTCCATAAGAGTTGTCTACACTTATCCCTGATCAAACAGGTCAATTTTGCCATTTCTGCAAATTCTGTCATCTTCACAATTCATTTCCCTTTGTAGGTATTTGAATATTTTGTTTGTGCATGTTATAACCTCACTGCAGTCACCATATATAAACCAATCATCCATAGGTCTTTTCTTTGGCTATCCACAAGCATAATGACCACATTTTCCACTGTTTCTCTTTACTCATAGGAATTACCCTCCTTTTGCTTTTAAGATTTAATCTTCTATTTTCAGGCTTTTCCTCCACATCATCTACTTCTTTGCTTTGATTACTTGAACTGTTTTGCACCACAGGTAGCTTGGAGAAAAAAGAAACATCCATTGTATTCTGAAGGGGAGAGGTGGGATGGGGGGGAGGGACTGAGGGGGGGGGGGGGGAGAGAGAGAGAGAGAGAGAGAGAGAGAGAGAGAGAGAGAGAGAGAGAGAGAGAGAGAGAGAGAGAGAATCCCTATTGATTTTTTTGTGTGAAGCAGAAAATATAATGTTAAGATATTTTGATTATGAGTTTTGAGGATTAAAATAAAAATAATAAAGTATAGAGTAAATGTAAACAGTGCTATCCATAGAGTAAGAGATTATTTTATATTTAAATTGCTGCAAAAGTACATTTGGAAATCACTTTATCAGTCTTCTTTTTCTTTTCTTTGATTTATGCACCTTTGTCTTTGTTCTTTCTTTCTTTCATTCATTCTTCTTCGTCTTTCAGTCCAAATATTAGTGCTTGATAGTTTTTATTCTGTATTAACTATTTAAAAAATATAAAAAACAACTCATACTAACATCTCATTGTGGCAAAGTCATTTTGATGTTCCTGGACAATGCAGTCACAGTTTCTGGTCTTAACAATCTTAAAGACCAAAAATGTGCCTTAATCACATGTTACAACACTCTGTAGTTCTACACAGAAGTGAAAAGATTGGTTTCATTTGTTTATATACGTCTAATTTATCAGAATGCTGGCATTTCAAACTGAGAAAGCCAAACTTTTTTTAAAAAAAAGATGTCTTTTGCTGCAAAAACCATGAATCTCTTCACACAGAACCAGCTTATGGCCTTTCCAGAAAGCAAAATATATTACACAAAGGACAATGAGATTCAATAAGGACTATAGAACAGAATCAGGCAATGGAACTATCCAAGAATAGCTGCAAAGGTATCTTGAGAACTATCTTCATACTTTGCTATATCCAGCTAATATAGCTGAAGAATGTCAAATTTCCTGCAGCGTTGTGGATAAATTATACTTATAGACAGCATTATAATCACAATCATGAACCAAGTTCCTGATCAAGAATATCCTTTCATAAAATAAATCTTGCAATAGAAAAGGTATGTTATTGTCCAAATCTTTCTGTTTTTAAAGATGAAAAATGCTTAATAAAAATATTTTTTAAAAAAAGAAAAAGTATTTTATGATGTGACACTAAGCAGATTGGGACTGGTAACTGCATGCAGAAATTCTTTGTGCGCAGAGGTTGAGTCTGCCATAAATAGACTATCAAAAATAAATTTATTGGGAGTAAAAACAATATTGTTTCACTATGCTGCCGTTCAGTCGCAATCCAAATATACTCATATGCATCAGATAAGGAGAAATGATGCCAGAGTACGTAACTCCATAGTAATTGCAATAATAGTATACTCATTCCTTGGCATCCCTGTGTACTCCTAATGTCGATATCTATGTTGCATGACATGTTCTCTGCAATACTACAGTATTCCTTGATGTCTCTGCAGCATCAGTAATAGCCAGTTATGTGTTCATATAATTATTGCTACTTGATACTTTGTGATTCTTGAAATTTCATGAGTAATATCATCAACATTACACCAATTTCATTGCTACCAACAACTTTGATTCAACATGCTTGGTCATTATCAGTCTCAATGTCGAGATATAGACACCAAGTACAACTTTACATCAGAAGTTCACCAGTATCATTATACTGTCATGGGCAAAAATGGCAATAATTTTTAAAAAACAATTATATTATATACTAGACAACACAGTGACCCATTGGGTCATACTTTGTCTGCTGTGATTGAAAGAACATTAAATTTTAGACTGATCCTCTTTTTTTTTACCCCAATGCTACCATAGATGGTCCCATGATCATTTAAAAAGTGTGTGTGTGTGTGTGTGTGTGTGTGTGTGTGTGTGTGTGTGTGTGTGAGTGAGAGAGACAGAGAGAGACAGAGAGAGACAGAGAGAGACAGAGAGAGAGAGAGAGAGAGAGAGAGAGAGAGAGAGAGAGAGAGAGAGAGAGAGAGAGAATAATTGTAGTGGCAAAAGACATTCAAGAATAAGTCTATATTTACTTACCTAAACCTTTGGCAGGATGGTTGGGAATCATGACTGCATGATTGCAGGGACAGTGTCATGGCCACTACTTTTGTGAATAAAATTTGTCTGAACATCATGGAAATTTCAATTCCACAGGAATTGTGGTTCCCTGATTTGTTACCTATTCTTTAGGTTAACGGATTTTAGGCACCTTGATTCAAAAATTGTTGCAGCATAATGTACCATTTGGACTAACAAACAACAGATGAACACCAAGGTTTTAGTACTATAAAAATAGACTATAAAATTATTTATTGATGATCAATATTTCTGTAATAGAGGAAGAGCAATTTGATATTTTGATGATGAATGAAAAGAGTGTTTGTTTTTTATTATTCCTTCTTCATTTTTGAGTAGATTGAATACCACAAATTTTGTATTATTTAATTAGAGTGAAAATTAATCTGTCTTGTTTGTTACATATTGCCCCAGCAATCATGTAACTTTATCAATAGTCTCCACTACACATAACATGAGGCAAGACTCCATAAATCATTTTTACTCACTATTTTCCTTTCAGTTTTTTTTTTTTTTTACTGATTTTAAAACTGGAATTAGAATGGATTTCTTACTTTAAATAATCAAGCTAACAACAAGCAAATTCCATACATGCATAAACACTGAAATCAACTTGGAAATCCCAGTCCACAGAAACATGTTTATGCAAGTCAATGACCCATACACAAAGTTCAACTACTGAAAAAGAAACAAACTCTGACTGTTGAACATTTAAGCTTAATTTTAGTAGAGTGCATACTTGTGCATAGATTTTGTAAGTCTTTGTTCACTTAGAACATTGGTCTTTAAATTGGGGATAATTTGGCCATACCCCAAATTGGGAATATCCCAAATATTATTTTAAATAAATTCTGCCCATAGAAGCTGAAATGAAATAGAGTAATCCTGTCCTCAAACTTCCCTGAGCAGCTTTCTTTGCCAACTTCCAAATGACCTGCCAATACATGCCTCTCTTATTGGAATTAAGTCAGGTGATAAATTAAATGAATTCCCTCCATTACTTTTAGAGTTTCACAGATATGAAACAGAAATACTACTATATAGCATGTCTTTTCCATTATAGAAGCCTATAGAAAGTGTTAGATAGGGGGTGTGAATAGAAGAGGCAGGATACTGTAGTCCGTTCAGCACTTTATTTCCAGCAGCTATCAGGAGCAAGAGGGAGGCAGGCTACCGGAGCTCTCTTTTTAAAGAGCCTGGGCAGTCTTGCCAGCCACTGACAGTGGTTTATTTTTACCGCTGCTAAATTAGCCAATCAGCGGTGGGCATGGAAATGGGTGCTCCGTACATCCATATGTAACCCCTGTCCCCTTCTGTTAGAGCACAACCAATCACATTTGTAATTAGGCAACGTAGTCATGCAGGTAGGTGGGGCGCTTCAGGGTGCGACCGGACCTGCATGGTTCACTTGTTCCAGCGGCAGTGGCCTGTGCAGTCAGGCCTGTTGCCACTCCTGAGTCCTCAAAAGGAACCTCCTGGATCACTCCCATGTGCATGAAGGACTCTACCCTGGCCTCTCCTTCTATGGTTCCTTGATCTCATCGCTGGACTCCTGGTTCCTCAGATAAGTGTTCGCAGTCTTCCCTCAGGTTTGAGTCTAGAGTCTCTGTGTTGTTTGGAGCTAGGGACAGTTTTTTATTGTACGGGTTTCAGCTTGCTGTTTTGTATGCTCCTTGGGGCGAGGCTCACTTAATGGCCTTGGTCTTGTTGGATGGTGGATTTTTCGGGTTGCCTTAACCAGGTCTCCCCTAGTCTTTTTCAGAGTTGGTCAATATGCCTCCTCCATACCCTGCCATGCTCAAGTTCCACCTGGTATGACTTTGGCCCTGTTATGACTTGCTTGTACCCAAGTGAGGTAGCCTGTGTAATTATGGGCTAACACCAAATCTCCTTCTTTGAACTCCCTGAGTTTTCAGGTTGAATTCAGGGGTATATACGGATGGTAATGGAGGTGCAACTGGTCCAATGGTAACCTTAGTCTCTGGCCCATTAATAGCTCGGCCAGACTTTTATTAGTGGTTGCGCTTGGGGTGATATGTTGGGCTAAAAGGAATTTGTCGATCTTTTCCTGCCAGTTCTAGTAAGTGTTTCTTTGGTCAGTCTCACCATTCATTCTGCCTGACCATTACTAGCCAGTTTAAACGGGGCAACCAGAGCATGTCTGATTCCTTGCTCTGCTAGGAACAACTCAATTGTTTTTGCAGTTAACTGTGGCCCATTGACAGAGACAAGTCCAATAACCCATGGGTTGCAAACAATTTTCTTAATGCCCTTATTCTTGTTTCTGTGGTCAGACTGGGCATTATCACTACCTGTAGCCATTTTGAATACCCGTCAATGACAATTAGAAATGCTTGTCCCCCCCCCCATTGGCCCAGCAAAGTCAATATATATCCATGACCATGTACTTTTAGGGATTTCCCACTGCCTGATGGGTGCCCAGGGTGGAGCTGGACAGGTTTCCTGGTATGGCGTACATGTCGCTACCCATTCTGCAATGTCTCTGTCCAGGTTTGGCCACCAAATTTAGCTCCGGGCCAGTGCCTTCATTCATACAATCCCCGGTGACCCACGTGTAATGTTTGCAGGACTTGTTTCCTTAACCCCTGTGGCACAATCACTCTCTCCCCCCATAACAGGCACCCTTTAAGTGTTGACAGTTCTAATTGTTTAGTTCGGAATGTTCTGAACTCTTCACCCAGTTTCTCTTGTAGCCACCCCCTCAACACCAAGTTTAAAACTTTGGACAACAATTTATCCTTCCTTGCATACTCTGCTAATCTGTTGGAGGTGACTGGGCTGTTTAGTCCAATGCCTATAAGTAGTACTTGTGTGGCTGGAGCCAGGCTCTCTACAAGCTTCGGTAGGGGGCACCTATTGAAAGCATCGGCGTTGGTAATGTTCTTTCCCAGTCAGTGCACCAGTTTGTAGTCATACCCTTTAGAGTGGGGGGTTCACTTTTTGTTCCTGTTTGGGGTATTTTTCTCATCTTTACTATCTTTTATTCTTTATTTTTGTCTACAGTATCATTATATTTTCCCTTTGATTTTAATGTTTTTATTTGCAAAATGACAACGGTGGGTGGGAGTCATGTAGCATATAAATTTAAATAAATATAATACATATAACTTTACCAAGTCACATGTTTTAAAATTCAGGTTTTAGTCTGTCACGCCCGGAAGCCGAGCAGCACTGCTAAACATGGAAACAGCCCTTGATTCATAAAGTGTAGCTTCTTTTTTTTTTTTCTGAACTTAAATGGACAAAAATGCTCAATCACAAATTGGACATCACCAGTCTATTGCTTTTCAAATCAATCAGATCAAAAGTTATTCCCAGATACCAATATGACAATATGCCTTTGTTGGTTTTAATTTTCTGGGTGAAATATGGAGTTGTTGATGCAAAAGCTAGAAATCTGGCTTACTTGCCAGAATTACATTTTGTTTTACTGTACTGTTTTTAGTAAAGTGTGTATTCTTGAAACTCAACTACTTTCCTTGTTAATGCACCTGCTCCAGGTTAATGAGTGATGCCCCTATATATTATTCCTATACAATTATGCTTGTGCATAATGAGTGGTGACAAACAGCCTAGATGGCAGTGGGGAAATGGGTATTGCTTTCACACCTGATTCTCTAGTCATAAATTGTTTGGGGCATTCTTATTTTCAAAATTAAAAGCATTTTCCCTGTTATCATCCATATTCAGAAGACAGTGACTAAGACTGTCTATAATGATATTATACACTCTACATCAGGACTATATGCTACCTCCAGAAAAGGCATGTGCTTCTGGCAAGTGTTGGCTTAATGCCATAACTTACCTTTTCCCTCGTGGTTAAAACAATTTAGCTCAACATTATGGAGAGTTCCCCTTCATTTCCTGTCACATTTATCTTGTGACAAAGATTGGTTGCCAGTTCAATTATGGCTACAGAATGTGACTACTAATGACAAATATTGAATATATATCAGAGATAAGGTTGGCTCACAAGCAACAGCAGCATCTAGTGGCTCTGAGCTGAAGAAATGTACTAACTAGCATATGTAATATTCAATCAGGCCCCTCTTCTGCTTCACATTAATGATGATGATGATGATTTGCATTGTACTGTATGGTACATACAAAATATGTGACACTGAAGACCATTAAGCATGGGACACCAAAGTTCTGCTCAATCACACATAGCTTAATGACTTGTTCAGTAATAACAAGATCTCCATTACCCTTAATTAGCTCAATCGTTCAATTGAACGATGTCTGGGGCACGTATTCTTCTTTGTCACCAGAACAGTTGAGGCTATAAACTGATTTCCACATTCCCCAAAAGCAGTGAAATGAATTTTTAAAAAACTGAAACAGTAGCAGTCAATGTTGAAGGTGCCTTTCCAGGGGAAATTTTTAAAAAATACATAGATAAAAGATTGTCTGAGGGAAGAGACCATAGCTCAGTTGCATAGCATGTGCTTTGTAGACAAAGGTCCAATTCCTAGAACTTACAGTTAAAAGCAGATCAAGTAGTAGATGACAGGAAAGACCTCTGCTCGTGACCCTGGAAAACTGCTTCAAGGATGGACAATCCTAGGCAAGAAAGATAAATGGCCTAACATTAGTGCACAAGGTATCAACAAATATCATCATGGAGTGAACCAGCCCTTGTGTTCCTCTGCATAAATCTTCTCAAAGGAGTTTCAGAGAATGTCTTTACTCTGTTTGGAATTTTCTATTATGATGATATATCTGTTGCTTCCTCCTGGGAGGGGATGATTTATAACTGTTTTCAGTTACCTATGTAAAAGCTTTAAGAAACTTAATGGATTTTCTGAACGCACACCATCATAGCCAGCCCAGCCATTACGCACAAGGCATTAAATGCCTCAAGAAGAAATTGGGGAGGCAGCAATGAAGTGTTGTATGGTAGATTTACAAACCTCTTGCAGCTTCCAATGACAATCTTCTTCGATATCTTGGGAAGTAATGGAGGAAATATCCAATTGGCAGGGTTGAAGCAAAGAACTTTGGTTAGTACTGAATACTGAATAGGGCAAAGGAGAATTTTATGTTTCACTGCTTTGGATCAGTTCTACTTGATATAGGAAAGCCCATTTCTGTGTTTCATTGCTAAATGTATTTTGCAAACCCACTCTCAATCCATCTTTATTGATACTGTAGTATATATGTTGGATAGAGACAAGAGTTTTTTGTCAGATTACCAATATAAACATCTGATTTTGTATCTACACCAGGAAGCATACCACAATGTAGGAGTGCATTAGAGCTCTATCTGCATGCAAATTCACTCTGTGTAATAGAGGGCCACCCAAGGCAGATTGGCTTAGTTTAGTTTAACATCAGTCATGACATAATTTTTTTAAAAATTGAATTAAATCCATTTATTTCCTTAATCAAGGTCAAAAATCAATTCAATTCTTCACAATTAGAAGAGGCTTCTGTCCACATAGAGATAACTTTTTTCATAAATCTTTTCATGTGTGTGTGTGTGTGTGCGCGCAAACACACACACACACACACACACACACACACACAGAGGGCTGCTTAAAATGTGTATGGAATAATGCTGCATCCTTGTTTATCTTTTATTAGAAATGTTAGCTCATAAAAGAACTAAATGTAGATTTTTATTTTACAAACTCTCACACTTTCTTCATCCAAAAACTGTGAAGACCAAAAAAATTTGGTCAGGAATCCATGAAAATGTTGTAATATGTAGCAGAGAACATACTTGTTTCTTATGAAGAACTCGCCAATAGGACTCCCCAATATCAGCCCTGATAAGGCAGTCAATATTGGGTGTCTTGAGAAGGTAGCAAATTGGGTTTAACGGCTGTTGTACCTGACTGGCAAAGTTGGAGCAGAGACAGATAGGGATTTTTTACCTTAGGAGCCAAAAAAATTTGTCTGACTTGGGGATTATGCACTTAGACATTGGAGAAGGAGCTCCAATGTCTTTTTCTGCAACTTTTCAGAAAAGTTTTAAACTATCATGGCTTCACCATAATTCCGTATCAACCAAATATAACTTAGAATCAAAACAAATACTCCTTGGTAGTCCTCTAATCAGTTGTCTGTCTTCAGCCTGGCACCCTCCCATAATTCCTTAGCCTCTAGGGTCATTTGGAAGGTTGCCCTCATTTGTAAGAAAGATTTATAGCAGTTAGCAAGCTGTTTTGGAGGGTTATTCTTACTGAGTAACCTCTAATAGGTGTTTGAGGGATAGCAATGTTCCCTAGAAGACAGCTTTTAAAACATCTGGTTTATTTGATCAAGCCAAAAATCTAAGTGGTTGACTTTCTTTTTAAGCCAGTATCAGTCCTGTAACAGGAGGGAAATTTCCTTCTATTTTATAACCTCATAAAATTCCTGAAAAATTCCAAGTAGCGGAAGAAAGTGTGAAATAAAATATTTAAAATCCTAAATCACCTCATTAATTCTTGGCTACTTTGGACAGTGAAAATGCATAGATACTAGAATGCAAAGAATGACAAATCCCAAATAAATGTTTTGGTTTTCTGAGCTAAGTGAAGTCCTGAGGCAAGCCTGAATCTCACATCTAAATGGCCTTCTAGGGAATATTTTGAAGAACTGGGGCAGTCATGTAGAGGGCAAAATGACCATCAGTTGCATCATGCTTCATGGTGTATTAATTTCAGCCTGTTATTCACATCTCTAAGGAAATTAATCATTTTGGTAACTTCAAACTTCCAGAAGAAATACTCATGAGAATTTTAACTTAAATGTACACATCACTTCTCATCTCTCAAAAGAAATGTGAATGTTTTCCCTATCTAGAAAATATTGAAAAACTGAACATACAGCATAGTAGGAAAGCATATAAGGTAACTATGTAAAGCACGTTGTTAACATAAAAGAAATTTTATTGTTTCCAACATAGTTGTTAATTTTTAACTCAAGTATAAGAGTCACAGGTTAAAAAAGAAGAAAAGGTTGAACAGTGGCCTAAAAGAATGAGCATAAAGGTAAAAGAGCAATAAGCCATTATACTCTTAAAAAGTTTCAAAACTTCCTACAACATTTTCTATTATAATTATTCTTAGATTATTATTCTCAGACTTTTATCCCTCCTTGAAACAACAGCGGTTGATACAGCAATTGGTCTCATTCAAGACAACAACAAATCTGCATACAAATGGGAGGTTGGACAACTAGCCTTGTGGTGCAACTGGAACAATCTCGAACTAAACACACTCAAAACTGTCGAAATGGTGGTAGATTTTAGGAGAAACCCTCCTATACTACCACCTTTTACAATACTAGACAACACAGTATCAACAGTAGAGACCTTCAAGTTTCTAGGTTCTGTCATATCTCAAGATTTAAAAGGGACACCTAACATCAAAAACATCATCAAAAAAGCACAATAATGAATGTTCTTTCTGCAACAACTCAGAAAGCTCAAACTGCCCAAAGAGCTGCTGATTCAGTTCTACAGAGGAATTATTGAGTCTGTCATCTGCAGTTCTATAACTGTCTGGTTTGGCTCTACAACCAAACAAAAAAGACATAGACTTCAGTGGGTAATTAGAACTGCAGAAAAAACAATTGCTACCAACCTGCCTTCCATTGAGGACCTGTATACTGCACATATACATGAATTGTTTCAATTTCTACCCTCAAAATGAAGCTATAGAGCGGTGATGGCTTTTTGCTGTTGCATGCCAAAAGCGGGGGTAGTGCGGGGGGGGGGGGGTCGCACATGTGCATGCCCACACCCACAATTCAATGTGCCCCACCCCCTGCGCATGCAGGTGCAACCCTCCTGTGCTCCCCCTGTTTTTGGCATGTGATGGCCCGGTGGGCCCGATAGGCCCGTTTTTTTCCCCCTCCCCAGGCTCCAGAGGCTTTCTAGGAGTGAAAACAGCCTTCCCCACCCCCCTGGAGGCCCTCTGGAGGCCAGAAACGGCCCATTTATCAACTTCCAGTGTGCCCAGAAGGCCTGAAAATCAGTTGGCTTGCGCATTCAAGTGCACTGCAGCTGAGCGAGGGCAATGCTCGCGTGCCCACCAATATGGCTCCGCGTGCCACCTGTGGCACATGTGCCATAGGTTCGCCATCATGGCAATAGGGCATTGCACACCAGAAAAACTGGACACAAGGACAGTTTTTCCCCGAATGCCATCACTCTGCTAAACAACTAATTCCCACAACACTGTCAAACTATTTACTAAGACTGTATTACTATTATTCTTCTCATCCTTCCTATTACCTATTACCTCCCACTCATGATTATAACCATGTTGCTTGTATTTTTATGATTTATATCATTCTGTTTGTTTCTTAGTATGATTTGATTGCTTATTAGTAACCTATCACTATTACTAAGTGTTGTATCTGTGATTCTTGATGGATGTATTTTTTTCTTATTTCCTTTTATGTTAGTTAGTTAGTTAGTTAGTTTATTTGATTTGTATACCGCCCTACTCCCGAAGGACTCAGGGCGGTGAACAGCCAAGCAATAAAATACATAAATACACAAAATTTAAAACCAGATAAAATCAAATTAAATCATTTTGGCCCGGACAGATTAAAACACCCCAATAATTTAAAAACAGATTAAAATTTACATAATAAAAGAGGGAGGAGATTAGGCCAAGCCCGCTTGATGGAATAAAAAGGTCTTCACAGCGCGGCGGAAGGTGCGCAGATCCAGAATCCTCCGTATCTCTGGGGGGAGCTCATTCCAGACGGTAGGTGCCCCCACAGAGAAGGCTCTCCCCCTAGGGGTCGCCAGCCGACACTGTTTGGCTGACGGCACCCGGAGGAGTCCTTCTCTATGAGAGCGTACTGGCCGGTGGGAGGCTATTGGTGGTAGTAGGCGGTCCCGTAGATAACCAGGTCCTAAGCCATGGAGCGCTTTGAAGGTGGTAACCAAAACCTTGAAGCACACCCGGAAGACCACCGGGAGCCAGTGCAGCTTGCGCAGGAGAGGTGTCACATGGGAGCGCCATGACGCTCCCATTACCACCCGCGCGGCCACACTCTGTGCCAGTTGGAGCCTCCAGGTGCTCCTCAGGGGGAGCCCCATGTAGAGAGCATTACAATTATGTACACTGAGAGCACATGCACCAAAGACAAATTCTTTGGGTGTCCAATCACACTTGGCCAATAAAGAATTCAATTCTATTCTATTCTACTTTATATATCTTGGTCAGCTCAAGGCAGCAAACACATTTAATACTCTTGCCTCCTATTTTTCCCACAACAACAAGCCTGTTAGTTGGGTTGAGCTGACAGAAAGTGTGATTGGCCCAAAATCACCCAATTGGATTTCATGCCCAAGGAAAGCCTAGAACTTACAGGTATCCTGTTTCAGGGTTTGCACCTTAACCACTACACCAATCTGGTTCCCATGGTAATCTTTAGTTTGTTTTAACTTAATTGGTAGCTAACTTCACACATCACACTTTGCCCTAAAACAATAGATTCCAAATAAACAACAAAATGGCATAACAATATCCAGTAGAATTATGAATCAAGAATAAGAACATATAGTAAAAATTATTGCTATCTAGTTTAGTATAATTATTATAGTTTAATATAATTACCAAGTTTACTGACCACTGATACTGATGCTATCAAACTTGGAGAAATGCATTCAGATATGACATCCTGTTTTAGGTGTCATGAGACACCTAGGACTGTCTGTAGTGGCCATCGAAAAGTCAAAATGGTGATAATGTTATGTGCATGGTTGCCATCTTGACTTTCTGATTTTCCCAATCATAAGAAACTTTTGCACCTTGTTTGGAGGAACTGTTAATAAGATGTAGCAAGAAAGGATGTCTTTTAAACATGCACTCAATCACTCCTAATTCTTCCAAAGAAATATTTTAGAAGAAAAAAGATGATGAGGCACCAATACTTTTCAAAATTCCATCTGGCAGAAATCTGCTGTGAAATTCACTCTTACCCCCAGAACATCAAATTAGGGTGAAAGAGGAAGGAAATACAAGTAGATATTGAATCCTTTCCAAAAAAACCAGAGTTTAAAAATTGCTGTGATAGTAAAGTGTACCATAGAGAAAGCAAATTAAGTTTTCCTTGGCACAGGTTGCATGAATCTGTAATACTTCTGAAGATACCTAATCAGTATAATCTCATAAACAAGGATGCTGAAATGCTTTCCAAATTCATTAAGAGATTTTTTCTTCTTTTCTTTCAGATGCTACAATACATTTCTCAAGTACTAACAATCCTTTTTATCAGTATTGTTATTTTGAATACACTTATCTGCTGACTGAGTTCATCATATGATGGCCTAGCAGGGGTATCCTTGGGAAAGGTCAAAAAGTTAAGATAGCAACCACAACTGTGGGATCAAGGCCCTGTCCTTTTTTATATACATTGCATGTAGTTACTTCTGTCACTAGTAAATGTAATTTTTTTCTATCAACATGGTAGATAGCAATAGCAATAGAACTTAGACTTATATACCACTTCACAGTGATTTACATCTCTCTCTAAGCGATTTACAGAATAAACATATTGCCCCCAACAATCTGGGTCCTCATTTTACCAACTTCGGAAAGATGGAAGGCTGACTGAGCCTTGAGCCTGGTGAGATTCCATCTGCCAAATTGCAGGCAGCTGACAATCAGCAGAAATAGCCTCCAGGACTGCATTCTAACCATTGCGCCACCATGGCTCTGAGGCTATTATGTTTCCATACCGTATAAAGAACATATTTATCTTTTGAATTAAATTTAAAGATGGCGTAGAGCAGTGATGGTGAACCTTTTCAGCACTGAGTGCCAAAAATGGAGCACATGCACGGGAGTGCCGAAAACCCGAAGACCAGCTGACTGGTGTCTATGCACATGCTGGCCACCTGGTCTTCGGGTTTCTGGCACTTCGGCGCACGCAAAGACCAGCTTGCTAGCGTGCATGTGTGCGCCGGAAACCTGAAGACCAGGTGGCCGACACATGTGCCCACAGAGAGGGCTCTGTGTGCCCCCTCTGGCACGCATGCCATAGGTTCACCATCACGGGCATAGAGGCCTCTTTACATATGGATGGGGTACTCACATTTCATGCTATCTCTGTACTGGGATGAGTAAATATCATTGCCAAGGCTGATTATTTAGATTCTGGGGGTTACACAGGAAGGGATTAAAATAAGTCATAAGGTATGAGGAGATACTGGCTGCTTGCCATCCTAACTCCTACCTCTCATTTTTATATTTGGTATTTGCACTAATACAGAATCAGTGTCATGCTCCTGTATTCTCACAGTTCTTCAACAGCTCTGGTCCAGGTGTGGCATAGGAGGAAATCCTACAAAAGTAATTTAACACTGGAATACTATCCCTGTAACTATAAGCAGACAGCTTTCCAGTGAGAACAGTTTCCACTCAGGCCATTTCAAGTGCCTTTTGACTTTTTCCATCCTATCTAAAATCAGTGACACCTTATGCTCCATGCCTGTTAAACTGAAGCCCTTAAAATTATAATGAGGTGAAGTGCATGCCAAACAAGTTTTCCCTCCATCTCTTAAGAACAGAGCATCATTCTTTGGTGGAAGATGCAAAGCAAAGGAGGAAAATCCACTTCTCTTTATATAATAAATATTAAAACTATAGAATCTGGAAACAACAAGATAATAGCAGTTAGCCTCTGGCAAGTTGTGGGGGAAAAGAAGTAGGAAATGTACCATTTCTTTTATGCTCTTGTCTTGTTTTTCATAAATATTTGACTAACCACTCTGGGAATGCAATACAGGGTGTGTTTGGACTTTTGGCTGTTCCAGCAAAGGTCTTGAGATGAATTGGTTAATATATTATTATGGCTGATCACACTGTCAGCCAGATGTTTAGACTGGATTTACCATTTTATATACCTATTGAATCCTTCCCAGGACAAGTGAAAAGTTGCTGTTGTTGTTTAATGATATAAAGTTATTTTCAATTATTATGATGTTAATAATCTTCTTATGCTATAAAATTTGATATGCAGTTCTAAAAAAGCATTACCATTCTTCAGATTACCAGGTGTTTCTGAAGTTTTCCCCAAAACATAGCATTGTAATGTAGTGAGCAAACTATTAATGTTCCCTCCTTCCTCCAACACTGCCTCAGATACTGCCTTTTCATATTAGATGTTCCAAATCATTTGATTCACTAAAAGGGGAATCAGACAGCAATTTTAATTTTCCAATATGTCAGCAATTTTGGGACAGATATCTCATATCTAAATTCATTTAGGCAAATCCTTTTCTCTCCAGTGATGCTGAAAAACTAAGAAAGGCAGTTAACTGACTAGGAGTCTGAGGGGTTTTTTTTCTTCATCAAAACGGAGAAAATTATTTTGATTGCTTCAGCAAAAGTATCATTGTCATAATCAGACTAGCTCAAGCTGCAGACTTATATATTATCATATTGAAAGGTAGTTTAGTTGCATGTTCTTTTAAACAGAACATCATTTGTTATGACTTGAAAGGAATTTTTTCTTTGTTTTAAAAATAAAAGTTATAGCAATAGCAATAGCACTTAGATTTATATACTGCTTTACAGTGGCCCTTTCTAAGCGGTTTACAGGGCCCTTTATAGCCCTTTCTAAGCGGTTTACAGAGTCAGCATATTTCCCAAACAATCTGAATCGTCATTTTACTGACTTCAGAAGGATGGAAGGCTGAGTCAACTTGACCCTGGTGAGATTTGGACTGCCAAATTGCAGGCAGCTGGCAGTCAGCAGAAGTAGCCTGCAGTATTGCACTCTAACCACTGCACCACCATGGCTAATAAATAAAAGTTATATTAGTATGGAACACTTATTTTATGTCAAATGATTTTTCCCCCCACAAATCCAACCAGGTTTTATTTTTTAAAAAAAAATAAATATACAGTATTGTGAGTTGGCAACAAGAAGTGAGAAACATTATTCTGATTGAAATGTAACAAAGTCAACCTTATATAGTCACTGGATTGGCTTTGAATTGATATGGTTTTCCCAACTGCAACAAATTGTCAGAAATCAGTGCCAAATGGGTTACATGCATTCAGCTAGCTTTTTTGTTTGCTTCACTGTAGGAGGCTACTGCTTTCAAAACAGAGGTTTTCACAATAAAGTATAATGATACTTCAAGTTTCTTGCTGGTTTCATTTGAAATCAAAATCGGGTAGACTTTGCAACTTGAAGAATTTGACCAGTTGCCAATAAGTACTGAAATGATACATTCTTAATACAAATTCAACATGAATGATCCTCCACACATGCTTATTACCAGTGGTGAAATCTAAAATATTTTCCTACCGGTTCTGTGGGCATGGCTTGATAGGGTCATGTGACTGGGGGGGGGTCAAAAGTCAGAAACTCACTTTAACAATGTCCTGCTGGAACAGTGGGCGGGACTAAATGACCTCCAGGTCACTTCCAGCTCTGGCTTGCTGTGCTTTTTCAAGGTATCCTCAGAAGCTGCGTCTAGTGCCAGGTTTGTGGTCCTTCCTTCCTCTCCTTTTTCCCTCCCTCCCTCCCTCCCTCCCTTTCTTTCTTTCTTTTTCTTTCTTTCTTTCTCTCCTCCCCCTTCCTTCCTTCCTTCCTTCCTTCCTTCCTTCCTTCCTTCCTTCCTCTCCCTCTCTCTCTCTCTCTCTCTCTCTCTCTCTCTCTCTCTCTCTCTCTTTCTTTCTTTCTTTCTTCCTTTCTTTCTTTCACAGCAGCCCCACCTCCTGTTTTTGGCCTAGCAGGCTTCAAGGAATTCTCCTGGGAGCAAAAACGGACCCCCCACCCACCCACCCACCCACCCATTTTTGGCCTAATAGGCCTCAGGGAAGCCTCCTGGGAGCAAAAACGGACCCCCTGTAATGTCCCGGAATGGGACTTGATAGACTGAGGTGAGATGGATCTTAAGGCTAACAGCATTTATTTAGCTAACAGTAAACAGCTAACGGGTGGCTGCTTGGCTCACAATGGCAGCAGCCCACCTGGCACTTTGACAGCTCTTTTATACTTTGCACCGGCTGCATAACCAATCAGGGCATGCTGGCTCTTGCATCAGGCGCGGACCAAAGAGTAGGCAGGACACAGCACTCCTCCATCATTAGATGGCCCACTCGTAGTCCTGTAGATAGGCCAGGCATCGTCTGGTCCTCTCGGATCTTCAAAGCCCTTCGTTCGAATTCGGATTAGGTGATCTCACTGAAGACACCTCTGGGATTGCTGAGGATTGCTCTCTGCCTTCGGGGATCACTGGCAATGCTAGAGCACAGTCAAACTCTGTGGGTAAATCTTTTCCTTCTCTTGTTTCACCGCCTGTGTCGACTCCCGGTTCTGCTTCAAAGTTCTTACCTGGAAATAATTTTTTGTCTGGAAGACTAGGGGTGGCTTCTGATGTCTGTAAGTGTGCCTTGGATCCCCAATGGCCTCGTAACTGCAATGTCAAATTCACCCATCTCCCAGCCTTAGCCTGTATGATCTCGGGCCTGTTATTTCTGTTATTTGTCCTGCTAACCATAATGGATGGCCAGAATAATTCCTAGCATATACTAAGTCCCTTCTTTGAAATGCTCTGATCTTAGTTGTGGAATCCCAAGATTTTTCAGGGGAGTAATTGGGATATAGCCTGTCAAGGTTTGTCTTTATTCTACAGCCCATTAACAGTTCAGCAGGACTTTGGTTGGCTTCAGGACAGGGGTGGCATTCTGCATCAGCAGGTATTTTGCTATTTTTGTGTGCCAGTCCCCTGGGCCCATTCTGGCTAACACCTCCTTAACTGACTGCACTGTTCTCTCTACCAGTCCATTGCTAGAGGGATGAAAGGGAGCAGTTAAACTATGTCTTATGCCCTGCCCTGCCAGGTATAGTTCAAATGGCCCTGCTGTCAATTGTGGGCCATTATCTGACACCAAAGTGTCAGGTATACCATGTGTAGCAAAGAGAGCTCGTAGGGCTCTGATTAGAGCTTCCAAAGTGGTGAAAGCCATCAGCTTCATTTCCACCCATTTTGAATATGCATCCACCCCTACTAAAAACATTTGCCCTTGTACTGGACCTGCAAAATCTATATGAATCCGAGACCATGGGGCCCTAGGTCTTTCCCATTCAGTGGGGTGTGCCCTGGGAGGATTTGCCCTGGATTCCTGGCACTTTTGGCAACCTGAGACCCACTCTGTAATTGCTAGGTCCATTTTGGGCCACCACACGTAACTTTGGCCCAGCGCTTTCATGCGCACTATTGCAGGGTGGCCTTCATGCAATGCTGTTGTTACTTGATTCCTCAAGGGGCCTGGGATGACCACTTTACTACGCTACAGCAAACATCCCTGCAAGGCACAGTCCATTCTGCCTTGCCTTGAAGGGTTTAAATCGTCATCTAGAGGCCTGGAGGGCCAGCCTCTCTTGACCCAGTCCATTACCAGGGAAATTTCCTGGTCCTTTGCAGAGTATTTGGCTACACCTTCTGCAGTCAGGGGGCCCTGCAATTCTTCTATGAGTAGCAATGTGTGTGCGGGTGCAGGGTCTTCCACCTCAATGGGCAAGGGGCATCTGCTTAAAGCATCTGCATGCCTAAGGTGCTGCCCTGGACGATGCAGTAACGAATAAGAATAGGCAGCCAGGAACACAGTCCATCTGATCATGCGTGGTGAAAGGACTTGGGGTGTTTGGTGGGTGTTTGGTGAATGTTTAATGAGGTGCAAAAACACTTGCAGTTCTGTCTTGTTGTTGGGAGTTGGGGCCTCATGTATGGCCTTTACCTTTGCATTGGTAGGATGTAGGCTGTTCTGTCCCCGTACCCCACACGCACCCCCACAGACGGCCCGGAGTTAATAAACCACATGACAAAACTCTTTGAAGATAAAGCTGGCAGCAACCCAGTGGCTAGCTGCCAATTCAGACTTTACTCACACAAAACAAAGATTAAACTGCAAGCATTCTGATAAAACAGACAGAATGTCAACAATACAAGGATTAATCCAAATGCAGTCCGATAAAGCAGGCAAAGTCCAGTAACGCAGAGATCATGGAGTATTTCCAGTTTTTGCTCCTCACAAACTGAACCGGCCACCACACCCACATTTATACCCTGTGGGGTGTGGTCCAGTGACTCAGCTAATCTCTGGCATGCCTTCCCCTCTGCTGTGCACGGTTCTCCCTGCGCCTCTGTCATGGGTCCAGCCAGCACTTATCTTCTTCATCGCTGTCCACCTGTGGCTGCGGGCACGTGCTTGGCTCTGAGCCTATCGTTTGGCCTTTGGTGTCCTCTGGAGGCATTGCCAGAAAGGAGGGTCCTGGAGAGGGAGGCCTTGCCAACTCCTCCCCCTCACTCTCAGAGTCTGCATCTGTCGATAGCCCAGGCTCAGGCAACGGAGCCACAACACAGGCCTGATGCATCTAGCTTATATCCAGTGGTGGGATTCAGCCAGTTCGCACCACTTCGGGAGAACCAGTTGTTAACTTTCTGAACAGTTTGGCAAACTGGTTGTTGGAAGAAATCATTAGGGCAGAGAACCGGTTGTTAAATTACTTGAATCCCACCACTGCTTATATCCCAAGAACTCTACCTCCATTTTTTTGCATTTCAATGTAAGGCCTGCTTTTTGAAATTTAAGCAGAACTGCCCTTAGGCGTTCTGTCAATTGTGTTAGGTTAGAAGCAAACATGTTATCAAAAAAATGTTATCAAAATAGGGGACAACCCCTGGAATGCCATGGAGTAGCCTCCTGGGAGCAAGAACAGACCCCCAATAGGTAGTAAAAAAATGCTTTAAAAAGAAAAAAAAATGTTCCGAGGATCATTGTCAGAGCTTATTGTCAAAACCTTTTTTTTAGCATTTTTTTTTACTACCTATTGTCCGAAGAGGTAGTAAAAAAATGCTTTAAATTTTTTTTTAAAAAAGAAGTTCAGATGATCAGCTGTGCTGCGCGATTGTCAGAACTTTTTTTTTACTTTTTAAAGCATTTTTTTTTACTACCGGTTCAGGCGAACCAGTAGCATTTTCATTACTGGTTCAGAAGAACTGCCCCGGAACCGGTAGCATTTCACCCCTGCTTATTACCCCATACACATACCCTCTAGCCCAGGGATCTTCAACCTTGGCAACTTTAAGACTTGTAGACTTCAACTCCCAGAATTCCTCAGCCAGCTGGGGCTGAGTAATTCTGGGAGTGGAAATCTACAAGCCTTAAAGTTGCCAAGGTTGAAGACTTCTGCTCTACCCCATTATTACATACCCCATTATTACATTTTGAAGGTGTGATTGCAATCATATGCCAAATTACTTGAGAGAAAACATGCATTCACATGGTAAAATATAGGTAGTCCTCAATTTATGACTACAGTTTCTATTGCTAAGCAAGACAATTGTTAAATGAGTTTTGTCATTTAAATGACAAAATGTCCCATTTTACTATCTTCCTTGCCACAGTTGTTAAGTGAATTACTGCAATTGTTAAGTTAGTAACAAAACTTTATTTAATACATTATTAAATAAATCTGGTTTTCCTATTGATCTTGTTTGTCAGAAGGTCACAAAAATCAATCACATGACTCCGGGACACTGCAACCATCATAAATATATGCCAGTCGGATCTAATTGAATCCAATCCTTTACTTGCTTACATCTATTAGACAGAAATTTACCAAATTAAAGCTATAGCTTGCAAGCTAGTAGATACTGTATATCCTGAGAGATTCTAGGACAGTGATAGCGAAACTATGGCACGCGTGCCACAGGTGGCACGCGGAGCCATATCTGTGGGCCCGTGAACATTGCCCTAGTTCAGCTCCAGCACGCATGTGTGCGCCGGCCACCTGATTTTAGGGCCTTCCAGGCCCAATGGAAGTCAGGAAAAAGACTGTTTCTGGCCTCCGGAGAGCCTCTGGAGGGCGTGGGGAAGGCCATTTTTGCCCTCCTCAGGCTCCAAGAAGGCCTTTGGAGCCTGGGGAGAGCGAAAAAACAGGCCTACTGGGCCCACTGTGCCATCATGTGCCAAAAGTGGGGTGAGTGCGGGGGGTCACACGCGCATGCACAGTGGGGGTGGGGCACATTGAATTATGGGTGTGGGCACACATGCGCGCGACACCCCCACACGACCCCCACTTTTGGCACGCGATGGCAAAAAGGTTAGCCATCACTGTTCTAGGATATGCCTATCTTTAACCTCTTCCCCCTACTTCAGCTTGGAACTGCGCAGATTCTTGATCCAGATCACTTTCTGGGAAGGCTCTAACTTGTCCAAATTCTCCCCCTTCTGCTGCTGCAGGTGCACATTCCATCACAGATGCCCTCACAAATTATATAACTACTACTGTAAAAAGCAGCTGAACCCTCCTTCCTTGTATTCTTCTCAACTGCATTACTGGAATATTTTTTAAAGAGTTAGATGTACAAACTTTTATAGCTATTCCACTGTTTGGAAACTATCAGGTTTCTGCTCTGTCTCCAACATATATTCTACAACATTTGTCCTAAACCAGCTACTTGTTTAAGATATCATTTCTAGAGGAATAAATGCCACTTCTGCCCTAGGACTTTCAGAGAAACAGTTAAGAGATGTTAAATCAAATTGTGTGAATAGATCCACTTGCAGACATTAGTCATAACATTGAATCAATTTGTTGGGGATAAGTTGTTGAATACTGTGTTTTAACTTTGTGGTATATTTTCTTTTGGAACAATGAAGGAAAAGAAAAGCATCTAACAAAAATCTTACAATCCCATCTTTATTTGGGAGCAAATTCAGTTTAACAGTAACAGAGTTGGAAGGAACCTTGGAGGAACCTGCGTGGTAAGCTCACACAGGAGACCTATACTACAGGGGTGGGTTCTAAATTTTTTTACTACCAGTTCTGTGGGTGTGGCTTACTTGTGGGCATGACTTGGTGGGAGGTAATGTGACTGGGTGGGCATGGCCAACTTTTTTTTTTTTACTTTTAAAAGCATTTTTTCTACCACCTTAAGAGGTTGCAGAAAAAAATGCTTTCAGGAGCCTCTGATGATCAGGCAACTCAGCTGGGATTGCCAGAGGTTTTTAAAGGCTTTTTTTTTTTTTGTACAACCTCTTCAGCTGAAGAGGTTGTAGAAAAAAATGCTTTTAGGAGCCTCTGCTGGCTATACCCCTGAACCAGTCCCGGCCCAGTCGCCGCTCACTTACCCTGCCCACCAGAGGCTTTTAAAAGCTTTTTTTTTTTTTTTTGTACAACCTCTTCAGCCAAAGAGGTTGCAGAAAAAATGCTTTTAGGAGCCTCTGACAATCAGGCAACTCAGCTGGGATTGCCAGAGGCTTTTAAAGGCATTTTTTTTTTCCTACAACCTCTTCGGCCGAAGAGGTTGCAGAAAAAATGCTTTCAGAAGCCTCTGACGATCTCAGCTGAGCCGCACGATCATCAGAGGCTTTTTTTTTTACTTTTAAAAGCATTTTTTTGGCCGAAGAGGCTATAGAAAAAATGCTTTTAAAAGTTAAAAAAAAAAGCCTCTGGTGAGTTGGGCGGGGTAAGGGAGCGGCGACTGGGCCAGGGACTGGTTCAGGGGTATAGCCAGCCTATGTTATTACCGGTTCTCTGAACTACTACAAATTTTTACTACTGGTTCTTGTGAACCAGTGCAAACCAGGAGTAACCCACCACTGCTATACTAGGGATTTACTTTTGAGTTAGTGCATACAGAATCACACTGTCAAAAAACTTAGGAAAGTGTATGTAGTTGGACAGGGCAAAACCCTTAGAAAGGGCATTTTACAAAATGCTCCTCCAGATCTGCAGAAAGATAAAAATGTGAAAAACCTATTCTGTGTTCCTCTCCTCACCTGAATAGGTTTGTATGTGCACAATATATAGACATGTTGAGGGCCGATATATATTTAAAAATCCATACGAGCTGAGAATGTGCCCCTGTGGACAGAGGGTTATCAAAACTATAGCTCATGTCCTATGACACTGCACCTTCTATAACAGTGACCCCCCCCCAACCTTTTGGGCACCAGGGACCAGTTCCATTGGCCAGAGTGGACAAGGTTTTTCATGCTGCCTGCATCCCATGGATGGAGCTTTGCTTGTTTGTGCAACCCAGTTGCTGGCATGCCACAGACCGTGGGTTCTATAAGGACTCATAGACCCATCTCATAACAGCTCACCTCATAAAATACCTGGGAAACACTGATCTTTTCTATGTACAATTGCTGTTACCAGATCAGTATGATGTAGTTTCTTTGAATTAAGAAGAATTAAAAATAAGCAGACTTTGACTGCCACTGACAATCCATCACTAATTATAATATATTGTCTTTTTATTATTACTATTATTACTATTATTTTTTAATTCTTATTTGTAGTCTGGTCTGTGACCATAATAAAAGTTACTATAATTATAGACATGTCTTTATATCTATCCTATCAATAGATGCCAATATGCTATCTATATCTATTACTATCAAAACAAAGCAGCTTCCTGAATGGTTTTCCCTGGTCTTAGTTTCTAACAATCTCTTAGCGATTAATCCAAGTTATTTTCCACTAAATATAGCTCTGCCAATGACTCCAATATTAGTATAATGTAATTGAATCTAAGGTTTAAAAGTAGAAAAATAGAATTTAATGAACTGCTGCATAAAGGTAATGG
Source organism: Arizona elegans (assembly GCA_022577455.1). NCBI lineage: Eukaryota > Metazoa > Chordata > Lepidosauria > Squamata > Colubridae > Arizona > Arizona elegans. The sequence goes on from JAKOOJ010000007.1 coordinate 22,600,774, forward strand.
CAGTCAGATAATTTGAGGGTAATGAGGGCAAATCATTCTCTGTAGCACAGAGTGGCCCTTCTAAAAGGATAATACTAGTCCAAAGTACAAGGTGGGCAAAAGCATTATGTTTTTGACTACTTTTGAAATTACCCAACCTCAACTAAAATCTGAATGTAGATTCTTTCAGACACATCTGATGAAAGGTAGTCATTATCAAATTATCATAATCAAAGTGTTCTTATTGTTAGAATTTTTTTTAAACATTCATCTAAAATGTCTAAGGAGATTCTCAGTCATCCAGGTCATGGTTGTACCAAAGGTGTTTTTTCAAGAGGCAACTTGATTTTCTGGATTTTCTTTGAAGACGTTTCACTTCTCATCCAAGAAGCTTCTTCAGAAAGTCCAGTTGCCTTTGAAAAAGCACCTTTGGGACATTCATTTAAAATATGTCTTCCTCTAACATAATTCCATTATATTAAATGGAATCCATTAAATAAGACCCAACTGGAAAACAAGCCCTAGCATGATTTTCAGGATGCTCATATTATAAGCCCTACCCCAAAAATAAACCCCAATTAAGATTGTCAGCCAGACAGATGCATTTAGTACCGTATTTCCTGAAAATAAGACCTAACTGGAAAATAGTTCATCTTTTGGAGCATATAAATCGAGGGAAGCATAGGTAATGGCATTTTAAAAGTGCAACAATATTATCTTTTAGTCTCCTCTTTCTAAACTAAGCCCAATTCCTTTAAACTTTAGTTATAGGAAGTAGTTTATTATCCCTGAACATTGTCCTTCCGTAAACTTCTTCCAGTTTGTTTGAAAGCTTCTTAATATACAATGTTGATTATTCATTTTTCATTTTTAATCAGATCTTTTTCCCCATATACTATTAATCAGAGAAAGGTCTTCCATCCTGTACTTACCATCTGATATACAATTCCTAACTGAAAAAAATTAATTTGTCTCTGTTAAATTTTATTCTGCCATTTTCAACTAATTTATATAATATACCAAGATTATTCTTTCTCTTTTTTAGAACGGGATTTTTCAAACTGTGTTCTGGAATCTCTAGGGTTTCATGAGAAATTGATGTGATTCCATGAGAGGTTAAAAGGGAAAAAATGTTTATTCTAATACAACCAATTGTCAATCACTTCAGCTTTGCCTCTTGACAAAGGATTCTAAGAACTTAAAAACAAGATTCCTGAAAAAGTATCATTTACATATGTAATCAATATCTTTTTTATCTTTTCATATTTTAATAACGCTGTAGGATAATAGAGAGTAGACAGTCAATGGACTGAACTGCCCTCCTCTACTCCTTAGCAATATTCAGAATTCCAAAGATACAGACCTCCTATGAGTTTCCTGAAAAGCCCATAATTGTTATAATTAGTATAATTAGGTTACATTTTCAAGTAACCTAGATTTTCCTTGATAAAAAAGATACAAGAGCTTTAGTACTAGATTCCTTTGATCTTTATTAAAATACTTCTTAAAATTTTCATTTAAAAAAGAAAAGTGTCAGAAAAAAATTATATCTGTTCTTTATGTGGAAAAAAAGCCTAGCAACTTTTAGAAAAATAGGTATCAGGGATTACCAATAAAAATAATCATAAAATCTTATGGAGTGGCTTAAGGCAAACCATTGTCTCTTAGAGCACTTAGAGCATTTTTACATGATGGAATGCAAACCCAGGTTTGTAACTCACTAGTGTACAGAAGCTGCTGTCCTTGTCCTGGTAAGAAACCACAGTCATGGCAACTCCCTGACATATATATTTGTCACATTGTAGTTATATTTTTGAAGTAAATATAAATGTATCAAAATATAACTCTGAAAAATATTAGCAAAACTTGCATACAAATATCCTACATTTATTTATTTTATTTATTTATTTGATTTGATTTTTATACCGCCCTTCTCCGGCAGGACTCAGGGCGGTGAACAGCCAAGGTAAAACATAGCATTCAAAATTTAAAACAATGTAAAAAGATATTAAATAATTGTGGCCCACAATTTAAAAACACCCCAATAAAATCAATTACAAATTAAAACCGAAAAATGGGATCAAGCCAGCCGGGCTAGATGAAATGAGTGAGTTTTAAGGGCCCGACTAAAAGTCCAGAGGTCCGGGATCATACATATCTCTGGGGATAGGTTGTTCCAGAGAGCAGGTGCTGCCACAGAGAAGGCTCTCCCCCTGGGGGCCGCCAGCCGACATTGTCTGTGCGAGCGTACTGGCCGGTGGAAGGCTATTGGCGGCAGAAGGCGGTCTCGTAAATACCTAGGCCCTAAGCCATGGAGCGCTTTAAAGGTAGTCACCAACACCTTGAAGCGTACCCGGAAGACCACCGGGAGTCAGTGCAGCTTGCGCAGGAGAGGTGTCACATGTGAGCGCCCTGTCGCTCCCATAATCCCCCGTGTGGCTGCATTCTGGACCAGTTGGAGCCTCCGGGTGCACCTCAAGGGGAGCCCCATGTAGAGAGCATTGCAATAGTCCAGGCGGGAAATGACAAGTGCTTGAGTGACCGTGCGTAAGGAATCCCGATCCAGAAAGGGACGCAACTGGCGTATCAGGCGAACCTGGTAAAAAGCCCCCCTGGCCATGGCCATCATATGCTCTTCTAAAGACAGCCGTGGGTCCAGGAGGATGCCAAAGTTGCAAGCCCTCTCCGTGGGGGCCAATGACTCGCCCCCAATAACCAGCAATGGCACCAGCTGGCTATATCGGGATGCCGGAAGCCACAGCCACTCGGTCTTGGAAGGGTTGAGTCAGAGCCTGTTTCTCCCCATCCAGACCCGCACGGCCTCCAGGCACTGGGACATCACTTCAAGGGCATCATTGGGGTGGCCTGGGGTAGAGATGTACAGCTGAGTGTCATCAGCGTACTGATGGAACTCCACCCCAAAACCACAGATGATCTCACTCAGCGGCTTCACATAAATGTTGAACAGGAGGGGCAAGAGGACCGACCCCTGCGGCATCCCACAAACAAGGCGCCTCAGGGTCGACCACTGCCCCCCTGCCAACACAGATTGTGACCGATCAGAGAGATAGGAGGAGAACCACCACAAAACGGTGCCCCCCACCCCCAACCCTTCCAACCGGCGCAACATGATACCATGGTCGATGGTATCAAAAGCCGCTGAGAGATCTAATACAACCAGGATAGAGGAACAACCCCTACTCCGAGCCTTCCAGAGGTCATCCACCAACGCGACCAATGCCGTTTCCATGCTGTGCTCAGGCCTGAAGCCAGACTGGAGTGGATCTAGATAGACAGCTTCATCCAGGTACTACGGAAGCTGCCGTGCCACCACACTCTCAACAACCTTCGCGACAAAACGAAGGTTGGAGACTGGATGATAGTTAGCCAAAACAGCAGGATCCAGAGAAGGCTTCTTGGGGAGGGGCCTCACCACCGCTTCTTTCAAGGCAGCTGGCAAGACACCCTCAAGGAAGCATTAATAATCTTCTGGAGCCAGCCTCGTGTAACCTCCCGGGAAGCCAGTACCAACCAGGAGGAACACAGGTCCAATAAACATGTGGTCGCGTTCAGCCATCCCAGAATCCTGTCCACATCCTCGGGAGCCACAGGATCAAACTCCTCCCAGATAACACTCTCAAGACCTGCTTCAATCATCCCATCTGAACCTACCCAGTCAGAGGCCAAGCCTTCCCTAATCTGAGTGACTTTATCATGCAGATACTGCACAAAATCCTCAGCTCGACCCTTCAACTACATATAACTACATCAGGACAATTAAAAAAAACAACAGTTATTAGTGAACTGAACTTACTCACTTCATAAGTTCACAGCAATCTGAGATTGTGTCAAAATGGCAGAGTAAGGCTATGTTGCAGATATCCAAACATTTGATGTAAACATGAATGTGCAATTTTAGTGTCACAACGTACCATTCATCACCAATTTCTTCGCCTGTGACTTTCTCTAACACACATACACAATATTATTTTGGAAACCTAAATAAAGGCTGACTCCTTCCACCTAATACTGTATTAATATTAAGCAGACTCATGACATATCATAAAAATGGAATGACAGCAAAATGGTTTGCACTGCAAAGCACCATAACTATCTTACACTTCTAGGTACAGATGAAACGCTCATCCTGCATTTCTGGCTGGGAAGTTTTTGTTACAGCAAATACACTCACCAAGTAAACATGTTCACAAGCTATATATTAATATCCATCTGTTCCAATGGCAGCAGGTTACCTCTATCATACCAGGCCAGGTTTAGTAGAGCTTTTAAGGCCATGATGGGGAACCTATGGTGGCCCATGGAGCCATATCTGCGGGCACCCAGCCCATTGCCCTAGCTCAGCTCCATCATGCATGCACGCATTGGCCAGCTGATTTTTGGCTCGCTCTGCCCATGCCACCCCTCCCATCCCAGGAGTCTCCACATGGCCCGTTTTGGATGCCAGGTAAGTACAGGGTTCGTGTGGAGGCTCTGGGAAGGCATTTTTGGCCTCTGGAGGGCCTCTGGGGGGTGGGGGAGGCTGTTTTTGCCCTCTCCAGGCTCCAAGAAAGCCTCTGAAGCCTGAGGAGGGTGAAAAACGAGCCTTCTGGGCGCTCTGGAAGATGGTAAATGGCCCATTTTCATCCTCTCGGGGGGCAGGGGAGGCCGTTTTTGCCCTCCCCAGGCTCAAAGACAGCCTCTGGAGCCTGGGGAGGGTGAAAAATGGGCCATGCCCACCAGAAGTCAGGAAACGGGCTATTTCTAGCCTCCGGAGGGCCTCCGGGGCGGGGCAGGGAGGCTGTTGTTGCTCTCCCCAGGCTCCAGGAAAGCCTCTGGAGCCTTGGGAGGGTGAAAAATGGGCCTACCGGGCCTCCAGAAGTCTGGAAACAGGCCGTTTCTGACCTCCAAAGGCTTCAGGGAAGCCTGCTAAGCCCAAAATGGGGCACGGGGGGGTCATGCACGCATACCTGGGGAGTGGGGAGGGTCATGTGTGCATATGTGGGGGGGCAGGGGTGAGGGGCATTGAATTATGGGCATGTGCATGCACCACCCACCCGTGCTCCCCCTGCTTTTGGCACGCAACAGCAAAAAGGTTAGCCATCACTGTTCTAAGTATGCCAGAGATAAGCATATATGGAAGTGTTTATAATGCAAAAAAGGCCATTTCATCTGTAAGGTGAAGATCAAACCATTTCATTACTAAAATACGCCTACTTTTTCTCAGAAGAGGTCAGAAGACTTCTTGAGTTTCTGAATTTTATACAAAAATATCCTAGAATGTTCTGTATTGCTAGACCTTTGGCCCTGAAAAAAGTCTTGAGCTGAAAACATAATATATTTTACTTTCTAGCACCAAAATCTGTCTGTGTGCATATCAAAAGTCACAGCCAAATGATCCGAACGCTGCAACAAAAAACAAAAAAAAATCCCCACCAAACACCTGAGTCCTTTGGCAGCATATACACAGTCCAGGAAAAATAGGACTAAATCAGTCCTACTTTCTGAGCTCTACCATCACTGATATCTTTCCAACAGAGTTCTGCAAAAACAGCACCAGCTGCTTCATATTCAATAGAAGAGAATATTTGTAGTTCAGTGTTGAACTCTAAAGTCTTTGGTGCTCTCTGAGCTTGGTTGTTTTCTTGCAGTTGTTTCACTAGGTAACAACAGCACCAACAAAGTTACCTAGCTAGGTAATGAAACTTCTGCAAGAAAAGAACCAAGCTCAAAGAGAATCAAGGACCCCAGAGCTTCATGTTCAGCCTTTCCAGTACTGACTTTCTTCATCTAGATATAGCTACATTGGAGGAAATCTGGTTGAGAGAACTGATTAATCAGTCAGCCAGTTTGGTTTGCTCATTTATCAACTTCCCAACTGGAAATTTGTTTTGACCAGGTCTATATCTAAATATTTTGTCCCACTGTTTATGTCAATATGTTTGAAAACTTGCAAGCCTGTCTCTAATGTGTACGTGCTTTCAAAGTGTTTTTTTCCTTACTACAACTGGAAATGCATTTAATAAATGTTAACAGAATAACATTTACACTCAATCTACATTATAGGATTGTTGTTGTGGAGATAAAATAGATGGTTCAATTTAAGTTACTTAGGTGGCCAGGAGGAAAGGTGAATTATAAATCTAACAAATACAGTCCATTGCAATATGATACAATATAGGAAGTTCATTCTTTTACTAATATACAACAAGTATGTATAATTGTTCTTATGTATATTTTGCAATCAACCCTAATTTATAAAAATTTTGTGAAAGGAAAAGCATCATTTATTAAATACATTTTTAATCTGTATTTATGAATATCCTGAAGTTTCCTCAAGTCTGCTAATTCCCTTCTGTTTTGTATGAATGGTGTAAGCTAGAGTATATATGCAACAGTTCTCAATATCCAAGTCCTGGAAATAGAGTAAATACAGATAGTCCTCGACTTACAACAATTCGCTTAGTGACTAATGGTACAATGGCCCAGAAAAAAGTGACTTATGACCATTTTTCATATTTACAACTGTTACAGCATCCCCATGCTCACATTTACATTCAGATGCTTGACAACTGGTTCATATTAATAATGGTTACAGCATTCTGAGGTCATGTGATCACCTTTTGCGACCTTCTGACAAGCAAGTTAATGGGGAAGCCAGATTCACTTAACTGTGTTACTACCTTAACAACTGCTGTAATTCACTAAACAAATGTGGCAAGAAAGTAGGGCAACACTCACTTAACAAATTTCTCACTTAGCAACATAAATGTTGGGCTCAATTGTGGTCATAAGTCGAGGACTACCTGTATGCAGAATAATGCCATTAGCCACATACCTCCTAACTCATGATTCTTTTCATCTGATCCAAACTTCTAGATAATGTTTGAGGTGGAGTAAAAAGCTTTTTTAGAAAGCTATTTTCCTACATTGCCCTTTCTCTCTCAATGTATCATGTGATGTGAAAAGCCTGAAATTCTCTCTTGTTGATATGTATTCCACATTTTCTAGATAATTCAATTTACTGGCTGAAATTCAGCCTACTGCCCCAAATCAAACTGCTGCAGAATAGTTTGGTAATGTTTACTTACACATAATAGAACTAGGCCAGATCAACAATACAAAAAAAAAAAAAGGGGGGGGGGTGTAACCAGACCTCAATTTCTCCAGAGCAAAAGGTGAAGTGACGTTACCCTTAGTCGTTGCCTTTTATAGCAGATGATCACTAGCTTCAGAATGAGCATTTCAGCAGCTGCCCACAATATGTGTGCCATATTCCTTCCCAATACTATTTTGGCTTCTACAGAAACACAGGCTCTCTCTGGAGGTTAATAATCATTTTTTTGTAAAGCCATCTCTCCTGTTTAGCTGATTGTTTCTGAGAAATTTAAATTAAACATAGATTGTACCAATCAACAGTAAAACTGAATGCCATAAAATATGAATTATATAAACTTGTTTTTCATCTATCCTCCTAAATCTTGCTCTTATAATAATTGTTTAAATTGACAAAATAATGAATCTGATTATCTTTTACTTATTTTATATAGAAATACATACAACATTAAGTTATTTATTGGTTCAAATAAAAGATATCAGGATAGAGTCATTTCTTGCATGTGATGAAAAACAGATAATTAAGATGTAACAATCAATATTACCAGCTTTGCCACACTATCTTCTGTGAGACTGGCAGACTATTGCAAGTTGTTTTAATGGAAGGTTAACACAATTCACATCAATCTTTCCAAAAGCAGTTAGCAAATTGTTTTCCTGAAGCAGCAGGCATGACAGGGATTCATCCTTTCTAATAGAAAGGCAGAAGATGGTAGCAACTTGCCAGAAAATATTTAACTGCCAACCATCAGTGCTAATTGAATTGCAGGTGCCCATGAATGAACAAAAGATGGCTTTCTCAGTCCAGCAAGACATTTTTCTCTGTGTATGATAAATCTCAATGTCTTGCTGTGTCCTCAGATTGCTGTTAGTAAATGCTAAATCAATTAATGATAAAATCCTACTTCTTAGATGGGAAACACTTGTGGAATGTGTCATCAGGCCCTGGTGTGGATGGGGTTATAGCCCTATCTGAGATTTACTCACCAAATCAAATTTAGTGGTGGCATTAAAGTTGGGAAGAATAGTACATGCACATTACTAAGGAAGGGAGAACTAGGCAATCTTGTAATGGTCTCTTTCACAGGTTTGTAGGACATTTCACAAGTGCCCAAATGTGGATTGTACATTAGCAGACTCAAATGTACTAATGCTGCGTGAGCTGCATGAGCTGCACTGGCTCCCAGTGGTCTTCCGAGTGCGCTTCAAGGTTTTGGTTACCACCTTTAGAGCACTCCATGGCTTAGGACCTGGATATTTACGGGACCGCCTACTGCCACCAATAGCCTCTCACCGGCCAGTACACTCTCATAGAGAGGGGCTCCTCCGGGTGCCATCGGCCAAACAGTGTCGACTGGCGGCCCCCAGCGGGAGAGCCTTCTCTGTGGGGGCACCTGCTATCTGGAATGAGCTTCCCCCGGAGATACGGAGGATCCCAGATCTACACACCTTCCGCCGCGCCCTCAAGACTTTTTTATTTCAACAGGCCGGCCTGGCCTAACTTTTTCCCTTTTAACTTTTTAAATTGTAAATTTTAAATTTGTCTTAAGTATTGGGGGTGTTTTAATTTGTCCCGGGCCAAATTATCTAATGTGGTTTTATACTGTCTTTTAAATTTTGTAATCTATGTGTTTTATTTTTTGGCTGTTCACCGCCCTCAGTCCTTCGGGAGTAGGGTGGTATATAAATTTAATAAAATAATAAAAATAAATAAATAAATGGGGCAAATTTGGCAAAATTATCGTCAATCTTGTATCTATGAAGAGGTAGATAGGCTTCTTGGCAATATAAGTTCTGCTACATGTTGGGTAGACTCATGTTCCACCTGGCTTCTTCAGGCAAATAGAGATGAGATGAGGAATTGGATTCAGGAAGTGATTAATGCCTCTTTGAAGGAATGGGTTAACTCTTCTATTTTGAAAGAGGCAATAGTGTATCTGCACTTGAAGAAACCATCTCTTGCTTCCACAGAACTGGACAAGTTTTTGGAGAAGGTAGTAGGACTATAATTTCAAAGAATGATAGATGAATCAAATTTTCCTAATCCCTTTCAATAAAGGCTGTGGGGAAAAACTGCATTGATCTGTGAATGATCGCCACCAGAATTTGGATAGAAGGAGTGTTATTCTCCTGGTCCTATCAGACCTCTCAGTTGTGTTTGACATCATTGACCATGGTATCCTTTTGGACTGCCTGCAAGAGTTTGGGCTTGCAGCAGTCCAAAAGGCAGTTTTGCAGTGGTTATACTCCTTTCTGAGTGGATTGTTCCAATCGATATTGATTGGCCACTTGGTATGGTATGTGTGTTTTTCTCCTCCAAGCTTTCCAGCATCTTTAGGAAACTCTTAGCATAGCTCATCTATCCGTTTCATGTCAGGTTTCATCAATATGCTGATTGCACAGTGTTGTATAATTTTATGCTGGTCTGGGCATACCAAGATAATGTTTACCTGATGTCTGCAAATGTAAGGCATTTATTGGGATGAAACAAGCTGAAAAAATCCAACTGTTCAGAAGTTATAGATTCAGCACTGGTCCTTGTGCTGGATCTGAACAGGTTGCACACCTACTAAGAGTGCAGGTCTACAACTTGGTGGATTTTCTTGGGTCACAGCTCCTACTGAATCAGCAAATGGAATATACAGCCTGTGGGATCTGCAGCTGGTCTGCAACTTGAAACCTATGCAGAGTAAGATACCACATTGATAACTAATCACAGCTTTATTATTTCAAGGTTGATAATTACTACAACAAGCTCTATTTGCTTTTCAGACAATCTAGATTCCCAAAGATTTTGGGCAATGCACATGCACAGGATATAACAAAGCAAGATTTGGAAGTAAAAACATTTCGATACTGTAATACACCATAGGGTAGAAATATAAATCCAAAGAAGTGAATGGAAAAAGAAAGGAAAGAGAGCTGTAGCAATTGGTTTTGTCTGTCTTGCTCTGGAATTAGAAGAACATAGAAAATTTCATTTCTTGGTTGATTAGTTGAATCAACCAACCACATCAAAAGCACAACTTGTTCACATACTGCTACATGGAATGAAGCTACATATTGTGCTGGGAAAACTGCCATGCATAGAGGCTCCTTTGCAAACATTTCTTTAAAACTGTGATCACTTGGGATGATTCTACTCCCTATGTATTGAACACAGATAGGCTACAGAAACATTCAAAAAGGGCTTGATTTTATACCAATGATTATCGCCTTGATAGTACTATATCTTCCAAAAGCTCTTTCATATTTATGTGCCAGAATTCCTTCAGTGTAATTATCTTAATTTGGCACATTGTTTGCAATCTGGAAGATAAAAGAGGAGCAGAACATTGAATTAAAATGATTGAAACTACCCAAGACTACTGTGATTAGAGGCTCATCTTATTTCATATGTGTATTAAATAATTGCTGAGATGACCAAGCAGCAGAAAGATTGTTATATTCAGAAATAGATATCCAATGGAAAAATCATGAAGACAGATTTAATAGAATCAGGCTTGATTCTGATTGGCTATTTTAAAGCAGAAATCCTAATCATTCTTTTAATACATATCTTACTATCTATATTTTCGAACATACAGTTAGCTGAGCCTTATGCTGGTTTTTCATCTTTGCAATGGATTGCTTTAATGATAACTCCACATTGTACTTTTGTACTTCAATTAAATTGTGTAGCAAGTAATGCATACAGTGTAAATTTATATGTGTAATTTATTTTGCATAGCAAGATTTATATAACAGATAAAAGATATACACATCTAAAATATATTTTTAAATATAAGGATGCAATTTGGAACAACAACAATCCTTATAATCATAAGTAAGCCATTACTTCTATATAGTTCTATTTTCTGAATGCCTTCCACAAATATATTAACTTAATTTTGGGGGGATTTCTTTTCCTGGATGAATTCAGTTAATTGTTCTATATAAAGCTAATGCTCATTTTTCATATGCTGCAAGAATTTAATGCTCAAATATTTCATTTTAGGCAACTAGTTGCCTATTACGTCCAGATGGCCTACACATGAGGAAGTGTGCAATATATCTGAGAGAAACTTTATCATACTAGCTTGATTGAACATATAGTTATAGTTTTCAAAATGTCCTGCCTCTCTAGAGAACAAGTTTGTCAGAAATAATAAAGTCTAGATCCTACACTAGGGGTCAAAAATACTCTCTCAGCTAGAGGATGCTGGATCCTAGTAAATTTAAAAGATACAGAATAACAAAGGTGGAAGGGACTTTGGAGGACTTCTAGTCCAACCTCCAGCCCAAGCAGGAGACCCTATACCATTTCAGACAAGTGGCTATCAATCTCTTCCATGTGTCTGTGATTGGACTTCATTTTTTAATTAACACTTAAATAAGGTTGCTTAAATATTCTATTTTTCCTATTTACTCTTAAAAGCTGTGAGATTACAAATTTTATCTTGTTATCAATTAGATAAATATTTTCCTCTTTTGTGTAGCAGGCACTCCTTAATTAGATAACCTTCCCTTGCTGATTCCTAAAATAAGCAGTTCCAGGAGTAGATGGGGAGAGACAAGTTGAAGGGCTATAAAACTTGTCCAACAAAAGGAATCACCTGTGATTCTGTGGGTTCACCACAGCAGATTGGGGAAGGGTCCCTGGTTCTATAAGTAATTTGATAAACACAATCTTGCTTATTTCAGTCCTGACATCTCCTCTTGCTTCAGATCTATTCTGCAAATTCCAAATTAGTCAGAAACACAAGAAAATACCATGTAGAGATTTTTCTATGCAAAATAGCTTCTAAATCATTGAGGACTTCAAATGTTTAATATATTTATTAAATTTGGTGAGTGGGCCAGGGAAACATTCTTGTTGGGAAGAGAACAAGTGTTTTCCTCCATCTGTTTAGAGATGCCAACAACTCAAAGGATCTTGAACAGATCCTTTCTGTTTCTTCCATCTATTTGAGCTTGGCTACAATAATATGCTGCATACTTTTCCTGCTTAGTAACAAGGTAATCACATGGAGGACGGGGAAAAAAATCCAGGAGAATTCAGGAGAAAAATCCAGGAGAATTCCAAAAGAATTCTTTGAAGTCTGCTGTCTCATTTTTATACTTAATTTTAACTAGAGATAGTTTTGTTGAGGAATAATTATAATTCCTTGAAATCAGTATATGATGGATATCTATTTCACTTTAAGAAATTAGTTCTACTGGCCAGATTTGATCAGCTTCCTATAAATTGCTTATTGAAGGGAGACTATAGGGCAATTACTATTACTTACCCCCACTTAATCTATATCACACACTTAACTCTTATAGTATTATTTTAACAATGAACTATAAAGTAATCAGAAATCTTAGATTAGATTATTGTTGGCTATGTAGGACATAAAGTATCATGCACACTCATAGTCTTAGAGATTTTTTAAAATGAAATAATGAAGAATGAAATAAAATGAAAGTAGCAATTCTAGTGGTGTGCTTTGTATATTTCATATTTAGCAATTTAAGGATCTGAATAACTGTGTTTGCAAGGAGAGCTAAAGTTGTCATTTCATTCTGCTGAAAAATTTCTTATGCTTAACAACAACATAATAAAATACAGTTCTAATCTATCTCTGAAATAGCTGCATGTACTGAATTTGGCCAGGAGAGATGGATGACAATACCACTTGGTTAATTTTTTATTATTATTACATTTGTCTTCAAAATAGAGTGGGGAAAAATGGAGATTTAAAAAATTCTGATATGAGAGAAATTGACGATGACAGTTTTATCTATCTCTATAGACTAATAAGAAATAATCCTTTTAAAAAACAGTTATTCATAGGATACAAGGTACAAATCATTCCCTTTCATTCAAAAATTTGTGTCCCTTCAGATGATGCTGATTTATAAGTCCCAAACTGTTCAATATTAGCTATGCTATCTGGAGCTGTTGCAAAATAGAATTAAGTGACACCTGGAATCACTACAGGTTATTTGAGTATTTTTATTGATACTTTTACAATTTTAAAAACATCCTTTCTCTTTTTGATCATGTAAGATTACCTCACACAGGTAATCCAGGACTTATTATGGGAGCAGAAATTCCATTATAAATCATTGTGGTCGTAAGTTGAGTCAGACCCAGTATTATGACAATTTTCACCATGATTGTTAAGTGAATCCAGCTTCCCCAATGTTGTTTTTTGCTTGCACAAAAAATTGCAAATCATTATTATGTGACTGCACGAGGCTTCAACTAGTCATAAATGCAAGCCGATTACCAAATGCCTAAATTACAATCACGTGACCACGGGCATGGTGCAATGGTTATAAGTGAGAATATAGGTCATAAGTTACTTTTCCAAGGCTGTTGTAACTTTGAAACATCACTAAATGAATGGTCATAAGTCAAAGACTACTCATAATCTAATTTTAACTAAATGTGCAAATACTGTGTATTACTTTTAGAAGAAATCCTATTTCTGGCAGCTAATAATTCTAAGGTAAAATAGTTATACAATTCTGCAGAAGCTGTCTAAAAAGCTTTGCCTTCTGAAGAGATGAACTGTAAAGATTAAAGTGCAGTTCTCATAGATATTTCAGTGCGAAAGGAATTTGAAAACAAAATAGACCCAAATTGTGAACTTTGGCAGAAAAGTGTAAATCTGAAAATTGAAGAAAACCAAGTAAATTAGATTAGAACCATCAGCAATCCATTTGGAAGCAGTACATATTCTTTCTTGTGAGATGCTTGTTGTTCTTTCATAGCATATGGTGCTTCATGTATAGTATTAGAAACATTGACTGGAAATCTAATGTCTGAATTTAATGGAATGATTCAGGAGATCACTGCAGAAACAATATTAAAAGCTCCACTCATGCGAGCGGACAGTTCTCCATGGATAGAGAGAAGCTCCATTTGTGCAAGTGGAGCTTTGTGCATGAGCACAAGCGCCATCAACTCAAGAGCCCTCCGCTCACACCAGTGGAGCTTTGCACAAGAGCCTACTGCTTGTGTGAATGGAGCTTTGTGCACATGTGCTTGCCGCCACTCATATGAGTGGAGCTTCATGCACACACTTGCAAGTCACTCTTGTGGCCTGGTTTCAAACAGACCACGGCCGGTAGTTGGCTGTGGCCTGGCGGTTGGGGAGCCCTGTCTTAGAGAATAAAGTAAAAACAAAAGATTAAAAGAAAGAATATACATAATAATAAAAAGTTGGACAGAAAAAAGAATAACTGTTCAAAAGGACAAAACATCACACAAGAGACCCATTACCACTAGGATCCTGGGCCTGGAGACAGAGACAGTTTTTAAGCGCTCATTTAAATACTGTTAGAATACTGTCCCTTCAGGTACCATAAGAAAAACTAGAAAAGAAATCTTGAAAAGAGAATCTCTAAATGATCTTCAAAACAACTTACTGTATGAAAACACTTCTCAATAAGAACATGGAAATTTCATCTACCAATATTTCTTTTGGATGTTAATTAAGAGTCAATTTTGCTACTTGTCTTTTTTTTCCTGGCTGCCGGAATTTCAGAAAACCATTTAGCCACATACTTGCTGTCTCCTTTCTGAAATGCTCGCAGTAAATACTTAAGATCCTAGGCAAAGTTGCGCAAATGTTCAGTTGAATCTGTATTAGATGGGAATTATTCATGTATTACACTTCATTACAGAAGGAAGGTCATGGTGACATCTGGTGGCCTATTAAATATTTCCCAGCTAGTTGCAATAAGTAATAAGGGGGAATGGCAATCCCATCCAAGCAGCAAAGTTATCTTTTCATATTTGTTTTCTTATATATTTAGTAAGGATTAATCAAAGCCTTATCAAAGGAGCCAGTAATGAATATGCTATCCCGATGACTTGCTTTAGTACAGTAGCTTAATTAGCCATCATGTTAATGCATACTCTTGGTGACACAAGATGCAGTGCTCAGAAGGATTTTTAATTCACAAGCTTTCATAAATAAGCAATTAACGCTGATACAGCTAGCACCATAATTGCACCATTACCATGGGAGATAGCATAGAAGTATCAACAAGAAATTGCTCTAGTGATGCATGCAGTATCATTCCAATTAATGAGGAGAAAAGGAACTACATTTTGATTAAAGGACAGCAATATTTTTTAATCCAGGGAGGGTTGTAACCTATTCTAGATTTACCTAGTGGCAAAGTAGACCTTGAAGAAAGTATTTAAATCTTTTCTTGCTGAACCTGTCATAGCAATATCATTGTTGCCAATATGTAAGAAGAACTGCTGAACTGTTTCTAATATTGTACAATATTGTAGAGTTGTACTTTCAAAGATAGAGAAACATGAGTGATGTGTCTTTGTCATGACTAGAACACAACAGTCTGGTATATACTACAATCAGAGTAAACATTTTACAAGAAACAAAACTTCTGTTGCATACATATTTGGTTAGAAAATCTTTCTAAAGGTGGGTGAAGGTGATGATTTAGAGACAACATGAATGAGGCCTATGTGCATGTTTTATTTTAAAATGTCTACATTTTTTTCATTCATAAAACAAATTTCATGAAGCTATGCAATATAATAATATAATTTAATCTGTTTATATCCTGTATTATCACCAATGAAGCAAAATAGAACTTCTATGCAATAAAAATGAAATTAATAACAATGTTTAGACTATATTAAAATCATATAGACAAAATAAAACCACAAAGCAAATAAAATAGTTGTTACCCTACCAATCAAGAATATAACTTTGTTGGCTTCCGGTTTGCTGTTTGTCGCCGCTAGACGTTCTTTCGGGATCGTCAACCCCACTGCCTGTAAGAGCCGCCTTCACAACGGAATGATGGCTCGAACAAACTCCGTTTCCATGAGGAAACGGAGATAGAGCCGGCTGGGGTGGGTAGAGCTCTCTGCATAATCCCAAAAGTTTTTCTTTTACTTTTGGGACGGAGCGGAAGAGACTCCCCATATCCCCAGCCGATGCTCCGGGCTTTGGGAGACCTCTGCTACATGCAGAGCTAGGTGGCAAAAGCAAGCCTGCAAATTTAACAAATTAATTAAAGAAGACATGAGCTGGACCTGTGATCCTGAAGCGCAAGTATTTTACTTATTTTATAAAAGCTATTTAAGCTCCTTAAGAAAGAAAAAGGAAAAAAGATTTTTAAAATGGCGACTGCCGCGGCTTGAAGTGAGGTTGAAAGGGAAAGTCCTTCCATTTTCCATTATTACAAAGTAGCGGAATAAATACCTTTGGCTACAATTGAAGACAAAACTTCACTCTCGTGTTTTTATTTTTTTTTCCTCTTCTCCTGGAGATCTGATATTGATCTTGGTTGGAAAGAAGCTTTTTTTTTTTTCTTTTCTAATAAAGCTTGTCTGGGCGGAAATATGGCATTGAGACTTATAAAGTCAGACAAACAATCAGCGGGGGGGGGGATTCCCCCATTAACAAATTACATGAACAAGTTCTAACTCTCCAGTCTCAGAAACCTGATTTTAACATAATAGAATTTCTCTTAGAGGAGATTGTAAGAAGGGATGAGATTGTGAATCAGCATCTTGAAAAATTTAAGCAGGAAATTAAAGAATTGGTGAAATCTAAGTTTGACTTTTTGGAGCGAAAGATTTTAAAAACGGCTAACGGTTTATCAGAATTTATGATTCAGTTGGATGCAAATACTAAGTTATTAGAGTCTAAAATGGAAGAAACTGAGGATAACTTGGACAATAGAATTCAAAAAATTGAAAAGGATTTGACAAATACTCAAGATAATAGTTCCGAAGAAAAACCTAAAATGGAGGTTGATCAAAAGACTGGTAATGTAGAAAATGTGCAACAGAGGATTGAAAGAGAAGTTTTAATGATGCAACATAATTTTACCGAATATGCGATTAGACTGAGAGGTTTGCAGGAAAATAACAGAGATGATTTAAGGAAAATATCTTCTGAAATTCTGGCTGGGATTTTAAAGGTTCAACCCGACGAAGTGTTTTGTAGGATTGATAGAGTTTATAGAATAAACTCCTGGTTTGCAAAGCAAAGGCAATTGCCTAGAGATGTGGTGATCTATTTTACAGATAAAGAAATTAGGAATAATATTGTGCAAAATTCCTTCAATTCTACTTTGCAATTGTATGGAAGAAAGATTTGGATTTTCAAAGAGCTCCCGCCTAAGATGTTAACGGAAAGGAAGAAATTTGGTTTTCTGGTGACTGAGTTAAAAAAAAAGAAATATCCTATTTAGGTGGGATGTCCCAGTTGGTATAATATTGAAACATCAAGGAGAAAGATATCAACTAAATACTGTTGAAAAAGCGGAAGATTTTTATCAAAAAATTTTGAAGATGAACTTAACATCTTTAGGCACAATACAGGATAAGCAAAAGGAGTTGGAAATAAAGGGAAAATACCAAATTACAGAGGTTGCGGTAGATAAATTGTCTGTGGATTCTTTAGATACCCCAGCTGGATTGTCTACAAATATGAGAGATGCGGTATCTGACTCTAACGTGATGATTCATCAAGTCAAAGACAAGTATGGAAACCAATCAGCTGACATACAAGTGGCGAAAAAGAAATATGAGATACAAAAACAAAACCAACAAGATCAACTTATAAAGCAGAATGAAAACCGATCAGTTGATATACAACCTGTAGAAAGGAAATCAGGATGGAAATTAAACCCACAAAAAAAAAAGAAGAAAAGAAATAGGTCTCATAAAAATAGTAATTTCTAAACCAAGCAACAGTGAAGCCAGTGATTTTAAAAAATGAATGAATATGTGAAAAGATAGGGGAAGCGAAGTATTGGTTAATATTATCCTGAGGACAGTGACAGATCTCTGCAATGCCGTAATTTTGGGATGTGAAAAGAGCCTTACATTGCTGGACTTGAATTATCTACTTTGGATTCCTTTCATGTATTGATAAATATATTATAACTATCCTGAGCTACAAGGCAAGAGAGCTACGCTGGGGCATGCAGAAGATCTGGTTGTTACCCACTAGGATGATGGGAATTAATAATCCTGATGAAAGCCACAATTACAACTATATGGAATATAATCATAATGTCACTCGGGTGGTTGTTTTTACCTTTATATATATATGAGGATATTCATTACTGATGGGGGCAGATGATGATTGAAGATTTTGAACAAACTGTTGCACCAGGATGCTATGTTACCCTATTATGGATGATGGATTTAATAATCCAGTGGAAAGACATCAAAGAAGATATTATATGGATTATAAATCTAAAGTCATTGTCTTTTTTCTTTTTATATAATGGAATGTATATATATATATATATATATATATATATATATATATATATATATATATATATATATATATATATATATATATTAGCAGAGTGGGCAGTGGATTAAAGATATTTAGAATTGTAGTGCATGGTAATTTGTAGGAAACTGGGTGGAAATAGGTTAGTTTACTGATTGATTAGTTTAAGTAAAGGGATGTTTAAGTGATATATCTAGGGGAGTTGAGGAAATGGATAGAGTTGAATAAATGTTGAATTAGGATGTAGGGGGAAGGCTGCTTTGAAATGTTATATTAAAATATACAAAAGATTAAATGTTAAAGTAGGATTTATTATATAGTTTTAAAGTGAAAGGTTGTTTTGAAATGTTGTAATAATATACAGATATAAGTTTGGAGGAGAAAAAGGGCAGATTATTGTTAAAATGGGAGTTATAATAATATTATGCTAAATTAGATGTTATCATACAATGTTATAGTAGAATGTTGTTGTTTTTTTTGAAGTAAGGGTCAGTATTTAGAGGAGGGAGTAAGGGAATGGTAAAAGAAGTCACGGGGGGATGGGTGGTGAGGGGGGGTTAGGGAGGAGGTGGGGAGAAAAAAAAGGGGGGGGGAATTTGTATTTGAAAACTTTTTCAATAAAAAAAAAGAATATAACTTTGTTGTATAGTATCTCCTTGTGAAAGTCTTCCAAGTCAGCCAACATCTAAAGAAGAAAAAAATTGGTTCTATTGTACCTTCACAATGTAATTTTCAAACAATAGACATGCAGTGAATTGATTTATCTCATCACCTTAATACATGTGTAGATTGGTAGGAGAATCTCAACAGTTTGTATTTAGGCAATGAATGCAATACATTTGAACTGATAGAATTTAGATTCAACCGGAAGCGTCGCGGTGAGACAGTTGGGAAATTAGCGGGCTCTGATGAGCTCTGTGAAAACCCAGACTGACAAACCGCTGCCGAGGGGTTTTCAGACCAGAACTGTCCTGTAGGGACAAGGAAGACGGAGAGGCACCTTGGAAGACCAAGAGGAAGGTCAGAGGAATCTCTCTCCAATTCGGCAGCGGGGGCGGCAGCCATTGCGGCTTCAAGAAGCTGAGGCAACTGGACTAAGTATTGAGCAGGAGTGGTGAATGTAATGGAGTTTTTGAAGCCAGGTGAGTGATAGCCAACCCACAGGCGAAATAACAACAAGAAAAAAAATATTTTTAAACCTGAAACCCCCAGCGTAAGAAGAGAGGCTAATGGGCATGGGGGGAGAAAAAGAGGATGCAAGCGGAATTTAAAGGGACAAAAACCCGAAAAGAAAATTGACTTTTGGATAAAATTATTTGGAAAATTTTAAGAATTACCAGAAGTAACCCCAATTTTGATTAAAGGATTGGAAAGAAAATAAATAGATCCTTTGTTTTTGAAGGCTAAGAAAAATAAAAGATAATTGGATATTAAGCCCTATAACAGAAGTTCTGTTTATCTAAAGATAAAACAAAGGAGGGGGAAAAAGAGAGAGTGAAAAATATTTGTTTAATTTGGACCGGACTATAAAATTGATTTGGTAATTTCAAAGTTAAAAAGAAACTAGATTGCAAATGAGGACTGATACAAAATGGACACTTTGATTAAGAGAATTGTGGATTGTAGAGAGACATCTTCAGGAGAAAAAAGAGAATTGCAATTTGCAATCTTTGTTTTGGAAAATTTTGAACTGTATCAGTGATAATAGTCGTGAGAACTTTTGGGGAGGATAGCTTTGTCTGCAAGCAGCTTGACTTTAGGAAAAAAAGGAAACAACAGAACTTTTAAAACTGGAACAATATTAACACAGAAAGAACAAAATGGTGCAGGAAGTTAGAGAAACGATGAAACTGATGTACTTGTCATGGAAAGTGGAAATAAGAGGAATAATTACAATGTTACATGGAGAATTGAAACCTGAGGACCGAAAAATTGAGATAGAACACACTCAAGCTAACAAGGAAACAAAGACAGAGAAGCAAGACACAGAGACTGAATATAAAGAAGAAGATAAAGACAATGAGATTAATTTGGGAAAAATAATTGCATATGTAAATAGTAATAATAAAAATGAGGTTTTAGATATTACATTGGGATTAACAATGGAAAAAACAGAAATGGCAGAAAAAGACAAAGAAGGAATGAAGGGTGACATAGAAAGAACATAAAAAACTTAAATGGTTACACTGGGATTAACAGTGAAAAAGGGAAAAAAGAGAGGAAAAGGATGGAAAACAATAGGACATGCAGGGCAAAATAGAAGAGTCCAGATTTGTGAAATACAGAATGATTACACTGGAATAAACAGTGGGATAAATAGAGGGGAGATAAGAAAAGGAGAAAAGAGATGGGGAACAAAGGGAAATTTAGGGCAAAAGAGGAGAGTTCAAGATTTTAAAATACAAAAGAGAAAAAGGAGAAAGAAAAAGACAAAAATAAAAATGGGAAGGGAGAAAAAGGAAAGGAAATGAAAGAGAAAGATGTTATATATATTTAGAATTGAAATATGAATAGTAGTAAGAAACTAATGAGAAATCATATGAATGTAAAAATGAAATGATTAATAATTGGAATATTTGTTTTTGTACCTTTGAAATCTAGAAAATGGTTTATTACTATTGGTAAATATAATTAATTGACTTGTAAGAAATTGGATTGCATGGAAATAATTGGAAGATTTATGTTCATACTGATTACAAAAAAAAGATAGTTATATAATTAACTGATTTATACTAAAATGTTGGATTTATATTAAACAATGGTAATGTTATATAACCAACCAATGTGAGGATAGATATAAAAAGAATATTCCACTTCCATGTATATGAAAACACAGCCCTTTCTATTTAGCTTGTGTTTGCTTATTTGATGGCTAAACTATTAAGATAATTTTCATAAGATGCCTTACACAAGCAAACTTAAGTCATATAAATCTGTTGATCTTTTGTGGATTAAAACAAGTGTTACTACAAAACAGACTCATGCATACTAATTATTAGGATACTTCCCACCCAGACAAAGATGAATGTTAGGCTTTAATTATGCTTTGCTATTCTCATTATTCTAAGTCATAACTCTTACAACAATTCTCAATTACTTCTACCACTATGAAAGTAAGAATGCCTAATATTAACATTCATAACCCTTTGTAGTTCATCTTCTTATTTCTCTCTTTTACACATCATGTTAAAAAGATATGCAATGATGTGGTTCAGATAATCTGAAACCACTGCACATTTTCACTAGGCAGCATTACAATTTGATGGAATGCATAATAGTTGTATGTGAATGTTCACATATTAATTGTATTTTAGGATATCTCAAGGTGTTGGAACTCAGTTTTTTCAATATGTTTGACTATTTATTTATTTATTTTATTTGTCAAGAACATATTAGGTAATTTATATAATTATAAGCATGAATTGAATACATAAAATAGATAAAAGTAGAGGAAACATTAGGACAGGGACAGTAGGCACACTGGTACTCTTATGCAGGCTCCTTACAGACCTCTTAGGAATGGGGTGAGGTCAACAGTAGACAGTCTTAGGTTAAAATTTTGGGGGTTTGGGATGAAACCAGAGTCAGGTAGTGTATTCCAGGCATTGACCACTCTGTTGCTGAAGTCATATTTTCTGCAATCGAGTTTGGAGCGGTTCACTTTAAGTTTGTATCTATTGTGTGCTTGCGTATTGTTGTGGTTGAAGCTGAAGTAGTCATTGACATTGTAGTAGGATATTGTAGCAGATAATTTTATGAGCTACGCTTAGGTCAAAACAAAGACGGCATAGTTCTAAGTTTTCTAGGCCCAAAATTTCAAGTCTGGTGGCATAAGATATTTTGTTGGAGCAGAGGAGTGGAGGACTCTTCTTGTGAAATATTTCTGGACACGTTCGATTGTATTAATGTCCAATATGCAGTGCAGGTTCCAGACAGATGAGCTGTATTCGAGAATTGGTCTAGCAAATGTTTTGTATGCTCTGGTTCGTAGTATAATATTACCAGAAAAGAAGCTACGCAAGATTAGGTTTACAATTCTTAATGCCTTTTTGGTGGTGGTGTTACAGTGGGCTTTGGCACTTAGATCATTTGATATGAGTACTCCAAGGTCCTTGACAGAGTGAGGGTCATCTACAAGGTCGTGTCCACACAGTTTGTATTTTGTGTTCTGATTCTTTTTGCCAATGTGTAAGACAGAGCATTTGTTGGTTGAGATTTGGAGTTGCCAATTGTTTGATCATTCCGACACAAAGTCAAGGTCTTTTTGAAGGGTAGCAGCATTGTCGGTGGTGTT
Source organism: Arizona elegans (assembly GCA_022577455.1). Taxonomy (NCBI): domain Eukaryota; kingdom Metazoa; phylum Chordata; class Lepidosauria; order Squamata; family Colubridae; genus Arizona; species Arizona elegans. Next base: position 22,623,433 of record JAKOOJ010000007.1, read on the forward strand.
AAATATTTATGTCATATTTTATGTAAATACTATGTCATGCTATCTGCTTGCTTATTTATACACAACAACATTTAACAAATCACACACACATACTCAAAGACACACCAAAGAGCAGACTGCAACACTTTCTGGATCGTAACAGTCAGTAAGAAGCCCTTGATTCTCATCCCAGGACAACTGGTATAAAAATATAGCACCTATAGACATATTAAAAGCTGCTGATAAATTTAGCAAAATCTTTCAGACCCACTGAAGTGTAAAATATGGAATAATAAGAGTCTTTAGCAACAGTAATGCAAATTTTGATGAATAATAGAAAAGTCTTCAGAATAGTGGTAAAAAATTGACAATTATCAAGAAATGATAATGACACTCCCTTTGCTGGAAATGTTCAGACAGAAACTAGAAGGCTATCTTTCAGGGATGTTTTGGATACTTGCAATCGAGTTTGGCCTTGATAAAACTTTTTCCAATTCAATGATTCTGCAATCTAAACCATATTGTCACAGAGGTGCTTCTCAAGGTTTCAAAAAGATTGAGAACACATGTTGAAATGGGTCTAAATTAATTGTCTAGAAATGCCTGAAATTGGCCAACCACGTCTACTTGAAAATCTTCCTCCAAAAAATATCCTGGCTCAAAGTCATAAACTGAAGGGCTTTTCACAATAATCCTTTAAGCTTTTAAGTATTAGCTATTTGGCTCCACTGACATTCCAAATCCAGGATGACCTTCTTTTCACAATTGGTCTTCATTCAATAGTCATGAAGAGCAAACCGGTTGTGATGTATTATGACATAATTTTTAGATTGTAAATGAAATTCACCCAAGATCATTTCCTTGCAAACATTGTACTGATGCTATATTCTTTCAAAAGCAATTCAGAATGAATGACAATAGCATTATTTGAGGAAAAAATACTTTCTGATGGCATGATATACATAGGCATAAGTACCGTACATGCATACATTTAATCTTATCTGTAAAATAGAGCTAGCAAGCTGTTGAAAATGAGCTATTTTATTATTAGATTCTTCTGATCTGCTTTAAAGTCAGTGAGTAAAGGAGTAATCCATATCTTATAGTCACATATTTTGCACCTTGGCCACTGATTTTTTTCCTCTGCAGGGATTCAGTTGGTGTTTAGAGGTTCTTGCCCATCCCAACCTTAAAAAGGGGGAAAAAACCCACTTGATTTATTCTTTAGCTGTGCTCTTTATTAATATTACCTTTTCTTTTTTTGGTGCTCACCTGTACTATACTATACTTGGCTTTTAGACTGACCCTCAGGATTTGGTTTCTTTGGCTTTCTGGCTTATTTAGAGTTGGATGATAGGTTATGTTCACCTGTTCTAATCATGCCTCTGCCTTGCCATGCTCACAAGTAAAGCATGTTGCAGGATTTATTGGGAGCCAACCGTGCTGAGAGGTCCAGAGACTGGAGGAGATTGAAGAGCAGGTCAGAGTGGTCAGTCACTCTTTATAGATCCCCTCCTGGTTTGTGAGAGGCCTTGGGCGGGGGGGTGTCGTGTGAATGGATCCTACTATAGTTAATTCATCTCTGAGTGAGGGATTGTTTACCTGTTAAGGAAGTTTAGGTTAGTCCCCTCCTCAACAACTCATTGCTGGAGCCCTTGATACCGGACAACTTTCAGCCAATATCTAACCACCCCTTTTGGTGATCAAAAAGATGACTGTGCAACAGATTCAGAGGACTTTGCATGAAGTTATGTTATGGTTCCATTGACTAGGGAACTACATTTGGCGGGCCTTAGGCAGCAGGCCTTTTCTGCTCTGATACCAGCATTGTGGAATCTTCTCTTTCCTGAGATGAGGTTGGCCTCAACAGTCCTGAACTTTCAAAGGTCCCCTACAACAGGTTACACCAGAAGACACCAGAAGACAGGTAAACACATGAGGTGGCTCCTTTATTATTATATCCCGCTGTCTATTATTTTCCTTTTCTTCTTTAGTTTTGCTTTTTAAAAATTTTGAATAATTATTCATAATGGTTTTATGTTTAAGTAAGGATTGTTTTATATTTATTGTTTTATTGGATTATTTTATGTCACCCAAAGGCACTTTCTGGGAGTGGGCAACCATATAAATTTGGTTAATAGATAAGAAAAATATAAATAGCCCTCCCACATCTCATTTGCATGTCATTTTGGGCAGTGTACATAATTAAAACAAATACTGAACAATCATCATTTATCTATTAAAATAATTAAAAACAATTTAAAAGCTATAATAACAAAAAGATAGGGAAGAATGCAATCTAAACTTATACCAGTCATTTAATGAGCTCTATGCTTCAATAGGAATGGTGTGATTTTACTGGAAACTATAATTTGGGGAACATGCTCAAATAAATTATGATATTTCTTCATTCATTTAGGGTTTTCTAATGGTTCTATATTTCAAAAAGTCTGTTTATGATTCTCATATGAGACAGAAGGCTCTTACATTATAGGCTACACAGATCCCTCAAAATTATTCAATAGGTTACATTATTTCACATTTTTATATATATGTTATTTTGACTGTTCACCGCCCTGAGTCCTTCAGGAGAAGGGCGGTATAAAAATTAAATAAATAAGTAAGTAAGTAAGTAACTAAATAAATAAATGTCTTCAAGCTTCAGATTGAAAGACAGCTGGTTTATTGTATTTCCTTTGGTTAAAAGGTATTTATTGTGGCTCTATTTAAACATTTATGTTGTGCTACTACTCTGAGAACTGCCACAGCAAAACAATACAAAAGTTAATAAATCATATAAAAAAGACAGTTGTTTTATTTACTAATTATTGGCAGTAAAAAACAAAAACATGTTTATTCTAAAAAAATTTACACCAATTCCTTAAGAATCACATTTTGACATTGTACTAAGACATTATGTGATTTACTTGGGCTGGGCTGCACTTAGCATGCTGGGACAGTCAGCTATTCTAAATATAAATCATTGTTTTTGTTTAACACTGGAATCCCCAATGTGAAACCTGTAGACACGAAAGTATTCAAGATGTAGTACTTATTGAATTCCTACATTAAAAAAAAAAAAGCTGGAAAACAGTATCCTTCAACATAAATATTATTTGCAAGGGAGCACTTGGCTCCATATATTCCCAAAAGCCTTCTTAGAAAATTAAAAAATGAACTGCTTTGTTTGTATAATTAAAAATGGCATTGGGATCAACTATTTCCATTATTTCCCATTTTCACAAAGAATTTCTATCCATAATTGAATATGTTTCAACATAATGGACTTATTGAAAATCATTCATCTGAATTGCAAAGTTGCATTTTCAGTATTGCAAAAAATTAAGTGAAAGAATGCATCTCCATTTATATATTTATCACAAATGTTGATAAACAATGATCTTCCCATTATTAAACTCAATGCTTCTAAATGTCTCCTGCTTACAAAATAAACTCCAATAAACAGTAAATGTTGTTAAAAGCTATATATTCTGATTCATCTCTATTCTATTTTTTAAATAATAAGATCTATTAAAACATTTAAATAATTTATGTATATGTTTCTAGGCTATGAACGTTCTGCTGAAATTTTATTATTTATTTATTCATTTATTTATTAGATTTATATTCCCGAGGGACTCAGGGCGGTGAACAGCGAAAGATAAAAATACATGTAATACAAACGTTAAAAAAACCAATTAAAATATACTAAACACTCTGGTCCTAGATAATTCAAGACATCCCAGTTTAAAACAAAATCAAAAGCAATATAAAGGGAAAGTTAGGCCAGGCCGGTCTGCTGAAACAGGAATGTTTTGAGGGCACGGCGGAAAGTGCGCAAATCCGGGATCTTCTGTATCTCTGGGGGGAGCTCGTTCCAGATGGTGTTATTATAAGTTTTTTTGTGCAAAATAATTTTCTGTTTTTAAAAAAGAATATATAGCTTCATGAAAGATGGATATTCCCCAAAGAAATCAAACCTTTGCCATTTTTATATTAAGAAATTTGCTTTCAATCTACACAAACTGCCAAGTTCTAGTTTGGAAAAAAATGTTAATATAAAATGCATTTATTTTTTTAATATCCCAGATAACTGAACAGAATACCGCAGTAATATTTTACACATATTTTAATATATGCATATATTAAATGTATATGGAACCAATGGACTTATACATCTTTAATATATAGGTAGCTATTTTTCACTATCAATAAAAAGTATAATCAACCCTTATATTTGCAATAGAATAAACTAGGCTTTTAAAATTGGCTTCAAAGTATGAAAAAGCCTTTGAGATTTCTGCCTAAATTGCTGTTTTAACAGTAATAGTATATTATTTTTGACTGCCACATTCCCTCAAGAAACAAATAAATATCAGTTTCTTACTGCAAAAAATTGCCCAGTTTAGAACCTCTAAGCTGTAGAATTTTTTTCAGATTTCTGAAAAATAATTTTTAACATTTCTTCTATTGTTTTACATTAATTTGATTTGGTGCTATTTAATATTTCTATATGATCTCTAGAACCAACATTCTGTTGGTTAACAAGGCTTGGTTTGTTCTTATTTTTTACAACAAGATTATGTAGGGATGTAAGGAATACAGTGATGGAAAGCTGTTGCTGTACAGATAAAACAATGAATATCCCTTCCTGGAATCAGTATCCAGCTGTTTCAATCTAAAAATATTTTTTTTCTTTCTGTGTTGCTGTCCTTTCTATTTGTTTACTCAAGCTATTCTTAGGAGATTTGCACATCTAATTTGTCTCAAAAGTGCCAAATTTTATCATTTGTAGAGAGAGTATCTAAACACATAGAATATAGTTATATATTTTTGGTAATACATAACTCAGTTATTTAATTAAACTGTTTAACATTATAGACCATTGTATGTGTATATTTGTACTGCAAGTGATTGCATTGTGAGTTTATAGGCAACATTATGTGATAAATAAAATGAATTAGCATTCACTGTTTTAAATTGGGACAAAAATTATAGGGTCATAAAATAAGGAAGAAGAAAAAATATTGAATGAATAGACCAAGACAACTGTAAAGTTATGAATTGCTATGCTACTATATCTAGTTCTGTACAAAAAAGAGGGTGGTTCTTTTAATTCATAATATAATTAATATTCAGGAATATGGAATATAATTTGAATTCAAATACCTGCTTATTTAATTTCTGATGCAATTTGTTGATGTTTTCTATTGAAAATCAGAAATGATTTTCTGACCAATTTAAGGGGAATTATAATCTTCTAACTCTTCTTCCTCATATCACAGTCTACTCATTCCCATCATCTCTCAACTCTATTTATAACTTTGGGTGTTATTCTGTATGTGAGAGAGAAGAGGCCAAATAAAATCCATTGCTACAAACCCTATTTTTACAAGCTCTTAAAATTTGTCCAATCTACTGCAAATATCAAATGTTATGTTTCAGTGCCATACACATATAACTCAAGCAAAAAAAAAAAAAATGGCTGGAAGAGCTCTCTTTCAAATCTCATGGCAAATCTGTTAGCTCCTGTGAGGTGCCTCTGAAAAATAGCTTAAATTCTGACTGTTCAGTAGATTTCTATGCTAAGAAATTAATTTAATGATGAAGTCAGTTAAGTAGCATGCTAAAATGTTTGAGGCCATTATCTGAGCAAAGTGTTTATTTAGCTGATTGTAGCAAAAACAAATAACTGGGAAAGTATTCTTTTGAAGTGTTCTTTTTCTTTCTTTCCTTTTACTTCTTCTTCTGTAAAACTCTTTAAAGGTAATAGCTGCCTTTCTGTTAATATCCTGGGTATATACCTTACAATTATTTCCTTCAAAGCAGATTTTCTCTTGGCTAGTTGTTAGAATAAAAAAAAAGTTTCTAATAGTAGCTTCCCTCTCAGGCTAGAATGCAAGTAATACAAATGGAAAAGGAATGAGAATGCCACATTCAATAATTGTAGCCACTTAATCCTTCTAATAATGGTTTCATTTGGTTCTCAGTTATTTTCCAGTTTCCTGAGACATTGGCAAATTCTTTGTAGTGCTAGAAGGACCCTTTCTCTTCTCTGAGGGGTAGAGAGAGATAAAGGAAGAAAAAAAGAGAGAGAATTTCAGAATCCACAACTAAAGGCTGATTATCTTTTTTCATAAGGGAAGGTGAGCAGGATTTTGTACATTTATAGCAGTTCTGTAAACAAATGCAATATTTTCAATCCCACAAAATAAACTACGTCAGTCTTAAGCAGTCTTGGCATTATTTAGGAATGCCAACTTGAGAAAGCTGTGTGACAAAGCAAATGTTCTCCCTACTCCTATATAATGAGCTCTTCCAAATTTGATTAGCAATGAAGACATTTATTATTTGTGCATTATTGCAGAGGCAGCATTTTCTTAGAGTAGTCTCCATTTCCATCAGACATGATGTGGATCCAAATAATCAAAGCTGGAGAGTCCTATTCCATATATAGGAAGACTTTTCCTATCTTATATCTTCCAGATGTCATGGATAAAACTCTCACATTCACAGCTACTACAGCCTATATCATCTTGAGCTAGTAATCTATAAAGCTACTGCTTATATATATATGTGCTGTCTATCCAATAATATCTTAAGAAATCCTACCCATGAATAACTCTTTTCAGAACCCAGCAATATAAATTCATGCATATACAATGTTGTTTATATAAACGTAATCTCATTTGTTCTGACCTTATAAAGTTCAGAATGTATTTTCAGGTTAGACTTCCAGCACTTAGACATTTCTGTTTTACTTCCTGGTGCACTGATTCTCCACTTCCACTTCAAGTATGACAGACTGAGTTCCATAGAATAATGGTCCCAAGTAGGCTGCAGTTCTAATATTTCTGAATATAGCTGTTCATGTAGACCTAAACTAAAAACAGTCACTTAGCGCTTGCAATTTTACTTCTCATTTCATGGAACTTTGTAACTTATATCCAAAATAGTTCGATTTAGTGTTTAAAACAAAGAAAAGAATTTGTACCCAAAGTTATTATAGGTTACAATTCCCAGATCTAAGCACTCGGAAAGTCAGCTGGTTTCGGTTCACAAAAGAGGCTTGTTAAACCAACCTTTTTAGTTGATAATATTGTACAGGAATGTAACTTGGACCTTAAGAAAAATGTGGAGCAAGTAAAATGGTTCCTCAATTCTGGGAAAGTAGAATGCATTACCAAGAAAGAGACTCAGAACAGTCCTGTCTTGTTCATGTTCTTAAAAAGAAATAGTGAAGCTTCTGTTTATAAACCCACAACAATAAAACTATATTCATGGAATTCTTATGATGTCTACTTCTTGACTTGGCCTAGCTCAAAAGACTGACAGGTATTGATCATCATAATGATTTTATTTATTATTTATTATCGGACTTATATGCCGCCCTTTCTCCACCAGGACTCAGGGCGGCTCACAGCAATAAACAACAGCAAGTCCAATTAAAATTCAACAATAAAACTAAAATTCCCATTAAAACCCCATTCAGTCCAGGCCAGCTTGGCAAAACAGCCATGTTTTAAGGTCACGGCGGAAGGAGCGAAGGTACCCGGAGCTCCAAGGGGAGCTGATTCCAGAGGGTAGGTGCGCCCACAGAGAAGGCTCGCTCCCTAGGGACCATCAGCTGACATTGTTTAGCCGACGGGACCCCCAGTAGGCCCTCCCTATGTGAGCGCACAGGGCAATGGGGAGCTGTTGCTGGCCACAGGTGATCCGCCAAATACCCCGGGCCTAAGGCATGTTATATCCTAGGTTTTCTTTTGGTGCTCAAGACAACTTGCATAAGACCCACATTTTATCCTCACCACACCAATCCTGCGAGGGACATTGGGTTTAGGGAAATGAATAGTCTGAAGTTATCCAGTGGGCTTCCATGACTCAGAATTGACTTAATCATGAACCTCCCTGATCTTAGTATGATAACAAAGCCATCACATCACTCATCATGCATACCATGCAAATACACTTATTGACAGCTGACCTTATAAGCCAATCTTGGTGCACTAGAATTTACAAAGATCCAGATTTGGAGTTTGTCCTTGCATTGGGTGTAATGCTACTGCCTAGACTTATATTTCCTTTCCCCAATATTTGCTTTGATAAACTTGATTTGGACCAGCTTCCATTCCTTCTATTCCATCTTCTATACCTCCCATAGTATATATTTGTCCTACATTGTGCTCCTGAACAACTAAATTCAATAGCATTCCCAATAAATTAAGAGTCATTCCAGGTTGTCCAGTCATTTTCTTTCCATTTCCTCTTTTTAATAAGCATACATTGTCTTCTGATTGCTCTCTTTTGTGGTAGAGTATGCATTCTTGATCATAGGGTGACACAAGACTTATAAGATGAGCTGATGTTTCACTAAAAGGCATTACAGAAGCTACAAAAGAAGAAAAAAGATTTACCAGTTTTCTGGCTGTATAGGACAGCATTTCTATCTGGGTAATTATTGTCTTCAGGATAAGCAGACATTTTCTTAGAAGACTAAAGAAGCTTCACTTCCATTTTTAATCTTATAATGATTTGTATAGGTAAAGTGACATACTATAAAAAATGACCAGTTTTGTTGCAGTGTTGTAGTGTTTCTATATAGTTACCATGGCAATTTTCATTAGCTCAGCAATGAGAAATATAGAGCATTAGAGTTGATTTTAAAATATAAGTGAGAAGATGTTTTGGCCTCATCCTTCTGTTATCACGGAAAACAGGCTTCTGATTTTGATTTTCACCAGTCAAAAGTTTTCTGCAAAATATTTCTTTCAGAACAAGGCATGAAACACTGGAGACAGATCCCAAGCATGGAAAAGATTGAGGCAACTTCTTCAGGCAACTGATTCTAGCTGCCATGAAAGAATATTAAAGTAGTTTATTTATATTATTATTGCTGCCTCTTTATTAATCAATAAGAAACAAGATGCCACTTCAGGTACTAAAATAACTTGACTTTCTTGAAAACTGTGAACCTATCAGCTGGATCTCCAGCATGGTTTTTTTCCCTCTGATGCATGCTTGTTATCGGCTGCCATAGTAATGGTGGGGGCATGGCACTTGGGTTTGGGAAGTGAGCTGGTGTGGTGAAGACCAGGGGTGGGTTGTACTTCCCTTTACTACCGGTTCACAACAGGGCCACATTCGCAGAAGCTTCCTGATGATGTCCTCCCACCGGTTTTACTACCAGTTCTTGCAAACCGGTCTGAACCAGGGGTAACCCACCACTGGTGAAGACCCATGTGAACTAAAAGGGAGGTTTGCTCTCAAGAATTACTGTGCTGCTGAGTGGAGTTGTTTACACCCAGTCAAGGCCAACCATTCTAGAACTCCATATGGGTGAAATACCTGAAGATGAGTTTCACATGACATTATGTGGGACGTGGATTGGACATTCAGCCTGGGACCCTGGGGGGAGGGATTTGGGGAAACTTTCAACCTGTAACATTCACACCTTTTGAATCAGATCTTGCCTTGCTTTAGCCACTATCATTTCAAACTTAGTAAAAGTACCTCTTCTGTACTTCAATGGAGTCAGGGGGTTTCTTTCTTGGGTTTTGAACGGAGGGAGGCCTGACATGATGTCATGATGGGACACAAGAAAAGAATTAAATGTTTTGCTTCAGGCAGCAAAATATTTTCAGAAGGCTTTAATTAAAAAGCTATGGAAGAGAGAAAAATAATTTTCTATCAGAGAATAAAATTATAATGTTTTAGTTGTATATGGAATCAAATATTGGCAATATTTCACAGACTATTACCTAAGAAACCTAAGAAAAAGTTTTATCTTTATTGTTATTCATAATTATAATTATGAATAATTATCAAGTCTACAAAATTACAAATGGAAAGAATTGAAAAACAACAAAGAAAAAAATATAACTTGTTGTTTTCATGCTGGAAACAGTGCAGTCTTATTGTGCTGAATGCGTCTGAATTGCATGTTTGTTGATCACTGTATTTAGAAAAACTGAATACTAAAAAGATATCCAGAATTAAAGGCCAATCAAGAGGCTGAAGGACACAAATTCAGCACTGGAGATACATGTGTGTGTGTGTGTGTGTGTGTTTCCTATATATATATATATATATATATATATATATATCTTTGGTTATTCGGGTTTTCTCCTGCGTAAAATTGGAAGTTACACGGGAGAAAACCCGAATAACCAAAGACCTACATACAAATACCCACGAAAACCTCAGAAAACATATATATATATATATATATATATATATATATATATATATATATATATATATATATATATATATATATATATATATATATATTTGTTTTCTGAGGTTTTCACGGGTGTTTGTATGTAGGTCTTTGGTTATTTGGGTTTTCTCCCGCGTAAAATTGGAGGTGAACACCAGCCTGAAGATGACGAATGAGACTTTGTCAAAACGTTGCCAAGACACCTCCAATTTTACACAGGAGAAAACCCGAATAACCAAAGATAGATAGATAGATAGATAGATAGATAGATAGATAGATAGATAGATAGATAGATGGTTTTCATCACTCAGTGGCCTTGTTCAAGTGTAATACATCTACTGTGTCACAGAATTTAAAATAGCAATAGCAATAGCACGTAGACTTATATACTGCTTTACAGCCCTCTCTAAGTGACTTACAGAGTCAGCATATTGCCGCCCAACAATCTGGGTCCTCATTTTACTGACCTTGGAAGGTTGGAAGGCTAAGTCAACCTTGAGCCGGTAAGAATTGAACTGCTGGCAGTTGGCAGAATTACCCTGCAATACTGCATTCTAACCACTGCGAGACTTGTCAGAGGAGAACTACATGGTATCCATTTTTCCCCTCACCCAACCCTGACATTCCAGGCCTGCTGTTATGGGCATTTGAAGATAGGATGCAGTATTGTATATTAAAGATATCTAAGATATACAATAAGAATATCGTAACTGTCCTTTATATAAACCCAAGGATAAAAAAATATTTATTGCACTAACTACCATTTAAGCCTATGTGATTTATTTAAAAGAAAATTTCACTGAATTCAACAGCTATTATTAACAACTCTTGAATGTGCCTTTTTGTATTTCAAATACATGCTGGTTATTATTTTCTTTTTTAAAAAATCCTACAGGATTTAAAGTCACTTACAATTTGGCTTTTGGATTTTTATTGTATGAGCAAGATAAACAAAGATAATAAAAACAAATTAACATACTCAAAATTAGCAAGGCTTAGACATATTTTTCAGGATTAGAAGCAGTATGTCTTTGTTTTTAAGCAAATATTTTGACAGGTACATTCAAATGCTGGTTATATTGCTGAATTATCACATTTCAAGCTGCAAAATAGTAAGCACTCATCACATTTACAGAATGGAAAGTATGCCACCACACTGACAAGTTCTCTTGTATTCTTTCTTTCTCTCTCTCTCTCTCTACACACTAAAAATAAGACAAATATGCTACATCAAAGGTTGCCAAACCCTGTTCAATGTTAGTGAGGCAGACAGATAATTTACACAGAATGACTGCAAATTTCTTCAAATATATCACAGTTTGATTTGGAGCACCCAGCTCCACATTAGTTGTTAGTTCCCAAAATCCATGGCTTCATAAACAACCCTTCTGACAGCAATGGTTATTTACCAAAATAAGAAATTAACCTAAAACAATATGCGATTGCTACAGCAAAACCAAATATTTCCCCCACTCTTATTTTAAAAAAGTTATAACAAATGCTTCTTTGAATTTTCTTTCACTGTATATGAAAGTTCTGTTGTTCTGGAATGGAAAATAAGAATATTCATCAGAATTTTAAATAACTGACTTTTTAATTTAGCATCAGTCTTTGGAAAGCAGCTTCCCAGAGAACCTATTTGCAAACAAAGGGAATGCTTTATCTATATCCCTTTTATTCAGCATCTCTTCAACTTTTGGCTAGAATCAAAAGGTGAGAGCCAGTTTGGTATAGTGGTTAAGGCATCAGTCTAGAAACTGGGAGATAGTGAGTTCTAGTCCTGCCTTAGGCACAAAAGTCATTCTCTTTCAGCTCTAGGAAGCAGACAATGGAAAACCACTTCAAAATTTTGCTCCCCTCCCCAAAAAAACCTACTCTAGGCAGTTGCCAGGAATCAAAAACACACTTGAAAGTATACACACAGACAAGCAGAGAGTCAAAAAAGGTCAGAGCTCTTGCTCTTTGACTAATTGCATAGAAGAGACAATTTGAGTATGGCTTGCACATGCCAAACTGTCCTTTTCTGCCTAAACGTTAAAGCTGGAAGAGCTTTGTTATTTGATTACTCAACTTTAGAGGTGTGCAAAACATATGGAAATGAAACTTTCTGACCTAAACATCTTATTCTGACTGCACAAAATGTGTTTCAGTGCTCTTTCAACCTCAGTGAAAAATTCTGACTTTGAAATACAACTAACATAATAGAGAGAGCAAGATCATTTAAAGAGGGTATTTCTCTTGCTTTATTGACTGCAGCAAGGCATATTGTTCCTCTGTATGTTTAACTGGTGTAACAAATATAAGAATGGCAGTCTTGGAAGAAATGACTGCAGAAATAAAAATCAAAGGTTGAAATGCTAACGGATATCCAGATATTTTTTCACTTTCTTAGCTGAAGGAAGAGTAGGTTTAGAAGACCTCATTATAAAGTAAAAATGGAACCTGAAAAAGTTCATTGAATATTAAATATTAATAAGGCAAAGATAATGTCAACCATCATGATTTGGGAACTTATACTTTAAGGTTAACAAGGGAAGTCAGTAGATAGTTTGTTTTTCTTGAGCTCAAGAATAGAAAAACATAATGTACTAGAGAATTAAAGTGGAAATTAACATGTACTAAAGAAATAATGATGAAAGCAGTAAGAAACTAGACATGCTCATGAAAGTTACAGATTAACAGTTTTGGAAGGGGCCTTGTAGGTCATCTAGTCCAAACCTCCTACCCACCCAAGCAGGAGACCCTACACCAGTGGCTCTCAACCTTCCTAATGCTGCGACCCTTTAATACAGTTCCTCATGTTGTGGTGACCCCCAACCATAAAATTATTTTCATTGCTACTTCATAACTGTAATTTTGCTACTGTTATTAGTCCCCAAGCCATGGGCTACCAACCACCCCACCCCCACCTCCAGGCAAATTTCGCCCTTTGCTGGCCGCCAGGCTCAGCCACCCTCGCTCGCCTCTGCCTTTTGAGGATGTACCTGCCCTTGGGCTGCCTGCAGCCCTGAACTGGTTTCCCCCACCCGGTACTAACAGGCCTGTCGGGCCCGCAGGTCAGCCGAAAGAAGGAGAAGAAGGCTGGCGGGGCTTTGGCAGACCAGCAGCCAGTGAGCTCCGAATGCACGGCTTGCCTGGGCTCCTTCCCCCTGGGAGCCGCCATTTCCTGGCTCAACACGGCACCCCCACCGACACCCAGCACTGTGCTGCCTGTGGTTGGGCCTGTCACCTGACCCCTGCCACACCTGCTCCTGCACTGCCAACCCAGCCAATGCCAAAGAAGAAGCAGCAGACAGGGCAGCCAGCCACCCAGCCACCAAATGCTGCCCCGTGCACCTGAGCCGGCAGGTCGCTCTTGCTCTTCCCCCTGCAGCCTGCGGCTCCCAGCAGGGATGAGTCCAAGCAAGCCGCGCATTCAGAGCTTCCCTGTTGGGTCTGAGAGCACTTCTGCTGTATGCTGCCGTCCCTTCTCTGGGGAAGAAGCGAACTGCCGGAGGAGCAGGGAGCTGGTCGGGCGGCCTCCTCCAACCCAGCTGGCCTGCTCGCCATGATGCTGGCAACAGTGGCAGCTTGCTTTCCTGCCCTGAGCACAGTGCACAAACTTTCCCCGATGCTTCTGAAACTTCGCTGTGGGACTGAGGGCAGGCGAGAGGCAGAGAGGGAAGAGCAGGCAGCTGCTATGCCTCGGAGCTCCAGGGAAAGGAGGCCAAAAGTTCCATGCCAATCATGAGCCCCAGGGGCACCTGCTTCCATGGGAATGGCTCGGCTACTTTGAAGTGAGCGGCCAAGAAGCTTCCTTGCCGAGACAGGGCAGACGGATGCTGCGCTTAAAGGGAGGAGTGGCACCACACACCTCCCTTTCCCCCGGCTGACTCCAATCCCTGCCCTGCCTCTCCTCAGCCTTTTTCAACTCTGGAGTTTGCTGTTCTTCACAGCTTAGTGCTGTTTGCAATCAGTGAGTGAAGCAAGAGGGTGCGCAGCATCCATCTGCCTATCTCTCGGCTTCCTGGCTGCTCGCTTTGAAATAGCCGAGCCATTCCCTTGGAAGCAGGCACCCCCGGGGCTTGTGATTGGTGGCCTCAACATGGAGCTTTCAGCCGCCTCTCTAGGAACTTCCTCGCTGAGAGACAGGCAAACGGAGGCATGAAATCCTGAAATCTTTTGAGACTAAACTAAAACTGATACCTGAAGAATCTGAATATCTCTCTCTCTCTCTCTCATTCTCTCTCCCACACCGCACTCCCCTCTCTCTTTTCCTTCTGAAAAATTGATTTGGCAAATAAGCACCTCATCCCGATCTCTCCTGAGAGATTTAAGATTCTTCTTAGTCTCAAAAGATTTCAGGGCATGGAAAAAGAGAAACTCTGGCTGCCCTTCTGCTCCTTCCCTGGCATTGATTCAGGGATACAACTGTGAAACCTGTCCAGAGTTGAGAGGGGACTTCAAGACAGGGACACAATCATCACCTCACATCCTCCTTGGCTTGCAACAGATGGCTCGGGTAGGGCGCAATAAGGCGAAGCCAGTCAAAGTGGCTGCTGAGCGCAGGCGGTGTTTGTGTCTCCTTGGGATGCAGAAAAGCCAGTTGGGTTTGGATTGTGGGATGCTGAAAAGTTAACCCTTGACTCTCTGCAGATCCACACCTTTTCTATGTGCATCATGACACCCAATGGAGCATAAATTGCAGTGATATGCTGCAACCCTGGTTTCATAAGTCTGACAAAAGTATCAAGATCCTGCAGCTGCTGCTGTACATGTGAAGATAGGGACATTTTTGGCCACTAATTCACAAAATATTTATCACATTATCTTGAGAAAAATGATTCAGCATTCAATTTCTCAGAGATCGACTTTATTTTATTAGTTATTAAATAAATTTATATGACTACCCAATTCACATCCAGTGACTCACACATGGTGTCTTGCAACTGGAACTAGAGGAAAATTTCAACCATCCTAGGGGAAAACTCCAAAACTATTCCAATAAAGAATGGCATAAGCAGACTTTAGAATTACTTGAGTCACTTCATTTTTCAGACATTGGTAAAAATGATCATTTATATATTTAGAACAATAGCAGTCGAAGTCGACTAAAAATAGGAGTATTTACATTTTCTTCTGTGTGTACCCATTCCATCCCATGGTTTATAGTTTCTGCCCTGTAATATTCACGTGCTGTCAGGTGTGCTTCCTTCAAAGTCCAGGAAAGGATGACCCAAACTCCATTGTTTATAGAGAAAGGTACTTTTACTAGAAGATGAAGTGAACGCAACCAAAGGAAAAAAGAATCTAAGGCAATACATGCGAAAATTGCATATAGAAAGCATCCCCTCCCACTGTCCACCGTAAATCATCCAATCCAAAGGTCTCCCAGGGATCAGGTGGAAGCACACATCTGGCAGCGTCATCAATCAGGAATGCCACGACCGTTGGCCCAACGGCAACTTCAAAGATACAGTTCAGTGGTTTAACTATCGGTTTCATTTTCCTCCAGCATGCTTCCCCCCCATGCTACTTAGCTCTCCCCCCTCCTGTTACTATGGCAGCCAAAGCAGAAAAGGCGGAGGCTGACATTCAGCCCCTCTGTAGAAGAGATGCTAGTCCTAAATAGGGAAAGAGAAAACAACACAACACAGAAATTAGGGTTTATCAGGATATTTGGTGTGAAACAACTGAACTTTCTTTGGCACCCAGATATCACGTTTATTCACCCATTCAGCTTGAGATAATGGGAAATGCTTCCAAGCCACCAAATACTGCACTTTATCGTGATGCTTCCTAGAATCCAAGATTTCCTTAACTTCAAAATGTTGTTCCCCTTCTATCAGTATGGGGACCGGAGGAGAGTCCTGGTTCGGATGCAGAGGGGACGAATGTTCCAGTTTCAGTAAGATAACATGAAACACAGGGTGGATTCATTTCAAATTTTTTGGCAATTCCAATTCAACTGTGACTGGGTTGATGAGTCTAGTGATTGGGAAAGGCCCTACATACTTTGGTCTGAGTTTTTTTGATTTCTGGGAGGTCTGTAAATATTTGGTGGAAAGATAAACCATATCACCCACTTTGTAAACATGTGCCAGGCACCTCTTTTTGTCAGCTTGGGCTTTATGTGCTCAGTGTGTGTCATCTAAAGCTTTTCGAGTTACTGCCCAAGTACCCCGTAGTTGTTCGATCCACTCAATTAAAGAGGGGTTCTGTGGATTATCCTGTGGTAGCTCTGGGATTGGCACAAACTCTTGGCTAGAGGCCACCTTAAATGGAGTGAAACCGGTGCTGCTATGTATGGAGTTATTATACGCCACCTCCGCAAATGGCAATAAGTCCACCCAGTTATCTTGCTGGTAATTATGTAACATCTTAGGTACTGTTCTAACACGGTATTGGTTCTCTCACAAGCCCCATTTGTCTGGGGGTGGTGGGTGGAGCTTAACCCCTGGGCAGAGCCTATTAACCCTAAAAACTCCTTCCAAAAGTTGGAGGTAAATTGTACACCCCTGTCCGAGATTATATGTTTTGGAGCCCCATGTAATCGATAAACATGTTGAATAAACAATTTTGCAAGGGTTTTAGCTGAAGGGATTTTAGAACAAAGGATGAAATGCACTTGTTTGGAAAACAAATCTGTTACTGCCCAAATGACTGTGCATCCCCCACTCTCCGGCAGGTCTACAATAAAATCCATGGATATCTCTTTCCAAGGAGCATTTGGCCTTGCCACACTCTGAAGTAAACCAGGTGGCTTCCCCGGAGGTCTCTTAGCTGAGGCACACACCGGACAGCTAGCTACATATGCCTCTATGTCCTTTCTGAGTGCAGGCCACCAGAATTGTCTTTTAATGAGATGTTGAGTTTTAACAAATCCAAAGTGTCCTGCCATCTTGGCGTCATGAGCATGCTGCAACACCGCTACTCTTAAACTGTCCGGAACATACAATTTGGTCCCAATCCAAGCTAGTCCATCACGGAGTGTACATTCATTTGAGTGGGTTTGAAACCACTCGTCAGTCTTTAGAGCTTTTTGTAGTTTCTGAAGCAAATCACCCGAGAGGGCTGGATCGGCCCTCATCTGTGCTCTGGTAGTTACTGGCACTGCTAGTTGTGTCACAGGTATGATAGGCTGAACCACTTCCTCCTTGGTACTGTTGTATTGAGGCAATCTGGAAAGTGCATCCGCCATGAAGTTCTTTCCACCAGGAAGGTAGCGTAAAGTGAAATTAAAATGGTTGAAGTGTTGAGCCCAGCGAGCTTGCTTTGGTGACAGCTTATGCGGTGTTTTCAAAGCCTCCAAGTTTTTATGGTCAATCCAAACTTCAAAAGGATGCTTAGCTCCTTCAAGAAATTGTCTCCACGTTAACAATGCCCATCGCACTGCAAAAGCTTCCTTCTCCCATATGGCCCATCTCCTTTTGATCTCTGACAATTTGCGGGACGTATAGGCAAGGGTTGTAATTTTCCTTCTGCATTCTTCTGCAGAAGTACTGCTCCTACTGCCACGTCGCTCACGTCTGCCTGTTCTACAAAAGGCTCTTCCATGTCCGGATGTTTGAGGACTGGTTCAGCAGCAAACAACCGTTTCAACTTTTCGAATGCTGCCTGACAGTCCATAGTCCATTCAAGGGCTCGTGAGGGCTTTGGTCTTACTTCACCTTTTGTTTTCAGAAGATTTGTTATTGGCAGTGCGATTTTGGCGAACGAGGGGATAAACTGTCTATAGAAGTTAGCAAATCCAAGGAAACTTTGTAGTTGTTTGCGGGTGCGTGGCGTGGCCCATTCCAATACTGCCCGAACTTTTCCAGGGTCCATCTATATTCCCTCATGCGATATGCGATATCCAAGATAGTCAATTTTGCTTTGGTGGAACTCGCATTTAGAGAGCTTGGCATATAGTTCAGCAGCCCTGAGTTTTTTCAGGACAGTTCGCACCAATTTCACATGGTCGTCCATGCTCTCAAAGTAGATAAGAATGTCATCCAAGTAAACCAGCACCCCTTTATACAGGTGCTCATGCAGTACTTTGTTAATCAATTGCATGAACACAGCAGGGGCTCCTTGTAGTCCAAAAGGGAGCACTCGAAACTGGAAACATCCCAGTGGGCAGTTAAACGTGAGTTTCCATTCATCCCCCTCCTTAATTCTCACTCTGTAGTATGCTTCTAGTAAGTCCAATTTGGTGAACATTTTCCCCTTTCCTAAATGTGGTAGCATGTCCTTCATGAGCGGTAGGGGGTAAACGTTTTCCACGCAAATAGCGTTGATATTCCTATAATCAACTACCAAACGACAGGAACCATCTTTCTTTTCTCGGAACATTACAGGCACTGCCACCCTTGGTCTGGCTGGTTGGATAAAACACCATTCTAGGTTTTTACCAATGAGGTTTCGCAATTCCCCTAGTTCTCGAGGGGTCATGGGGTAGATCTTTGGCTTAGGGAGCTTCATCCCAGGGAGTATTTCAATGGTACAGTCCGTAGCTCTGTGGGGGGGGGGTAGCACATCCGAGGCCTTTTCACTAAAAACTTCTCAGAGATCCCAATACTCCTTTAGAATCTTTTCCTCCCCTTCGATGTGGCCTATTGCCACTTCCGCCCTTTTGTGTTCTACTCCATCCTCCAGGGGGGTTTCTTCCTTCTCTAGTCTCGGTTTTCTGGTGCGAATGCGCAAAACCCCCATTTTCCAGTTAACCCGTGGGTTCCATCTACGGAGCCAGGGCAGTCCAAGTATGAGGGGTCGTTCCATGCTAGGGGCCACAATAAACCTTATGGTCTCTACGTGATCCCCCAATTGCATTTCAATGGGTTCGGTCACAAAGCTGGCTGCCCCCCCCCTGCAATCGATCTGTCCAACTGACAGAATGCAATGGGCCTTTTTAACGTTTTTAGCCTCAGGCCCATTTTCTCCACCACTTTCGGGTTGATTATGTACCTGGTGCACCCAGAGTCTAATAGGGCTAACATCTGCGCATGTGCCCCTGTGGACGGCACCCTTATTTCTATGGGGATGAGCATGAGGCCCTCAGTGTGACTCACCAGATCATCGGAGTTGGAGTCGGAGTCCATCCTGCTGTCGTCCGTGGTGGTCGGAGTTCCCAACTCACCTTGATTCCAGGGAGCGAACTCAATGACTTCTCCTTTCAGGGTGGTTTTGCGAGCTTTTGCGGGTGCTTTGTCAGCCTTCTTTGGTCCCGAGCTGGTAGATTTTGGCACTGGCTTGGAGAAACATTCAGAGGCCCAATGGCCTTCCTTTCCACATTTGAAACATGTGAAGGGCTTTGATTTTGGTTTGAATTCCGCTCTACCCGTGCCCACCTTTGGCGCTCCTTTGCGGTAGAAGGGGGATGATGGGTCCCCTGCACGGCCCCCTCGGAATCGGCTTTGGGCCAATTTCGATTTCCACATCCTCAGCTACTATGTACCAACTCTGCAAGTCTTCGGGGACCCCCTTCCCCTGTGCTCTACAGTCTTTGTATATGTCTTCATTCAGTCTGTCCTTGAAACTCTCCAGTAGGGCTGCTTCTGACCACCCTGTCATGTAGGGTGCCAGCTTGTGAAATTCTTGGGTGTATTCTGCCACTGATCTCCGGCCTTGCTGGATACCCTTCATTCTGAGTCTCACTTTCCACTCAGCTAGATGGTCTTCAAACTGTCTCCTAAGAGTCCCCATGAACAGGTTGTAATTCCTCAGCAAGGGAGAGTTATTATTGTGGAGGACCACCATCCATTCTGATCTGTCCCCGTCCCCACACACACACAAACACAGCCAGCCGAGGGTTAAGGAAACACTTTGGAACACACCCAGGTCTTATCTCCCACTTGGCAGCAATAGACACACCATCTGCCAAGTGACTTTATTTTCACAAACAGAAAGATAAGATACTAACGTACAAAAAAGTCCAAGCAGAAATAATATTCCTCCCAGCAGTTCCAGACGAGGCTTTAGTGACTATCCAAGGTTTACTTTTGTTCGTCACAAGGATCCCTGACCACTACCCTCTATTATATAGTCTCTGGGGTGTGGTCCAGTGACTCAGTTCTAATCCCTAGCACGCCTCCTAAACTGCTGCAATCGTTTATCACGCCTTCGGAGGCGTGCGTCCAGGAATGATGTTTCTTCATCACTCTGAGACGAACCAGCTGTCTCCCTGCTGATCTCCTCTCCCTCGGCTGGCACCTGAGACAATGCCAGAGGGGAGGGGCCTGGAGAGGGAGGCCTGGCTGACTCCTCTTCCTCATGCTCGGAGCTTTCTTCCTCCGATGGGACAGGCTCAGAGGGCGGGGCCACAACACATTCAGCTGCTACTCTCTCTAAGACATTCGTGATGCATCTCACTCATGCCGCATCTGATAAGTAATCCTCCCCCCAGTCCTGCATGTGGTTCCACACTTGGGTCAAGAAAAGTCCCAAGGTCTTTGGGTTCCCATCATATTTTCTGGTTGAGGGGGGAGAGGGAATTTTTGGCTTTTTGCATCTGCGGGGTGGGGCCTGCAAGGCTGGGGGTCCCTGTGCTGCTGCCTCCCTCGCTTGAGCTCCAGAAACCTGAGATGTTTCTTCCCCAGCTTCCTCTTCCTCTCCCCCACAGGCTGTCTCTTCTGGATCCAGTCTGGGGTAGTCTCCTTCTTTCCTCACAGGGAATACATAAGACTCACGGTTTTTCCGGCTTTCCTCGGCATCGCGGAGGAGTTGCATCGCCTGAGCAATCATGAGGCTCTCCTTTTGCTCTTGCAGCTACACTGCCTCTCCCTTATGAGGTCTGGAGCTGGTTACTCCTTGGGGGGTCCTCCCCAGATCCGGCAACCTTCCTACCTTCCTCGACCATCTAGCTTCCTCTGGCTCCTCTCTGACGAATTTTTTCCATCCATTCTGCAGCTTCCTTCTCCGCTTGAAGTGAAGTTATAGTAGAGCCAGCAGCTCCCATCTGGTCTCCATCACTCTCTTGGTCAGATATCTTGGGTTCATCCCCCTCGGTGTTTATCCGGGATGGCTGGAGATGAGACTCTGCTTAATGTCAGGTGTGCTTCCTTCAAAGTCCAGGAAAGAATGACCCAAACTCCATTGTTTATAGAGAAAGGTGCTTTTACTAGAAGATGAAGTGAACGCAACCAAAGGAAAGCAGAATCTAAAGCAATACGCGCAAAAATTGCATATAGAAAGCATCCCCTCCCACTGTCCACCGTAAATCATCTAATCCAAAGGTCTCCCATGGATCAGGTGGAAGCACATATCTGGCAGCGTCATCAATCAGGAATGCCACGACCATTGGCCCGACGGCAGCTTCAAAGATAGAGTCCGGTGGCTTAACTATCGGTTTCATTTTCCTCCAGCACGCTTCCCCCCACATGCTACCTAGCTCTCCCCCCTCCCATTACTATGGCAGCCAAAGCAGAAAAGGCGGACAATTTATTTGTTACTCATTTCTTCTTCTTTTTTAATAAAAACTATTTTTTTTATTTTTTAACACACAGATAAACACACAAACAATGTATTTTTTATGAACAGAATATTGGCCGGATCATAAATTTAAACAATTTTTCAATACAATTTATATATTGCCTTTTGCCATAATATTTTCCCTTCTTTTCCCTTTTTTCCCTTTTTTTTGAATCCGTATTGCCCTTTCCTCCTAGCTCTAATCTTCACCAAATTTCATTTTTCCCTTCATCTCTATATGAAACCCCTTAAATTTAAAATCTCATTTAACATAAATCCTAATATTACAATCATTCATTTAATATCAAAATAATTTTATGCCATACATTTTCTTAAATCTTATTCCAAGTAATACACTCCAATATCTTAATAATAATCAATTACCTATATAGCAGTTTTCCCTAATTAATCTTATTTATATTTTTAGAACTTGTCCTTTTATAGACTCCAACCATGCAATTAAAAATATTCCAATTGTTTCAATTTCTCTAATTTTAGGTAAAGCATATTTCTAAAACTTATTTCATTCATATATCCATTAGTTTTCCATTATTTTAAACTATTTAAAGTATCATAATTACATCTTGTCTCTATACATTTTCTTAAATCTTATTCCAAATAATAGACTCCAACATCTTAATAAAAATTAATTACTTGTATGACAGTTTTTTCCTCTTTATATAATAACAATAACTAAATTGCTTCCTTAGATTTTATCTCTCATTTTCAAATATTTTGTCAAAAATACATATTTCAAACCCCTTAATCATTTCTACTAGTTTGTTACTCATTTCTGTTGCACTATATTACCAATAATTATAAACACTATTCAATGTACTTAGCAGTGGATTTCAACTTTGTTTTTTCATATTTGGTTGAGACTATTTTCTTGATCTAAACATCAGTTGTTTATTTATATATATATATATATATGTATGTATGTATGTATGTATGTATGTATGTATGTATGTATGTATGTTTGTAAAATTTATTGGCTGCTCATCTTACCACAGGGTATCTCTGGGCATCTTAATCATTTGATGTTGTTGAGCAACATCAATGTGAATATTTCATCAAATTTACAGTCACATAAATAGTAGTCAGTGACAAATAGAAAGGCAAGCTAAGACTTAGGGGAAAGCCAGCTCAGCTAACTGAGTGATATGAGTGAAGTACAGGATAATGTTCTCAAATGCATTTTTGATAAATAATCATAGAAAGTGTGTCTCTTTTCTTGAACATAGCAAGATAAAACTTGCATTCTCTGCTAATTCTCAAATACATTTTATTTTTAATTATCCCAAAATTTGACATTTGCTGAACTAAGAAATTCAGAGTACTTGGTTCACAAACCTGATTGTGCTTCAAAAAATATCACTAGATGACTTTATAATATGAAAAACATTTACAATGTAAGACTATTGGAAAATCCAATTCTTTATAATAGCTGGCCTGTGCATCAATTCTATATACAAAACCTGGTTTAGTTGAGGGGTTCCCAAACTATAGACTGGAACTTTGTAAGTAGGCATCTGAATCATAGGAAACTTAATGAGGGGTACCTATTTATCCACTTGGATTTGCATGCTTTCGAACTGTTAGATTGGCAAGAGCTGGGGCAAGTAATATTTGAAATTAAATTAGGATGATTGATAAATCTACACTGAAGAGAGTTAGGACTATAGTAAAATCTAATTAATATTCCAGGTAACTCTGCTTTGCAGATTAGTTTAACTTGACAAATATCTTAAAAATCTTGTGACAGAAAAGATGCATTTTCTGATGTTTTTTTTTTCTTAATTATAACACCCAATATTGTTGGAGGAATGTTTCTGTATCTTGGCTACATTATAAGTAAGAGGTAAATGACGAAAGAAATGTCATATTAGTGTATTACAATACAAGCTCTGCCCCTTTTGTACATACCCTATAATACCACAAAGATGTATAAAAGGGGTGGAATTTATACAACTCTGTGATGCTGCTTGGGTGATTTTGTTGAAATAGTGTATCCTGTGGACATTTCTGACTATAGAGCTTACATTTGAATAGTCTTAGCAAACTAAAAATTAAATGTCACAAAGAGTGATCTTTCTTTAGTGAAATCAAGCTTTCAGATTTTTTAAAAAAAAATCTAATTTAATTGAATAGGTCAATTCAAAAGTAAATCTTAATGAGTTTAAATGAACTGATAATTGCTGGTGCAATTTCTTCCTACAACCCCAAAAAAATTGTACTGGAAGCTGTAAAAGAGGCTGAATTCCATTAAAAAAACCAAGAGAAAATTCAAATGTCTTCCTCAAGACATAGCACTAAATGCTTTTCATCACTGCTTTATTGTGGCCTTTAGCTATCAAAATAGAGTAGCTGTAATGTGTACTGGAATTCAGATTTGCATCAACTGCATTCTTGCAGCTGTAAATCTATTAGCAGCATGAACAATAAAGAACAGAAAATTTCTGCACCTCTATCTCCTTTGTTTATCTAAACACACAATGTGCATGTCTTTATGTATCATGCCTTCTATTGGTTAGAAATAATCTCACGGCTTCTTTCCTCCTTCAATTATGTCTTCTTTTTTTATTCTCAATCTGGCCTGTTCAGTTATTTACTGTCTTGCTTTCTATTATGTAGGAAGCCACACGGAAGACTCATAGTTGCTACTTAAGCAATTCAGCCTTCCTATCCTCAAATGATACTCCACTTTATTTATTTTTGAAGCGTCCATCTGAAAAATATTTTCTTATAAAAATCTTTGTAGCCTTAATTTTTCTCTCCATCTTGAGCAAAGCTGTCTGCTAAGAAGTAGATCCCAACCACCGAAAGTTTTCCAGTTCTGTTTTTTAAAACTTGTGGTGAGTGGTCGAAAAGATTATGAAGGAGAATTTAGGAGAATTTATTAGAGCTCTGACTCCAGTAGCCCTTCAGATGTGATTGAAGCTGCCACTTTTAAAGCCCCACATAGCTATGGATTGAAGTTACTTGGGGGACTGTGTATCCTCCATGGATTCTGCCTATCACACTAGATCTGGCAGAGGTAGTTCTTCGAAAAATTTTTTTCCTGAGAATTCTGGTCCAGATTCTATGTGCAACACAGGTTGGTTTATTTGCTAATAACAACTCCGTAGATTTAAATAAGCCAAATTTCTGAGAACAGTACTTGATGTCCCAAAAATCGGCTCTAAGATAGCCTTCAGATATGAAGTAGGGATGCCAAAAATCAAACAGAGGGCTTGAAGGTAGAATTGTATTCTAGTTGAGATTACTGTTCTGGACTTCTGGTTCTAACAGATGTTTGTGCCTCATTATGGGCTTAACAACAAATAATGAATGAAAAATTATTGTTTTTCCAAGGAACAATTTATTTCTAATGGCTTTGATCAGGTTATGAGGATTATAAACCAAAGGCTGGAAGATGCAGAACTACAAATTAAAACCAGCTCTCTAAAGTAGATACATAGAATGTTTATTGCCAGGGATATCTGGAAACTTGAAAACTACAGAATCACCTAATAGCTTCCAATTTAAGGAAATAATTCTTCAGAGGTAGTGTAATGTGTCATGTTCTGTCCTCTTAACTGGCAGATATATCAAAATTCTATACATGAACATCTACAGTATGTCCATGTGGCTCTGGAGAAACAAAGATAATTCAGCCTATGTTTCTGTATTGTGATTATTATAGGGACCCTTGAAAATGCCATCAAGTACTCATCTTTGTACAGATTGCTCATGATGACCTTGCTACACTGTTTTCCCCAAAATAAGACATCCCCAGATAATAAATCAGCCAATCAGGCTTTTGAGCAATGGCAATAAGGCCAAGCACTTATTTCAAGGTTCAAAAAAATATAAGACAGGGTCTTATTTTTGGGGTATGTGAGCTGCACTATTGCCAGTATTAATTAAAGATGCTGGTGATCTCCTATAAAGTCCTACATAGCATAGGGCCAGTTATTTGAGGAACCACCTATGCTGAAGATTCTGCCCAACTATAACAACTGAAAGAAAGGACACACTTCAGATCCTCTAAATCAAGCAATGTCATGTTTCTGGACCAACAAAGTATGATCTCTGTTTCAAGGCTTGCCTTCTGAAGGAAGTGCCCCATAGATCCAGACGGCTCCCATACTGATAACATTTCTGGAATGTTCTACAAGATCTGGCTATTTTCTCAGGCCTAGGAGTAGGGTGGATGGAATCCATCCCCACCCCCACCCCCATTAAAGATGATTGGTTTTCATTTGTTTGTGTCAGTGTTGTTATCAACATTGCCATTGTGTTATATCCTTTACTATGTTTTTTATTTATGTTATTGCATTTGTATTCCATTTTATATTGTGAACTACACAGAGTTGCTCTGAGTAAGGCAACCAAAGTGTACTGTAGTTATAAATAAATAAGCAAATCAACAAATACATAAAGTCTCCAATGATTTCCAGGCAACAAAGACATATTTTACAGCAAACTGTTACTATCCAACATATCTTGATTAAAGATTTACCTAGCAATGTTGTTAACCATCCTTGGCCTGCAGTGAAGATATAGCAGCAGCTTGTCCCAAAGGTGCTTTTTCAAGAGGCAACAAGATTTTCTTGTTGTTTTCTGAAGATGTTTCGCTTCCCATCCAAGAAGCTTCTTCAGCTCTGGCTGAATGAGTTGCCTTTTGAAAAAGCACCTCTGAGACAACCATGACCTGGATGACTGAGAATCCCCATAGACATAGCAGCAGTTTATTTCTCCAGCTACTTTTAATTTCATTATATTCTTATATTTTAATATTTTTCCTCTTAGTATATATTATTAACTTAAATGTATTATTTCAGTGTTTTTTCTTTCTTTTTGTATAGCAACTAACTTCTGATCTTTGATCATAATTAAGATTTATCTGTCTGTGCCCCCAATAAAATTTCCTGCAAAAATCTGTGTTTCAAAATGGGGAAAAATCAGTTCTCATTATTTCTCACTATATACTGGAAATGGGATGCCATTTAGCATATAGTAAAGAAGGGGGGAAATATTTCCACTGACAATATGTCGAGCGTCAAGAAGCACTCGACACCATGCACAAGATCGCTGATCCATGGACGTCCGTCCTGCCTGCCAGGGGGAGGGATGAGGCGGGCTGCAGGGGTGTTGGTGGTGGGGACAAGTTGGCGAGTAGGCGTTATGATGCACGGGTGCTTATGGGGTTTCGCGGGGGTGTAACAGACGCACGAAGGCAAGAAACGTAAAAGGATCAAGACGGCTGGGATGACGGTGTCACTGTGCGCGCCTGCGGAAGCAGGAAGTTGAAATCTCCACGCAGCTGCTTGCCATTAGGAAAACCGCTATAAAACGACTCTGGGCGAGGCATGGGATAGCTGCGTCTTTGTTCTGCACTGCAGTCCGGCTTCCATATGTGCTGTTTGTCACAAATAAACCAAGTTGCATCGATCCTTCGAGTGCATTGCTTGTTTTCATGAGCACAGACCGGGGGACGCCGAGACAATATACATTTGGCTTCTCCCATAATCCCTCAACAATTCTATTTAAATCACTTCTTCTGTATAACTCAATAACTTAATGGGTCACCCAAACTTTGTCCCATATATTAATGAATTCAGTTACACCATCTGGAAGGGAAGATGAGGAACTCGTGGTTGAGACTGTCTGTCTCAACAACTAAGTGCTAAGCTTCCCTTGCAATAGCTAATATTTTTCTATCTAGCTAGGAATAAAATATAAATGATAGAGCTTGTTGAATGACAGCCATATGGCAAAGACACACTTGTTTGTCTGGAAGTCACTTCAAACCTTAAAACAGACATTTGAATCAATCTATTCTTGATGACTGAGCATAATTGTTTGCCTTCAGGTTTACTTGACATGAGTGGAAAGTTTCAAAGATGTCCGAGGATGTTAGGGGCCATGCAGACAAATTCTAGAGCTCAATTTCCTGAAACAGCAGTCAGCAACTATGGACAAGATGCCTCCATAGGACAAGAATGCTGGCAGTCAATATCAGCTCCAGGCTAGCAAAGGCACTGGCTATTGCTGCATCAAATTAATTCTTTGCCCTTGGCCCTATAAAACTGCTGCAATAGTAATTCTGCCAAGATATACACATTGGATGAGATAGTTGGTAGAGTTTATTTTGGTGATTGGCATCTAGAAATATTATTCGATAATAAATGTAATGAATTATTGCTTAAACTTGGAAGCTAATAAAATAATATCTGAAACAGTGCTTCGGCATTCTGAATATGTTTTACACTAATAAAATGGGACAGATACCTATACCACTAGGGAAAAAAAGCAAATAATCAATTCATAAAATCAGCCAAACTGACAATATTACAAAAGAATGAATATCCTTAAATAAATTCATATTTGTTGATTAAATGTCCTTTGGCAGAAATAATATCTTCTGAACATCATCTGCAACCACTGAAGTGTCTTACTGTTCTTTCTTGCAGAACTCTACTAACCCTTCCCTCCCTCCATCCCTCTCTCTCTTCCTTCTTGACTTGAAAGTATGTGTTATATTGTTGTTTTTTTGTGAAATACCCAGCCTTTTTTCAGGTTCGTTTTCTTTATTGTTTGTGAGCATTAACCTTTGTTGATGTGATTTGTACTAACTGAAATGGTTTCTGAACATTTCCAATTTTATATGCACTTTTTTAAGCCTAACCAATTGCACATAAATAGCGCATTTAATTTTAACTTTTACAATATAGAGACTGTGTCCGCTTTTGCTCACTTCTGGATTCATGCAGATGCACTGTAAGTATATATGTAATTTAACCTAACATTCCTTTTGTCTCTAAAATATTTCCTGCCACACCATTTTAACATATAACAGAGTCGTCCTCACTCTTCAGATGATAAAGTGACCCTTTCTTCAAATGTTTAAAGCTTCTTCTCCAAATATATTTCTGTCAGAATTTAGGCAGTGTGACTAGTATTATGAGATAAACCCAGGAGCAAAACACAGCACACAGAGCCTTTAGATAAATAACAGTGGTTTATATACAACTAAATATTTACAGACTTATACGTGGTAAATACCTTATCATACAGCTACTGACACAATGGAGAGCAATGAGATACATGATGAGAGAGAACACACGGAGAAGAGAAACGCCCTCTAATGGCTTCCCTTATATAGGCAGTTTCTTACCCAGCTTTTTAAAGTGGCAGTAACCCTGCTGCCTCATTCCCATTGCATCAGCTTCTGGTTGCCTCCGCTTACAACCTGTCATCAGCTTATTGCTATTAAAGCTACATATCCTGACAATTTCATATGTCTGTAGCTTCAGAGATCTTTTTTTGTTGTTGTTTCATTAATCCAAAAATTTTGTTCCAAAACATTTCAGATTCATCTCAATACAAAAACATATTTTTAAAAAAACAGAAAAGTAAAGAAAAGTAAAATAGAAATAAATGAAATGTTTATTGAAATGTTACGGTATAAAGATTACATTATATCTATCACTATTATGAAAAAATGAATTCAATGTCATCTAAACCTTGCAATAGGTTATTTTCCAATGATATGTAGATTCCATTTTGCAGATAGAACCAATTTTCAGGCAGTTTCTAACAGAGATTGTTCTTACTTTACAAGCTAGTGAGCTGCGGGGGCGGGTTGGGGGTTGGAGAATGGAGAGAAGAAAATGGGGAAAATTCCACAAGATTAGGAGGATTCTTAACTGGCTATGGGAATTATTTCAAAGATATTAGCTTTGTAAAAGTTATTTTACAAAGTTATTTAAAAATACTGACTAGAAAGATGACCACACTTCTATACTGCTGTATTCATTGTCTTATTTTGAATTTTTACAAAAATAATAAGTACCCATTCCAATTTGCAGAAAGATGTTGAATTTAATTCTGTACAATGTAGAGATTGTGTAAGATTCTGCTTAATATTTTTATTTATTTATTCATTTTATTATTTTGATTTATATGCTGCCCTTCTCCGGAGACTCACAGCGGCTTACAAAGCGTTAAGCAATAGCCTTCATACTTTTGTATATTTTATACAAAGTCAGCTTATTGCCCCCACAATCTGGGTCCTCATTTTACCTACCTTAGAAAGGATGGAAGGCTGAGTCAACCTTGAGCCTGGTGAGAATTGAACTCGCAGTAATTGCAGGCAGCTGGAAGCTAAATACTACCTTTAAGAGTAGTATTAGTCTGCTGTGCCTCTCAGGCTCCTGTACAGTACTCATTGAAACAATTTAACAAAGGGAGGTGTAATATTATTTAATAATAGTCTTTTTTTAAACTGGTTTCCAATTTCTATCTGTATTTGAGGACTCCAGGCAAAGGGAGTTTAAGTTTAAGATCTTAAGTTTAAGCCATACACTTGTTCAGTCAGCAGCTCAGGGATTTATAAATTAGGTCCTTCAACACATAATTTGTTTGACCTTCAGATGAAATTTGAGTTGGGATAATAATGTATCCAGGAAAATGTTCAAGATCTGCTATTTCCCAACGATACAAAGATGTCCTGATGAAATCATACTACACACATCTATAGCACTTTCCCAAAATTTCAGGGAAAAGGGATGGTGAAAGGGCAGCAGGGCAGCAGATGGCCAAGTGCTAAGGCAGGACTTTGCTCAGACCCTCCCTCCCTCTCATTACAATTTCCCTCCTTTCTTCCCTTCCTTCCTGTTTCCCTTCCTCCCTCTTTCCCTTCTTCCCTCCTTCTCATTCCCATCTCCTTCCTTCCTCCTTCCCTCCCTCCCTTCCTTCTCATTCCTATCTCCTTCCTTCCTTCCCCCTTCTCCTTCCTTCTTTCCTTCTGCATTTCTCAATAGTGGTGGGGGCAGTCCCAGTGAAATAGAAGCACTTGCATGCTGAGAGGCCAGATGGAAAGTGGGCTATGTAGACACTGGTGGCAGGCCTGGCACTAATCTACACCTTAGTGTAGTGGCCGTCCGGGCTAGAACACAATCAGCTGTAGATCCATGGGACCGCCCTGGAGCCAATGTGTACAGAGGAGATGGTGACCACATGGGGCCTGGCATTCTGGGTGAAAGGGAAGCACTCAGAGTACAGTCAGCCTGCGGGGCAAGATGGTCATCAGGGACACCAGGCCCCGCGTGCTTGCCACCTCCTGTGCACGCACCCAGGGGGCAAGGCAGGGGTGGCCCTTCTCTGGCTCCACGGCAGCCCTATGGATCTAAGACTGACTATATTCCAGCCCAGATGGCTGGAACCAAGTTGTAGATCAGCACCTGGCTGGCCTGGGCCAGAGACAAGACACTGCAGACTGGTCCTTCACTGTCTCCAGGGTGTAGTTATATCCCACGGGCCAGATGTAACTACATTGCAGTCCGGATCTGGCCCCCAGGCCTTGAGTTTGACATCCCTGGTCTAGCCCATATACTCAAAATATATTGTTCTGAGTTACCTAATACAAAAATCTAAATGTTATTGCAATTTTTAAAAATGTAAATTTATTATGCAATATTAAAATAGAAAATTGTGTTTTCATACCTCAAATTATTTTTTAAATCACTTTACAGTAGTACCTCTATATGCTGCCTTGGTTAGATTATATCTAGAATGCTGTGTGAGATATTGTTTGCCATAACGCAAAATGCCTGAAGAACAGAAAGAATACACGAAAGAATGATTAAGGTGGGAAAGGGTTGGAGGCTAATTTCTAAGAACAATTAAAGGAATTCACAAGCTTAGCCAAAAGAAGAGAAAGTTGAAAGGAGACACAATAGCAGTTTTCAGATACTTGTAGAGAGACGATAGGGAAGAGGGTGTGGATTTATTCTCCATAGTTCCCAAGGATAGGACAAAACCATCATTTGTCTGGGATGCTATAAGGATTCTTGCCTTGGACTAGGGATTAGACCAGAAGACCTCTAAAGTGGCTTCCATCCTATAATTCATTAGAATTTGTTTCACACTGATAAAATAGTTGAAAATCAAAAGTTCTTTGTTCTTTACCTCCAGAGGAAATAATGTTGCAATTTATATGCATTATCACATCTGCAGAAGAACATCTTCATCAATAGGATGCGTACATTAGTTACAGATATCTGAAGATCTCATTTTTAACGGCTCTATGATTACCAAAGAAGCTTTGCTATACTACAACAGATACTCTAGTATCAAGAGTCTCAAACTCATAGCACACTGAACACATGAATGGCAGTTTCTGAAGTCTGCAATATTTATAAGCACTGAGGATGCTGCTTAGCAAAGCCAGGCTGCTGGACATCAGGAAAGCACACACACACTATGGAAAGTGCTGCAGGAAGAGAAGCTTCATGAGTTTGCCTAGTAAACAGATCTCTTGGCAATCACAGAGCCTGATTAGTTGGGCTGTACAGTTTTTGCCCAAAGCTTCTAATGCCTTCTGTGAATCCCCACAACCCTTATATTTTGTTCCGTGGGAAGAGGGAGGAGGGCAGTGCTCCTGAGATTGTGTCAAGCTCTAAGGCAGCAGCAAAAGCAACAGAATTCTTGGTCAGAAAAGATGGGTTGGAAAACTAGAGGTACCTGAGGGAGGGCAGGAGGAGACGTCCAAGAAAGAAGTGAGCTGGACATGGCCACCTATTGTTGGGTCTCTTTGCCAGCCAAGAATTGGAAGCAAAATAAGATTGTAAGACTTAACAAGCAGGAAGAAAAAGAAAAGAAAAGCAGGGGTTGGGCAGTTTTCAATGAGGATTTCCTATCATTCTATCAGTTACACCTCAATACATAATAGTCAAAGAGTGGTGTTAATGAAAAATGTCAGATATGTTTCCAAAGAGAATTTTCTCTTTCATAGCTGTATTTCACATATTACTATTTTACTGTAACTTTTCTTTGGTTCTAAACATTTTGTTTGATAGCATTCCATCAATATTACAAGGAGAAATATTTCCACATTCTTCTCACTGTGATAAAACTAGTAGCAAATTCTTCACTGCAGCAAGAGGTAGTCAGCAAAAATATCAAAGAAACCCCACCCTTTCTGATTAATGAAAAAATAAGCAACAAATCCAGTTTCCAACATTCTCTATCCTTATGATTTCTGTTCTTTTCAATAAACGTAGCTATGTGAACCTAGCCTTCTTGATTGTGAGCAGCTGCAAGAGATCAGAGAGATTTCTAAAGAGAGTTTTGTATTTATGTATCCAAAGATTTAAATATTACTGTATGACTTTTTGGTGATGGACTAGTTTTCATCATCATTCATGATTTGAGCTTGAGACTGCTGGGCTAATCTATCTCAGATCCAAGAATCTGCCTGACCCAGCAAGAAAACAATCAAGCTCAGAGAGCACCAAGGGCCCCACATTTCAACCCTGAGCTACAAATGAGATTTCCTTTATTGGCTCTTCAATATCTTCATAAATGACTAGGTGAGGGGATTAAAGGGGCACTTAGCAAATTTGAAGATGCTTTATACTGAACTAGCGAGGCCACACTGGGAATACTGCATGCAGTTCTGGTTACCATGATACAAAAAAGATGCTGAGGCCCTAGAAAGAGTACAGAGAAGAGCAACAAAGATGATAGGGATCTGTAGGCTAAATTGTATAATGAATGGCTAAGGAAACTACATATGTTTAGCCTCACGAAGAGAAGGCTTAAGGATGACATGACCACAGTTTTCCAATACTTCAAGGGGTGTCACAGGGAAAAGTACATTGATTTATTCTTCACGGAACTTGAAGGCAGGACAAGCAATGGGTGGAAGCTTGTCAGAGGCAGATTCAAACTGGAAATGAGGAATTTCCTGACAGTGAGAACAATTAATCAATGGAACTGCTTGCCTTCCAGAGTTGTGGGTGCTCCATCACTGGAGGTCTTCAAGAAAAGACTGAACAGCCATTTGTGTGGGATGATATAAGGCAGTGGATCTCAACCTTCCTAATGCCACGACCCTTTAATACAGTTCCTCATGTTGTGGTGACCCCCAACCAGGGGTGGGTTCTAAATTTTTTTACTACCGGTTCTGTAGGCGTGGCTTATTTTGTGGGCGTGGCTTGGAGGTCATGTGACTGAGTTGGCATGGCTAGCTGGTCATGTGACCGGGTGGCCATGGCTATGTGTATAGGGACTACTCAGAGGGCTGAAAAAAGTCATTTCTGACAGGTCCTCACACTTTTGACTGGTCCTCACACTTATGACCATCCTCACATTTATGCCTGTGCAGCATTCTTAACAACCATGTCACTCATTTCACAACTGCTTCTTTTCACCATGGTGATAAGGCAAAAAAGGTAAAATGTGAAGTCGTAAATTCGAGATCTGGTCAAAAGTGTGAGGATCAGTCAAAAATAACTTTTTCAGCCCCCTGAGTAGTCCATGTGCACAAAAGAACTACCCAGAGGGCTGAAAAAAGTCATTTCTGACAGGTCCTCGCACTTTTGACCGGTCTTCGCACTTATGACTGTTCATCATTTATGCCCATTGTAGCATTCTTAACAACCATGTCAGTCATTTCACAACTGCTTCTCTTCACCATGGTGACAAGATAGGGCAAAAACGTAAAAAGTGAGGACAGTCGTAAGTTCAAGGACTGGTCAAAAGTGCGAGGACCAGTCAGAAATAACTTTTTCAGCCCACTGAGTAGTCCATATGCATAAAAAGACACAGCAATAGAGAGGGATGAAGGAAGGGAAGGGAAATTAGAGTAGGAGTGAGGGTAAGAGAGGGAGGAAGAGAGGAGGAGAAGGAGAAAGGAAGAAGAAGTAGGGAGGAGAAGAAGAGGGGGAGGAAGAGAAAGTAAGAAGGAAAGAAAAGAGAGAGGTGGTAGGTTTGAGGAGAAAGATTGCTGCACAATAAAAAAGATGAAAGGGAAGAAAGCCAACCCAAACAAATATAAAGATATTAAGATAAAGAATGAATTGTTAAACTTTAAAGAATAAAAGAGAACAAATATGAATAAATAACAATAATTAGAAACACACATACAAACATACAATGTATTTTCTTTGAACAGAGTATTTGGCCAGTTCACAAATTTAAACAGTGTTTAGTCATTTCAATTAAATTTACAATTTCTGTATTTCCTTTTTGCCATATTTATTCCTCATCTATTTTTGTAAAAAACCAATATTAGCCTTCATCCTCATCTCTAATCTTAATCAAATTCAATTTTTCCTTTCTATTCTATATTATACTCCTTCCCATTGTCATCTATTTTTATATCCATCCTCACATTGGTTAATTATGTAATATTACAGTTGTTTAATATAAATTCAACATTTTAATATAAATCAATTAGTTATATAACTACCTTTTTATATATTAATCAATATGAACATGAATATTCCAATTATTTCCATGCAATCCAATTTCTTACAAATCAATTAATTATATTTACCAATAATAATAAACCAAATAATTTCCCCCATATATTCCTCCAAACCACAACTTAACCATTTCTGCTTTCAACACAATATACAATTAATAGTATCTCGATTATTACAATTCCCTAGTTAAATAGATCTTTTTTTCTTTTGTGTTTTAAAATCTTGGACTCTCCTCTTTTTCCCTAAATTTCCCATTGTTTGCACCTACCTTTTTTGATGAGGAAAAAGAAAAAAAATCTGCCTGGTTGCAGCAACAGCAAAGCCAACAGCCTGCTTTAGTTTCGGTTTCGTTTTTCAGCATAGCTAGGGGGAAAAAAATCTGCTCCAGGACTCTTTGCAAGGAAGCAGCAGAGCCCTCCACAAAACAGCTGAGACCAAATCAGCTGAGAGTCGGGAGCCAATCTAATCAAGGGCTAATTAGCCTATGCTGAAACTTCATGGGCCAATAAAATTACAAAAAAACACCGAACCATTTGTTAAATTGCTGGCTCGCCCACCCCTCGCCTACCACTATTTATTGGCAATAAATAGTGGTGCAGAGGGGCGGGGCAAGCCAGCAATTTAACAAATGGTTCGGTTGAACCCCCTAGAACTGGCAGAATCCCACCACTGGCTATAGGGCGGCTCTTTGAAGCCCCGTGACAAGAATTTAAACAGTTTTTTTCCCTCTAGCCATCAGCTGGGACTCAGGAGGCAGCAATAGATTGGGAGTGGGCGGGGTAAGCGAATGGCCGGCAATCCAACAGAGGCAGAGGGTGAGGGTGAGTGAAGGCGTGGGGGGGCGAGAGAGGGCTTTGGCGACCCCTGTGAAATGGCCATTCGACCCCCAAAGGGGTTGCGACCCCCAGGTTGAGAACCACTGATATAAGGACTCCTGCCTTGGGCAGGGCTTGGACTAGAAGACCTTCAAGGTGTCTTCCAGCCCTATGATTCTGTAAATTCTAAACTGCAATTCTCCAGTACTGATTTTTTTTCTGATGAATCATTTAATAAATTTACTAAATGGAATGTGGGATTGATTTAATCATTTTTCCTAGAATGAGGACTGGTGTTACCCACCTACCAGACAGACAAATGCCTACTTATATCTGAGGTTTAAGGAGAGAAAAGAAAGAATTAGAAAAGAGGCTACTCTCTCTAGATATGCAAGCCTGAAGCCTGCATTCTTAAATGCCCAAACTAAAAGGTATTCCTTTCTATAAATCATCCAATTGATGACAGAGTATTCACTTTTGAAATAAGTAAAGGAGGAACTAGCAGTTTGTGCTCCCTGTTAGAGCTAGATGATGGTTTGTTACAAGGTAACATTGTTGTCTGGAACCATGACCTTTTTATGTTACAATATCTTGAAACATTTTTTTTTTCATTTGATTTATATGCCGCCCTTCTCTGGAGATTCAGGGTGGCTTACAGTGCGTTAAGCAATAGCCTCCATACTTTTGTATATTTATACAAAGTCAGCTTATTGCCCCCACAAACTGGGTCCTCAATTTACCTACCTTAGAAAGGATGGAAGGCTGAGTCAACCTTGAGCCTGGTGAGATTCAATCTTACTTTAATTGCAGACAGCTGGTGTTAAATTACAGTGCTCTGTCTGTTGAGCTATCCAGGCTCCTGATACCAGTTGCAATTATCAACCCTACAATCTGCAGAAATGGACTATTAAAGTCTGCTCACCAAACTGGGTGTAGGGTGGGGAACAGGACAAAATATTAATATTTCCAGCACTGCTCCCTGGACCAACTTAAAAAAATAAGTCTGCTATGCTCCATTTTTCATGCATGCCAACAAACACCAGTCAATACTCATTATTAGCAACATGTACTGTGAACTGAATCATTCCAAGCCAATTCTGCTTTATCCCTTTTTTTCTGCGTAAGGGTAACTGATGCAGAAAGTGAGGGAACACACTGTGTGTAACTTCAGGCCTGACTAGGTTTGCATTTCTAACTGTTCTCTGTTCTGAGGTCTCCAGGACTATACATTGCATCCAGAAGAGCAGATGTTATCATCAACCTGCTGATTAATAAGAAGCAAGTCAGGCTCAGAGGGCAAACAGACTTTGTTCTCAGACTATCAGCTAGCATTTTGAAAAGAGTTCAACTGATATACTTTTTTTTTTTTTTTTTGTTAAGTGCCAAAGTTCAAATCACTTTAACAATTCTAACTGAGACGTTCTGCTCACTAATCCTAAATAAAATTAGGCATGGCATTAAATTAATCTGAAATGCCATGATAGCTTTATTAGAAAGAGCAGAGGGAGAGGATGATATGGCAGGTCATGGGGGAAGGCTTTAATTACTGAACTCTATCTTTTTAATAGTTATAATGGTATGGATGAAAAAAGGAGAAAATCAAAATTAACTGCCCATCCTTGATGAAAAAACCCTGACATGCATAATTTTATGAGGTCAGTCAGAGGATATTCAGCTCTCATCCTGGACCAGGACCAACAGCAGGAACTTAAGTGGAGTGATTTTGCAAACAGGATATAAATTAACATTAAAAAGGTTTTACTAAATGGAGCCTTCATGCAGGTGGATAATACAGAGTGTTAGTTAATACTGTAAATAAAACACTTTTTTAAATTCCCTACAATATCTCTGTTTTAATGCCACCCTCTCCTAATTACAAAAAAACAATGATTAAGCTATTCAAAATACTAAGTTATCCCAGGTTAGTTTCCTTCAAATGTTGAGGGCATTTTAAATATCACTGATTGTCTCCTATCACTGGTTCTACTTCTGGTAATAAAATGTTTGAATATAAATCCTATTTGCTGGCCACCTACGTAGACAACAAAAATACCACTCCTATTACTATTTTATTTTCTGAAATGTGGGCATATGCATTTCATGATATGTTGTGCTGTTAAGTTGCTTCTATCTTCTTGAATAGTTTATCACTATAATGTATGTGTGCATGGATATGTTTTAGGAATACCTAAGAAAGTGAAATATTGATAATAATTATGTTGTGCATTTTTCTGCATTGTCTTGCTTCAATATCTGAGAAATAAAACAGTGCATCAATTTCATTTTGCTATACAGGTGGAATAATTATGCCACACTCAAGATGCAAAAATCTACATCGAGCAACTCTTACAGTTCAACCAATGCAAAAATAGGAAACAAATGTAAACCAAACAAATATTTAAGAGGTGTTAGCATTTTATAGAAAAAAATAGGGGGAAAAACATATGCTATGGAAAAAAAAACCCAGTGCAATGAGGAAAGAGAACCACCCAAGAATCATAAAGATATTAAAAAAGAGAAAATATTTAAGTTTTGAAGTCTACAAATAAAACTCAGGAATCAGAAGCCATTGAAAATATGGACTTGGGCCCCTTGATTCAGGCTGCATCAATCACACAGCCCTCAGTTATTTCACATGTACACCTTTAAATTAAATGTGCCATAAAATTCTACAGTCATGCAGATTGATTTAAGTCCTTCTTGGATGTCAAATGTTGCTCTAATTTAATATTGAGTCCATCTATAGGGACTCAAGTATAAAATCAGAGGAGATTTTGTTCTGAGCTGCTCTCTTCAATTTTATACTGTACATGAAAAAAAAATCTTAACTTCAAAGATTTTTTTTCCTTTCCCCAATGAACAATACAATATTAACAAGCCAAATATCTGGCATTTCACAGGATGAGGTCTTCATAGGTTCATGAGCCCTTAAGGCATGTTGTGAGACAAGACTTTTAAGAAGAGAGTGAGATTAGTTCAAATTAATATTGAGATTCCCTTCTGACCAGGCAAATGAGGTAATCTTTTCAGGACCACTATGATGTGCTTGTTTTTCAAAGACTCCCAGAGAAATAATGGAAAAACATAAGCATCAAAGGCAAGAAAAATGTATAAGAGAAAAATAAGACAACTGTTTTTTTAAAAAGAGCTAAAAGTCAGGGTTGGGCAAGGACTGATTAACCTGCTTTGTCTAACTCAGTGGTTTTCAACTTTTGGGTTGTGACCCCTTTGGGGGTCGAACGACCCTTTCACAGGGGTCGCCTAAGACAGCCAGTGGTGCAAGGCAGCCCTCCTCTCCTGCCGCTTGGGACTCGGAGCGGTAAATGGTGTCTGATCCGGGAAGCAGCTGGATTTTGCTCTCCATTGTGGACACCACATCGGCCCCCTGCAAGCTCTCGTCTCTTGAGGAGCGCTCCCTGATGCGGCACTGGAAACTTTGGTCGGACTCCTGGAGAGCAAAATCTGGCTTCTTCTCTCTGCTGTAAGTGTGGCATCAGGATTCCGCCTTGGTATATTTGTGGAGAGTAGGAGTAGGAGAGAGAGAAAGAGAATGAGAGAGGGGGAGAGAGAGGGAAGGAGAGAGAGAAAGAGAATGAGAGAGAAAGAGTGGGAGAGGGAGAGAGAGAGAGAGGAGGCAGAGTGCCTGAAGGACCCCATCCTGTCACTGGGAGTCCAGGTGCTTCAGCAAGCGGTGCGCTGGATTCATATTAGTGGTCCGCGAAATTTAAAATTATGAACTTGGTGGTCCCTGAGGTCCAAAAGGCTGGGGACCCCTGGCCTAAGACCTTCGGAAAACACATATTTTCAATGGTTTTAGGAATAATTTTATGGTTGGTGGTCACCACAGCATGAGGAACTGTATTAAAGGGTCGCAGCATTAGGAAGATTGAGAACCACTGGTCTAACTCAAAGTTGCAAGATCCACCTAGTGGTAGGACTCAATCTCAGTTCCAGAGTATGAACTAAAAACACAGAGATGTTCCATCCTATTAGAGGGGAAGAGAAGTATCTATACTTTTTTTAAAAAATCACATTGGGATGAAAGCTGCATGAAAATTGAACTGTTGTGAAGGTTTTCATAATTTTCATAGAAACCAGTATAGAGATTTTCAAGTAGCATGGGTTTGGGCTACAACAATTGTATGCTTATTCCATTTTCATTGCATTCTTAGAGCTCCCAATAAGCCTTTCACAATTGAGATCTACCAGCCCTACAAATGAATAAGAGACTGTGTGCACATTTTTTTTCTTTATCTTGAGTTCTAAAACAATTAGAGAATTGTTCTTTTTTAAATTAAAGCTTGGATTCCAGGGTTATTTACCCAATACTTCAAAGATGTAGAGCTTATACTGAATGTCTACAGTGGTCTACGATTGTATTTTGCTACTGAATATTCATAAACAGACATGCAGAGGACTTATGCTGCATCTACTGTATAGCACCAGCTTTTCTGCCTATGGGAAATATGCTTATTTTGCATTATACTAATATTTTTCTGCCCATGTTTCAACTTTAACCAATTTCATGATGTAAATAAATGAATAAAACATTTTAATGATGCTGTACAAGGTAACACCTATCGCTGTCCTAGAAGAATGAAATGTTTTCGGAAATATTAAGAAGGCAGAATATTATATTTCCCTGTATGAGAAAAGGAGAACCATGATTTTAAAGACTAAGTGCAGCTCCCTGCAGCTCCCTGCCCCAGCAGATATTTTGATGCCTCCTTATCTACAAAACACCCTCAGGACATAATAGGATTAGCCCTCTACCCATCTAGCAGCAGAGCTCATCACATGGCACCTGAGGATATTACCTCATCCAGCACAGTTCAACCAGACTTATCTCAGACAAATTCCTAGGAGTTGCACATGACCCCTACAGCAACCAATAGGATACATTTCTTGCAGAGGAACAAGAAGCTCTAGAGAAAGGCCCAAGAGAGGATATAAATATATATCTCTCTCCATTCCTACCACACAGGTACCCAGGACTTCAAACCTATGTGGTACTGTTCACCATTAAACCATCCTTCCAAGCAGCCTCCATGTTTCCAGTGTCTTTCTCCCCATTACGGACTGAACACAGATGGACATTTCTTCCAACAATGCTATCTATATAAACGTATCTGTTGTGTTTGGATTATAGTCATTAACTGAGGCGAGGATGTCAATGTAACATCGGTTTATTTCAGGGAACAGCAAAAACAGTAGAACACTGAACTGTCAGTCTATCTGACAGTTGGCCTTTTTATACTTGGCAAACAGAACAGCATTAACCAATCAGGAAACGAGTAACTCCCGCATTTAGCATAACCCTGTCCCAACCAATCAGGTGCAGGCATTTCCATCGCTATGGTAACGCGCAGACACAACACCTCTTTCCCCCTAGATGGTGCATGCGTAATCCGCAAGGTACACTGGACGCCTGCATATTCGTCCCGAACATCGCAATTCGGGGTCAGCGGCCTGCCCTTCGGAACGCGGCTCCGCTGGGCATTGGAATGACAGCTCATCTGGAACTTTGGCCGGAACTGCTCCTTCAGGTGAGTCTGGTGGTGGGCTAGCCACTTCAGAATTGCTGTCTGCATCGATGTTTGCCCTGGTTAATGGAGATGGGGCTGCGCGTCTTCTTGTTGTTATATCTGGGGTTGCCGCATCGGAAAAAGTCTGCGGAGAGATTCCTTCCTCCTCCAACAGTTCATCTAACAACCTTCTGCGCAGTTGATCCACGTGGCACCGCCACGTTCAGCCGTCTTCGAGCTGGACCCTGTAAGAACAGGGACCTGTTACTTTGATTACCCAGCCCGGTAACCATCGCGGCTCGCCCCCATAATTCCGCACATAGACAGGGATTCCCTCCTTGAAAGTTCTAGATGGTCCAGGACCCTTAATGGGGAACTCAGGCGAGTAATCGGGATGCATTCTGTCCAAAGTTGTTCTCAGACGACAGCCCATCAGCATTTCGGCTGGGCTTCGGTTTGTGGAAGGGCACGGTGTCGAATGTTGGGATAGCAGATAGGCTGTTACTTTTTCTGGCCACCCACCTGGACTTAGCCTGGCCAAAGCCTTCTTGGCGGATCTCACGGCCCTTTCAGCCAGGCCATTCCCCGCTGGATGGAATGGTGCAATGTGGGCGTGGCGAATCCCTAATGATGCTAAAAACAGCTGGAAAGTGGCAGACGTTAGTTGCAGGCCATTGTCCGAAACTAAAATATCAGGAATACCATGGGTGGCAAACATTCCGCGCAACACCTGGATCAGGGCCTCCGTGGTGGTGGTCGTCATGCTCACCAGCTCTACCCATTTTGAATATGCATCTACCACGACAAGAAAGGTATGTCCCATGTACGGCCCAGCAAAATCCAGATGAATGCGCGACCAAGGGCCCCTCGGGGATTCTCATTCCTGGGGCGGGGAAGCTGGTTCAAAAGGTCTAGACTGCTGGCATTTCTGGCAATTGGTAACCCATGCCGTAATGTCTCGATCTATTTTGGGCCACCACACGTAACTCCGACTAAGGCCCTTCATCCTAACGATACCAGGGTGGCTCTCATGCAAGCATTCTAGAACTGGGGTTTGCAATTTGTCCAGAATCACCACCCTATTTCCCCACAACAAACAACCCCTATGGACAGACAACTCCTGTTGTCGTAATCGGAAGGGCAGGAAAACCTCAGCAATTTGGCCATCTGGCCATCCCCTCTTTACCCAGTCAAGGACCTGCGAAAGGGTGTGATCCTTAGCTGAATGAGTTGCTATATCTCTCGCAGAAATAGGGGTTTGTAACTCTTCAATGAGGAGGACAGACGAGGCGGGAGCAGGGTCCTGGACGGACACTGGTAATGGGCAGCGACTCAAAGTGTCGGCATGGGCTATCAATTTACCCAGCTGATAGCGCAAAGTGTAATTATACGCCGACAAAAACACTGCCCAACGAGACATCCTGGGAGACAGAATTTGTGGGGTTTGCCTATCCCCAGCTAATAGACCCAAGAGTGGCTTATGGTCCGTGACTAGTTCAAACGGACGGCCATATACGTAGTCATGAAAACGCTTAACAGAGGCCACAGAGGCCAATGCTTCGCGATCAATTTGACTATACCGTCGCTCAGTGAAGGACAATGTCCTAGAATAGTATGCGATGGGGGCTTCCCGACCATCGGGAAGCTTATGGCTCAATACACCCCCTATGCCATATGGGGAAGCATCGGCGGTCAAGGTAAGGGGAAGGTCTGGTGTGTACTGGACCAGAACAGCTGAGGACATGAGCAGATCCTTTACAGCTTGGAATGAGCGGTTCTCAGCCGGGGTCCAAACCCACGGTGAGTTCCTGTCTAGGAGCTCATGGAGAGGCTCAGCCACGCTAGCTTTATGGGGAAGAAATACACTGTAGAAATTTAATAACCCCAAAAAAGCTTGTAACTCGGATTTACTGGTGGGGACGGGGGCATGTTTGATGGCCGCCACCTTTGAAGGAGTGGGGTGAATGCCCGAGGCATCTATGAGATATCCTAAAAACTCAACCTTAGGCACACCAATGAGACATTTGTTCTTTTTCAACTTGAGTCCAGCACTTCGGAAACGTAGTAAAACCGTTCGCACACGTTTGATGCGCTCACTCCGAGAAGAAGCAGAAATGAGAACATCATCAAAGTATGGGACGACTCCAGGCAACCCAATTAACAGACGTTCCATTAAATTTTGAAAAAGGCCAGGTGCGATGCTAATGCCGAATTGTAGACGCCGGCACTTAAAAGCTCCACAGTGGGTCACGATGGTCTGAGCCTCAGCAGAGGCATCATCCACCGGGAGCTGCTGATATGCCTGAGCTAAATCTAACTTGGCAAAAATGGACCCAGGACCCAGAGTGTGCAGTAATTGTTGGACTACGGGAAGAGGATATGGGTTAGATTGTAAAGGCTTATTTAGAGTACTTTTAAAATCGGCACAAATGGGAATAGACCCATCGGGTTTGATTGGAATTACAATTGGAGTTTCCCACTTAGAATGATCCATGGGCTCTAATACACCCTGGGAGATGAGTTTATCCAGCTCCGCATCTACTTTTAGGCGGAGACCCAGGGGAACTCACCTCGGTTTGAGGCGAATAGGAGCTACCTGAGGGTCCAAATTTAGGGAAATAGGGGAACCAACATATTTACCCAAAGATCCGCTGAAGACATCAGCGAATTCCGTATACAGAGCATCACAATCTCCTGCCGACATGGAGTGTATGCCAGAAATGCCAAGGCCCAGAGAGGTGAACCAATCTAAACCCAGAAGGCTGGGAAGGGAACCACCCACTACAATTAAAGGGAGGCGGCCCGCAAAATTATTGTTTTCAACTAAAAATCGGCCCTGGCCTATAATAGGAATGTGATTGCCCTGATAATTGCGTAATTTGATGGGGCAAGTATGGAGTTGGCTTTTGTGGAGATTGGGCAATAGCTTCTTGATGGTGGTCCAGGAGACAATCGATTTAGCGGATCCGGTATCGACTTCCATCTGGCAGGCCACTCCCTCAATCTTGACCGTCAGG
Organism: Arizona elegans; assembly: GCA_022577455.1. Lineage (NCBI taxonomy): Eukaryota > Metazoa > Chordata > Lepidosauria > Squamata > Colubridae > Arizona > Arizona elegans. The sequence goes on from JAKOOJ010000007.1 coordinate 22,667,674, forward strand.
AACAGCTTGCTCATCTCAGGTCTGTGTTTGTTGGTGGTCACCTCGGTAACTCTGCGGCCTCGGTAGATGGCATAGCAATCTTCACTGGTGGAATACGTTTTGGATTCGGGCTGCTTGTACTTGGAACCCCATGAGGACTGTTTACCAGACCGGCAGACACGAGCAATATGGCCCTGTTTCCCACATTGGCGACATGTGGCAGATCGGAAACGGCAATTCGCCCTAATGTGATTTTCACCGCAACTGAGGCAAAATGATTTTGAGGATCTTGGTTGTCCCGTTGGGCCCCTTTTTACGGTTGTAGATGCCTTTAAACGACTGACATCCCCCTCGTTTTCCTCATCTGTAGCCTCATCCTCATAATGAACAGCGGTGGCTAAACTGGCATGTGGTTGAAATTTTCTTATATCCGTTGCAGACTTATGGGACATCTCGGCAGCTTGGGCCTCCTCAAGTGCCGTTGGAAGGTCCAAATCCTTCCTTGCTAGCAGCCTCCTTTGAAGTCGGATGTCCCTGATGCCACAAACTAATTGTTCTACAAGGGCATCATCCAAGTCCCTGAACTCACAGTCCAAAGCTGCCGTTCGGAGGTGAGCCATGTATTGGTTTATGGACTCTCCTTCCTCTTGCACTATCTGTCTCAGGTTAAAACGGCAGGCTATACGGGAGGGAACTGGTGAGTAATGATTCCTCAGTTTCTCTCGTAATACCTCCGAGGAAACCGTGTGTACTGGAAGAGGAGCGACTAATGCCCTTGCTGTTGCGAATACTTCTGGCCCACAAGCATTTAGAAAATGAGCGCGCTTTCGACTGCTTGAAAGTTCAGTGAATTCATTCGCTTCTAAGTAACACTCAAATCTTTCCTTGTATGCCTGCCACGTCTCTGCAGCTGCGTTAAATGAGGCGAACGTAGGAGAGGCCACATTCCTGTCAGGTTCATTTGTATTTTACTTTACCTCAGTGCGGCCGCTCAGAATAACATTCACTTCTTCCGTCACCTCAATATCCCACCTTCGTCGCCACTTGTTGTGTTTGGATTATAGTCATTAACTGAGGCGAGGATGTCAACGTAACATCGGTTTATTTCAGGGAACAGCAAAAACAGTAGAACACTGAACTGTCAGTCTATCTGACAGTTGGCCTTTTTATACTTGGCAAACAGAACAGCATTAACCAATCAGGAAACGAGTAACTCCCGCACTTAGCATAACCCCGTCCCAACCAATCAGGGGCAGGCATTTCCATCGCTATGGTAATGCGCTGACACAACAGTATCTATGTTAAAGTAATTGTTAACGTAATAGTAGAAGAAGTAGGGTCTTTAAAAAATAAGTTAAATTACACTTTCCATTGTTAATCTGCTGCAGTGCCTTCTCCTTGGAATAAAGTCCCCCTGAGATCCACATGACTCTTACCTTGATGGGATTTTGTAAAGTTCTAAAAACTTGTATGTTTTCCCAGGCCAGAAGTCAGAGTGGTTGGGGGCCTTGTTGCGTATATTTAAGGAGTGGGTATTGTTAGGAATCACTATCTGTTCTTGTTATTTATTCCATTTTTAAATTCATCTGTTACTATATTGTATTTGTTTGTATTTAATTTTATTGTATATCACCCAGAGTCAGTTTGGAGTCAGGAAGCGCCTAAGTGAATACATTCGATTAAATTAAGTTTTAACTGTTACTTCAGCAAATGTATATTTCCTATAAACGTATTTCTTTTAATCTCATCTAATCACTCTAGTTAGTTAGTTAGTTTAATTACTTCCAAGAAACTGCTACATCAAACTAGTTCTCCAGAAAATTTTCCAGCAACTGTAGATTTTCATAATGGAATGGTCTCCAAGGTACATAATTTTAACTTATTAACTTAATTTAGTGACTCTAAGGCATCAAACTCAATTGCGTCACTGATGTATCGTGATGTTTTTTTGCCTCTGTGAATCCAGGGTTGGCATGACCTGGTAAGGATTAGTTCAACCATCAGCTTCAAAATATAAAAGGTTTGGCTGTTATTAAATTATTTCACTTTGCAAAATAAGCAAACATCATTAAAAGGAGTCCTGGAGTTAAATCTGAGTCTGGAAGTAACTAGATTCAAGCTGATCAGCATTTTATTCAATTTGATCATTCAGAGGGACCCGCATATCTAATTATTAAAGTATTAATCTTAGCTACCAAGAAAATGTTCTAGAGTTATAATTATGTTAAATTGTTACAGCAACAATATCAAGACAAAGCAATTTATTATAGCATAAATTTTCATAGATTGGAATATATATATATATATATTTGCTCCTAGAAGCACGAAGCCGAAAACACCAGCCTGAAGATGACGAATGAGACTCATCGAAACATCGCCAAGACACTTCCAATTTTACACAGGAGAAAACCCAAATTACCAAAGACCTACATATATATATATATGACAGGCCTGAAAGTGATGATTGGAGATTTCATCCCACCACGGCCGTTTAACATCTTTTATTAACATAGGAAAAACCCTGATTACAAAAATATCACACATTTATACCTATGAATTAAAAAGTATAAATATTTGACCTTTACAGGGAGGAGTCATAAAATATGGGTGTGTCTGGCTGAAGAGGTTCAAAAAAACCGAAATAGTGCTATCCCAGTCTCCCATAAGGCTCAGAATAAACAACACAAAATATCTGACAGGCCTGAAAGTGATGATTGGAGATTTCATCCCACCATGGCCGTTTAACATCTTTTATTAACATAGGAAAAACCCTGATTACAAAAATATCACACATTTATACCTATGAATTAAAAAGTATAAATATTTGACCTTTACAGGGAGGAGTCATAAAATATGGGTGTGTCTGGCTGAAGAGGTTCAAAAAAACCGAAATAGTGCTATCCCAGTCTCCCATAAGGCTCAGAATAAACAACACAAAATATCTGACAGGCCTGAAAGTGATGATTGAAGATTTCATCCCACCATGGCCGTTTAACATCTTTTATTAACATAGGAAAAACCCTGATTACAAAAATATCACACACACACACACACACACACACACACACACACACACATATATATATATATAAATATAATTCCAGTCTATGTATGTCTGTATGTATGTGTTTGTGTATGGATAGAGATGGAGATGGAGATGGAGATGGAGATGGAGATGGAGATAGAGAGATAGAAATATAGATATATAGATATATAGATGATGATGATATAAATAAAAGCATTTAGTAACTATTAACAGCAGTACTGGTAAATATGTCAACTCCTTATTAGTTTGGAAGTTTTACAAAAATTTTACAAAAAAATAGGACTATCTTAACAGAAAACTTGTGTGCTGGTTGCTTTTTAAGCTCTCCTTCCTTGCTTCTTATTAGTTTCGGTGGAAGGGAAATTGTTGGCACCTCTGCTTAAGTTTTCTCCCTATTCTGGGGCATAAAGTTGAGTAGCATCTCCATCTATTACTTGAAGTCCTCTTTTCCTATACTATTACAAGCACATCATCCAGGAAGCACCCAGAATATCCCACCATCCAAAAGGACTTCTATTAAAACCTATTTTTTCCATTCATAGAGGATGATATCCAGAGCACCTGCTCTTTACCATCTTCTGTTAGGGATCTACACAACGCTCTTCAGTGTTCATTCATGGTTCTCTAAAACAGAATTGGTGTCTTCTGAGACAGAAATATCTATTGATTACACAGTTTTTTTCACTAAAATAATACCATCATTCTAGTTTCACTGATTTTTCCCCAATACTGCAGTTGTGAGGCAACAGCAAGCCTGTCAGCTTACTGCTTCATGATAGACATCATTGATGACACAGAAGAACTGTCTAATTAGTCTACGTTTTTCAAAGAATAACTGCCTGTCAAGTAGTTAGATCATCTTGCTGGAAACACTTTTCCCAAAGTTGCAATTGAAATTACAGGTATGCTCATGTGAATCCTTGGTAATACAAATCTATCTAAAGACTGTCTCAATTCTATTGTTTTATACAAAAATACATTTCTAAAATCATTTTATATTGAAAGTACAGACAATAAAATTATGGTGGGAGGAATACATTTAAACGCTTTCAGGCCTCAAGAAGAAATGCTATGTAAGCTATGTGCAGTAGCTGATTTCTATTAACAAGGCCAATGACTTTTTCTATGGCAGATGGCAAATGTTTCCCATTTAGAACGGTCTAAATCCCAGCTATTACAAATGCTTTTTTTCACCCTGCAGATACCATTGGCACAAATACAATACAGTCAGGTTGAAGAGGAAGGCACTGAATATTAATGCTGACACCCAAGACAAAATGAAAGCTATTTTTAGTGCTTCTTTCTCAGTTGTGCTGAAAGTAATAATTTATTCATTACCAGACTCTATAGGGAATTTTACTCAGTTAAACCTATTCAATCTGCAGTAAAAACAGAGGGATGGAGAAGGAAGTACTTGGGAAATTATAAAGCATGTTTCAATAAATATTAGTATATTTAGCACAGCTTTAAGATAGTAAGTTCTATGCTTGGGTTTTTAATGGTACTAAGATAGGATGGCCAGTGTGGAAGACTATCTTAGATGTACCATTTGCCTCATGTTCCATCTATGCTGCTGTCCCAGAAATTCAACCCAGAATGATGCAAACAACTGACAAGACAATTTGCATGAATGTTCCATAGATTTTAGAAAAAACAAACAAAAAAATGCTATTCTAATGCTCTTCATAAGCAAATATATAATTACTTTCTTTAAGATGCTGCTATATGAAGCGACTGTTTGTGGGATTGGTTTTTGTTTTCATGCCTGAAAGTTTTGTTGGTGCTGATAGATTTGGCAGTAGAGTGGATGGGATGTGAAGGCTTTGGTTCAATAATGGATAACCAGATGAAGAGAAATGGATAGTGCTCAGTGTAATCTTAAAAAGAGGAAGATGGAGACAGAGGAGGAAGAGGAGGAAGAACAAGAGAGTGACTGGGAGTGCAAAGGAATGTTTCCATCCTTTCTAAGGTAGGTTAAATGAGGACCCAGTTTGTGGGGGCAATAAGCTGACTTCGTATGAATATACAAAAGTATGAAGGCTATTGCTTAATGCATTGTAAGCCGCCCTGAGTCTCCAGAGAAGGGCGGCATATAAATGAATGAATAAATGAATGAATGAATGAATGAATGAATGAATGAATGTTTGGTCCATTGCTGGACACCAATGAAAGAGGTGGGGCAGGACTGGAAATGGAAACTGCTTGTTCCTGTCTCACTTGCAGCTGCTGGGGACGAACATAAAAATGGAGATTGGAAAAAAACATTGCATGGCTGGAAAATAAAAAAGATCACGAGGGAAAAGAAAGCGAGTGACAGCAATGAGAAACCGTTGGTCTATTAGGTGCAGTTAGGAAGTGTCTTGAGCAGAGAACCTGGAATTTGACTCTATATCTAAATGAGGATTTTCCCCTTATGATTTTTCCCCCTAAAGGCAGTCCTTAACTTACGACCATTCATTTATCAACAATTGAAGTTGAAACAGCACTGAAAAAAGTTACTTATAACCAGTCCCTACACTTATGTCTACTGCAGTACCACTACAAATGAGTGATCAGAATTCAGGCCTTTGGCAATCGACATGCACTTAAGATGGTTGCAGCATCCCAGGGTCACATGATTGCCATTTGCAAATTTCCCAGGAGCTTCTGAAAAGCAATCAATGGGAGAAGCTGAATTTGCTTAATGACCAGATGATCTGCTTTATGACTGTGGTAAAAAAAGGTTGTAAAATCAGGCATGATTCACTTAATGATGTTGTTTATAATGTCTCTTAATTGTGGTCATAAGTTGAGAAATATTTTTATAGCACTTCTTCAATAGAAAACTTAACCAAATCAGAAATGTAAATTGCCCACTTGTCTCTAAAAAGACACTCTGAATGACACTGTCACACTTGATTTGAATCTGGCCCAGAAGAAAACCTACCATTAACAATAACAGATGATGATTTCCCATGACTTATTCCAATAGAACTTCTATATGAACCAATATGAGGAAAGATGGAAATAAAGAACACTTACTAGCCATAAAAAAACTGGTTTGATTCTGGAGCAAAAATTACTCCAATCAGAAAAAGAAGAGACCTACTATTCAGGACCAGGTACCCTGAATCAACCATCACTCTTGTTTTGAGCCTGGATTTCAAGGAAACTTAACTTTAACCTTAAATGAAAATGTTGCTAATAGATAAATGAAACAAATAAATAAATACATACGCTAATCTTTCATAAGATTATGAAGACTATTCTGTTTTATTAAGCATCTCTGGTGTATCACTTTTTTACACAATTAATTGAAATTACTACCTGCTTTACTTTAAATTTATTGGAATTTATTGGGTGTTCAAAAATATTTTGTTGAACAATTGGGTGCACTATCACAAACCACTAAAATTTTCTGGAATAGAGGATATACAAATGTTTGTACAAATATATTTGGGTATGTGTAGATATGCATATAGCAGGATTATGCCAAACATCAGTACAAATTATTTTTGTGACTATTTTAAATCTTACTGTATATAATTTTAATGATCTTCATTCTATGAAATTAATTCTGAAATTAACATTTGTTATAAGAAAATTACTGCATGCACTGTCAAATAAAAAGAAATATATAAAATCAAAGTTATTTCTGCCTGAATACATTCTGTATTTTGGCCTGAAAATATTGTGAAAACAGCCCAAAAAATGCCCTGAAAACAGTCCGAAAAATGGCTGAAAACAACCTGAGAAATGGCCCAAAAAATGGCCTTAAAACTGCCAAAAAATGGTCAAAAAATGGGCAGGGGCAGGGCCAGCCAATGGTGGAATTAGCCCCAACCGGCTGAATCCTACCTCTTTGAGGTGAGTGGCCAGGAGGTGGGGCTGAGTGTGATGAGTGATGTCACCCACCCAGTCACATAACAATCCGGCCACGCCTATCTAGACAGAAAACCGGTTGTTAAGTTATTCAAGTACTACCATGACTAGCACGCATGTGCGGGGGAACCTTTACCTTTACCTATGAGGGGGAAATAATTGATGAATTTATTTACTATGGTGCTGCCCTGTCCTGTAAAAGAGCCAATTGCATCTAAAAATTATTCTTTCTGAAACAATCCTAAAACCAATTTCTGGACCTTTTCAAGCAACTGACTGGCTAGATTATAATGGACCCCAATATATAGTTGATTGTTTGTATTATACTACACCAAGTGTAATGCTGTCACATACAGTGATTAAACAGACAAAAACACTTGGCATTCCCCCTTTTTTCCCCCAGCATGATACCTATAAATAATTCAGCTTGTGTATGTTTTGACATATTAACCATACTCGACTGCCAAATATAAGCAAATGTAATTCAACAGAAACAGAGGGCTTTCCCAGTTCTTTACATTTTAACATGTCCTTGAAGAAGAAAATTTCAGCATAAGCTAGTTGCAGAACTTAAAGACACCTTTAAAAACCATGTTTTGTTATGCCTCGCTTTACAGATTTTGCATATAATGAAATCATAATCCTTAATCTGGAAGAATCACCATGTAGATGTAAAAAATGGGAATAAGGGAAGAAGTCTTGTTTTGCTATTCTTTTCCCCAAAGGTCTTTGTTTTATCAGGAAAAATACCAATGTGTGGGTTCACATAGAAGAGAAAGTAAGGAGAAAAATAAAGATTTCCAAAGATAAAAATTAAATTAAATATCAGTATAATAAAATTATATACAGTATAATTATGTAGATTAAAACCAACAATAAAACCAAAGAAAATTGTACAGTAAGTAAAAAAAAGACACACTGTACTTTGAAGAGACAAGGCATACATTTGCAAGAGAGTAATGTTTCAAGGTCAAGAAAATAATAGACTAAGATTAATATGCTGATACTTATGACTGCACAATTATCAAGAATAGCCATAATATCATTGTCAAATAAGAACAATTTGTCAAGTAAAAGTGTTGAGTGCCACCATGCCTTTACTATTTTGTGACTATCTAATAGATTAAGCCAATGGTTCAAAAGCTAAATTAAAGATTAAGGGAGACAAGGGACATTCTTCTCAAGTGCCATAATATAATATAATTGGTCTCTTATATGGATGAAGGATGAAGGAAATTGTAAACCCATGAACCAATGGTAATGGAACTCTATTATGGAAACTAGAGTGAATGGAAATTTAATTCAGTTTCTTTGTCTGTCTTTCTCTGTATAGGTATATGGTTGTGTGTGTGTGTGTGTGTGTGTGTGTGTGTGTGTGTGTGTGTAGGTCTTTGGTTATTCAGGTCTTCTCCCGCATAAAACTGGAGGTGTCTTGGCAATGTTTCGACAAAGTCTCATTCATCATCTTCAGGCTGGTGTTTTCGGCTTCGTGCTTCTAGGAGCAATGTGTGTGATCGCAGCTGTTTCTTCCTTTTAACTGCCAGTGGGGGTGTGAACTGATTGGGTGGGAGCTTGGCTGTGTTCTGATTGGGTGGAGGTGTGTTCTGATTGGTTGGGGGTGTGGATGTGCTCTGATTGGATGGGAGTTTGGCTGTGCTCTGATTGGATGGGTGTGTGTTCTGTTTAGGTGGGGGCTTGGTTGTGCTCGGGTTAGTCTGAGTAGCAGGGGGATTTGAACTGGTGAGCTGTGTTGCTGTTGTTTGGCTTCATGTTCGTGGCCGTGCCACCTCTTCATGGTGAGTGTCAGTCTGCTTCATGTATGGATTGGAGGGGTTTAAAGTGGCTAATGATACAGCTGTGGTCTGGCTTCTGGTCTGGGGTCGTGCCTTATCATCAGTGTGGGTTTGAGTCTGCTTTCTGCATGGATGTGTGGTGGTTACATCCTGTGTGGCTCTCGTGAGTGTGGGTCTGGTGTCATTCTTTGTGTTAGGGACTCGTTTGTCAATAAGGGTGGGTTTCCAAATGGCTGGTAGGTGGGAGGTATCATCTTGTTTATTCATGCTGTGTGGACGTTTTTCTATCCCGATGGCTTCTCTCATTATTCTGTTGTTAAAGAGTTCAGTTTTGGCGATGGTTCTGGTCTTTTTAAAGTCAATATCATGTCCTGTGGCTTTGAGGTGTTGGACCAGGGAAAAGAGGAACCAACTTCTTCCCTGGTCCAACACCTCAAAGCCACAGGACATGATATTGACTTTAAAAAGACCAGAACCATCGCCAAAACTGAACACTTTAACAACAGAATAATCAGAGAAGCTATCGAGATAGAAAAACATCCACATAGCATGAATAAACGAGATGATACTTCCCACCTACCAGCCATTTGGAAACCCACCCTTATTGACAAACGAGTCCCTAACACAAAGAATGACACCAGACCCACACTCACGAGAGCCACACAGGATGTAACCACCACACATCCATGCAGAAAGCAGACTCAAACCCACACTGATGATAAGGCACGACCACAGACCAGAAGCCAGACCACAGCTGCATCATTAGCCACTTTAAACCCCTCCAATCCATGAAGAGGTGGCACGGCCACGAACATGAAGCCAAACAACAGCAACACAGCTCACCAGCTCAAATCCTCCTGCTACTTAGACTAACCCGAGCACAACCAAGCCCCCACCTAAACAGAACACACACCCAGCCAATCAGAGCACAGCCAACCCCCTTCCAATCAGAGCACAGCCACACCCCCAACCAATCAGAACACACCTCCACCCAATCAGAACACAGCCAAGCTCCCACCCAATCAGTTCACACCCCCACTGGCAGTTAAAAGGAAGAAACAGCTGCGATCACACATATTGCTCCTAGAAGCACGAAGCCGAAAACACCAGCCTGAGGATGACGAATGAGACTTCGTCGAGACGTTGCCAAGACATCTCCAGTTTTACATGGGGGAAGACCCAAATAACCAAAGACCTACATACACAAACACACACACACACACACATACACACACACACACACACACACACATACACACATATTGCTTGAGTAGGGATATACAGTATATCTGTGCAGGAATATCTCTGAGGTTTTTTTCTTTAAAATAAAATGTCCATGGGCTGGTGGTAAATTCTCAAGTGTGTATAACTTCACACTTCCTGCCTTGGGGTTTGGGTCTAGAAAAGGTAAGGGTCTTAGACATTTGGTCTACACTATGGCAATAAGAGAGAGTGAAGTTCAGTTACTTTTCTCTTATTGCATCAGTGGACCTTTGTCCATTGGCCAATTTAATGTTAAATTTTAAGAACTCATGGCAAAGAACCTCTGTCCAGGCCTTCAATGGTCACTGAAACATCATCTTGCCCTGTTACAGCTTTTATTTTTGTCTATGAGGATTGAATATGTGAATAGGCTGCTTTCTAACCTATCCTCTGCCACGTATTGGTTGTATTGGTTCTGTCCACCCTGGCTATTAAAGAGAGTGGATCAATGAGTGGTCTTGTGGATCTGTGAGTGTCAATGCTTCTATGGAGAGATAATCCCAGGACAATGTGGTGCACCTCCTGCTGAAATGGGTGTCTATTAAATCTGTGGCTAATTATTGTCTGGTCTTTGTCCTTCCTTTTGAGGGAAGGTTGTTGAGATAGTGGTGGCAGATCAGTTACACCCAACTTAGAGAAAACAGATCTAAATTCTTTTCAGGCTCAGATCTAGGTATGGGACTGAGATAGTATATGTTGGTTGATTGGTTGGTTGGTTGGTTCGATTTATATGCCGCCCTTCTCTGGAGACTCAGGGCGGCTTACAATGCATTAAGCAATAGCCTTCATACTTTTGTATATACCTGCTTAGTAGGGCTTTCAGCCCCCCCTAAGCGATGTTCTTTTTTATACAAAGTCAGCTTATTGCACCCACAATCCGGGTCCTCATTTTACCTACCTCGGAAGGATGGAAGGCTGAGTCAACCTTGGGCCTGGTGAGATTTGAACTTGCAGTAATTGCAGGCAGCTGGTGCTACTTTAATAGCACTTAGTCAGCTGCGCCACCAAGGCTCTTGTTGTTCCCCTGGACAACGTATTATATCTTAAATGGTGATATAGTAAGCTTTTAGACCTATCAACAGCATTTGATTCCATCAGTCATTGTATCTTACTAGAAAAGTTACACCGATTGGATATTGGAGTTAGTTCTCACCTCCCTTTTTAACATGTGCATGAAACCACTATGGGAGGTCATCTAACAATTCAGGATATGGTATCATCAGTATCAGTATGATGATACTCAATTATACACTGTTACCCCAAATTGTGTGGAAATGCTATTACTGTGATTTATCCCAATGCCTGGAGGTTTTGAGGGCCTCTAGATTGGAGAATGGGTTCAAAAATAATCCAAGCAATATGAATTTGCTCTTTATATAACAGGATTGTTCTGTGGCAGCAATATTATCCCTTGATGGACAGGCACCACCTGTCCAAGAACAAGTTCATGATTTTGAGCCTTTCTACACTTCTATTTAAATCGAAAGTGAAGGCTGTGGCAAAGGGGGTCTTTGCCAGCTTCAGCTGGTATGTCAATTACCTCCTTACCTGGTGCAGGGGGACCTAGAGAAAAGTAAATCATGCTCTTATCACTACCTGCATAGGCTATTGCACTGTATTTTGCAGAGCACTCATTTAAAAGATAGTTAATTTAGAATGTGTCTTAACAGTTTCCCAATGCTGGGGAGGATATTATACCAATATTATGGATCCTGCACTGAATACCAATTGCAAGTATAATTCAGTTTCAAGTATAATTTAAAGTTTTGATGTTAACCTATGAGGCCCTTCATGGCTTGCCAACAATATAGCTACAGAGATACCTCATCTAATTGGATTCAGCTTTGCCATTTAGATCATATAGTGAGGATCTTCCTTGTTGTCACACATTTCTAGCATATAAGGGAACTGAAGCTAGAAGGTGCTGTTTTTATGCAGTGGTTTCATCATTTCTAGAATGAGCTTTCCAATGAAATTAGATGAAGCCCTCCTTCTGATAGCTTTTAGTAGCTTCTTAAAAACCAAGCTTTTAAACTAAAGGTCTTGTGGTAATATAACCTTCAGCACTTATTATTTTCTTTCCTATTTCAATTTTGCTTTTTGCAATTTTGTGGAGAATAAAGATGATAACTTTGATGTAGAGAAGATTTGTTACTAAAGCAAAATAGAGTGAAGTAATGGTTGAGTCCAAATGATGGGGTAAAATTACAAAAATGTCTCAGAACCACACTAATTCACATGAATATAAAAGTTAAAGGAGAAGCTCAATCAGGCTTACAAAATTGTACTATTTTAAACAGTCTAAATAAAAATAGTGTTTTGGATACCCTGGAGTCAATTTCTTGGTCTGGTCTGCCTCGTAGGGCTGACAAATATGGATTCTATGTGTGTTTAAATTCTTGTTTGTTTTCACTGTGATGTAACTGCTGAGAGCTGAGAGATTGCAACATGATAAAAATCAAATCAATCAATATCATCTTAAAATGCATTTTATAATTTTATCTGGAACATATTTGAGGCTTTATTAGTGCCCGATGAAATTGGAATAGCTTGACCAGTTTACCTGCAGCTGTGTCCATAACGTCAATTACAAGGTGAATATTTTCAGATACTGTATTTTGTAAATTCAGCTAGAAATATGTGAATTATAGATGGTACTACTCTCTACAACATTCTAGCTAGCATTGTCAATATTTTAACACTCACATTAAGGAAAGATGCTGCTCTCTAGCTTGCACATCTTGTAGGCTGTTTCTCAGTCTTTAATATTACTCTCATATTATACTCAAAGAAAAATGAAGGAAATTTACCATTTAACAGAAAATTAATCAGGCTTTTCCCAATTTCATAGGCTGCAATATCTTTGTAATGTAAAAGTCTGTGCAAGTATATTTTTGTTATTCCAAGAATTTTTTCCATTTCAGAAAATTAATAATTTGCTGCTCTGTTCCAAAAATCTCTAATCAATAAAACTGAGTATAAAAATCATAAGGCTGTTGATGAATAGATTTTGTTTTGGTAAAAAAATGACCATTATTAAACTAAAATTCAGGTACAAAGTCCCATCACTTCTGTTGTTTTAAACAATAGGTCAATAATGTACCAGCTTTCTCTCATGTTTGTAACATTTCTGGTTAATACATTTGAAAAAGTATTAATTTTTTTCTGGTGAATAAGATCTAATTTAAACTTTCTTGCTGATGGTGTTTCTGGCATATAACAAGAATCAGTCTGTAACCATCTGTTCCAATTATATAAAAGTAGATTTTCTACTATCATTATTACTTGTTGAAGTAATGTGATTTATATTCTGGACATACTGTTAATTGAAATAAATCCAATTCATTGCCTTTGGAATCTACCATGTCTACAGATTACGCAAAGAGATTAGGATTTATAATTTGTATAGATTTGATAAATTTCCTGGTCTTGCATCATTCTTGAAGCATATCACATGTCTAAATGTATCCATGCAATTTCAGTAGATATACAGGTGGTTCCTCTTTAGCAACTACAAATGCGATTGGCAACTTGGTTGCTAAGCAAAGTGTTCATTAAGGATAAGTGACAGGCTTATGACCTCGTTTCTCCTTCACTAATTAAGCAAAGCACCCCAGTTGCTAAGCAGAAACAAAACTATCCTAATGATTTTAGTTCCAGATTCTAACACACACACACACATCACCAACATACTGAATTAGTGAAAAATTGATGAGGGAAGATACAAATAATTAAGCTTAAATCTTTCTCTACATCCCTCAAAAGAGATGTCCAAAAGGAGAACCAAATGAAATTTTTTTTCTAAGATTTCTTTCACGGATGGTGGAGGGCAAAGTCTACAAAACCATAGGAGAGTGTGTGAAGTTAATAAGATGGAGTGTTCTTTTGTGTAAGCTAAAGTATACTTAAAGGGGGATTGCTCCATTACAAAACCAGGACAAAAATCTCACTCCAACCAACATGTCCCTCTTGAAAATAAGAACTCTGAAAACTGATATGGCACGCAGCGCTCTCTCTGTGGGCACGCAAGCTGTTCCCCCAGTGCAAATAGACATAAACTACATACTCCATATAATTATATTTTTATTTTATTTTTATTTATATGCTGCCCTTCTCCGAAGACTCAGGGCGGCTTACAATGCGTTAAGCAATAGCCTTCATACTATTGTATATTTTATGCAAAGTCAGCTTATTGCTCCCACAAACCGGGTCCTCATTTTACCTACCTTAGAAAGGATGGAAGGCTGAGTCAACCTTGAGCCTGGTGAGAATTGAACTCGCAGTAATTGCAGGCAGCTGGAAGCTAAATACTACCTTTAACAGTAGCATTAGTCTGCTGCGCCACTCAGGCTATATTATTTGCTCTTCTCCCTCATGTAATGTTTTTAAGATTGGGATTTTTATTATTATGTATCTACTAATTGATTTCAGAATTCACACCTTGAGATAAGGGAGACATTTCCTTATTTCTCTTCCTTTCTCAGTAAGCTACAAGGACTGCTTGTTAGAATAACAATTAAAGCCTGATCATGTCATATACCAAAGCTGCTATGTTTCTTTTATAGGGCTGCCTCTACATTATTTTCATACTATGAAGCCTATCCATGTCAGCCTTTATGCTTATCTTGTTTCCTTATCAATGAGAAAGTGATTCTATATTTGAGAGCTTCTGCAGTTTAGACATATGACCAAATTGTCTGATCAGCATTGCCCTTGGCCTGTTCAGGTGCAAGGAATCAATAATTCATTGTAAACTGCCAGTTTTGGATTAATAAGCAATTGTTTGGCATTTCTTCAAGAGTTATTTTGCCATGACAAGACTTAGTGAATGTAAATTGAGAATATATTGCAACAAAGCTTTTCAATCTTTTTTCCCACATAAACCTAGCCTTGTGGGATGAGAAAATACAGAGATGTTATTTCTTCCATCTATGGTAGGTATAATCACTATAGCTAGCAGCAGTACAAACAATGACATAGGTTTATTGAATCCCAGTTTGAATACAACTGTGCCCTTAAATACATTTCACCACAATCAATCAAGGCACAAATTACTGATCAACATTTTTCTCAAGTAATATAAGCACAGATTAGTAATCAGATAATTTTAAAAATGTGTCTTGTAGCTCCTTAATTCCTGAAGAATTCCCCAGTACAGAAAAATACAATGGCAAAAGAAGAGCAAAGCAAAAAACAGCAAACAAAATGCCAACCTATAGAATAGAGACTTTTTTGTCTCCTTCACTTAAGATGGAAAATTTCAGGGGAATGTATGCAGATAATATGGCTCTTATTTTCTGTCCTGAGACTAGCCTTAGAAAATTATTGGCCAGATTAACTGATTAAGGAAAAACTGACAATTTCAGGAAGTCCAGGTATTTTTGATCATGAATTTTTATGTCCTGATTCTTGGTATTTTTATCCTGTGATCATAGTTTGAATCTTCTCCTGACTTTTGCACACCATTGTTTTAGTGCATCGCAACATGATGTTGTATTTCTGTGAACTTATGCATTCTTCGTATAGCTTCATATACCCGTATTTTTTGGAATATAAGACTCTCCAGACTATAAGATGCACCTAGCTTTTTGGAGGAGGAAAACAAGAAAAAAAAATCTGCCTCTGTCCCCTACCATCCCTCCAGTATTCATTTGGCCCGTTTACTGTGGCTCATTCACTGCAGCCCATTCATTGCCGCCAGACATTTGCTGCCGCCGCCCATTTGCCACAGCCTATTTGCCACCACCATGGCCCACTTGCTGTGGTCTATTCGCCACCGCCGCGGCCCATTCGCCATGGTACGTTTGCTGCAGCCCATTGGCTGTGGCCTGTTTGGTGCAGCCCATTTGCTATGGCCTGTTTGCCACCGCCATGGCCTATTCTAGAACAGCTGATTGGCACCACATCACCCCCCCTCTCCCCATGCCACAACATTCGCTGTATAAGACGCACCGAAATTGTCACCCACTTTTAGGGTGGAAAAAAGTGGGTTTTATAATCTGAAAAATATGGCAGTTCATTAAATTCATTATCCATCATGATTACCTGAAGAATCATTTGCTGGGTAAACCTGAAAAGTTGTTATATTTCTAATAAAACATGGATTTTCTCTAGTCAGGTAGCCCTTGATGTCTGTATATCAAAAGTACAGTTCCAGCATATTGGGTAATGGTACATAATGACAATTGTCCAACACATCTACATTTTAGGATTTGATTGAACATTTTAGGCAACCTACTTAATTTGAAATATAATAGTAGAATTAATGTAATACATTGCAATTTGTCATTTGGAATAACTCATGTCTTCTTTATTTGTCTTATATTTTAAACCATTCCCTTTTTATCATTTCCAATAAGAAAGTTGCTGTATTTAAGCCTAAGGACAAATACGTTTATTAGTATCTAATCAACTCTGACAACTATAATGTTATTAAGAAATTCTCGGTATAAGATCTCTGGCAAGAAGCTTGAGTTTATAATGTTGTAAATATTTTATCAACACAGAGGTAAGTTCTAATTTACCACAATGAACAAACTCTTGAATTAGTTTTCAAAGTATTGTAGGCTGAAGATCGATGTTAAAATAAATTTTTATCTTAATATTTTAGTAGTTCCTGTTCAGTTGCTGTTTAAAGCCAAATTAGCCATTTATCGGTTTATTGGTTTAAAGACTCATCACAAAGCAATCATACAAAGGTGCGCAGCTAGAGGCATAAGAAAATAGTTACTATTAAAAATATTTTCAAGTAATTAATAATGTAAGAGAATGATACAGAAGTGAAAACTTAATAGTATTTCTTTCCAACTAATAAAATGCATGTTGCATTTCCTTAACAGTCCCCAGACCAACATATTACAACTGTTGTAATGTTCCAGACCATCTGTGAAAGTGCTAGTTGACAAGTGACAAAGGAGACGGCCAAGGAGCATGAACTACAATAGCAATTTTTTTGCAGAGACTCTGCATTTACTGCTTTTTTTGTGAAGAACAGCATTGTTCTTCTGGCTGTATGCTGGGCCATAAACCCACTGTAACACATAGCAAGAAGAAGCTCCTTTCCTGATGTCATTTATGGGAGCAATCATGCTTAAAGAACACTTAAGACTCCACAGTTCAGTCCTGTCCTCTATATATTCCTTTTAATTGGAAAGTCAAAAATCTTGTTTTTGTATGTGAGTGTGTTTGTGAGAGAGAGAGTGTGTGTGTATGGAGAGGGGGAGAAAGCAAAGATTTGTGCATTAGAAAATCCAGTTTACTTAGATTGAAAATAAAGACAAGGACAAATATATCATTTTGTTCATACCCTCACAGGCAATTTAAATATGTTAAAAATGGTACCATTACCTAATTGATACAAATGCTAGAAAGAAAGAATTATTTTAATTCAAAATGGTCAAAGAACATAACAAAAAATAAAAAGGATGACTCCGGGGCACTGGTGAAATCCAATTTTTTTACTACCGGTTCTGTGGGCATGGCTTGGTGGGCTTAGTATGGCTTGGTGGGTGTGGCAGGGGAAGGATACTGCAAAATCCCCATTCCCTCCCATCTCCTGGGGGAAGGATATTGCAAAATCTGCATTCCCACCCCACTCTGGGGCCAGCCAGAGGTGGCATTTGCTGGTTCTCCAAACTACTTCACCCTTGCTCCGGGGTACTCTGCACCCTGTGTAAACTGGCAGCAAGTGAAAGGCCAGTCTTCAGAAGGCTGTTAGACAAAACAAAGTGCTAGGCAGAATAGAAGTAAATAAATAAATATCTACATTAGCTCCATACATCTGAAAACTGTATTACTGACATTATTCTTTATAATTAACAGATTTTTAACATGTTTAAAGTTTACATGATTTTTAAAAAACTCATTTTCAACACTGTCCTCCTTTCTTTCATCATCTCCTTTCTTTGTCTCATTGTCTTCCTTTCTTAGACATTTTATTTTTATTTTTTTAAATAGTTTTTATTGAATATAAATATTAAAAAAGACATACGTAACATATACACAACAAACATTTATACAACATATACACAAATATAATTTCTTCTTAAGCATTTTTTCAGAGTGACGTTCTACAATTCTACTTATAATATATTCCTTCACCTTTCTGTAATCTAATAATATTTTTATTACATATATATGTATCAATCGGTAATATATCCCCTATATTTTTTGTATATTTCTAATTTTTAACCAATTATACCAATTATTTCATATTTTATAATAGTCTGATTCTTCTTTTTCTTGTAATTCTTTGGTTAACCTATCCATTTCAGCGCATTCTAAAATTTTCCCTATTACTTCTATTTCACTTGGTATTTTTTCTTGTTTCCAAATTCTTGCGTAGGTTATTCTTGCAGCAGTTAATATATGAATTGTAAGATATTTGATATCCTTAGGGTATGATTTGTTAAATATTCCTAATAAAAATGTTTCTGGTTCTTTTTCAATCTGTGTTTTTGTTATTTGTTCCAACCATTTTTTGATGTTAGACCAAAATTTCTTTGCTGCCGGGCACATCCACCATAAATGATAGAAAGTCCCTTGTGCCTTTTTGCACTTCCAACAAATTGGGCTATTTTTAGGTTGTATTTTTGCCAATCTGGTCGGAGACATATGCCACCAATAAAACATTTTCAGTTGGTTTTCCTTGTACGCCGTTGCTTTCGTTAACTTTAGGTTTACCTGCCAGAACTTTTCCCATTTTTCCAAAGGTATTGTGTGTTTGATATTTTGAGTCCACTTAATCATCGTTTCTTAGACATTTTAATGGGTATTCTAGTCCTGTAACTTCAAATAGCCCTAGCCAGTGCTGTCAATGCCCAATCAAACTGCTTTAACTGTCCAGGCCAGATCCTCTCTTCAGTCTGGTAGGACTGAGCAGGGACTGACAAGGGTCCTGCCCTACCATTTTAAGCCTCTTATTTCCAGCAGCACAGCACAGACGCTGCCCTCCCCATGCCTTGTTTGCTTTCTGATAAACCTGGTAATAAAGAAAGAGGTAAAGGAGAATGGGCATTTCTTGCAAATGTGAACAGACAAAACAAAGGTGAGCCGATATACTGAATCCTTTTCTCAAGTCACAAAAGTGGTTAAAACTGCTTTAGATCTGCCATGGGTATTTTTGCTGTATTTGTCAGCTGCTCCTTAAAGGAATTGTGTCTTTCCTTGGGCTCAGAGTGTGAGAATTCAGAAAATTTTAAAGAGATGGAGATAAAAGGATAGAACTGCTGCTTAATCAGTTCTGCTAGACTGACCTGATATTCAACATCAGCACTAATGGACTAGTGGCCAAGTTTATAAACCATCTGATTAGTGAGAGAAAATGATCATCTGATGAACTGAGCTCATGAAAACTTATACCTTTTAATAAAATATATTACTTGGAAAAATAGCTACCAGATTCCTGACTATCTGTCAATGATAGATTAACATGAGAAATAAGGTGCCTATCAATCCTGCAAAGTGTCCCTGTTAATTGCTCAGGTACTATACCCTGCCTTAAGATCAAACTAATAAGAGTACTCTTATCTTCCACTATACTAACCAGTAAAGTTATGTCTGTCTGTCTGTCTGTCTGTGTATACAGGTAGACCATGCTCAACAACTGACCTGTTTGGCAATTGTTTGAAGTTACAACAGTGCTGAAAAAATAATTTTATGACAAATCCTCACATGTTTTACCATTGCAGATTCCCCACAGTCATGTGATCATTATTTGTGTTCTTCACAAGCAACTATCCACAACATGATAAAAATGCACACTATCATGGGTTGCATAGATTGTTTTTTCCAGACCACTTCTTCCAAGAAGGGAACACACTTGAACATTATAGATTGGCTGAAAGTTATTGGATTTTCCCATCCATCATGTTTTGAGTCAATTGTGTTTCATATAATTCTTTTTAGTAAAATAGAGAAGGTATAAACTAAACTACAGAGTAGATTAGTCATACTTTTGCCATGATGTATTATCTGCTAATGATAAAGTTACTAGCCAATTTTGGCATCATCTGGCCAATATGCTATGTACTCAACCAAAACTGAGTTTTTTTCTCAAGAATGCTTATACTATTCTGTGCAAATTAAGATTACCAATATGCATAATAGCTTGCAATCCAACTGTAATGGGCAACTGAACCTATAGGATTCAAAATTCCAGAATCTGACTGGATCTCCACCTCCTAGCCCTAGCCCTACTTCAACATAATGATTGGGTGATTCCTGCTGCCATTAGCTCCATTGAGTTGGGAGCTCATATGTATTCATTGGTCACCCCAATGTATAAGAGAAATAAGAGTCCCAATATGTGCTTTCTGGTGATTACAGTCAAAATACAGAAAATGAAATATCTACAGTATCACATACCTGACCACAGTTTAGATAAAGGAAGCTAGAGAATTCAACTCTTCGTTTCCTGCTTGAAAAATAAACCAATCTCAAAAGCTATTAATAAGATGAAACTTTATATTAAAAAAAGAAGATAAAAGATCAAATGTAAAAAATATCTTGTTGAATTATTAAAATGGAAATATTCCATGTTAAAGAAGATAACATAGAGACTGGCTCTATTCATGCAGGGAGGGGACTTTTAACTTACATAAGAAAAATCCCAAAATAAAATACAGTATTCTATGTTGACTATAAGATGACTCAAATATAGCAAGTGCTATCTCCCTGATTATGTATCAGAAAGTGAGAGTACAAAATATCACAGATCCCAGGACTTCTGGCTAGATCGGAGGTGAGGAGTGGGTCTCCACACTTCCACACCAAGTTCTCTCTGTTGGAGGGCTCCAAAAGGAGCTAAAGCCACCCTGTAGGGGTGGTGATGAAAAGAGGGGTGTGCTGTAGGTTGCAGAGAGCAGCAACTCTCCTGCTTCACCCAGGGCTTTTTCCCTCTCATCCATGATGAGGAGAAGAGGCAGCAATCATGGCTGCCATGAAGCTGCGACAGCCAAGGCAACAAAGGAATGTGCAGGAGTGATGTAAATGAACAGTGACTGGAGCTCGGTGAGAAGATTCCTTTTTTATTTAGACCCTAACTTTAAAAGAAAGGGGAAAAAAAAGAAAGGAAAATCTAGGAAAAGAGACTCTTAGAACTATTTCTTAAAGCGGCCAACAACCATAGACAGAAAAATCCTAGACCCAAAGAAAGGAACCAAGGGGAGAAAAGCTAATGACCTTTTAAAACATAGAAAATTGGATTTTTAAACTGAGTAAGCATTGTTTTGGAAAGGGATTATAAAATGCTGGAACTATTTACTTGAATAGCTGCCTTTGTTTCCATAAATTGAACTAAAATTGGATTAATCAATTTATCAGACTTGAAACAACACTGAAACCTAAACTGAAGGCGCCATCTACTGGTGAATGAATAATATACCATACACCTACAAGCCTGGGAATAAACATTCATTTGGAGGACTGCTGTGATATTTACTGTTCTATAACTATTTACTTTATGACTAGTGGAGACTCTATTGTGAGAATAAAGAAGACTCTTAAGTAAAGTAAAATGACTTTTGATTTGTGGAAAGCTGCATCGACTATTTAAGTGGAACTGATTAATAATCCTGAGATGTAAAGTACTATGATTATTGAACTTTCTGAGGAGCAACATTGGACTTGAATATATTGTTTTTGGACTTGAGTAAGAGCAGGACTTATTAAAATAAGCTAAGGTGCTCCCTCAGGGGGAAATGAGTGAGATTTCAAGAGAAATGGTACTGATGTTTCAAAGCATTAGGGGTACTATGACAAGGAGCCACAGAGAGTTAAAGAACCTAATGCAAGGCATAAATGGGAAATAGAAAATATGTTACAACTGATAATGAATGAAGATCAGAGTCCAGGAAAGAAAGGAGACAGTAGAAATAATGGAGGAAAAGATAGAACAGACAAACCAGGAAACAAAGCAAGAAGATGAAAAGGAGAAGATGATAAAGATAATAATAACTGATGAAATAAATTAAGGGGAAAGTACTTTAAGAGATTTAAAGATGGAATCAAATAATTTGGAAGATACTTTTGAAAGGGAGATAGGGGTTTGGATGGACACTGTGGAGACCTGGCAGTTTAGGAGGTTAGAGATGGGAGAAATATTCAGACTGAATGGTTAAGACACAGATGCTGAAAGAGACAAAGATCCAAGAGAAGGGATGGTATGGGAGGCAAGGCAAAAAATGAATAAGAATTGAAGTATTAAAACGGACAAAAGATGATGGACAGAAAGGATTTTTTTTCTTTTTTTTTCTAATAGAATGATGGCCTGATTAAAAACTGAAGTAAAAATAAGAACACACACCTTTATATAAAGCAATAGTTAGATAGAAAGATTGGAGGTTGAAAGGTGGTATTATTAGGTATGTTTTAAAAATAAGATGACTGGTACTTGAATGATGTATTGTGACTTTGAACAACCAAATAATGAAGAACTATGTTTTAATATAAACATGTGTATTAATACTAGGATTAGTAATGGTGGCCTGACTAGAAGCTAGAATAGAGGTAAAATAAGAAATAGGAAGGCTATTAGCAGATATAATTTTCATATAACAGAATATAAGTAATAATTAGATGAAAAGATTAGAGGTTGAAAGAGGATATTACTATGTATGCTTAATAATATCATTGCCATTAAAATGGAACATTGAAATATTAAATAATTACTCTAAAACTTATCATGTATATCAATACTAGGATTATATAAGTTTGACTAATGTAACAAGTATTATTATTAATACTCTTTTATTCATTAAAGATGAAACTCAGTCAACTGATCACTTAAAAATGTGTCACAAATACCATTGACTGGTGCTAATGGTTAACATGGGTTTCTGCCAGCGTCCTAGGTATCAACCAAGTATCTTCTTAAAATATATGATGTTCCAAGTAGCACAGTTTTTTGTAGTTCCACTGGTGTTATTGCAGGAAGCTGCAATTTCTTGATATGTTTTGTAAAATTCTTGGACATGGTACCAAGTGCCCCAATCCAATGACAATAGGTATCACTGTTACATGTTTCATCCATAGCCATGTAGTTTTGATGGCCAGGTGGTGATATTTCATGATTTTTTTCCTGTTGTTGTTGTTGCTGCTGCTGCTGCTGTCTGTATCAAAATGAACTATACCCAGAGGCCACACTGTTCATGTATTGAGATTGATGTATATTTAAAAATAAAAATCCAATAAAACTTTAAAAAAAAACAGATCCCAAAAATATTTTAGATGGGGAAAAAGGGTATCTTTTTGGCATGCCTCTCCTGTTAAGGAGTTATGCAAAATTACTTAACATTTAGATGATAGCACAACATAGGCACATCAATTAAATCTAGTGCAATCCCTAGAACAACATTTTACCCATTTGTACTCAAATAGCAAAGGTCTTCTGCTTCCCTTTACATGGCCTTCTCTTTTTCCAGAGATTCCAGACAAATCAGAAGTTGTGGGGAGATGATACATCTTACTCTTTGCCAGCACCACTCCATCTTCTCTTATTAGATACCTATCCACAAAATAACCAGTTTTTCTGACTCTGGAGAAGACAGACATTGTACTAACAATCCTCTAAATGTGACCCATAGCATGCATCTCTTCTTTGTCATCATGATACTGTCATCAAAGACTACTCCCTTGTGGGAATTTATATTTATTTTGATTAGAAGTGTTTAGCTGAATTTTCTGTTTAAAACATCTGCCATTTCAATTTTATTAGGCTTTAATCAATTTTGATGCTCCAATAGATTACAGGCTTCTTGTTTTTTGGACGTCATATCATATATTGAGGCTATATCTAATGCAATTCCATCAGAAATAAATTAATATGGAATTATTTTGTAGAAGTCATTACTATAAAATCAGTGTTTTGTATTCTCACAAAATATTATATAAAACTTCAAAAGTTATCTTACGTTAAAAGCCACATTGGGTTCCTTAGAGGAAATGTTCCCTATCTCCATAACCACTATCACACTTAATTTCTAAGAAAATTCTTAACTGATTTGCAACTGTAATAAAAAACAACAAACCGGAAGTCTGCAAGTCACCAACACATGCACTGTATATGTGTGTGTTTTCTTGACAATAAATTACTATGTTCCCAGGATAAATATTCAGCAAAATGGCAATAGAATCACAGCTGTATCACATTGTTTCAAAAGAATTGGTTCTGAGAAAATAGTCAGATTGTTCAGTGATGTATAAAAATCCTCAACCATGACAAAACAAAACAAAAATCTGTTTTTAAAATAGGAACAACTGTTTAATACTGAGTAGTAAAATTATTATTTATTGTTTGAAGCCACATGTTAATCTTTTAGTTCCTTGAGCTGAGTTTTATCTTCCCAAAAAGAACTTTGATGGTCTTCATAATGTCATACTCTAAAGCAACTCTCCCTTTTTTAAAAAATTTATTCATCCTTGGCTACTATTCTGTAATAGATCATTTAAACTAAGATATTTAAACATGCAGTAAGAATTGCAGAGTTTATCTTGGATCAGAGGCTGTCATATAATGGTTGATTAAACCATTCCTTGAATTCTTTTATCATAACTCCAACATGGCCTTCCTAATACTTGGTTTCTATATCATACCAAAGTGCAATTTTCATCATTGTAGCAAAGGATGCTACAATCCTACAAGTCAGGATGATTGGAAACAAGACCTCCCACAAGGAGCCCAACAGGAGACAGCCTGTGTAAGAAGAGGAGAGGATGTCAGGGAGGCAGTGGAGCAGCTTGGGGCCAAAATTCAGTTCATGGATATTTGAGGAGACCTGCCAATGAGCCTGCTATGAGACTCCAGGAACAGTGGTGTGATGGCAGCGATGGTCAGCTGGCTTTGGCAGATCAGAGAAGCAGTTGCTCAACTCCAGGCCGAAGACTAGCCTATGGAAGAGCTAGGCTACCAGTCTACCAGAGAAGCAATTGGCCAGAGCCAGAGTTCATTGGGAGACCAGTGAGCCACACCCAGATAGAAGAGGGGTTTGCACAGCTCAATGTGGAGCAGTTCAGGTGGTGGATGGCCAGAAGATCAGTTGAGAGGCTGGAGCAACTGTGCATCTGGCAGGAGGAACAGCTGAGCCACTGACACAAAAACAACTAGGCACCAAAGTTCATTTCCCTTCTGGAAACCCTAGGAGAAATGCTTGGCATGTCAGTGCATATTCTGAATGGTATGCATTCATTCAAGAATTTAACAGTGCATCTTAAATATTTTTAATCTCATTGGTTAAGAGATGCTGGAGACCAAGAACAAGTGGCATTTAAAAGCCCTGTATATAATGTTCTCTAACTGGAATGTTAAAGACAACGGGAAGTTAAGAGGTAGAGTAGTTAAGGAATGATTCATATACTGCTTTCAGGGGAAATATTGTCTTCACAATGGAAATATAGCCACTTAAGTTTTCCAAGGTAATATACAAACATAAACATTAGCTCCCAAACATAAGAACTGAATTTTGAACATACTTGTTAATCCAAGACAAATCACTAAGAAAATTGTAAACAGGAAACAATAAACAAGTCAATACTGAAAATTTGATTTAACTTGATTTATTTATCAAGATAAAATATGGTTCTGTGGAAAATAAAACTCAAATCTCATATATGGCATAAAAGCGTATATAACATAATCCATAAATATTTTAATTAGAATTAAATTCTGCATTATATTTACTTTTTATGTATGAAGTTACTTTTGACATTGAAGCATACTCCCACAATTCTTCCAAAGGTCTCAAAGATATTTTCCAATAGAGATATATATGATTCTTCTACAGTAGCTATTGGCCAATTTAATGCTAGTTCTGAATCTGAATGAAATATATGATTTAGAGAAATTTAGTAAACAAAATAAGAGTAAATAGAATTACAACCTTCAAAATTTGTATTATGAATGATTTTCTAGTGTTGTGGGCTTTGCAACACTGCCACCACATAGTTTAAAAAAAGATCCAACCATTGTATTTTTAGAATTTTTAGACTCATTTTAGCAATCAGGATTGGTATAATGTACTAAAACAAAGGTTCTTTCTAAATATAATTTTCAAATTTCCATTGTTGCATATCTATAACTTACATTCAGATTCTACATCAATTTATCTTTCCACTAAATGAATTTCTTAGTATCTTTAAATCCATAAAAGTAAAAAAATTAACAACAAAGCGAGAGATGAATAATTGGGAATTTATTTTTTCCTATAATTATAGTAAACAGTCACTTAACATGGCATGACCTTTTACAGTTCATTTATTTCTATCTATATCAGCCCAAATATATCTATGCAACTCCTCTGGGAGATTTTTCTTTCTATCACAGTTATAACAACATATGGGGATATAATCCATTCTGAAATCCACATTAAGCTGATACCACAGTCTAAAATTCAGCGCCACCTGCATCTGCTTCTTTGCATGTGATGCTATTTTGCATTTGCCTTGAAGGACCTCAGGATTCTACTAAACAAATGCAAAATAGATCCAAACTATATATTTTTCAAATCTCTACCATGGGTTGCATAAATTGTAATTTGAGGAAGTTATGGAACGTCTCTCCACACAATTACAATTCCTGCAGTGTTTAAGGAACAATTAATTACAGTTAAAGAAGTGAAGTTGTACAATGTCAAGTTGCCTATTAATACAGAGTTATAAATAAAAGGACTCTTACATTGCTATTGCTTCCAAATCTGCCAAGACAAGATATGTATGGAACAGGACAATGTATTACAAGTTAGAGAAGCAACCTGTCATGCCCATTCAGAGTCCAGGTCCGAGGAGGAGATGGAGCCTGGGCCAATGGAGAGGAATGGCACAGTCCCTATTGTTGGATCGGCACAGGGAAATGAGACGCGACTCAGCTTCAGTCCGTTCAGTACTTTATTAGGTAGAATAAGAACTGCCGGCTGTGCTGCGGAGCCTCCTTTTATATGGCTCCGGCAAGCCAGCCGGCCAATGACAGCTATTTAAATCTCCCGCCGGTGGAATCAACCAATCCCCCGGCGGATGTCCTTGTAAGGACATAAGACCCCTCCCCTCTTAGTTCTTAGTCCATCAATCCGTGACCCACGTAGTTCACATAGTCACGCAGGTAGGCGGGATTATTAATGGTCTTACCTGACCTGCGCAGTTCAGTTCTTTCCTCGATGCTGCTCCAGATGGGTTGGCCTCCTGTTCTCTCCTGTCTCTGTGGCGGTGCATTCCAGAACTCAGCCGTTGAGTGTGCGAGGCCTCGCCTACTGCCTCCGGCTGGAATCGATGAGCCATCCTGCAGATAGTGAGGTCCCTCTTCCTGGCCGGAATGCCAGGCGCTCAGTTCCTGGAGTTCGCTCTGCACACGGACTGGACAGCTCAGTCTTGGTAGGACCCTCGGTTCTTTTTCCTTTTCTTCGCCTCCTGTTCTGGGTGCCCCGCAGGGGTGGTGCTGGCCTACCCTGTTGGGGTTGAGCAGGCCTCCCCCGCAGGGTTGGTGTTGGTCTCCCGGGCAGGGGCGATGTTGGGCCTTGTCGTTGGTGTGGTGTGAGTCCCCCGCGCTGGGGAGGCAGATGCCTACCTCGCCAGGCTGGTGTCGGCTTTCCAGGTCTGGTTGTCGCTGGTCTACTTGGTTGTAGCGGCAGTCTCTTTCGTTGTGGAATTCCCGGCAGTTGTTGTTGGGGGAATGCTGGTCCGTTGTGCTGGGTGGTCCCCGGTCTACATCACCTGCTGCACTGCGGTGGAGGTGGCCCGCCGAGCCAGGTTGGTGTCAGTCTACCTCGCCAGGGTGTTGCAGGCCTACCTTGTCGGGGTGTTGGAGGCCTACCTCGCTGGGGTGTTGCAGGCCTACCTCACCGGGGTGTTGCAGGCCTACCTTGTTGGGGCATTGCAGGCCTACCTCATCGGGGTGTTGCAGGCCTACCTCGTCAGGGTGGTTTTCCTCGACTTCCCTCTACCTTTTCCGGAGTTGGTCGATGTGCCGCCTGCAGGTCTGCCCATCGTCCAGTTCCACCTCGTATAACCTCGGACCGGTCACTCTTCCGATTTGGCCTTTGATCCACTTCGGTGATGCTTGCAAGTTTAAAGCAAAGACCAGGTCTCCGCTTGCGAAGCTCCACGGCGGCTGTGGGTTGTTCGGTTTGTCTTTCAGGTTGTATTGTGGGTGGAGCCGATCTAGCGGAGATCACAGCCTTCTCCACATCAGAAGTTCCCCTGGGCTTTTTTGTGTGGTCAAGTGTGGGGTAATGTGTTGGGCAAACAGGAACTTGTTAATCTTTTCCTGCCAGTCCCCTGCGCCCATCTTGGTGAGGGTATCTTTAGTGAGCCTCATCATTTTTTCCGCTTGCCCGTTTCCCGCCGGTCTGTACGTAGTGATGAGAGCGTGCCTGATGCCTTGCTCTGCCAGGAATGCTTCCATCATTTTGGATGTTAGTTGCGGGCCGTTGTCTGAAACCAGGCTGTCCGGCAGACCATGTGTGGCAAACAGCCGGTGGAGTGCCTTGATGGTGGCTTCTGTCGTGGTGGTGGGCATTGCTATCACCTCCAACCACTTCGAGAACGCATCCACCACAATGAGGAGGAACTTTCCATCCACTGGCCCCGTGAAGTCAATGTGGATCCTCGACCATGGGCTGCTGGGTGGTTCCCACTCTGTTGGCTGGACTTGCGGGGGCACCGGTCTCGTCGCTTGGCATGGGTCACATCTGGCGATCCAAGCCTCAATGTCTTTGTCCAGCGTTGGCCACCAGACATAGCTCCGTGCCAGTGCCTTCATTCTGACGATGCCCGGGTGGCCACTGTGCAAGGTCTCCAAGGACTTTTTCTGTAGGGTATGAGGAATCACCACCCTGTCACCCCAGAGAAGGCAGCCTTTCATGACGGAGAGTTCCTGTTGCCTTCGCATGAATGGGGTGAATTCTTTGCCCAGATTCCCCATAGGCCAGCCTCTTAAGGTCCAGGAGAGGATTTGCTTGAGGGTTTTGTCCCTCTGGGTGTGATTGGCCACTGTTGTTGATGACATGGGTCACAGCTGGTCCTCATCAATATGGTACAGCCCGAGGGTGGGTGCCGGGTCTACCACTGGTTCTTGGACGGGACATCTGCTGAGGGCATCGGCGCTGCAGATGTTCTGTCCGGGTCTGTGAATCAGTTTGTAGCAATATCCAGAAAGGAAGATGGCCCAGCGTGTCATCCTGGGCAACATGGGTGTTTGCTTGTCCCCTGCCAGTAGTCCCAGCAATGGCTTGTGGTCGGTGATTATTGTCCTTCCATAAAGGTATTCATGGAACCTCTTGATGCCAGCTACGATGGCTAGGGCTTCTTTGTCTAGCTGGCTATAGTTCCTCTCTGCTGAGGACATGATCTTTGAGAAGAATGTGATAGGGGCTTCAGAGTCGGTTGGCAGGTGATGGCTGAGGACAGCTCCCACTCCGTACGGCGAGGCGTCTCAAGTCAAAGACAAGGGGAGTGACTCATGATACTGCATGAGGACGCTGTCTGATGATAGGAGTCTTTTGATTTTTCGGAAGGCTGCCTCTTTGTCTTCACCCCACTTCCAAAGTACTGCCTTCCTTAAGAGTCGATGGAGTGGCTCAGCAATGGTGGCTTTCTGTTTCAAAAAGACACTGTAAAAATTCAGCAGTCCCAAGAAAGCCTGAAGCTCCGTTTTTGTTTTGGGGGCTGGTGCTTCGTGTATAGCCCTAACTTTGCTTTTGGTGGGGTGGATGCCCTTGCTATCAATTAGATAGCCCAGGAACTCGACTTCCTGGACCCCAATAATACATTTGTCCCTTCTGACTCTTAGTCCCTTCGCTTGGAACCGCTGTAAGACAAGCCTGAGCCGTTCCCTTAGTTGGGATTCCGAGTCTCCAAAGACTAGCACGTCATCAAAGTATGGCACCACCCCTGGAATGCCTTGTAGAAGGCGTTCCATCATAGATTGAAAAATACCTGGGGCAGCGCTGACTCCAAATTGGAGGTGGTTGCATTTAAATGCGCCCCTATGCATGACAATTGTTTGTGCCTCCACAGTCTTTTCATCTACTGGCAGTTGCTGGTAAGCCTGGGCCAGGTTCAGTTTCACAAATATGGTCCCACTGCCATGGGAATGCAGCAGATGTTGCACCACTGGCACGGGATATGCGCTCTGCTGCAGTGCCCTGTTAATGGTGCACTTATATCAGTGCAGATGCACACAGATCCATCATGCTTCATGGGGGTGATAATGGGGGTCTCCCATGCTGCATGATCAATCGGTTCCAGAATGCCCTGGGCGATTAATTTGTCCAGCTGGGTATCCACTTTAGGCCGGAGGGCAAAAGGAACTCTGCGGGGCTTAAGCCGAATTGGAACAATTTTCAAATCTAAATTGAAGGAAATGGGCTTCCCCAAAAATTTACCTAAGCTCCCGTCGAAGACGTCCTTGAAGTCCTCTAAGAGCTGGTCAAGTGAATTCTGCCAAATTTGATTGATGCCGCCAATTGTGAGCCCTAAGGGCTTGAACCACTCCATGCCTAGCAGGGTCGGACGGGCTTCCTTCACTACCACGATGGGGAGATCCCCTGAGAAGTCTTTGAAGTTCACCCTGATGTGGGTCCTGCCCAGGATCCTGATGGAATGGCCCCCGAAGTCCACCAGCCATGCTTGCAGTGGTTCCAGTTGCTTCTTGGATAGTCGTGGCTTGAGTCGTTTAAGCTGGTCCCAGGCTATTATTGAATAAGGCGAGCCTGAGTCAATTTCCATGGGGCATGGTGCCCCTTCCACGTGGATGGTCATGTGGAATTTGTCAGATCCCTTGGCCGCAGCATGTGCTATGGTTGTCTGGTGTATCCCTCTGCTCTTTGCGTGGCCATCTCCGTCTCCCCGCGGGTACTGGGACCATTTGGATGACCTCTGGTATTTGCGGTCCATGGCCCTGGGAGTCTCCCAACTTGGTTCTGCCGCTCTGCAGGCTTCTGCAATGTAGCCCTTTCTCCCGCATCATCTGCAGGTCACATCCCACCAGCGACATCTGGCGGGATGCGTACTACAGATGACATCTGTAGTTAGGCCCACAGCATTATCTCGATGTCCCTTGGTGCCACGAGGTCCATGGCCATCTGTAGGACTCCCAAGCCGCAGTGAGCCAGGAAGAGAGCCCTCTTCCTGTTGTCGTCCAGGTCGGTGAATCCGCTGCCCACCAGGAATTGTCTGAATCAGACCATGAACGCCTTCCACTTCTCCTGGTTTGGGTCAAAGGGAGCCATCAAGATCTGTGGTCCGGCCATGGTTCAGTGATTCAACTCTGGGATTCTGCTAGTGATTCAGCTCTTTTTGGGTAGCGATGGCGATCGTGCCTCCTGATCTGCTGTCGGTTCTTTGCTCGTTCTTTGTCGGCAGTGTTGGATCGGCGCAGGGAAATGAGATGCGACTCAGCTTCAGTCCTTTCAGTACTTTATTAGGTAGAATAAGAACTGCCGGCTGTGTTGCGGAGCCTCCTTTTATGCGGCTCCGGCAAGCCAGCCGGACAATGACAGCTATTTAAATCTCCCACCGGTGGAATCAACCAATCCCCCGGAGGATGTCCTTATAAGGACATAACATCTATGGCCCAGGAGGGATGACCTGGGGAGGAAAACAAGGCAGTCTTGGGTCCCTTGGGCCTTGGAAGAGCAAGCAGAGAGGAAGAAAGGGCACCAGATGACTGAGAGAGGTCGGAGGAGAGGGAAAGGGCAGTACTGGAGCAGAGGAGCTCTGGAGACAAGCAACTGCCTCCCCCACCCAATCCCTGAGTGCGGAGAATGGAGAGGAGGAGGAATCAGCTCAGGGCCCCTATCCTCCTCACAAGGCTTACCTGGGGAATAGCATTTAGGGAGATGCCATGAGGAGGAGCTTTTGCCAGGAACAAGTGTTTGTTTTCGGATTACACTCCCCCAGCTTTGACTCAGACCTTTTGCCTTGCTGTGAAGGCTGCTTTTGCCTTAATTCAAGGACTGCTTTGCCTTGCTTTGAGGACTGTTCTTGTCTTGTCCTATCCTTGAAGACTTTACCTTCAAAACTGCCCTTGTCTTATCTCTGGACTTTTGCATTGTGGTGAGTAAACTATGAACTGTGGTATGAGGGACTGAGGGTGGAATCTTACTGGTCAGTGGAGGGTCATGTGTTTAACCATTCCCAAGAGAAATAAAGACCTCTCTGGAGGCTTGCCTAACTGTTACCACATGGGTCATAACACAATCTTTCAGGTGTTCCTGAATTACCACTATCCAGTTCCATTGCCCATATGAACTGACCTCTGGGTGTTGCAGGGTTCTGGATTTACCAAAATCTGGATGACCAAAGCTACCCTCTATTGACAAATGTATTAAGAAACAACAACCATACTTTGCATCATGGAATAATTTCTCTTCTCGGTCTTTATTAATTAACTGAATCTAGGGTTTTGAATTCAGAAGGGTATGGACAGAAAACTCAGATGAGAAACTGTAAAAGAACATCTCACAGTTTTAAGATAAAAGACCACATCATAGAAATGATTGCTTTTTTTAAAAGAGTGCTTCAGTAAGAAAATATCTTTCCAAGTTGGCTTACAGTCATCAAAGATGAAGTTCTAAAGATTACTTTAAAACCACATTTTTATATTGATTCATTCAACACAACTTTGTTCAAGACAGCATAAATATTTGCATCAGCCATAATAATGAGATATGATTACTACAAACAACCAACATATATAGATGCATTCAGAATTTACATTTCTGCTTTTTCAGCAAATTCATTGGATATTTTATTCTGTGCCTTAATACCAATAAAGAACTGTAGAAAACAAAATTCACTTTTCCAAATGTTTTTGTCTCTTTAAGAAATCAAATTGACAGGTGTAGGATGGGAAAGCAAAAGATGATCCATTGTTTTATTCACTGAATCTGTGATGGAACAACTAAGGCATAGAGAAAAAGGATTTCCAGGCCTACTTCTAAGCTAATGCTTCTTAAACTTTTGTAGACCATGGAATATCAAACAATTACTTTTAATGAGAGGTATTTATGATGGAGCCAAAAAGAGAAAAATAGAACAGCAATGTAGACTCTTTTTCATAATATTCCTTATTTTCTTTTACATATACAGTAAATACCTCGATATATATTAATACCTTAAACAACCAATTTGGTCTAGTGGTTAAGGCATAGGCTAGAAAGCAGGAGACCGTGCATTCAAATTCTGCCTTAACTGTGCCAACCAGCTTGGTGACTTTGGGCCAGGCAATCTGTCTCAGTCCAACTCACCTCACAAGTTTTTGTAGGTAAAATGAGGGGAAGAAGGTGTGTTGGATGTGTTTGCTGCTAAGTTATTTGTAAAAATAATAAAGACAGGAGATCTCTCTCTCTATCTCTATCTCTCTATCTCTCTATCTCTCTATCTATCTATCTATCTATCTATCTATCTATCTATCATCTATCTATCTATCTCCCAATTGGTTGTATGCATCTGATAGTATAATTTATAAACATTTAGAGTGAGATCTGTTAAGAAAATTTAGTCAAGGTCATATTCCAGTTATGTCCATATTTGGGCAGTTTTAGTGAGTGTTGAAAATCCTTTGCTATAAATAGGCATCAAGAAAAAAGGCAATAGAACCTTTAATGCTTTTTCCCTTAGGTCTTTTATTTGTTTCAGCTTCCAAAATACCTCCACATTGCCTGGGGAATATTGGTGCTCTGCTGAACATAGCTGAAGACACATTGCTCTGCCTCTGCACCATATTGGCAGCTTGCAATATGAACAAGACTTGTTGTCACAAGCAGAGAGAAGACAAATTGAGCCAAACAATAAGGAACGATGCGTGGCACAAAATGAAAAGGATGGTGAAAGTCAACAGCAGCAAAAGAGCTGGGCAAGTAAAGGGAGGCATGGGAAGGAAGCAGCATAAATAGGATTTAGAGAAAAAAGAATTGAGAAGAAAATTAGGTAACAGAGATTTTTAAATAAACGAAAGGCGTTGATGCTCCTTCTCTCTCTAGCAGCGGTTCTCAACCTGGGGGTCACGACCCCTTTGGGGGTCGAACGGCCATTTCACAGGGATCGCCAAAGCCCTCTCTCACCCTCCCCCACGCCTTCACTCACCCTCACTCTCTGCCTCTGTTGGATCGCCGGCCGTTCGCTTACCCCGCCCACTCCCAATCTATTGCTGCCTTCTGAGTCCCAGCTGATGGCTAGAGGGAAAAAACTGTTTAAATTCTTGCCGGGGGGCTTCAAAGAGCCGCCCTACAGCTGATCAGTGTTAAAAGAAAACAAATGAGTAGACCGGTGCTTGCAAAAATAGAAAAAACAGCCCCTTTCAGCTTCAGGATAGGTTAATTAGCACAAGTTGATTAGATCAGCCTCGACTCTCAACTGATTTGCTCTCAGCTGGTTTTTTTTTTGTTTTTTTTTATTGAAAAGGTTTTTCAAATACAGATTTTTCCCCCTTTTTCCCCCCTCCTCCCTAACCCCCCTCCCCCTCCCCCTGTGGTTTCTCCAGAATAAAACCCAAATTAATAACAGATTATATAATACTTTACCATCCTTTTTACTCCACCCCCCATATGCTGACCCTTTCTTTCTAACAATATTATTATATCCCCCTTATACTGTACATTTCAAAGCAACATTCAGCTGTAAAATTATATAACAAATCCTAATTTGGCAATTTCAGCTCATAATCTATCCATTTCCAACTCCCCCATGCATATATCTCTTAATTCCCCATGCATATATCTCTTAATTCAAATCTTTTATGTATATTAATATACATAAAATTAAACTAGTAACAAATTGGTAGCAGAGGATGGTTTGGTAGGCCCAACCAAACATAAAAATGCAAGAATCACAAAAAGACAAAAGAAGACCTGCCACTAGATATATAACAAAAAGAATGGCAGCCCAGCTGACTCCTGACAAAAACACACTAATTGAAGACATGAAGAAACACATACAATTATAAGAAAATAAACTGTTAACACAAAACAAACAACCACTAGCTGGAGCAGAAGACACCCCCTCAACCTCAAACAAAGAAGGTGAAGTAAAAAGAAAAATACTAGAATTAATAGAAACCACTACAGTTGAATCAAATCTGCTTGTGAAAATCCGCAGCATGATAAACAACCACGGAACAGCAGCAGATAACGAACATAACAAACAAGAAAAATCCAAGGTAAGAAAGTCAACTCCTGACTTTAAAAACGACACTGAAGATGGCGAAGGTTTCCCGCCTTTTTCATGGCGGCCATCTTATCTATCTAATACTCCCAAAATGGCCGACCAATCACTAAATGAATCCCAAATTTTAAACTACAAAGTGGGAAACAAAACCTACCAAGAAGATGCCTACCCGAGTCCAGAAATAAATAAAAAACAACTATTTAAACAATACAACACTCAACCTACTGAACTTGAAATAGATAATGCTATACAGGTGTTAACTGCAGCATTCGGGACTAAACTAAAAATACCAAACAAACAATCAGAAAATGAAAAAGAAAATTCTAAACTAACACCTACCAAAAGTCAAAAAGAAATAAACTATCTAAAAGAAGACCTAGTCATCCGAGAAAAGACGCACTGGCAACCATACTTACCTGCCGAAGAACACCTTGCTGAGCGACCTGGCTTCATCGCCAATGACGTCCTGCTTCGAGCTCCGCTTCCTGACCACTTTGAAGAAAATGGCCGACAAGCCTCTGGTGGCTTTTTCTTCGATCGCCGCGACTTCGGAGACTTCCCGACAAGCAGGACAGCATCCCGGGCATTCTTCAGTCACCAGAGGCCCTCCGGAAACAAAGCCGAAGAACAGAAGGCCGACTGGGACTTCATCCCGGGAGCTGCAGGCACAGGATCCTCCCTCATCGACTGCTGGGGAAGAATGAGGACTGAGCATGCGCAGAACGAACCTGCAGAGAAAAAAGAAGACATAAATACAAGTCAGCACAGATCCAACCAGAACATAGAGATAAGTAAATACAGACATGCATCTACCATACCTAAGCCTTATTGCGAGTACGCTAAGGTCTTAAACCATGGACAGCTCCTGAACATAAATAACACCTCACAACACTCAGGGACACTATCTTCAGACTTTATAAAATTAAAATTAGATGGAAGCAACTTAATGGAATGGAGCCAGTGTTTACAAATTACATATTTGAAAGAAAATGTTTTATTTTTTATTGATAATCCACCAGACAAACCCTGGATTTATGAAATAGACTGCCTCCATCATAAGGCTTATTATATATTAATTGCTTCTATTTCCCCAAGTATACTTCCTAGTATTGAACATAATCTAACCGTAACTGAAACATACCAAAAATTATTTAATTTGTTTTATAGCAAAAGTGTAGCCACAACCACTAAAATTTCAAGAGATTTCTATTCTTCCAGACTAAAACATGATACATCTATGAGTGAATATATCCTGAATCTGAATGCAACCAGATCAGATCTCATCCAAAGGGGGAGAAATATTTCTGATAACACTATGAAAAGCATTATAATCAATTCATTAGACCACAGCTGGGATAACTATATTACTTTAATTGATAACTTAAGTTTAGAACAAATTACCTTAGAAAACCTTACCAATAAACTTATTGCTGAAGACAGACTTAGAAAGGAACGATATGCACAACAAAGGGAAGGTAGAAATCAAAAAAGGACAGATTTTAGAGTCAGAGACAGATACCCACATGAATGCTCAATATGTGGATCTGAAAGACATCAAAAAAGAGACTGCCCCAAGAACGCAGGATACAGTGATACATATCATCACAAAGATAGGAGAATACATTTCTTAGATAGAACTTCCCCTGACTACAGATATAAACTCAGGGAATCACCACATTCTAAAGAAAGACAAATGTACAGAAACAACCCTAGGGAAAACAAAAAAGGATCACTATATGGAATAAGAGACAGTGATACATTAACATCAGATTCACTCAACACTTGGCTCATCGATTCTGGAGCCACATGTCACACAACTCACAATAGAAAAATATTAAACAACTTCACTGAAAAGGAATATTACATAAAAGTAGCAAAACAAAATGAAGTCCTAGTAAGAGGAATAGGTGACACACATATAAAAGGTATAGGAAAAATAGAGGGGGTGCTATTTATACCCAAAATTCCAAATAATATATTGGCAACTCTAAAATTAAGCATAGAAAATGAAGTAGAGACCACATTCAAAGGTATTTATTTATGTATTTATGACTAAAAACAACAGAAACATTGGCAAACTATTCACAAATGAAGGACTAACATATCTACTACCACAAAATAACGAATTAATCTACGCAAACTATCAATTAAAAAACAAAGAGGCCAAGCCAGATAGTCATGAAGGGGGTAATAATAATATACCCACTGCTGATACTAATATATCTGAAAATTTACACAATGGAAAATGTTGTGGCCCCGCCCTCTGAGCCTATCCCATCGGAGGAAGAAAGCTCTGAGCATGAGGAAGAGGAGTCAGCCAGGCCTCCCTCTCCAGGCCCCTCCCCTCTGGCACTGTCTCAGGTGCCAGCCGAGGGAGAGGAGATTAGCAGGGAGACAGGTGTCTCGGATGAGAGTGAAGGAGAGACATCATTCCTGGACGCACGCCTCCGAAGGCGTGATAAACGATTGCAGCAGCTCAGGAGGCGTGCTAGGGATTAGAACTGAGTCACTGGACCACACCCCAGAGACTATATAATAGAGGGTGGTGGCCAGTGATCCCTGTGATGAACAAAAATAAACCTTAGATAGTCACTAAAGCCTCGTCCGAAACTGCTGAGAGGAATATTTATTTTTGTTGGACTCTTGTACGCTGAGTATATTATCTTTCTGTTTCTGTGGAAATAAAGCACTTGGCAGATGGTGTGTATATTGCTGCCAAGTTGGAGATAAAGACCTGGGTGTGTGCCAAGTGCTTCCTTAACCCTCGGCTGGCTGTGTTTGTCTGTGTGTGTGGAGGGGGACAGATCAGGAAAACCTATACATGACAACTGTAGCCATTTACTCCACAGAAAGCTAGGACACGCAAGTTTTCCTGTCATACGGAAAATGTTAGAATGTACCAAAGATTTAAAAATAAAAAATTGTAAAAATTATTTGGAATGCTCCATGTGCAATTCATCCAAACTCAAAAATAAACCTAAACCCAAGAAAGCCACTCGCACACACACTCAATTTTTCAGCTAGTTCATATGGATGTAGTAGGCCCAATGAAACCTTCAATTAAATATAGAAAAAGATACTTTCTAACCATAGTCGATGACTACAGTAGATTTGGGTTTGTATACACCCTTAATCATAAAAGTGAAGTTTTCAAAAAATTTAAGGAATTCTTTAAAATGGTTGAAACCCAACATAATATTAAAATTAAACAAATAATGACCGACAGAGGGTCGAAATTTTTATCCAACGAATTTTCAAATTGGCTAAAATTACAAGGAATATTGCACTTTAAATCTTGTCCCTTCTCCCCTTTCAAAACGGAGTATCTGAAAGAAAAAACAGTTTGCTACAAACCATGGTTAAATGTGTGTTAGACGATGCTGGTTTAAGCCAATCATTCTGGGCTGAAGCCCTTACTTATTCCAATTATACTCTAAACCGCTTATGGTCAAGTACACTCAACAAAACCCCATATGAACTCATGTATGGCAAAAAACCAAAAATTGGGCATTTACACGTATTTGGTGTAACTGCTGATGTATATGTACCCACACAATTGAGGCGCAAAGCAGAGAAAGTATCCAAAAGACTAATATTTATGGAATACGAATCAGGAACCAAGGGATATCGCTTCATTGATAAAAAAAAAACCATTTCATTGTATCCAGATCTGCCGTGTTTCATGAACACGCGAATTGGTCAAAAATACACCTCAACGAGATATATCCAGAATCAAAAAACACTACACATACACACACAGAACATTATTCAACAGATACCAACCCCAAAATTATAACAACAAACAAACTCAAATACCCAAAAATAATTAATGATGAATGGAAGAAAGGACATCCCACATTGAAAGTAGACCAATTAACTGAAAAAGAAACTAAATATATGCATAGCAATGAACAACCCCAGAATAGACCCATTAGATCTAATAGACGCACAATTCCTAAAAGGTTAGATGATTACGTACTGTCTAGCCAAGCTAAATATCTGACTCCCAATACATATGATGACATAGTCAAGTTACCTCTAGAAGAAAAAAATAAGTGGGAGGAAGCAATGAAAAAGGAGATGGACAGTTTAAAGGAACTAAATGTATACTCACCAACAGATCTACCCACAGAAAAGTCCCCCATTGGCACTAAATGGATCTATAAAATCAAAGAGCTAGAAGATGGTAAATTACTATATAAAGCTAGGTTAGTAGCTCAAGGTTTTGCCCAAAGATTTCCAGATGACTATGAGGACACATACTCTCCAACCATTAGATCAGAAAGTGTGAAGACAGCATTGGTATTAGCTTCCATCTTAAGTTTAGATGTATATCAGTTTGATGTACAAACTGCTTATCTACATGCTGATCTTGATAAAGAAATTTATGTAAAAGCGCCCCCAGGAAAGAATACAAAAAAGGGAGAGATTTGGCTATTGAATAAGAGTCTTTATGAATTGAAACAGTCTGGCAAACGGTGGTATGAATGTTTAACAAAAATACTTAATGATATGGGTTTTGTAGCTACTTCATCTGATTTATGTTTTTTCACAAAAAGAAATAATAATTCTATTGAATATGTTTTGATTTATGTTGATGACATATTATATTTTGGACATGATAAGATTAAATGTGATGATTTTGCTGAACAATTGGGTAAACATTTCAACTTAAAAATATTAGGAAAGGTAAACAAATATTTAGGAGTCCAAATTGATAAAACCGATAAGGGTTTCAAATTGTTCCAAAAAGATAAAATTATAGAACTCATACAAAAGTGCAATATGATTAACTCAAAAATTTGTGAAACTCCCATGTCAACCGATTTTCATAGAAACATGCACAATGAGCACGAGCCATTCAAAGATAACACTTTATATCGATCAATTATTGGGTCCTTATTATACATACCTAATTGGACTAGACCTGATATTACCCTTGCCGTTAATTTGTTGTCAAGACATGTAAGCAATCCTAACTTATACCATTAGGATGGAATCAAGAGAATTTTGAGATATCTGAAATCTATGATGTATGTCTATACTTAGAACCATTCATTTCTGAAAAGCCAACTTTGACCTGCTACGCTGATGCAGACTGGGCTGGTGATCCAAAAAGCCGAAAAAGCACCTCTGGATATGTTTTTCTTATAAATGGTTGTACGGTACATTGGTACACTGGCAAACAAAATTTAATTGCCACCTCTACAGCAGAAGCCGAGTACGTTTGCCTATCTAAAGCAGTCAATAACCTAACCTGGTTCGATGATTTGTTATTTAATATATGGGATGAACCTATTTATCCAATTATCATCAA
The DNA here is from genome assembly GCA_022577455.1 of Arizona elegans. NCBI lineage: Eukaryota > Metazoa > Chordata > Lepidosauria > Squamata > Colubridae > Arizona > Arizona elegans. The sequence goes on from JAKOOJ010000007.1 coordinate 22,708,085, forward strand.
TGAAGATAATAAGGCAGCAATAGATATATCAACTTCCGAAGCGATAGGCCAAAGATCTCGACATATCGATATCAAATACAAACATGTGAGACAATTATCAAGTATAGGATTTATTAAAGCTGTTCATTGCGATACTAGTGAACAAATTGCTGACATTCTCACTAAACCATTAGCAACCAAACAACATGTATATTTAACTTCTAAACTTAATGTACATATATAATATTAATAATTCACTATTGGTTAGGTATTTTAGAGGGGGATTTGTTACAGTTGAAAATACCTAACTTGTTCTCTGTAAATATGTGTATTTGTATATATGTTATTATGTAATGTCATTATGTTCCTTGCCATTGGTCCCTACTTACCTTTTGCCCCGCCTCCTCTGTATATAAGCTTTTGCTCCTGTCAGAACCTTGGCTGTCCAAATGTATTCCTGAGGAAGACAAGAAATAAATACCTTTATTATAAGAAAGGCTTCAGTCTCTTATATTGGGCCTGACCAGAAAAATTAAACTAGTAACATATTATTATATCCCCCTTATGCTATACATTTCAAAGCAACATTCAACTGTAAAATTATATAATAAATCCTAATTTAGCAATTTCAACTCATAATCTATCCATTTCCTCCTCCCCCATGCATATATCTCTTAATTCAAATCTTTTACATATATTAATATAACATAACATCCCTTTACCTAAACTAAACAATCAGTAAGCTAACCTATCTCCACCCACTTTCCTACAGGTCTACCATACATAATATTTTCGATATCTTTGTTCTTCTGCCCACACCACTAAAAAATACTTCCATATGTAAATAAAATTCTCAAATGACTTTAAGCTTGTAATCCATATAATATCTTCTGTAATGTCTTTCAACTGGATTGTTAATTTCATCACCCATGTTAGGGTAACATCAAATTCTAGTTCCAACAGTATGTTCAGTTTCTTCAATTACCATCTGCCCCCATCAATAGTAAGTATTTTCATATAGCAAACAAACACCCGAGTGACTTTATATTTATATTCCATATAGTGTCTTTTGTAATGTCTTTCATCTAGATTATTCATTCCAACCACCGTGTTAGGGTAACAACCAGATCTTCTGCATGCCCCAATCCCATAATTCTCTTGCCTTGTAGCTCAGCATAAATGTAATCCATTTGTCAAAGAGTCCAAAATATAAAGTTCCAATCCACTCAATTTAAGGCCATCTTCCACATCCCAAGAGTACAGCACTGCAGAGATCTGTCACTCTCCTCAAGGTAATATAAACCAATACTTTGCCTCAACTATATTTTCATATATTCAATCATCTCTTAAGTAACTGGCATTACACTGTTGTTTGGTCTAAAAAAAATTATTTTTGTAGGACCTGCTTCTTCTTTTCTTAACTTTTTGTGGCTTATATCTTCATCCTGGTTTCCTTTCTATGAGTTGTATATCAACTGTTTGATTTCCATGCTGGTTTGTAGCTTGATAAGTCATCACATTAGAATCCAAAGCCGCCTCTCTTGTATTTATAGGTAATCCAACTATAACCTCTGAAGGAGAATCCAGAAGCAGCTCATCCACAAAGGCCTCTGTAGCTTGTTGTTTTTCCGTTACCTCCACCACCATCTGCTTAGCCTGAATTTCAATCTCTTGTTGATTTTGCTTTTCTTTATTCCCCTCGTGTGTTATACATGGAGATGTTGAACCCATTTTAAAAACCTTATAGTAAAATTCTTCCGCTTTTTCAACAGTATTTAGTTGATATCTTTCTCCTTGATATCTCAATATTATACCAACTGGAACATCCCACCTAAATGGGATGTTTTGTTTCTTTAGCTCAGTTACCAAAAATCCAAAATCCTTTCTATCTTTTAACATCTTGGGCGGTAGCTCTTTAAATATCCAAATCTTCCTTCCATGCATTTCAAGAGTGGAGTTAAAAGACTTGCACAATATCATTTCTTATTTCTTTATCAGTAAAGTAGATCACCAATCTCTAGGCAGCTGCCTTTGCTTTGCCACCCAAGAATTAACTCTGTAGGCCTTATCAATCTTGCAGGATACCTCTTCAGGACTAACCTTTAAAATCCCAGCCAGAACTTCAGCAGACATCTTTCTCAAATCTTCTCTTTTATCTTCCTGTATTCCCCTAATTCTGACCACAAATTCCATAAATCTGAATTGCATCATTATAACTTCATTTCCAATCCTTTGTTTTATATTATCTGCATTGTAAGTCTTGTAATCAGCTTCCTTTATTTTTGGCTCTACTACTGAGCTATTTTCTTGAATCATTGTTAAATCATTTTCAATTCTTTGTATTTTATTATCCAAGTTATGAATCTTGTAATCAACTTCCTTCATATTAGACTCTATTTCTGAATTAAACTTTTCATCCATCTTTATCATTACGTCTAAGAAACTTATCATATGTTGCTTGAATTTATCATACTTTTGTTGAACCAACTCTTTAATTTCCTGTCTAAATTTTTCAAGGTTCTGGTTCACAATCTCATCATGTCTTGCCATCTCCTCCAATACAAATTGCGTTAGATCTTTAAAGCCATTCCTCTGCATCTGCAAACTCAAAACTTGTTCATGTGGTTTATGAATGGGGGAGCCCCCCCCCACAGCTTGGTTGTCTGGCTTTGTAAGTTTTAACCCCATCCTGCCACACAAGCAGATTTTTTTTCTTTTTTTCCCCTTTAAAGAAGAAGACTTCTCTCCAAACAATATCAATATCAAGTCTCTAAGAAGGAAGAAGCATGAAATAAGAATTTCTCTCTTCACTTCTAGCCAGCACTGTTATCTCAGTTATTTTGTAACATATTAAACTAGTCAAATGGAAGGACTTTTGCTTTCAGCTCTTCTCAAGCCTCAGCCAGTCGCCATTTTAAACTTTCTTTTTTTTTCCCCTTCCACTTTTCTTTGCTTTTAAAGTCAGTCTTAGGGTTGTTAGAAGTACTTGCAATTTATTTTTTATTTTATTATATTATATTTTATTGAATTTCTATACTGCCCTACTCCCAAAGGACTCAGGGCGGTGAACAGCCACGAAATAAAACACATACATATAAAAATTTAAAATTGAATAAAATGAATTAAATAAATTTGGCTGAATTAATACCCATAGTTTAAAATACCCATATTTTAAAATACATTAAAATTTAAAATTTGCACTTAAAAGGGAGAAGATTTAGGTGAGGCCAATTTAGGGTCCCAAGTCCAGATTTCATCCTTCTTATTCAGAAAGTCTGTTAGTTTTCATTGTTTGGTCTGGTCCCATCGCCTGGCTCTGCAAAGCGCAGAGTTCGCCCGAAGCCCGGAGCAGCGGCAAGGAGAATAGGGAGCCACATCCTGCTTCCTTCCCAGAGGTAAAAAAGAACTCTGGGGACTTCGCAGAGGGCTCTACCTGCCCTCGCCGGCTCTGTCTCACGTTTCCTTACAGAAACAGAATTTTTCGAGCCGCCTTTCAGGTGTAAAGGCGGCTCTTTACGGGCGACGGGGCTGGCGGTCTCAAAGGGGAGCTGCCCTACAGCTGATCAGTGTTAAAAGAAAACAAATGAGTAGACCGGTGCTTGCAAAAATAGAAAAAACAGCCCCTTTCAGCTTCAGGATAGGTTAATTAGCACAAGTTGATTAGATCAGCCTCGACTCTCAACTGATTTGCTCTCAGCTGTTTTGCGCAGGGCTCTCCTGCTTGCTGCAAAAAGTGCTGGAGCAGATTTTTTTTCCCTAGCTATGCTGAAAAAACGAAACTGAAAGTAAAACAGGGTCTTTGCTGCAATGTGACAAAATGAGACAGAGAGAGATTTCTTTTTCTTTTTCCTCACCAAAAAAGGTAGGTGCAAAACTGCAAACAATGGGAAATTTAGAGCAAAAAAGGTGGTTCAAGATTTTAAAACACAAAAGAAAAAAAGCTCTATTTAACTAGGAAATTGTAATAATTGAGATACTATTAATTGTATATTGTGTTGAAAGCAGAAATGGTTAAATTGTGGTTTGGAGGAATATCTGGGGGAAATTATTTGGTTTATTATTATTAGTAAATATAATTAATTGATTTGTAAGAAATTGGATTGCATGGAAATAATTGGAATATTCATGTTCATATTGATTAGTATACAAAAAAGGTAGTTATATAACTAATTGATTTATATTAAAATGTTGAATTTGTATTAAACAACTGTATTACATAATTACATAATTAACCAATGTGAGGATGGATATAAAAATAGACGACAATACGAAGGGGTATAATATAGAATAGAAGGGAAAAATTGAATTTGATTAAGATTAGAGATGAGGATGAAGGGTAATATTGGTTTCTTTTAAAAAAATAGATGAGGAATAAATATGGCAAAAAGGAAATATAGAAATTGTAAATTTAATTGAAACAACTAAACACTGTTTAAATTTGTGAACCGGCCAAATACTCTGTTCAAAGACAATACATTGTATGGTTGTATGTGTGTTTCTAATTATTGCTATTTATTCATATTTGTTCTTTTTTATTCTTTAAAGTTTAACAATTCATTCTTTATCTTAATATCTTCATATTTGTTTGGGGTTGGTTTTCTTCCCTTTCATCTTTTTTATTGTACAGCAATCTTTCTCCTCAAACCTACCACCTCTCTCTTTTCTTTCCTTCTTACTTTCTCTCCCCCCCTTCTCCTTCCTACTTCCTCTTCCTTTGTCCTTCTCCTCCTCTCTTCCTCCCTCTCTTACCCTCACTCCTACTCTAATTTCCCTTCCCTTCCTTCATCCCTCTCTATTGCTGTATCCTTTTATGCATATGGACTACTCAGAGGGCTGAAAAAGTTATTTTTGCCTGGTCCTTGCACTTTTGACCAGTCCTCAAACTTACAACTGTCCTCACATTTTACGTTTTTGCCCTATCTTGTCACCATGGTGAAGAGAAGCAGTTGTGAAATGAGTGACACGGTTGTTAAGAATGCTACAATGGGCATAAATGATGACCAATCATAAGTGCGAAGACCGGTCAAAAGTGCGAGGACCTGTCAGAAATCACTTTTTCCAGCCCTCTGAGTAGTCCCTATACACATAGCCATGGCCTCCTCTCTTCCTTCCTCTCTTACCCTCACTCCTACTCTAATTTCCCTTCCCTTCCTTCCTCCCTTCTCTTCCTTCCCTCTCTCTCCTTCTTTCTTCCATCTCTCTTCTCCTTCCTTCATCCCTCTCTATTGCTGTATCCTTTTGTGCATATGGATTACTCAGAGGGCTGAAAAAGTTATTTTTGACTGGTCCCCACACTTTTGACCAGTTCTCAAATTTATGACTGTCCTCACATTTTACGTTTTTTGCCCTATCTTATCACCATGGTGAAAAGAAGCAGTTGTGAAATGAGTGACATGGTTGTTAAGAATGCTGCACGGGCATAAATGTGAGGATGGTCATAAGTGTGAGGACTAGTGAAAAGTGCGAGGGCCTGTCAGAAATGACTTTTTTCAGCTCTCTGAGTAGTCCCTATACACATAGCCATGGCCACCCGGTCACATGACCAGCTAGCCACACCCACCCAGTCACATGACCTCCAAGCCATGCCCACAGAACCGATAGTAAAAAAATTTAGAACCCACCCCTGGTTGGGGGTCACCACAACATGAGGAACTGTATTAAAGGGTCACGGCATTAGGAAGGTTGAAAACCACTGCTATAGCAACTAGGAAGCGGGCATCCCTACTCAGAAATGGTTTATCAGAATAAGAAAGAGGAGTAGCCTAGGAGCACCTGGAAGAGGGATTCAGCTAGCAGAGCAGCCAATGGAGGGGAAGCACCTAGGGATCACAACTACAACAGCCTAGATGAGTTGTAAGAACAAAGAGAGAAAGAGACAATTCAAAAGGGAAGAAGCTGGGCAAGAAATCTACTCTATGGCAGCAGACATCAAGGAGGAACTCAGGGATGGTAAAACTGTAAAAAGATGAAGAGTTTGTTTGCTTTGGTCATGTGGGGTAAGTCATCGACTACTGTAGCTTGACATGTGCTGCAGTTTTCAAGTTGCAATTCTGCAGTTACTTTCAAAGCGTCAACCTTGCCATCTAGCAAGGGTGTTGTCTTTGAAAGTGCATTGGGACTCTAAGTTTCTATTGTATATTTATTTATTTATTTTTAAGATTTATAAGGCTGCCCAAATCAAACAGTGTAACTCTGGGCAGCATACCACCTAAACACACAATAAATCAAAAAGAAGAAGAAATAAAACCATATAGCAATAAACAGACAATATATAAATACAAGATATAAAATGCATTTTATTTCTCTGCTATACAGAAAAGAAAGGGATTCATCACACTGATCCCAATAGGGTTGTTTAATGTTCTTCCTATTCTAGTATAAAATAAGAGTTTTTTTCTATCTTCAACTGCGTTATTTTTTTGTCAAATAGTCTGAATAAATATGAATTGTAAATCTATTTTCTATTCCTGATCCAGAGGAGATCATTCTGTTATTTTTACTGGATTTTCCCAGGAAGAGTTTGGAAGTCTATTTGCATAGCAGCTCATGTTCTAAACATTTACAGAAAATGTATACAGTAGTGAGGGAGAGCCCAACAAGATTCTTGGGGAAATCTGCTGTCATATTTAGAAAAGTCTAACCAGCTCCTTCTGATTTCCCCAACTGTCATCTCTCACATCAGAACCCTTGACCTTCCTCCCTTCAGCAGAAAGAACAGAAGTGCAAAATGGATAATAGTACATGGTTTTCAGAAGTGGCAGAGGCTATGAAAGAGCATTCTTCAAGATGCTTCAAGATCAAAGGCCCCATGCGACCCGGAGATGCCTTGGATAGGCTACAGGGGCCTGTCAATAGAAAGAGAAAACCACCTGATGGTAATTGGCATGAGGCAGATTTTGACGATCACACACGATTGGATTGTGGTTTTTTTTTTAAATGAAATATACAGTAAAGAACTGTTTCTGTTTTGTTTGGAGACAGGGAGCTGGCACAGCAGCATAGTCACATTAGACATTTTCCAAATTTTTGACATGCTCAGCTCAAAAGGTTTGCCAACATTGCACTAGTGCAGAGCTGTCAAACTCATGCCCCACAGGCCGGATGCATCATGCACTGGCCATGCCCATACCCAGTGTAGCGAAGGGGGGGAAAGTCCCGATACGTCACGTGACGCCAGTGTGATGATGTGAGTTTGACACCCCTGCACTAGAGGCTCAGGTAGGCTTGGTAGCATGGACTGCCTTTCATCAATTTTGGCCTTCCTTGGAGACAGCCTCATAACAGCCTCAGAATTCATGCTTTGGTAGTTTCCTGGATGGTTTACTGCAATGCATTATATATGGTGCTGCCTTTGAAATACAAGCCAGAAAGTTTAGTTGATTCAAAACAGAACAGAGGAACTGCTTCCTTGGAGTGGCCAATATGAACATATTATTATGCCAGAATTTCATCATCTCTACACTGGCTGCCTGTTTGCTATTGGTCTCAATTCAAAGTGCTGGTTTTGACCTTTCAAAGCCATAAATGACTTCAAGCTAAGTTACCTGAAGAAACATCTCCTTCTGTATGTACCTACCTGAACCTAAAGATCTTTTAATGATATGGAGTTTCTATAAAAGAAAAAGATTTTTTTCTGTGGTGGTGCCTCATTTATAAAAGACCCTTCCAAAAAGTTAAATGGATGCTGCATCAGGAGTCCCCAACCTGTGGACTCACAGCCCAAGTCATGCTCACAGGTGGCACCAGCACTCCCAGCCCCACTCGCACCTGTGGCAGGTGCTGGTACTCACAGCCCCATTTGCACGAGCAGCGGACACTGCCACAAGTGGTGGACACTGGGACTTGCAGCCCCATTCACGCTCACACAAATTTATTTATTTATTTATTTATTTATTTATTTATTTATTTATTTATTTATTTATCATATTTGTATACCGCCCTATTCCCGAGGGACTCAGGGCGGTGAACAGCCATAAATAAATACAAAGACATACAAAAGTTAAAAACTATTAAAAACAGATTAAATAATTTAGGTTTAGGTTCAAAGGTTAAAACATCCAAATTTATCTAAAAGAGATTTAAAACCCAATTTAAAAGCCAATTTAAAGGCCAATTTAAAAGGGAGAGTTAGGCCAGACCAGCCTGTTAGAATAAAAACGTTTTTAGGGCGCGGCGGAAGATGTGTAGGTCTTGGATCCTCCGTATCTCCGGGGGGAGCTCGTTCCAGATGGCAGGTGCCCCCACAGAGAAGGCTTTCCCCCTGGGGGCTGCCAGTCGACATTGTTTGGCTGACGGCACCCCGAGGAGCCCCTCTCTATGGGAACGAACTGGTCGGTGAGAGGCTACTGGTGGCAGGAGGCGGTCTCGTAAGTACCCTGGTCCTGAGCCATGGAGTGCTCTAAAGGTAGTAACCAAAACCTTGAAGCGCACCCGGAAGACCACCGGGAGCCAGTGCAGCTTGCGCAGGAGGGGGGGTCACATGAGAGCGCCACATTGCTCCCGTCACCACCCGCCCGGCCGCATTCTGGACCAGTTGGAGTCTCCGGGTGCTTCTCAAGGGGAGCCCCATGTAGAGAGCATTACAATAATCCAGGCGTGAGGTGACAAGGGCGTGAGTGACCGTGCGTAACGAGTCCCGATCCAGAAAGGGACGCAACTGGCGAATCAGGCGAACCTGATAAAAAGTCCTCCTGGCCACGGCCATCATATGCTCTTCTAAAGACAGCCGCGAGTCTAGGAGGACGCCCAAGTTGCAAACCCCATCTGTGGGGGCCAACAACTCGCCCCCAATAGTCAGAGATGGCGCCAACTGACTATATCGGGACGACAGAAACCACAGCCACTCGGTCTTGTGAATGAATGAAGCTGTGTGCATGTGCACACGCACACACTTGCCCCTCACACAAAGCCACCACTTCTTTCCCCCTCTCCCGCATGCTGGGCCACCAACCTGTAAAGGTTTGGGAATGCTGTGCCACATTAACCTCATTTTGGCAGCAGCTTTTCTCAGGCTTTTTCATTTTAATTTTTCATTGAATTTTAATTAAATGTTAATAGTATTTCAATTCATATTTTTAGATTTGATTGACCAGCATCTATTGCATAATTTTTATTATGACCATTTTGTATTTTATTTATGATTATTGTATGTTTTAGCTCAAATTATATTTTTAGCATTTTTGTTTTAAACTGCCCAAAGAGATGTTGTGATTGGGTAGTTTAAAAAAAATTTTTTTTTAATACCTAGTCTAGAGTTTTCTACATAGAAATAACTTACCTCTTGGTAAATGTACTTTGCTAGGAATAAATTGTTACATTTATTCCTTGCAATGTTGTAACAGAGATCAGCTGAGTTAGATTTCCATTTAAAAGAGACAGATATATTCTGAGTGCACATAGATAAAATCTATAGCACCAGGTAAGTGCTCTGTAAAAATTATATTCTGTCCTTGCTAATGTACCAGGTGATGGAATGCTATTGAACCTTTGTTACTGAGAAGGCGCATTATGTCAAAATTATTGATGTTTGTTGGTTTGCAGTTAGGCAGCTCAGACATATTACCCATTTCACATATTGGGTATTGCTTGTTGTGTGTTCTTCTCTGAGGTAGTGGCTTAATTATCCCAATCTAAATAACATAATTAATCTTGCTTCAGGACTGGTTGGTTTGATTTGCTGCAGTTATTTATATATACATGACAGTATGATGGTAAATATAAATTTAACACATTAAAAATAATTATTAGACAGCCTCTTGTCAAAGTTCAGTTTCCAGCAATACTTGAGCTTTTCTGTCAGATACTGCTAGTGCACAAAGAACTGTGATATGATATGCTATCTTTGATAGAAATGTTTAGATTAAAAAATAGATACTGATCCTTCCAGATTTCTTTATAACCATATCAATTTCGGGAATTTATGTATGGCATTGGATAATGGATTAAAGCTTATTGCCTCCATAACTTTGATCACGGTTGGGAAAGGCAGCAAAATATACTAGATAATTCATTTTTAGCATAAATTAGTAACAATGATACTTCATAAAATTCTGTTGCACCATAATATTGATATTGTTGTTTACATTACAAGCCTGTCTTATAGTAATATTTGGGACTTAATCAAGCAGTTTAGAGAATCAGCATATTGCCCCCAACAATCTGGGTCCTCATTTTACTGATCTCAGAAAGATGGAAGGCTGAATTAACCTTGAACAGGTCAGGATCCAACTCCTGGCAGTTGGCAGAGTCAGCTGCAATACTGTATTCTAACCACCACAGCTGGTTAGTAATACTGTGCCACCACAGCTCTTACTATTATTGACTGGAACTCTCCATTTAGGTAGGAGTGCCCCTGATCCCATATAGGTGGTTTAGAAGAATATCATTGTCAAGGGTATAGAATTATGTCAGAATGTCTAAAAGGATCAAGAGAGGTATTTGCCCAGGTTCTAAAGGCGTTAAACTACTACAGTAGCCAGTGATGTCCTGTTCCATGTTAACTCTAACTCTATAAGTAACTGTAAGTAACTCTCAATTATCCACTGCAACTTTTGTAGCTGATTCCATTTATTTAACCACTGTTCAAAGTTACAAGGGTTCTGAAAAAAGTGATGTATGACCAGTCCTGGCCCTTAACAACTATTGCATTGTCCCTGCAACTAGGTGATCAAAACTCAGCTGCTTGACAACCAGCATGTATTTATGACATTTCCAATATCCTAGAGTCATATAATTGCCATTTATGATATTCCAAGCGGCTTCCAAGAAGCAAAATCAATGAGGAAAGATGGATTCATTTAATTCAGCACAATTCACTTAATGACTGTATGTCTTAATGACAAAAGTTCCAGTTTCAAATGTGATAATAAGTCAACAATTAATTACCTGCAATGAATTCAAATAAATAAATTATTTCCCAATGTACTGGAATTCCAACAATTCATTGGAAACAGCTTATGATGTTTAATAAATGTATTAATCCAGCTGCCATTTGCTCTCTAGTCACATTTGTTGAATACACCATATATTATCTTTCTTCCTGTCAACTGCTTTGAGCACTGTTTTTACATCCATTAATTAATTTCTGCCAGTGTTGTAATTGTTGCAGTAATTCGAGGATCGGACTCAATAAAGGATTCAGAAATGTAGTATTCAAACAAAGTATTGTTTATTTACAGTAGGCATTCTATATTCTCTGAATGATTGCAGATAGAAGCAAGGAGGAGGAGCGTGTATCCCCTTTTATATCAATAAGGCGGGATTAGAGGTAGGAGTGGTTACATATGAATACATTAGGAAAGGAAGAATAAATTAACCCTTGATATTCTATGAACATACATTTCCTCCATTCAAGAATAAGGCATTTACCCATGACAAATCCCCCTCTAAATGCCGATTCGACATACAACAGTAATTACATTCAGATTCAGAACAATATAAAACTTGTAATTTTGATGTTAAATATTTATGTTGCTTAGATTGTAGAGGCTTAGTCAATATATCAGCTATTTGTTCTGTGGTTTCGCAATGAATAGCTTTAATGAATCCATCTTGAGATAATTGTCTTACATGTTCGAATTTGATATCTCTATGTCTAGATCTCTGACCAATAGCGTCTGCTCTAGATATCTCTATTGCAGCTTTGTTATCTTCATGTATAACAAATGGTAATGAAGGACTCTTCCAAACGTCTGATAATAGATCATTGAACCATACAAGGTTATTAGAGGCTTTAGACAAGCAAATATACTCTGCCTCAGTTGTTGATGTAGCTACTAGATCCTTCTTTCCAGTATACCAGTAGACTGGACAATTGTTAAGAAAAAATACATAGCCGGAAGTGCTTTTCCTGCACTTAGTGTCACCTGCCCAATCTGCATCAGCGTAACAAGTGAGAATAGGCTCCTTAACATCGTTAGGTTCTAATAGTAGGCAGAAATCTAAGCTGTGTTTCAAATACCTTAGCACTCGTTTAATGGCTTCCCAATGATACATTAAAGGTTTACTGACATATCTGGATAATAAATTAAGGGGTAGAGCAATATCAGGTCTGGTCCAATTAGAGATATACAAAAGGGAACCAATAACTGATCTGTAAACTGTATTATCATTAAACTCAGGAGATGATTCATTCATATTTCTTAAAAAATCAGCTTGCATTGGAGTATCACAAGGCTTTGCATCACTCATATTACATTTGTTCAAGAGTTCTATAATCTTATCTTTCTGAGACAATCTAAATCCTTTTTTAGTCTTACTAATTTGAACTCCAAGATATTTATTTACTTTCCCTAATGATTTTAAAGAAAAATGTTCATTTAATTTTGTTACAAATTATCTCTTTTCTCTTTATGTTTGCCAATATACAAAATGTCATCCACATAAATTAACACAAATTCTAGTGAATCACCATCCCTCCTAACAAAGAAACAATTGTCTGCAGTTGTGGCATTGAAGTTCATAGCTTTGAGTACGTTGACCAAACATTCATACCAACGTTTGCCGGATTGCTTTAATCCATACAAACTTTTGTTTAGTAACCAAGTTTCATTTCTATTTGTGTTTTGGCTATGAGGAGCTCTTACATATATTTCTTTATCGAGTTTTGCATGTAGGTATGCAGTTTGTATATCATATTGAAAGACTTCAAGATTAAGGGCCGATGCTATTACTAAAGCTGTCTTAACACTTTCAGTTCTTACAGTGGGAGAATATGTGTCGGTATAATCCTCAGGATACTTTTGAGTGTAGACCTGTGCAACTAGTCTTGCTTTATATAATGTGTTGCCTTCTTCCAGATTTTTAATTTTAAATATCCACCTCGTGCCAATAATTGTTTTGACTTTTGGGGCTGGTGTTGGGGTGAATACATTTAGTTCTTGCAAACTGTCCATTTCTTTGGCCATGGCTAATTCCCATTTTTTTTCTTTCTTCTGTGGGGAGTTTTAATACTTCCTCATATGTATTGGGTGTTGATGTATCATCATTTATGTGCATTATGTAATCCTTATATTTATTTGGTACTTGGTTCCTGTTACATCTAATTGTTCTTTCTGGTCTGCTATTGTTATCGTGTAAGTATCTTGCTTCCTTTTTTGATAATGAATCTGTTTTGATTTTGGGACAGTTTCCTATCCACGTTTTATTGTTGCTCTTTTGTGTACTGTGGTTATGTTCTTCTCTTTCTGTCTTATCTTGATTTTCAATGTCTGGTTTTGTAGTTGGAAATATCTCATTAAGATGTATCTTAGACCAATTGGCCTGTTCGTGAAATACAGCTGTCCTAGAAATTATGAATTTGTTGTTATTGTCAATAAATCTGTATCCCTTTGTGCCTGTTTCATATCTCATGAATCTGAGCCTTCTAGATACATTATCCCCCTTACGTCTCAATTGTTTTGGTTTATGTACATCCGCTGTAACTCCAAATACATGCATGTGGGCTATCTTGGGTTTTTTATTATACATCAATTCATATGGTGTTTTATTTATGACACTAGACCAAATTCTGTTTAGAGTATAATTGGAATATAATAGTGCTTCTGACCAGAATTGTTCGCCTAAACCAGCATCTTCTAATGTACATCTAATCATGGTTTGTAGTGTCGAGTTCTTTCGTTCTACTACTCCATTTTGAAATGCAGAGAAAGGGCTAGAGGTGAAGTGTAACATTCCTTTGTCTTTTAGCCATTGGGAGAATTCTTTTTACATGAATTCAGATCCCCTGTCTGTCATGATCTGCTTTATTTTTACATTGTGTTGTGTTTCTACACGTTTATAAAATTCTTTAAACTTTTGAAATGTTTCATCTTTGTGTTTTAAAGTATAGACAAAGCCATAACGACTATAGTCGTCTACAATAGTAAGAAAGTATCGTTTTTTGTATGTAATTGATGGGGTTAATGGACCAACTAGGTCCATATGTACCAGGTTAAAAATATGATTTGATGATCTTATTGCCTTTTTTGGTCTGGGTTTAGTTCTGAGTTTTGAGGACTTACATACTGAACATTCCAAATCAGCAGAAATATTATTCCAAATAATTTTTACAATCTTTTATTTTAACACCTTCAGCATGTTCAATCATTTTTTGTATTACAGGAAAACTAGCATGTCCTAATTTTCTATGTAGTATATGTGAACATTCATCATGGATTGGTTTTCCAATTATTGGTCTTTTGTTATTATGTGTATCGTTAACAGATGTGGTTTCATGGTTATGATTTGTTTCATATTCCTCATTGTCACTGTCATTGTTATTTTCATTTTCTATGCTAGTGTCATTTTCCATGTTTGAATCAATGATGTGTAGCCATCTTTCTTCTGTGACTAAGTATGGTAGATCTCCTTTGATAACCACATTACCTAAGTTTGTTTTGTTTTTCTCTAGAGTTGCTTTTCCCTTTGAGATCACTATATTTATGTCAGAGTCCCTGCTTAACTTTATTGCACTAAGAATGTTATGAGGTATTTCGGGTATTAATAAAAACCCCTCTATTTTCCCTAGACTGGGTAAATTTACACTTCCTCTTCCAATGACTTGGACTTCTTCTTGATTAGCTACTTTAATTACAAATTTATCTTCTATGAAGGAAGATAATATTTTTCTTATCATGTGTTGTGTGATTTGTTGCCCCAGAATCAATGAGCCAGGCATTATCTTTTGAGTTTTGGTTTTTGGTTATGGTATACTTATCTAATCCATTTAATGATCCAGACTTTCTATCTCTTGAGTTATCTCTGCCCCCTCTACTTTCTTTAAAATTTGGTGAGTTTCTATACCTGTATCTGTCAATAGATGATTGTCTGTTATGGTATCTGTTTCTATTGTCATGGTTTTGTCTTTCTCTAAGAAATTTTGGACAATCTCTTCTATAATGTTCTTTGGATCCACAATTATAACATTCAATTGGTTCTTGATGCCTGTCTTGAAATACTACCCTTTTGGTCTGTCTGTGTTCTTTGTATGCGCTGTAGCGGCTTCTTCTCAAATTATCTTCAGCTATTAGTCTATTTGATAAACTCCCTATAGATAGATATCCTAAATTAATTGTGTCCAAATGTGATATGTAATTATCCCATGATGAGTCTAATGAATTAATGATAACGCTTTTCATTGTCTGATCAGATATTATTTCTCCCCTTAAATGAAGTTCTGCTCTAGTTTTGTTTAGTGATAGTAAATGTTCACTTACAGTAGTTCCAGGTTTTATCCTGGCTGAGAAGAAATTTTTAGACATTCTTGTTGTGGTTGCTACACTTTCACTATGAAACAATTTAAACATACAATGAATTATTTCTGAGACAGTCAGATTATGCTTAATACTATGATAGATAGCAGGAGATATACTATATATTAGTAAATAGAATGCTCTGTGGTGTAGGCAGTCCAATTTTAGGGTCCATGGTTTTTTGGGAGGGTTAGTTATGAAAAACAATAAATTCTCTTTTAAGAAAACAACCTGGAGTTGTTGACTCCATTCCTGTAAATTAATACCGTCTATTCTCAATTTTGGAAAATCATTAGGCAAGTTTCCAATGTTATTTGTTGCATTACTTACAACTGGAGGCTGTCCATGATCTTGTAAATGCTGATAATTGCAGAATGGTGTAGGTATGCTTGCGATTAGTCTGAATGGTTCTCTCTGTCCTTCATTGTCTCTATATTCGTCTGCGTGTATTTGCGCATGCGCGTTGCTCATTTTGTTCCTGAAGCTGTCGGGAGAGGTTCTCGTCACTGTAGCTCCCTCGTAGTGTTCTTCTTCTGATGATTCGCTCTCTGGCTCGACTTTTGGTGTCCAGGTGATGATCGGGGCTTGCTTCTTTTCATCGAAGTTGTCTTGGTTGAGGCTTCTGGCTCCCGGAAGCGTTTGTGGTGTGGGCGACTCCTTGCAAGGTTCTCTGGATTCGGGCGTTGGTGTTCTCGCCGTTCGGGTAGGAGCAGATAGGTGCCGAGACGTTTGATTGCTTGCTTCTGTGTCTTTGCCTTTGAATTGCATTGCTTGTTTCTTCTTCACTGTTTGACCGGCTGCTTTTGTCAATTTTTTTGTTATTTTTAAATTTGGACCAAAAGTTGCAAAAAGTGTTTTCATGGCTGTTTCGATTTGCAGTTCGTTTGGTATTTCTTCGGTGTCTGTATCAGATTCTTCTGAAGAGTAGAATTTTTCTTTTTTACTTTTCATGCTGTGTAGGGCTTTTCGCGCCAGCCGTTTTGAATTCTGCTTTCTGATTGGTTCTGCTTCGGCCATTTTGGTGGTCTGTTGAAACCAAGATGGCTGCCATTCAAAATTTTGCGCGGGACCGTTAGTCTTTCTTTTAGTTATATTTTCATCTGTAGGTAATTCGCTTACCATTTTGAGGTCTTTAGATTCTGGTGCGATGGTGTGATTTTCTCTCGCTGCTCCGCTATCTTTTATGATGTCTTGGAGGTTCGCGATGAGATTTTTGTCGTCTTTTTGTCTTTTCAGCAGTCTTAGTATCTCTGATCTGAGAGTGTTGTTTTCTATCTCGCTCACCTCTTGGTCGTCAGGTTCATCGATTACCTCTTCGTTGTCTGTAGTGGAGTTTTCAGATTCTCTTGTCATTATAGTTGTAGATTCATCAATCATTTCTTGATCTGTTTCCATTTCTTTGTTGTGTGCCCTGGTGTTGGGTCTTTCTCTTTTGTTTCTGGAGTTTTCTTTCTTTGGCATGTCTGTTTTTTATTGAGTCAGTCAACCATCCTCTGCTACCAGATTGTTGCAGTAATTCGAGGATCAGACTCAATAAAGGATTCAGAAATGTAGTATTCAAACAAAGTATTGTTTATTTACAGTAGGCATTCTATATTCTCTGAATGATTGCAGATAGAAGCAAGGAGGAGGAGCGTGTATCCCCTTTTATATCAATAAGGCGGGATTAGAGGTAGGATTGGTTACATACGAATACATTAGGAAAGGAAGAATAAATTAACCCTTGATATTCTATGAACATACATTTCCTCCATTCAAGAATAAGGCATTTACCCATGACAGTAATCTGCCGGTGTAAATATCTTCTGCAACTGCCAGCAACAACCTGTTTATGTATAGTCTCATACATATGGCCTTCAATCAACCGTTTGCATTTCTGCTCAGATTTGAATTCTGGATTGCCTTCAGCATCCTCAAATCTTCAATGGATGAAGTGATGGATAATTGATCTTTCAATGATTCCTTTCCCTTAAAATATCTGATGAAAATCAGCTGATTCTCTGAAGAATATTCTACTGTATATCTGAAAGTCTTGGAGCAAAATTGAATCCTTTAATTTTGTTTTCCTCAAGGTGATCTCTCAACATTCATTTCTGTGTATGTATTCTGATCAATCTCCTTGCTTTTTCATTCTAATGTTTTGTGTTTTTATTTTCAGTGGTTGAGAAAATGAATAAACTGGCGAATAATATACAAATCCAGCAAGTGAATGAAAATAAAATCCTTTTCTGTGGTTTTCTCATTATAAGCCCACCTAAATAAGGTATTTCCCATGTGACTTTGAGTTTTGTTTCTAATTGCCATGTAATCAATATGTTAAAATGGAAAACAAATATTTTATTTTGTCTCATTTTCATTACTAGTTGTTGTATAAGTCATTTTATTTATTGTTAATTACTGGTTGAAGTTCAGATCAGGTTGAACATAGATTTCACTCCTTCAAGTTGTTCATCAATCATTTTTATTTTTTTAGTGATTTAGTGAATTCTGTTTATTTTTAATTATTCCACAACACAAGATGATGAAAGAATGAGTTGCTTGCTGTCAAATATGGCTTTCAGTAATGAGTAACATAATTGCTTTTTAAAGCCTTATTTTTATTTTGCATATGTTTTGCAATTAATGGCTAATTTTTGTGTCTTAAAATATGTTAACTGTGTTCTAGCATATACTTGTTATAGTGGAATGTATATTTAAATTTTTATTTTATATATCATGAATATTTTTAAGTTGCTTCTGTCAACTAAGTAGCTTATGCAAATGAAACAAACCATAGTTTGCAACTATTCAAAATTGTCTATTACCAAATAATAAATACAATTATATAACATAAATGCAGCATAAATACAGCCATAAAAATCATAATGCTTTATGACACCAAAGCATCAGATTTATCCCAAGCTCAGGTACATTTCCCATTCTTGCCTCAATCTGCAAATGCACATTTATAAAATATAGATGCAATTGTCAACTGTCCTATTTGGCACATTCAACAAAAGAAACTCCCAGCTCTTTAAATTAAGAGTAAAACTTTATTGAAAGATCCATTTAGGCACAACAAAATCAAAGTCAGCTCTGGGACTTTCCCGCAAAAACTTCCATAGGTAAAACCCCTTTTTCCCCTCTGGACACCCACAGTTCATAGTTCACCAATTGAGTTCAGTTCTTTTGTTGTGGGAAAGCAGTTCTGCGCCATTCAACGTATTTCATAACTTGACATTGGTATAACATCTCACAGGCAACAGCAGGCACTCATGCATTCCATAGCTTCCCCTCTTCTTAGGAATTCACCACCCTCCTTCCATTTCTGTTTGGCAAAATGCGAACTGGAATCAGGTGCAGGCAACGATGGAGCTGAGTCAATTTTGACATGCCAATCCTCCAGATGAATGATAGTCCTTGAAGATAGAACACAACATTAAACATTGCTGCCAGCTTCTGAGGTCTCCCTACTAGGGTTGACCTGGATGCTTGGCATGAATTTTGCATACCAACTTAGCTGCCCTCACATCTGTCACTGCCGCCCATTCTGCATTGGCTATATATATAGCAGTTTATTTTATTTATTTATTTATTTATTTTATTCGATTTCTATACCGCCCTACTCCCGAAGGACTCAGGGCGGTGCACAGCCAGACAATAAAAACACATCCATACAAAATTTAAAAGTAGAATAAAATCAAATTAAATAGTTTTGGCTCCGACAAATTTAAAACCCCGAACTGTTTAAAACCAATTTCCTCTTATGGTACTGAGAATTTCCTTAATTTTGTAATTCATCCCTCATTTTACTAGGATGGAAGGAGGAGGTGCTTCTCCCACAGGTTGTAATCCGAAATGCGGAAAGCTTTCAACAGGCTACAGTGAAACATGGGGTGAACTCGTCTGAGGCTTTTTGGCAGCTGCAATTCTATGGTAGCCAGATTTATGATCTGGGTAATCTGGAAAGATCCTATATATTTAGGACCCAACTTTTTACAAGGCTGTCTCAGGTTGAGAAACTTAGTACCATGTTTTAGGCTTGAAAATAAGCACTATTTTGGAGAAGGTCTATTTTTTTTTTGAGATGCAGGAGGCAGCGAGCATGGTCACCTCATGGCTGCTGGGCCCCTTAACCACAGCCCATGGATCAGCTGATCCATTGAGGGCCAGGAGTTCTGTCTCTCCAGGTGCCTGGAGATATTTCCAGCACACTTTTGCTAACCCCAGCCGTGCCCACGGCGCCAGGCAACCTTGCAACTGAGGGCCCCTCTGTTCCGTAGATCACCTTGTGGCTATGGAGCAGGCAGTGACCACAGTTTGCACTCCACCAGGCCTGGAGCTCAGGTGTTGCTTAGGCTGATGCTACGATGAGGCAGAAACCCATGCAGCCCATTAGAATCTGCTCTGCCCCCCCCCCCCCCGCCTCTACCAGGCTGCTGCTGCTTGAGAAAAGGACAGGCAATTGTGGAAGATTGTGGGAAGCACGTGTTTATGATAGAAGCAGAGGTTGGATTCAGCTGGTTTGGACCAGTTTGGGAAAACCGGTTGTTAAAATTCTGCCCAGTTTGATGAACTGTATAATCCCACCAGTGGCTGGCCCTACCCCTGCTAGTTTTTCAGGCTGTTTTGTGGCCATTTTCAGGGCCATTTTCAGGCCGTTTTTCAAGCCATTTTTGATGTTTACTAGTAGTAAATAAATAGAGAGAGAAATTGAGTCAAAGGCCTCAACAAGGTACAATATGCCTCTCTATTTATTTACTACTACTGAACATCCAAAATGGCATGAAAAAGGGCATGAAAATGGTCAAAAAATGAGCCAAAAAACGGCTGAAAATGGCCCAAAAAATGGCCTGAAAAATGGCCTGAAATGGCTGAAAAATGGGCCAAAAACGGCTGAAGCGATTTGGAAAACAGCTGGAAAACAGCCAAAAAATGAAGATTTCAAATCTTCAATTACGTCTCTTGAAGCTGTACAGCAATCTGGATTTGAAAGGAGAATTCATAGCTTGTGTGGGCACACACTTTAGGCCTTTCAACACCTCATATCCATTGTGCTTTTTCCTGACCCACTGCACAAATCTTTTAAACATTTGCTGGCAAATACAAAGTGAGCCTTCACCCCAAAGCATATTCCCCCTTCTGAATTTGGATTATTACACAACCATATGAAATAGTATAAAACCGCACTACTAAGCACAGTAACACCTGGACTATAGCAAAACTTTCTGAAAAAAATTGATATAAATTCCCAAAACCCATCTATAAATTATGTTGAACAAATGTAATGTCTTTGGATTAGTTTAAAACCAAGATATGAAAATAAGGAAAACAAGAAAACTTCATCAAAAACTTGAATTGCCATAATGTTGTCTTCCTAAAGTCCCCTGCTTCCTTCTTTGCTCCAATTACAATTTCTATACTAATAAGCTTTACATCTAGTTTTAGAGCCAATTCTGAGAAAATAAGCTTCAAAGGGGGTCAAAAATCCTTCCACCCACTTGGACCTTTTCCTCATATCAGTACATCAGTAATGAGATAGAGTAGGGAAGGAATCTTAAGTATCAGTGTAAAAGTCCCTTTTTTCCAGTGATAATGGTTCTAAGATAAATCAGATCAATAATAATGTCTGTCCATGTAACTCTTCTGCTCAGCTTTTCCTCATAATCTGACTATTCCAGAATATAAATAAAGATAGAAGAAGACAGTTTTATGATTGGGGGAACTTTGTGTCTATTTTTAGGGTCCCATACTATAAATAAAGAGAATGGAGGACAATTCTTGTGATTGAGAGAACTTTGTGTCTATTTTAGGGCCAGAATTATTACAACTCAATGACAGAGCATAGATATTGCATATTCAGACAAAGCAGAGCTGAGAAAAACTTCTGTTGAGATTATTGCGAATTTCTCCATAAAGAAATTCCTCCCATGAAGGTGGGAAGATTAGTGATTTCCTTAGATGCCTTTCTATATTTTTATCCATAAAGCATGTTTCTATTAGAGTCTTCCTTCATAGATATGCTGCTCAGGATAATATGAGCAGCATATCTAAAAAAAAATTTTTTTTTTAAAAAGGAGACTAAAACACAGATCCCTAAAAAGGATCTTAATTTGCCCATTTTTGACAAGGTTTTTCAAACTTGCAATCCTAAAATATGTGGACTTCCAGAATTGCCCAAAAAGCATTCTGGGAGTTGAAGTCTACAGATCTTAAAAGTTGCCAAATTTGAAAAACACTGATCTGTCAGAACATGTAGCTCAGGAGTATCCAACCTTGGCAGCTTTAAGACTTGTAGACTTCAAAATGGGCTGAAAAATGGGCGGCGGGGAGGCACCCAGTGGTGGGATTAGCCCAAACCAGTCCAAACCAGCTGAGTCCTGGCCTTAGAGGCGAGTGGCCGAGAGGCAGGGCTGGGTGTGATGAGTGATGTCGAGTTGGCCAAGCCCACCCAGTCACATGATCAACCGGCCATGCCTACGCAGCCAGGCATTGGTTTTTAAATTACTTGAATCCCACCACTGGATAGAAGCAAAGCCCAGCCTATCCCTTTCAAGCGATCAAATGTCTGTATGTGTGTGAGAGAGAATGAGAAAGAAAGAGAAAGTAACAAGAATTGCAGACAATGCTGTTCAAAAGAGTTTCCTCTCTGCCATTTCTCTTTCTCCCTCACTCTGTCACACACACACACACAAACACATACACACACACACACACATTTGATGAAAATGGTGTTGGGCAGGCAACCTCAGGCAGGCGCCCTGAGGCCCGGCCTCTGCGTGGGCAACCCCCACACAATGAACGTGAGAAATGGGCTCCCTCACAGTGCCTCCTCTCTGGGCCTCACCTGCCTCAGAAGCCAGGGATCCTGCAGGCATCCCAGCCACATAAAAGTCGCCGAAATCCCTGGGGTTGTTCGCAACTCCAGCGAGCCACACAGCCACTCCACCCGCCTGCCCACCACAGCACCTGGGCCTGCTAGGCACCATCCGTCCCAAACCAAGTGGCGTGGAGGCTTCGGGACAGCGCCTTTCTAGCGCCCGCCATCCTGGCAAAGGTGAAGTGGAAGCAGGCGGGGGCCACACAGAGCTCCTCCAATGGCCTTCCCAGCCCATATACAAGGGGTGGGGAGTGGTGTCCTTTTTTCATTTTTGGCCACCAGAATTGCCTCTTCACTGCCTTGAGTCGTGACTCCTCTGTAAAATCAGGTCCACTGCCTGGCTGACACATACAGTTTGTGCCCTTTTCATGCCAGCCCCTCCTTCATGGACAAGTCATCTTTGTGCTGCTGGAACTACTCTGTTGTGGCCCCGCCCGCTGAGCCTATCTCCTCGGAGGAAGAAAGCTCCAAACATGAGGAAGAGGAGTCAGCCAGGCCTCCCTCTCCAGGCCCCTCCCCTCTGGCACTGTCTCAGGTGCCAGCCGAGGGAGAGGAGATTAGCCAGGAGCCAGGTGTCTCGGATGAGAGCGAAGGAGAGCCGTCATTCCTGGACGCACGCCAACGAAGGCGTGATAAATGGTTGCAGCAGTTAAGGAGGCATGCTAGGGATTAGAACTGAGTCACTGGACCATACCCCAGAGACTATATAAGAGAGGGTGGTGGCTGGTAAAACCCTGTGACGAACAAAAACGAACTTTGGCTAGTCACTTGAACAACGTCTGAAGCTGCCAAAAGGGATATTGTTTTTGCTGGACTATTTGCAATGCGTATGTAATTTATGTTATCTGTTGCAGTAAAAACTCTTGGCAGACGGTGATTATATTGCTGCCAAGTTTGAGATAACGACCTGTGTGCGTGCCAAGTACTTTCTTAACTCTCGGCTGGCTGTGTTTGTGTGTGGATTGATTTCTTGGAAATCAATAGAAAATAATTAGATATATCAAAATGATGTACAACTATGTCTATAGAAAAACAAAAAGGTCTCCTGTTGATACTTCAAAGTAACTATCAAGTATCTTCCTATCTATGAAGTTGTCCAAAAGTTACTGTGCCTTAAAAAGTACAACCATGTTTCTCATTGTATAGATCTTGAATTGTATCTGTTATTCTATATCCAGACCTGTCAAACATCGACCTGTGGGCCAGATCCGGCCCATGATAGGCCCAGAGTTATCCCGCGGGACCGTCCTGGAGATGGCGAGGGACTGGTCCGTACTGCCCTGGTCCCCCCAGGGCAAACAAAATACTGATACGGCCAGTAATGTGATCGAATTTGACACCCCTGCTGTATGCAGTTAATAGAAAAGAGCTATAGACCACCATTATTTGATATATAGGTACTCCTTCACTAAGAACCATTTGTTTAAAAACTGTTCAAAGTTACAGTGAAAAATGTGACTTAACAACCAGTCCTTTTGCAGCATCACCACAATCATGTGATCAAAATTCAGGCACTTGGCAATACAACCATTGTATTTACAATGGTTACAGCATCCTAGGGTCATGTGATCACCATTTGCAATCTTTCTAACCAGTTTCTGATAAGAAAGTCAATGTGGTAATCCGGAATTGTTTAATGATCACAGGATTCATTTAACAACTGCAGTGATTTACTTAACAAAAACAAAAAAGGTCATAAAATTGAGAAAAACTCACTTAATAACCATGTTGCATTGCAAAGCAATTGTCCCAATTAAAATCGAGCCTTATGTTTATTAAAACTCATCTCACACATATCAAAGTAGGGTTGCCATCCTTTATTAATACTGTACATTAAACAATAGCATTCCTAATAAATATTCTGACACTTCAATGTCTTCTATAAATATAAACAGCCGGTTAGTAATATCAGTTCAAATACATTGAAAAGAAATTGAATTCAATGGGGTATACAAGTATGGACACTGAGTAATAGCAGAAGGACCATAACAAAAGATAGAACACGTGTTTTACAAACTAAATATTCAAGTTTCAACCTACATGATTTTTAATTTACAAGAACCACTGCTAGCATAGGTAAATACTGATCTAGACAATTATTGGTTTAATTTGATATAATGCAACTTCCCTTACTGTCTTATATAAAACTATTATCATTAATCCAATTAGCTGCTGAGAACTAATAGTCTGTTTATAGTAGCTGCTCAGAAAAAACAGCTAATACTGTGCAAATGGGAAATGCCTAACATTTTCTTTCTAACAATCTAAGCTGTGTGTGTTATTTGAAGGTTCTTAAGGGCCATTAAATGTTTTTCCAGATCTAGCTCTTTATACATGTTCAATGGCAGGTCTTAAAGGGGAAAAAAACGAAACTATAGGCTTATAATCTGTGCTCTTATGAGATCTAATGGCTTTATGTCATGCCAGTATTAAAGCAAAATATTTGATGTTTTGCACCTAAGAAGAGTAGTAGCTCAGTCTTTTTTTAAATTAAATCTAGGAGCTAAAAATACTATCAATTATACGTGGATTAAGCATTATCCCTGAAGAGAAAGGAGATGCATCCATTCATGTGGAACTGGTAGAATTATCTGCCTTATTGAATGCACAGAAGAAAATGCAAATAATTTCAGAGATGTGGGATTTTTCTATATTGTTCCTTAACACTGTAAATGAATTCTCTATTCTTTATACCATAGCTCATAGAACACTTTGCTTTTGATGTATGATTTAACATATTCTTGTAAAAAATTTTAAAAAAAATGAAAACAGGTATGGATTTGTATGGTTCTCATCCTGTTGAGGTAAACTATTGAAAACCTGATTATTCCACGAAATGATGGTGGTGGTAGTGGTGATGATAGTGGGTGGGCTTTTTTTGTTATGTTTATCTTATGTTATGTCTGCAGAACAGCCTGGTGAATTATTTTCCAGTCCTCAGGGGTTCTTTTTTACTTGTATCTCAGTAGATAGTTTTTCTTTTTTATTTATAAGTAGTTCAGAGTTGTCAAGGAATAGGACATTATCAAATTTAGAAATAATGTAACAACATAAACAAAAATCAAATATATAAATGGGACTCCTTTTCCAAGATGGCTGCTGCCCAGTAGGGAAATTTTTCTCTCCTGCCAATGATCTGCTGTTTTTGTTGCCAAAGCCAGTTCTTTGGCAGTGTTGCTCTCTTTGAATGGGAGCAATGACCCAAGATGATTTTTGGATGGCTGTAGACCCACCAGAGAAGAGAAATCTTGAAGATTGCATCTCCCTGTGGGAGCAGCCGCAACGTCATTGGTCTTTTTCCAACTCTTCCTATCAACAGAGTGTCCTTGTAAGCAAGCCTGGGCTTTAACTTTTTAAAGTTTTGTTCTTTATCTTTAAATGTTAATTGGCTGGCTGAATTTATTTTAACCCCCTGCTGGGTTTTATCTGTTTTATCTGCTTTTTTTCTTTCATCTATTTGGTTATTCTCATTAACTTCTGCTTTTCTGTATGGAAACATGGCATGTGCCTTTGGATTGTGAAAGTGCTTCTACCTGATTTATATTTTATTGGACATTTACTAAAAGGAATTTGTATTTTACTAACTTGCAAAAAGGTTTTGGATTGAAATATCCAGTAAATAGTTTCCCTGTTCTTTCGTCTTTTCCCTGTTCTGCTTATCTACTACATTAAGTAACAACCAGTGGTAGGTTTCAAATTTTTTTACTACCAGTTCTGTGGGTGTGGCATGGTGGGCATGGCATGGCTTGGTGGGCGTGGCTTGGCTTGGTGGGCGTGGCTTGGCTTGGTGGGCGTTGCAGGGGAAGGATAGTGTAAAATCTCCATTCCCACCCCACTCGAGGGGAAGGTTACTGCAAAATCCCCATTTCCTCCCAATCAGCTGGGACTTGGGAGGCAGGGAATAGATGGGAGCAAGGCCAGTCAGAATTTTTACTACCAGTTCTCCAAACTACTCAAAATTTCCGGTACCGGTTCTCCAGAACTGGTCAGAACCTGCTGAAACCCACCTCTGGTAACAACATATTGGATTTCAGAGGGAAGGAAGTTGACACTTGGGAAAAACATGGCAACATGCAACATTTAGCTGAAAGTTTTTCTAAAAAGTTTGAACAACTCATAAAAATCATAGGAAACATTCAGGGAAACTGATTGTAAATAAATCACATCACAAAAGGAATGTGATTTCATAGCAGTAGATTTCTTGGGAAGAAATATGGACTCAGAAACAACAGAGTCCAGGGAAAACATTCAGAGGCAAAAGGAATGTGATTTCAATGCAATAGTTTGGCTGGGAAGAAAAATGGACTCAGAAATAATACAGCCAACTTCATATACCTTTCTCAAGTCCAGGTCTGTACTTCTATATAATAGTAAAATTCTACTATATATAGTAGAAAACTGTCTGGATGGATAAGTGGTAAATTATCCAATTATTTTTTAAATGGATTGAAGGAGATTGGGGAATGAATCTATCACATTTAACCAAGGAAGCTACCATTGTTGTAATACATTACGTTCAACTAAGAAGGACAATATGTCTATATGTGTTAGTCCCTTTTTTAAATGCACCTTTTTCTTTTTATATCTTGTTTGTTGTGGGTTTTTTTTTCATTTTTTAAAAATATTTTG
Organism: Arizona elegans; assembly: GCA_022577455.1. Lineage (NCBI taxonomy): Eukaryota > Metazoa > Chordata > Lepidosauria > Squamata > Colubridae > Arizona > Arizona elegans. The sequence continues at coordinate 22,734,782 of JAKOOJ010000007.1, forward strand.
GTGTTTTGTATTTTAACTTTTTCTTAATAAAATAAAAATAGTTTTCAAAAATGATTTTTTTGATGAACACAGAAGGGGTAGATGTCTTGACATCTTGTGAAAAATATCTAGGAACAAAGTTGATTATAAACACTGTATTAGTCAGCAGTGTTATGTGGTGTGGGGGACCAAATGTGACTTTATACTATATCATCCAAAATATCACTTCTTAATCAAAGGAAGAAATCATTCTCTCTTTTTTGTATTCGTCTTATCCCACCTTCAATATTATGACTGGATATGAATAATTTAAACAAATTTAAACAGATTCGGAAACAGTGAACATAGGGTTAGAAAACTAGAAATTAATTCCTCCAAAGAAATATTGAAAAGAAGGAATATTGAGCCTTTGCCCTCAAGAAGAGAATGTTGAGGGGGGAATATGATTACGCTCTTGAAATACATAGATCATGATCTATTCTATCATCTCACAGTACTGGACACAGAATAATGGGTTTAAATTTTAAAGCAGCATAATAGAATATATTTTGTATAGTAATTCAGCCATAGAACTACCTATTTTTCGGTGTATAAGACACACCAGAGTATAAGACACACCTTAATTTTGGGGGAGGAAAACAAGAATTCTACCTCTGCCTACCAGCATTTTGGAACGGTCTGGGAGGAATCTGCCTGGCAGCTTCCGGGAACAAGGCAGGTGCCACGATTTGCAGCTGGTCACCCCTCTGGCCGCCCAGCAGGCAGCTTAGGGCAGGCAATGGCCGCAATGACTTCACTCCCCTGCAATGTGAGGAGCTGCTGTCCAAGCCCTTTGCGCCCAGGAGCCGAGCGAGCCGAACAAAAGCTCCTAAAGAAAAACACCCCTCTTTTCCAACCACCGCTGCCCGGATTCCCCAATGCAATAATCAGAGCCGTGTTTCAGGCGGCAGGCGATCAGTTCCCCTGCAATGTGCAGCAGGGAACTGGGAACCGTTTTGGATTTGGGGAGGGGATTGCAGCACTGCCGCCTGAAAGTGCTTTTCTTCCTGTTGCACATTCCCAACGGGAAGAAAAGCACTTTCAGGTGGCAGCGCTGCAATCCCCTCCCCAAATCCAAAACGGTTCCCAGTTCCCTGCTGCACATTGCAGGGGAACTGGCCGCCCGCCACCTGCAATGCGGCTCTGATTATTGCGTTGGGGAATCCGGGCAGCGGTGGTTGGAAAGGAGGGATGTTTTTCTTTAGGAGCTCTCATTCGGCTCACTCGGCTCCTGGGCGCAGAAGGCTTAGGCGGCAGCTCCTCACATTGCAGGGGAGTGAAGTCATTGCGGCCATTGCCTGCCCTAAACTGCCTGCTGGGCAGCATGAGCAGCAAATCATGGCACCCGCCTTGTTCTCCGAAGCTGCCGGGCAGATTCCCTCCCCCCCAGATCGTCCCAAAGAGGGTTGTTCCTCAGGCTGTGCCCCGACCCAGATTCTTTCTGCCTGGAACTGCCCGAAAATGGCTGAAGGGTGAGGGCTGGCGGGTGGGCGGGGCTACATTCGGTGTATAAGACGCACCCAGATTTTCACCCCCTTTTTGGGGGTAAAAAGGTGCGTCTTATACACCGAAAAATACGGCAATTACCAAGACAGATGGTGTAGTTTCTTTTTCTGGATGTGTTCATGTGAAATCTGGACATTCATTTATCACTCTATCATGCTAAGATGGTTTGCCACATGTTAAATGTATTGAATTGAATGAATGGCCACTATTCTTTTAAGGCTTCCAAAATCTCAGTTTGTTGTGCCTGAACTGGATTTTTCTGAATCGTTAATTTTTTTTATTACAGGCAGTCCTCTTTTAGCAATTGCCTCATTCAGCAGCTGTTTGCAATTACAACAATGATGAAAAAGTAATTTTCAACCAGTCCTTGCATTTATAACCTTTTCAGGTCTATAAAATAAAGGAAAGCTGAAGCAAGATCATAAGCAGAGTCATGGTTTCACCTAGCAACCACTTCACTTAATGGCTGACTTGATTCCAGATATGGCTGTTAAAGAGGACTACCAGCAATATGTACAAGTTGAGGCCTCAAAATCAAATGTTGCTTATGTAGGCAGTTGTCAAAGTCTTCTGGCCTTCACTTTCTGATTTAAGAAAATTCTCTAGGATAGGAAACATTGATACCTTATTTGTATTTTCAAGTGCCCTTTGGCTTCTTCCCTGTAAAAATGATAATTTTTGAATTGAAAATTCAAAATGAGCTGATCCATGAATTTAATCTTATTCCTTATCATTTGCCAGTTATTTTGAAACTTTCACATGTTCTTCTACATGCCTTAACATGCCTATATATGTGCATGTTTCTTTTTAAATAATGCTTGTACTTCAGGACTACCCTATCTCTGGTGTTATCTCTCTCTTTGTAATATATTATTTATAAAACTATCACTTTCATTCAAAATAATTCCAAAATGAAGAGCAATAAAATAAATTCACAAAATATATTAGCAGAAGCTAACTTCATAAAATATAATAAAACAACAGTACACATTAAGTGGCATAATCATATAAATCCTACTAAAATTAGATAAATCTTCAGTAAATGATAATAAGCCTTGATGGCAACCAAATTAGCATAAACAGATGCAAATACAGCTAAGCTGTAACACATATGTGTTAAAAACTAATCAGGCTGCTTGATTGGCTAAAGCATGGATTGACTTCTAAAACATTCGATAATTGATTCATGTCCATATTCTATAATTTTGGCTTGCCATAATACTCAAATAAAATAGAAAGTAGAATTTAATGACAAGAACCTTCCTTATATCTGTCATATGAATACATTTGGCTACCTTGCATTAATTTAGTTATCCAGTCTTACTTATCAAAGACAAAGTTAGTTACTTCATTAAGTTCTAAGTATATTGGCAAATCTATGCCCGAAAAGATCAGTTTCTTACAAAGGAATGCAGTTAACTGAATCAATGAAGACAAATTGGGAAAATGCATTATGCTAATTACTGATTACTTATATATGAAGGCAAATGAAAATAAATTTCCTTTCTACTGAAAAGACCAATCAAAAAACCTATTTTAAATGTTTTTAACATTTTAAAATATTGGTAATTTATGCTACTGCAGGAAACAAATACTGTACATCTGAAAATGTATGACACCACTTTCTCCACTAGATGTCAGAATTATATAGCAATATTTTTTTAAAGCAAAGCTATCTCTCACTAATGTCATGTTCCAGGTACAGATGTAGCTAATAAAGTTGCTTCATCAAGATCAAGTACTTTCAGGAATGTGTCTTTCATGTTTTCTCTTCCCACGATATTTTTTACTGCAGGATTTCAAAATATGTACATTTTGTCATAAAAAGAGCATGTTTTGGAGAGACAATTTCTACTCCAACCTAGTCCCCAATGTCCAGATTTTACAAACTTGTGGCATGCAGAGCCCTCTCTGCTGGCACGCGTGCCATCACCCCAGGTCAGATCTCCATGGGGTTTCTTTTGTGAATGTCTGCTTCCCTGCAAACAACAAAACAGAAGCTCACGGAAGAAAAAGATCTTACCTCTTGCAGTGCTGCCGGTGTTGGGATGCCCATCTCCCACTGGCCAGCTGGTCTTCAGGTCTCTGCCGTGCATGTGCACATGTCTGTGCATGCATGCGCACATGTCTGCACATGTGCATGTCCATGCATGTTCCCAAGAATGTCCGCACATGCGCACATCTATCAGTTTGGGCATGCGTGTGCATGCAGTTTGGGCACTCAGTGCCTAAAAGGTTCACCATCACTGTACTATACTATGTTCTATGGACATAATTTAATAAATAAATGAAATAAGCAGTAAGTTTCTGAGAGCATGGTAATATATTTGGTTGATATGCTGAGTATTTGCAACATCCTTTCCTAACTTCTGTGCCCTCCAGATGTGACTTCAATTTCCAGAATACTCCAGGCCACATAACATTTTTAAGAATTATGTCACTTTTTCTTCTTTTTTATACTTTTAGATTTTGTTTCTTTTCCTTTCTTGCTGTATTAAAATAAAATAAAGTGATTAACCCATTAGGATCAGCAAACTAACCTTCACTGGACTACATTGCTGAAAAAATAATAGCAGTGAGCCAATAATTCTTTCCAGAATAGAAATTTTATTTGATTTAACATTAAGCTCATTCAATTTCCTTCTCCCTTGGTTCAAGGGCACATTTGCATTCTTTGACACAGGAGGACGTTCACATAAAGAGTAGTCAGATCCCCCTAGTGTGCATCCTGAGTCACAATGCTGACCTAGAAAAGGAAATGATTCCCATCACTTAGGTATACATGCTATTCTGCATGTGTGGTCCATTCCTTTTACACATATGCTGCTATCTGATGGAATTTAACAATTAAATTCAACTTTCTTGTGCATGCATTGGTAGTCATTATCACATGTAGCATGTTCCATATACAGTATTTCCAATGCAAAAAATGTTCCTATATAAAGATTAGTCAGATTAGGTGATGAGATTAGGTGCAGATTCATGCAATTACTGATTTTTTAAAAAGTGAATAGAGACATGCTAAATACGATTGTAACTGACATGCAAGGATAAGAATAATTCTTTACTCCTTTTTTTTTCTTTTTAAATTTTTTATTTTTTAATATAATCATTCCATCTTCAATTAAACAGTGTGCCGTCTGGGTACAAATATGTTTGTAAAATAATAATCAAAATTTACAACAATATTCATTACACTAACATTGATTCTATAATATTAAAATGATATTAAACATAATAATATTTGCTTCTTTATTTCACTAATCTTTTTCTTTTATTTCCCTGTTTCTAACTTCAGTTTTGGTTATCTAACCCCAAAAGGTTATCTAACCTTTTGGACCTCAGGGACCACCAAGTTCATAATTTTAAATTTCGTGGACCACTAATACAAATCCAGCGCGCCACTTTCTGAAGTGATGGGATGGGGTCCTTCAGGCACTCTCCTTCCTCTCTCTCCCCCACTCTTTCTCTCTCCCTCCCTCTGTCTCTCCCCCACTCTCTTTCTCTCTCCTCCTCCTCTTTCTCTCCCTCCCACTCTTTCTCTCTCTCTCCTTCCTCCTCTTTCTTTCTCTCCCACTTTCTTTCTCATTCTTTCTTCCCCCTTTCTCATTCTCTCTCCCTCCCTCTTTCTCTCATTCTTTCTCTCCCCTTTCTCTCCCCCTCATTCTCTTCCCCTTCTCTCCCCCCTTCTCTCTCCCCCACTTTCTTTCTCTCTCCCCCTTCTCTTCCTCCCCCTTTCTCTCTCTCCCCTCTCTCCCCCACTCTCTCTCTCTTTCTGATTCTTTCTGATTCTCTATCATTTTGTCTCTTTCTCTCTCCAATTCTGATTCTTTCATTCTGTCTTTCTCCCTCTCATTCTCTTTCATTCTGTCTTTCTCTTTCATTCTTTGTCTCTTTCTCTGTGTCATTCTGATTCTCCCTCTCTCTCTCTCTCTCTCTCTCTCTCTCTCTCTCTCTCTCTCTCTCTCTCTCTCATTCTCTCCCTCTTTCACCTCATGGGCCAGCCAGTGTCTTGGGGCTGACAGGAAGTCAAGCATCTCCCTGAGAGACCAAGGTGCGCGGAGCACCAACAAGGGCCGGAAGAAGTGTGGGACCGAAGCACTACTTGAACTTGCGTGGCATGAGCATTCGCCTTGGTATATTTGCGGCGCAAGGCAGCTCTCATTTCCTGCCGCTTGGGACTCGGAGCAGTAAACAGCATCTGGTTCGGGGAGCAGCCGGATTTTGCTCTCCATTGAGAACGTCAGATCGGCCACCTGCAAGCTCTCATCTCTTGAGGAGCCCAGCCAAAGTTTCCAGCGCCGCTTTAGGGAGCACTCCTCAAGACGAGAGTTTGCAGGGGGCTGATCTGGCATCCATACTGGAAAACAAAATCCGGCTGCTTCCCAAACCAGATGCTGTTTACTGCTTTAAGTCCCAAGCGGCAGGAAATGAGGGCTACCTTGCGCCACCGGCTGGCGCAAATATAAAAAGGTGGAATGCTCTTGCAACACAAAAGAAAGTAGTGCTTTGCTCCCACAGCTTCCAGGCATCGCAACCGCAGCTTCAGCCTGCTTGTGCGGCCGCCACCGCAACAGCACCATTATTTAATTTCGGACGGCAAGGGCTGCGCTCCTTTTTGCGCATTGCCACCCCAGGGTAGAGATTTCCAGCCCCACCACGGCCTGTCCGATATTCCAAAGCTGTAATAGCCTCACTCACAGGACTGGCTCATTGGTCATCCCGGAGCAGCTCCTGCACCCGGGTGCACCAGCCTGCCAGGGAGGAGAAGCTGCTTCAGGATGACCAATGGGCCAGTCCTGTGACTACTACAGTCCCTCCCAGAGGCCTTTCAGGAGAGATGTAGGCCTGAAAGGCGGCTGAACTTCCGCCCCCCCACCAGGCAGCTGTTCGGCTCTTGGTCTTACCTTCCAGTTCCAACTTGTGTGGCTCACACGGCTCTTCTCAAAGTGAGGTTTGTGCTCAGCCTTAAGAGTGGGGCTGGTGTGTGGGCGGGGTGATGTGGGCGGTGCAGCCATGTGTTCCCGCATGTGGGCTGAATTAATTGCTCTCGGGGGCCATATTCGGCCCAGGGGCCATAGTTTGAGGGTGAGTGCAAAAAAAAAAAAAAAAAAAGCAAAATTTTCTCATGGACCACCAATGGTCTGTGGACCACTGATTGGTGACCACTGATCTAACCAATGGTCTGTGGACCACTGATTGGTGACCACTGATCTAACCATTGATAAAATAAGTCCCATGTCATATAATATTCAGTTTGTTCTTTTTCCTTAATTGCTAGCATTAATCTATTCATTTCTACACATTCTAATATTTTCCTGATCACATTCTCATCTGTGGGGATCTCTTCACTTTTCCAATTACCTAACAATAATGCATTCCTAATATAATGTCTTTGAAAGTAACCATGTATTTTATTTTTCCCATACTACAAGAAGGCATGCCAGTCCAATTGCAAATCGTGCCCCTCCAAAGTCAATAGTCTTATATGCCTCAATACAATCCATTCTTTCATCCATATAAGCACCACAGCCTGGTAATACAATTCCCAATTTGGTAGCCCAAAGCCTCCTCTACTCCTTGAATCCTGCAGCAATTTAAAACTTATTCTTGCTTTTTTCCCTTGCCAGATATAGCTTAATATTACTTTATTGAGTTCCTCAAAGTATTTTTTTTCCCAATTTTATCAGAATTGTTTGAAACAGATATAGTAATCTTGGTAACATATTCATTTTTATTGTAGCTATTCTTCCTATTAATAATTGCAGATTTTTCCATTTCTCCAAATCTGCTTTAATTTGTTGCATCAGTTTGTAGTAATTATCTTCCTTACTAGTTACACATCTTGCTGTCAGATGTATCCCTAAGTATTCTACTTTCGTAGAAATCTGAATATCTATTCTCTTCATTAACTCTTTTTTCTGCATATCTGTGAGATTTTTAACTAACATCTTAGTTTTCTCTTTATTTATTTTCAATCCTGCCACTTTGCTATATTCCTCTATTTTTAAAATTAATTTAGGCCCTGTTTCTTGTGGATCTTCCAAAATGAAGACTAAATGGTCTGCAAATGCATGGAATTTATATTTTTCCTTTTTTATTTCCATACCTTTATCTCTGTGTCTTGTCTAATATTTCTGTTTAATACTTCCAGTGTCAATATGAATAATAGAGGAGACAAAGGGCATCCTTGTCTTGTACCTTTTTTAATGTTGACCTTCTCTGTCATATCTATATTTACCATCACCTTTGCTGTTTGTTTATAATATATTGCCTTAATCATGTTAATAAATCTGTCCCCAAAATCCATATCTTTTAATTCTGCTAGAATAAACAGCTAGTTCACATTGTCAAATGCTTTCTGTGCATCTAGAAAAATCAACACCATTTGCTTCCCTGGATCTGCTCTGTAATACTCCAGTGTATTTAAAATTATTCTCATATTGTCTTTGTCTCTTATATTAGGTAGAAATCCATTTTGATCTGAATGTATGAATTGATTTAAGAATCTTTTTAGTCTTTCTGCAATTATTGAGGCATATATTTTATAGTCAGCATTCAATAAGGATATTGGTCTGTAATTTTTTATCTGTTGTAGGTCTGAATCTTCTTTGGGTATGAGAGTAATATATGCTTCCGTCCATGAATTTAGTACTTTCGCTTCTAGCATTACTTCATTGAACACTTCCAACATTGGTATATTTAAAGTGTTTTGTAAGTCTTTATAGAGTTCTGCTGGTATACCACCTGGGCCTGGTGTTTTGCCATTCTTTTGTCTCTTAATTGCTTCTGTTAATTCCATTATTGTTATACTATCATCTAACATAGCTTTCACTGTTTCAGGTATTTTAGGTAATTCCGCTTTTTCTAAATATTGTTTTATTTTATCTTCTGAAACTGTCTCTTGATCATATAATTTTTCATAGGAATTTTGGATCACTTTCTTTTTATTGTCATTTGGTGATGAAGGTTTCCTTCCTCATCCATTAATTGGTGTATCAGTTTTTTTTTCCTTCTCCTTTTTCAATCTGTATGCCAGTCATCTTCCTGGTTTATTTGCATTTTCAAAGAAATTTTGTTTAGCATTTTTAATTTTTGGTGCTAATTCTTCTTTATCTATTAAGTTCTACTTATGTTGTATTAATTCCATTTGGTTTTTTAGATTCTTTTTTTGTGGTTTTTTTATAGTTTCATCTCTAGCCTCTTATATTCTGCTTCTAATATCTTTTGGTTTTGCTTCTTATTTTTCTTTCTCATATAAGTTATAGCTAAACCTCTAATGTATGCATTAGCTATGTCCCATACATTTTGTAATGAAGTCTCTTCTTTTCTATTCTCTTTAAAGAAAAGGTCTAATTCTTTTTCCATAAATTGAATAAATTCCTTATCTTTTAATATTGATTCAACATCCATCTTAATTTCCTTTTTTGTCCTTTCCATTTAACTTTTATTGGATTGTGGTCTGCCCATTTACTTATTTCTATATCTATTTCTTGTACATTAGATCTGAATTCAACTGACATCCATATCATATCTATTCTTGACTAAGACATATGCCTATTTGAATAAAATGAATATTGCTTTTCCTTAGGATGTGTCTTGCGCCATACATCTTGGATACCTAATTCTTTCGCCATTTTAAAAAAAGCTTTTGGAAGTGCCTTCCTAGCTTTTTTATTTACTTTCCTAGTTTTATAATCCAGTTCTGCACAATTGCATTAAAATCTCCTACTACACATATATTTTCATACTCCAATTCTATTATTTTCTTACGAAGTTTACCATAAAAGTCCTCTTGATTGCTATTTGGTGCATAAATTGCTACCAAAAATATCTGTTTGTAATTCATTGTTATCTCCACCATCAAAATCCTCCCTTTTTTGTCCGTGAAAATTTGCTTAACATTTATTGTTTCTTTTAGGTAAAGAGCTACTACTCTCTTCTTGTGTTGTGATAGAGAGGTATATAGTTTTCCCATTTTGGAATGTTCCAACAGTTTATTGTGTTGTTTTTAATATGAACCTCTTGCAGCCAAATTATTTCCAACTTTAATTTTTCTAGTTTACTAAAAGTCCTTTTCCTTTTATATTTTATATAGTATTTAAACCATTTATATTTGTTGACAGTAATTGTATTTCTTCTTCCATGGTTTTACTTCTAGATGGGTTTTGTTGTTCTGGTCGCTCTTATCTCTCTCTGATCTTTTGCCTTTGCTCCTTCTCTCTTTGCTATTTCCTCTAACTCTCTTTTGTCTTCTTTTTGTTGCGTTTCTCTCTCTCTCCTATGGCTTCCTCTTGTTGTCTTTTTCCTCTCTTATTCTCATTTCCTCTTGTAGTCCAAAATAATAATAATAATAATAATAATAATAATAATAATAATAATAATAATAATAATTATTATTATTATTATTATTATTATTATTTTATTTCTATACCGCCCTTCTCCCGAAGGACTCAGGGCGGTGTACAGCCAATTTAAAAACACAAGACACAACAATAATTAAAAATTAAAATAATTAAATAGATTTGGCCGATTTAAAACCCCAAAAATTTAAAATACCCCAATTTAAAATTATTAAGTTGATAGCCCGGCCTGGCGGAACAACAGGGTCTTCAATGCGCAACGAAACACCCGGAGGTCGGAGATCTTACGTATTTCCGGGGGCAGTTCATTCCACAGGGCTGGGGCTCCCACAGAGAAGGCCCTCCCCCTGGGTGTCGCCAGCCGACATAACTTGGCTGATGGCACCCTGAGGAGACCCTCTCTGTGGGAGTGGACTGGTCGGTGGGAGGCTATTGGTGGCAGAAAACGGTCTCGAAGGTACCCGGGTCCTATGCCATGGAGCGCTTTAAATGAGCAATAGTGCTCATAAAATTGTTCTGCTTTTTCTATAGAATCCAGCCTATGTCTTTGCTCCATCCAGGTCACCAATATTCCTTCTGGTATCAGCCATCTAAAATTTACTCCATTCTTAATGAGCTTCCTTGTCAGAAATTGATATTTCTTTCTTATTTCTCTTACTCTTCTGGGGACCTGTTTTTAAACTACTATTTCTTTCCCTTTGTATTTTAAAGTGTCATCTCTTGCTCTTTGTAGTACCTCTGCTTTTATTGCTTTTTTAGTAAATCTCACATGTACCTCTCTGGGGTGTCTATTTCTTGTCGCATATCTAGTGTAAACTCTAAATATTTCATCCATCTCAGCAAGCACCTTTTCTTTGGTCACCTCTAAAGCATTTGTCAGCAACCCTGCCATTATCTCAGCCAAATTTTCTCCCTTTTCTTCCTCAATATTCTGGAATCACAAATAGTAATCAGCCTTATTCATCTCAAGTGATATTATTGTTCGATCATGACTTTTGTCTGCCAGGGTAAGTCTGTAATCAACCTCTTCCACTCTTTTCTCTGTTTGTTCAGCTTTCTCTTCTACTTTCTGAATGTGTTGTTCATTTTTAGCCATTATTTGTTGAAAATTCTCTATTTTATCCTTTACTTTTCCTATTCTTTCCTTAATGTCTTCATGCATGGCCTGAATCAAAGCTTTCATCTCTAATTGTATCGTATTCATTCTCTCTTACTGCTACATAGCATCCAATGACCTTAGGCCTGCTGGGCAAGATGCTGCTGCTGCTACTGTTGAGGATGGCGCTGATGTAGTTTTCTTCATTTTGAGATGTTTTAATAAATTTAAAAATTATTAAAGATAATAACTACAATACCCAACAGCCCCAGTATTGACTGCCCACTTTACTATCTCCTTCCAATTTCCCTTTTTACAAAGCTATTTAGGAATCAAAACATTCAATATTACTGAATCCCTTTTTCTTTCTTCCTTCTTCTTATTTTCAATCTCCAAATAATGTCACTGGTTTTTTTTATTGTAATCCCAGAGGAACGTAATTATAATCCATAAAAAAGAGGAAGTGAAACTGTTAATTGTAATCCAAGAGGAGTGCCAAGATATAAATTGCAATCCAAGAGTTGTTAAATTGTTGATCCCTTTATTCTTTTTTTTTCCATATTTTTTTTATTATTAACATATTAAAAAAAAGTAACATACATAACATACATGAATCATAATATATAATATATAACAATATACAGAATACAAACAATCAACAAGTGCTCCCCCACCCCTTGGGATCATACCTGCTTCCAGAATCTTAAGGCTTCTTCTGGTGGTGGTATCCCTCTTCCTCCAGAAAACACATATATTAGGAACTGTTTCCAGATCCCATTGAATTCGTTTACCTTCATTATGCCCCTCCTTACTTTAATATTGCAAATCAATTTATCATTTATGGCAATATCCCATACTTCCTTGTACCATTCTTCTAAACTATAAACCTCTTGTGTCTTCCAGTTCCTAGAAATCATTAACCTTGCTGCGGTCAACAAATTTATTATCAATTCTTTAGTCTCTTTTTTACATTTTATATCTTCCAATAGTGAAAGTAATGCTACCTTTGGCGCCTCTTCTACCTTTATTCCTACAATTTCTTCTATCTCCTTAAACACCATCTTCCACAATTTTTACACAAATTTACAATCCCACCACATATGTACATACATTCCTTTTCCCCCCACAACCTCTCCAACAGTTATCTGAATAGTGCTGATTCATATTGCTTAATCTAACCGGAGTTAAGTACCACCTCCATATCATTTTGTAGTAATTCTCTTTTATTCTTACTGACATATTTCTCAACACTCTTTGTTGCCAAATTCTGTCCCAACTCTGTTGCCCTATTTGTATCTTCAAATCGGTTTCCCATACCATCTTTCCTAAATTTCCCCTCTCTTCTTCCTCCAACAATATTTTATAGATTCCGCTCATTAAGCCTTTTATCCCTTTATTTTCTTCCTTTACAGTTTGATTTTTTTCAATTAATTCCTCAAACCTCGTTAACTCTCTACACTCTCCATTTTCTCTTATCCAATTTTTAGTCCATTGTTCCACTTGGCTATAATTTAACCAAGACAACCGTTTTCCTCCTAGAACCTCTTCCAATTCCCCACGTGTCCTCATTCCTCCTAACCATTCCCTTAATTTCATTTTATTTTTCTCTTTTAGAATTTCATTCACTTTATTCTTCAAATTCCCTGAGAACTTTTCCAAAAAATACTACCGGTGATAATGGAGAGTTCTTCAGAAGCAACCTCCCTTTATATTTACTCCAAATTTCCCAATGAAACTTCAGGAGAGGATTGCTTATGCTCTCAGCCCATTTCTTTCCACCTTCCATAAAAAATATATTTTCAACTTCCATTCTAATTTGGTTTTAATTTTAGATTTATCTTCCAACCATTCCAATTCCCCTATTCCTAAAATTGCCTTTATAACATGTCTAAGCCTGTTAGCGACATAATATAATTTAATATTTGGGAGTCCTAAACCCCCCTTTTTTTGGCTTAGATACCACTTATTTTTATTTATCCTCGCTTTCTTATTCCCATTACAATAGTTGTTCAGTATATTCTGCCAATTCTTTAACTCTAATTCTGATATTTTTATTGATAGCATCCTAAAAGCAAAATTGATCTTTGCTAAAATCTTCATTTTTACTAAGGCAATTCTTCCAAACCATGATAAATTCAACCTTTTATATTTATTCAAACTTTCCAAAATCTCCTTCTTTAAGATGCCTAGATTTTCCTTTTCTAACTTCTCCAAATTTTTTGTAATTCTAACTCCCAGGTATTTAATATGATCTTTAATTCTCATTTCACTTTGCTTCCCTTCCCATTCCTTCTCTTCCCTTTTAGTGTAATTAAACAGCATCAACTCAGATTTTTACCAATTTATTCTTAATCCAGTTATTTCTTCAAATTCTTTTAGATGCCATCCAATTCTTTCCATTTTATCCACTATATTCTTAACTGTTAACAATGTATCATCAGCAAACATATTTAGTTTTATTTTACCTATCCCTTCTATCTCCCCGTCATCTCTTAATGCATTGGCCAATAGTTCCATAACCAATACAAATAGGACAGGTGAGAGTGGGCACCCTTGCCTCGTTCCTCTGGCGAGTTGCATCTTGTCTGTAACTCCATCATTCACTACCACTAAGGCAGAATTCCGAGAGTATAATTGATCTATTACACCTTTAAATTTATTTCCAAATCCCATTCTGTCTATTACCATCTTTAATGTTTGCCAACTCACACAATCGAAGGCCTTAAAGATATCTAACGCTAATATCCCTGCTTTAAGTTTTACATTTTTGATCTCGTGAATTACATTTAACACTCTTCCAACCAAATTATGCATTTGACGGCCCAATACAAATCCACATTGATCTTCCCTTATATAATTACCTATAAAATTATTAATTCTTCTTGCTAAAATAGTTGAAAAATTTTTTGCATCTTGATTTATTAATGATATTGGTCTGTATGAGTCAGGGAGCGTCGGATCCTTATCTGGTTTAAGTATTAATATTATTAACGACTGCTCCCATGATTCTGGAATCTTTTCCCTTTCTAATATTGCATTATACAGCTTTAATAATTTCGGTACTAATAATGTTTTAAATGTTTTATAGAATTCTGTTCCTAATCCGTCTACCCCAGGTGATTTATCCACCTTTAAACTTTCAATTACTTGTGCAATTTCCCTTTGCGATATACTCCTTTCCATTAATTCTTTATGCTCCGTTTCCACAGCCCTTTTTATATATTTTCAATATAAGCTTCCATTCTATCCTTCTTAACCTCCTTACCCTTGTACAACTCTTGATAAAATTCCTGGAATATTTTTAACTTTCCTTTCATTGTACTACAATAATTCCCCAATTTATCTTTCACTATACCTATTGAATTTTTAGCTTTCTCCTTTTGTGTGAGCCTGGCAAGCATCTTAGAATTTTTATTGCTATTTTCAAAAATTCTCTTTTCATGTATATTAAATTATTCTGAACTTCCTCTAAATTTTTATTCTCTAATTCTTTTTCTTTAGCTTGTAATTCTATTAATTTTTGTTTATTTCTTGTATGCCAGTACTCTTTTTCCAATTTCTTAATCTGTTCCGCTAATTTTTCCCGTAATGCAGTTTCTTGCCTTTTAACACTACAGGCTTCCCTAATACATATTCCCCATGTCACGCCTTCATGGTGTCCCACACCATTCCCGTTGCTATTTCTTTTTCATTAATTTCCCACAATTCTGATATCTCCTTTTGCATTTTCTCAACCACTTTCTCATTTTTAAGAATCCTTGTAGTCAGTCACCTTCCATCTAACCGCTTCTCTATAGTCTTTTTTTACCATAAAGTCTAAACTAACCACCGCATGATCTGTTACTTTAATTACTCCCACTTCCATTCTACACAACTTAGTTGCCATATCCCTAGAAACAAAAACATAATCAATTCTAGGATTTATAGGTTGGGGAATAATATTTGAAACCGGGCTCCCCACCTTTAAGAAAATGCCACCCATCCACATAATCTTTTTCTTTTATTAATTTATTTAAAATGGTGATATTATTCCTCCTTTCAGCACTTGTGGGATTGGTCTGGTCCAATCTATTATTCATAACCATATTAAAATCTCCACCTAAAATAACATGTCCTTCTTTAAATCCCTTTATTCTTCAAAAAGTATAACCTTCTTTTCTTGTTCAATTTATAATCCACATAGGCCCATCAAACCTCAAAATTCAACCACCAACTGTCTTATATCTTCTGAGGGAGAGTTCATAGAGCAGAAAATAAAAGAGAAGGAAAAAAAATTGCCATCTTATTTTAAACTTGAGATACTGAATGCTTACACATTAAGAGTGAGAGACAATGCCTCACAGAGATCTGGCTCTGTAATTATTAAGTTTCTAAAGTCTAGCACTACAGGCAACTTCAGGACAGATTACTGAATTAAAACATCATGGAAATAATATAATGAATTATCCACACCTTTCTAGGCCCGAGTTAACTTTGATTTGGCGTGTACATTAGAAAGAACAAACAAGTTTAAATGCATGTGGGAAATAACTTACTATGTCTAGAAGAACTCCATCAGGAAATGAATTGAGACTTTGAATCAATCATGTCAATTGTGCCCTGTTTTTTCGGAAATAGCCTATCTCCAGTGGAATAATTATTTTTTACTGGATTACAAGAGACTACTTAAAATATTGAAGAACTTTATAAAAACACTAACTGTTTGAATGAATTACAGAGAAAGACTGTTTCATTAAAAAATATAAAGTTTATTTGTAAAATGGGATAATTTTTTATTCAAGGTGTTTGGGGGACTTACTTATATCTTGATATACTGAATTTGCTTACATGGTGTTTACTTTTTACCTTATAACTATTTTATGTATCCTAATTTTTTAGCATCTAAATGTTTTGTATCCAATTCTGGAAACTACGCCATTTTTTAAAAGAGAAACTCTCTTTTCGTTATATGAAACTTTAATTTCTATTTAAATTCAGATGCCAGAATTACTTTATATATGTGAATATTTTAGAGTTCAGATATAGAATGCTTATTTGAGTGGGACCAGGGGTGAAATCCAGCAGGTTCTGACAGGTTCTGGAGAACCAGGAGCGGACAATTTGAGTAGTTCAGAGAACCAGCAAATACCACCTTTGGCTGGCCCCAGAGTGGGGTGGGAATGGAGATTTTGCAATATCCTTTCCCTGCCACACCCACCAAGCCACACCACGCCCATAAAGCCACCTCCACAGAACCAGTAGTAAAAAAAATTGGATTTCACCAGAGTGGGACAAATTGTTAATTAGGATGGTTCACTCTGAAATTGCTACCATTTGGAATGGAAGAAATGTGTCTTTTTTAAAGAAGAAATAATCTGTGTCTTATTAATCTTTACATTTTGTTTGTTAACAGTAGGATATGGGAACCTTTTTATGCCTTTTAAATGGGGTTTGGTTTAGGGCTAAGAATTAAGTGTGAAAAATTGAGTTTTAGGTGTTAATATTAATATTTTAGAGCTGTTTTAGAATTTTACTGATAATTGGATAAGGAGAAGATGTTACTTCTTTGATTTGCCTATTTATAACAAATTAGTTATGGATGAAAAGTTTTATAATTTATAATAAAAGGGGGTGAAGAGACTATGAAATTGTTTATATTTGTTACGAGGATGGGAATTCGTTTTCTTAAAGGGGGGTTTCTTCTTATATTTTTATTTTCTTGCATTTTTTCTTTCTCTTTTACACTTTATTGTTATTTCTAAAAATCTTTAAACCTACCCAAAAAAATGGAGCAAGGAAGCTATTTTTTATGAATCCAATAATTTTCTGTGAGGGGCACATAACATGAATTTTGCAACTTGCTTTCTAACATAGTTACTTTGTATTTTAAGTTGATTTATTTTCTCTCCTTTAAAATGATGTTCAGGTTTATTAGCTTTTAACATTCCTGAACTGATAAACAGACATAAGAAAAAAAAATTGTTAGTACAAACTGGGATCTGGTTTCTCTCTTTTGTGAACTCCAAACATCCTTTTTCCTTACAATTTAGGCCCCCTCATTATAACGAACATGTGTAATATTAGGGGATGCAAATATGTAATTGATTTCCTATGCAAAGGCAAGGTTACTTTTATCCTGTCCAATCAACTTTCCTCTTGCATTTTCTTTGTTGTGTTAACTATAAAAAGGAATGAAACATGGGGCTCAAGGTTCTCTCTCTTCTTTTTCATAGAAATTTCAGTTTATAAACTGCTTTTAAATGATCTTCCAACTCGGTTGTTTATTGGGAAAGTAAATTGAGGCAGAAGCTAGGGCCAGATTTGGCTATCACCTCCCTTTCTCTTTTTTTTAAAATTTTGATTTATATGCCACCTTTCTCCAGAGACTCAGGGCAGCTTACAATGCGTTAAGCAATAGCCTTCATACTTTTGTATATTTAAATAAAGTCAGCTTATTGCCCCCACAAATGCCCTCTCATTTAACCTACCTTAGAAAGGATGGAAGGCTGAGTCAACCTTGAGCCTGGTGAGTTTCGAACTTGCAGTAATTGCAGACAACTGGTGTTAATCACAATGCTTTTAGTCTGCTGAGCTACCAGGCCCATTGGAAAACAGATCAAAGGATTCATAGACCCATCTGATGCTACAGAAGGAAAGGCTCTATACTTATCTGATCAGTAACAATCTTGCATTTTTTCTTCTTGTTTTCATTATTTTTTCTTCTGTTCAATTATGTTTGATTCTGAGACACTGCCTGGACAAATTCCTGCAGTCTTCTTGGTTTTTCAAAAGTTGTTTGCCATTGCCTCTTTTCTAGGGTTGAGAAAGATTACTCCAAGGTCACCCAATTAGCCTTGTGCCTACGAACAGGAATCTCCAACCTTGGCAACTTTAAGCTTGGCGGACTTCAACTCCCAGAATTCCCCAGCCAGCTTTGCTTAGACACCCCTGCTTAAGGAGACACTAGAAATCTCCATCTCCTAGTTTCTAGCCTTATGCCTTAACCTCTACACTAAACTGGCTCTACTACACTAGCATAAAAGTTTTTATATCTTTATTCCAGGGTTGAAGGCAGTAGGACCCAAGCCAAACCAGTGTAAAATAAATATATATTTTTTTATTTTTACCTACTTTTTGTGTTAATAAAGTTAGGGATGGTATTTTCTATCAAATTTAGCGTTAGATGTAATGTTTTGGGGCTAGAAAGGGTAGCAAGAATCTTCCAAAAGTAAAGTAAACAAAGGTAAGACTTGGAATATTTGTTTTGGAGAACAATTCAAATTTGCAAACTTTTTAATGTTGATTCTTATTATTACTAATTCAAAACATTATTAAGGAAAAACGTTAGTTTTATATAGTACTTGCAAAAGTTCATTTGGATAAAAGCGATGACAATCAGGCTCTGAGAAATAAACAACTTTTGGCACCGATCTTACAAAGTTTTCTGAGCTGCATGCAATAAGCTCGAAGCATGCCCTTGGGTGCAATCTACTTCGCGTTCTCTTCACTAGGCTCAGGGCCCACTTTCAGGCTGGCTTTACAACTTCCACGATCTCTTTCCCAAGCCGTTTTTTCGACCTCCTTCGGCACCAACTTTCCCGGAAACTCCAGGACGCAGAAATGACGGAAGACTGCGCCTGCGCCTTCGGAAGCAACGTGGTCGCGCCAAGAAAACAAGTTTGAGCACGCATGCGCAATGCCGCCCCGGGAAGCCGTTGCCTTGGCTACCGCGCTCCGGCTTGCCCTCTGCTCTTTTCCCTCCCTCTGACGCCGTAGAATCGATGCCCGCGACTTCTTGGATGGGACGCCCCGTTTCAACTGCCGTCGGCCGGCCGGAGCGCACGGCCGGCATTGACCGCGTCAGGCAGCCATGCTATTCCCCAGCGAGCTCGTGACCTCAGGACAAGGGATTTGGTGGCGGCAAATGCTGCGACGCACCTCGTGACTGAAAGCCTTCTCCCCCCCACCCTTCCACCTCCTCGACCAGGAGGATGAAGAAGGTGAAGAAAATCCTGGGGCTGGGGAGGAAGAAGAATGGGCGACAGTCTCCGTTGCGGAGCCGCGTCGTGGCTTGCGCCTCAGCCCCAGGCGCTCTCATCTGTAGCGGCGGCGACGGTTATAACTTGCAGAGCAAGGACCTGAATAAGCTGCACCGAGCGGCGGCCGAAGGAGATCTCGGGGAACTCCGACACCTCCTGCAGAAACACGACCTCAACGAACAGGATAAAGCTGGCAGGTGGGAAGGAGCAGGCCTGGGCTCGACTCCCGCCTCGTCTTCATGCAAATACCAGCTCTCCTCTTCATCCCTCCTTGATTACTTGGGCCACCCGCTTTCCCTTCACGGGCTTCGGAGGGTGGGATTTCCCCCAGTGAGGCCTGTCACTGGTCCAAAACATGCCCACGTGGAGGACTGTGTGGATGTCATAGGTAGCTGGGCAGCGGGAAATTTGTTCCTGAGGGTCTTTTCCTCGGAGTCTGGCGCTGAAGGTTGCTGTGGCATTGAGGTTTCCCTCAGCACTTCTTCACTATGTGGGAAGATGACTTTATGACCTCTTGATGACATGAGGCGTTAAACTGGATTGTGTCCTTAAAAGAACCCCTTAAAGAATAAATACTACCCCATGGTTGGAAGCCTGTAATGTGTAAAATGTTCAGTTCTTTTATAATCCATAAATGGGAATAGATTCCTGAAAATAATTTAGTTTCTTTTCCCACTTATACCAGACACACTGTAACTAGGACACACTGTACAGATAGTCCTTGACTAACAACAGTTCATTTAGTGGCCATTCAAAGTTACATCAGTGAAAAAAGTGACTTATGGTCATTTTTCACACGACCACTGCAGCATCCCCATGGTCATGTGATCAAAATTCAGCCTCTTGGCAACTGACTCATATTTATGATGATTGCAGTGTCCTGAAATCATTAGATCACCTTTTGAGACCTTCTGACAACTAAAGTCAATGGGGCAAACCAGATTCACTTAACAACTGTGTTACTAACGTAACTGTAGTTATCCTGTTAACTGGCAAGAAAGTCGTAAAATGGAGCAAAACTTAACAAATGTCTTATTTAGTAACAAATTTTGGGTTCAATTGTGGTTGTAAGTCAAAGATTGCCTGTAACTAGGAAATATTATTAAACCATATTATGCTTAATATTGCACACCTACCTTCAAATGCCCTTCTTATAGTATGTCTCTAATAAAATGACATCCTTCCTATTAACTCTACTGTTCAAGTATCTTTTTTCATATATCACTTTTTTATATGTTGAACTCTGCCGCTAGTTCCTGTATAGGTAGTCCTTGACTTATGACCACAATTGAGGTCAGAATTTCTGTTGCTATAAGTGAAACATTTTTAAGTGAATTTTGCCCCATTTTACAATCTTTCTTGTCACAATCATTGAGTGAATCACTGCTGCTGTTAAGTTAGTAACATGGTTTTTAAGTGAATCTGGCTTTTCATTGACTTTACTTGTCAGAAGTTGACAAAACAGTTGATAACAAAAGGTGATCACATAGGTGGACATGCCTAAGAACGAGAAAATATTGGACAAAAATACACACATTGCTGAAAAAAATGATAAAACTACATATAGATCTGAAACCAGAGATACTTTTGCTGGGCATTCTACCAGAAAACTATGATAAAAAGACTGCATATTTGATTTTGCATATATTAATGGCAGTCAGAATTGTAGTTGCGCAACAATGGAAAAGTGATGAGACCCTGTCTGAGGAGAATGTAATTTATAAAATATTAGATGGTGCAGAAATGGATATATTAACGCTTGCTATTAAGGATAAAGAAGAAACTGAATATTTTTTTTATATGGGACACATTTTATCAATGGCTAGATAATAGAAACTGAAGTTAGAAAGGAAGAGATATAAAGAGAGGAAACGGTATAGAGGAGAGTGATTAAAGAAGACGATGTTAAATGTTAAGCATTAAGGTTATATCATCATGTTATTATATTATTAATATGATGGTGATGACTAAATATAATGAAGATGTATAAATATGACTCAAAATATAATTGTACCCAGAATACACACTGTTTGATGAAAATTGAGTGTTATATAAATTAAACAAATAAAGCATGAAGAAAAAAGAAGTTGATCACATGACCCCGGGAGACTAACCATCGTAAATATTAGTCAATTGCCAAGTGTCTGATCACAGGGATGTTGCTACAGTTGTAAGTGTGAAAATTGTCATGTCATTTTTCAGTGCCATTGAACAGTTACTAAATGGACTGTTGTTAAGTCGAGGACTACCTGTATTAGGTAAAAGTCACAGTGAAAGCTATATGGAGAGAAGACTGGCTATAAATAATAGATGGTAATGCTGATGTCTTAGACTCCTGAAAACAGCTCAATATGATAGGAAGTTTTGCAGTTCTTTTAAGTTTTAAAAAGCATAGCTTAATTAAGAGATTGTTGCAATAAACCATCTCTATAATGGGAATTTTCTCTTTCCTTTCTATAGCCATCACATTAATATTTATCAGTGACTGAGAAATAGTGGCTGGATTATTCTAGAATTTGTAATAAATGTCATCAGTTGTTAAGTTCAATGGAATTTAATCAAAATATTTGTATTTGAAATCAAGCAAATAATATTCACTTCTTTAGGCTTTATTCTTTCTTGCAAAGTATAATTTATTTTTTCAAGTAGGAAGAACTAATTAACTAAGTCTGCAATTTATATATTGTAGTGCTTTACCACTGAGTATACAGAGTACATGGGTATATTCCAGTTCATCATATGCTGAACACTAGTTTTGAAATACAGTTCAAAGATACAAAATCAAAATGTTCTTAAGAAAAAGAAAGGCGTACTCTACTGTTAGTTATTTATTGAATGAATATGGCTTCTTTTACAATATGGTTTCTTTTAGAACACCTTTGCATTTTGCCTGTGCTAATGGATATACAGACATTGTTACTTTCTTGGTGGACAACAAATGCCAACTAGATAGCTGTGATAAAGAGAAGAGATCTCCATTAATGAAGGTATGCATTTAAAATAGTACAAATTTACTAGCAGTATAAAGCCAAATTTCTATAACTCCATTTTAATCAAAACTATCAGTATAATAAATTGTTAGTACTTCTTATAATCAAAAGGGACAAGAAAAAGCTGTAGCTTTGTTTTGTTTAAATTATAGACAGTATTACCTAGGTATATGAAAATATGTTGTAGACCTAACATCATCTTAAATATTTAGGCAGTGGAATTCCAGCAAGAATTCTGTGCAATTTATCTGCTTGAACATGGAGCAGATCCTAATTTGAAGGACATAGACAACAACACTGCCCTCCACTTTGCTGCCAGTAATTCTAGTGTATCTCTAGCAAAATATCTGCTTGAAAAGAAAGCTGACATTGAAGCACAAAATAAGGTAAAATTCCAGTAGTTTACTTAATATATTAAGTAGTTTTTGATTTTGTATAAGCCAATACATATTCTGATTTTTAAAAAATATTTTAACATCATTTATAGAAAAAAACACTGCATTATTTACTGAGACTAATGTGTAATATAAGTATATGTTGCATAATAAAGTGGAACTTGAGGCTCTTCATTCCTTATTTTGCTGGAGCAAGTTGACTACAATTTGTAAAATTAAAGTAAAGGTAAAGGTTCCCCTCGAACATATGTGCTAGTCGTTCCTGACTCTAGGGGGTGGTGCTCATCTCCGTTTCAAAGCCAAAGAGCCAGCACTGTCTGAAGATGTCTCTGTGGTCATGTGGTCGGCATGACTAAGTGCCAAAGATGCACAGAACACTGTTACCTTCCCACCAGAGGTGGTCCCTATTTTTCTACTTGCATTTTTTACGTGCTTTTGAACTGCTAGGTTGGCAGAAGCTGGGCCAAGTAATGGGAGCTCACCCCATTACGCAGCACTAGGGATTCGAGCCGCTGAACTGCTGACCTTTTGATTGACAAGCTCAGCGTCTTACCCACTAAGCCACCGCATCCCTTCATTTTGTGATTTACAATTTGTAATTTACCTTTAAATAAGCTTCTGCTAGCTTTCACATAGGGGTTTGTTTTGGGCATACTTAATCATAATCTCAGGTTCAAATGTCATGTAATCTACCCCTTCCTACTGTTAAATAAAGTAGGAGGAACTTAGTATATGTGCCCAGCATGTATCTCACTTTATTTACCTCATTTACTATATGTTTTGTCATTAGGTATGAGCCAGAGTGCTTTAGTCATGAATTAAATATATACTTCCAAATTTAAATCTTTGGGGGTTTTTTTCTTCTTTTCCATCAATTTGGGTAACGTGTACAAACTGCCCATTATCCCTTTGCAAACAATATATACTTGTTTTTTGTAGGATTGTGACAGTATCTTCAATGGGAGTAAATGGTACAAAACAAAGGCCTCGTTTGATATAGTGGTTAAAGGCATCGGACTAGAAACAGAGAGATTGAGTTCTAATCCCTCCATCTACTTAGATGATTTTGGATTAGTCCTAACTCTCTCAGCCTTAATAAGAAGCAAATAAAAACCATTGCCAAAAACATTGCCAAGAAAACTGCATGCAGCCCTACTTTTTCCAATATAACATTTGTAGTTATAATAGTCAAATCTGGAATATTGCACAAATGTTTGAAATTATCTGAGACTTTAAATCCAAGTATCAGTAGAAATATAGAAAATATTATTTCAGAGATGTTTAACTCACACTGAAGCCCATCTAGAAACAGTCTGAAAGAAAGAAAACTTCTTATCCTTTTTGTCTGGCTTGGGTACAGTACATTGCATTTCATTGCATTTGTTAAATGAGAAACAGAAGCTATGCATATATGTATTTCTTTTTCTTTTTTTTATTGCAGGAGGGGTGCACACCGCTAATTGTTGCTGTGGCTGAAAATAATCGAGAAATGGTAGAGTTTCTTCTTCAACAAAAAGCATCTGTGCATGCCACAGATAAATTGGGAAGGTACAGTTTGGGTCATGTAGCTGATAACCCTTCCAGGATTTTAGGATTGTTTTTAAGTGTTCATGCCCCTGAATATAACAGATAATCAGTCTGCTGGAATAACATTTTCTCAATATAAAAAATTCTTTATCAATGGCTTGGTGCTATTGTTAACATTGCACTGAAATTTTATCTAAAAGTTTTGTTTCCAGCTGTATTATAAACTGCCTTTGGGATCAAAAGATAAAACCTTGAAAATAAAGAAAAAATGTAGGTTTCTTAAAGTAGTTTACATTTAAAGAAAATACTGATGTTTCTGTTCAATGCCATTTTCAATTTGTTTTCAGTTTAAAAAGAGCACATGGTTAGCTTTTATACTTATTTTATTTTATTTTATTTTTGTAATAAACAAATCTTCATATTCTTTCTCCCCCAACACCTTTTATTGAGGGGAACTTTCTGTTAGCATTAATTTAATGATCCTGCTAATGCATTTATGATTTCATAGATTCCTCTGATAAAAAGGGAAGAGATTAATTCTGTTAAAAGTTATTTTTAAAAGGCAGTTACTGTCCTAAGTCTTACACAAAAACAACACTTCATTTGACACAGATGTTGTGTCTTTGTATATATTTTGCTTATTAAATATAAAACATTGGAACTTTTATATAGTACTCTTGTCCCTTCTCTGTAAAGGAATTTGACACTGCCATTGATAGTCTGAAATGCAGTAAAGCACCAGGCTCTGATGCCATTCAACGAAACTTCATGATAAACTCCAAAAGGTGCACACGGAATTGGATTAGTAAATTCCTCCCAGACGTAATTTACCATGGCTGCCTCCCACCAGAATTCAAAAAAAGCTAAAATAATATCATTTCTAAAACCTGTCAAACCACAAGACAGAGTTGAAAGCTACTGCCCATTGGCCTTTTTAGCTCCTGCTACAACTCCAGGAAAGATTCATTATAAACTGGATAGGTCCCATAATAGATGAACATCTGCCTGTGGAACAATCCGGCTTCCAATATGACTGTGTAGACCAGGTGCTAAGCTTAACAGACTTATACTGAAGCAAGATTCCAACCATGCCTCAAAACCACGGCTGTGTTTATAGACCTAACTAGCATACAGTTTGGAAGGACAGGTTGTTATATAAACTGTTTCATAATATCCCCTGCAAAAATCTCTATTGACTAATTATAACATGCTGAGTGATAGGTCCTTTCAGATAAAAATGGGGGACAACATAATTAAGATTAAACAATGGCCTCTCACAAGGCTCTGTAATGGCACCTATACTATTCAGCTTATACAAATTGCAACAAGGGGACACAAATTTGGATATGCTGATGATTTGGCCATTGCAGTATAAGAAAAACATGGAGGTGGTTGACTGCCTCCTGTCCAAAGATCTTAAAATCTTGGGAAATTTCTTAACTGATTGGAGGCTCACTCCTAGCACCAGCAAAACAATAACTATGTGCTTCCACGTTAACAACAAACTGGCATCTGAAGCCCCAAAGGTCTATTTAAACAATAACCTACTCCCCTATGATCCCCATCCAAAGTACCTTGAGTAACATTGGATTGGATTCTCTTCTACATGATACACCTAGAGAATATGGCAGCAAAAATCAATACTAGGAACAACATACTGTAGAAATTTTATGGAACTAAATGGGGAGCTTCAGCTGTCACCCTCAACCTATCAGCACTAGTTGGTCTACTCTGCAACAGAATACTATGTCCCGGTATGACTTAACAGCTGCCATACTAATGCTAGATGTAGATTCAACGACACCATGAGGATTATAAGCAGATGTATTAAAACAACACCAAATTTCTAGCTTCCTGTTCTGAGGAATATAACACTGCCAACTTTATGAAGGCAAGATGCATAAATGAGAGAATACAGAAAAAGTAAGAGCAACACACTCCTACAAGTGCATGCTGACCTTCCTCATTTATCAGCTGGAAGACACAAATCCAGGAAGCCCCCACTGGCACTTGACAACATCTGCCCAACAACTTTAACATCGATTCCCAGTGGAAAGCCAAATGGGTCAGGAATGCGCAGACATAAGTCATATAAATGACCCCACAAAAATGGTGCCAGGCTTTGAACTACCATGTCCGTAATGGAAAATCCTGAACAGGATTCGCACCTCACACGGCATCTACCAAGACTCTCTGTATAAATAGGACATATTATCTTCCACTCAGTGTGACTGCGGGGTCCCATGTCAGATGGTAAATCATATCATAACTAGATGTAAGCTGAAACGATGCTGTGCTTCAATTGTTAGATGGCCTAGACATTGGTATTTAAACATAGATCTGTTTAACATTTATATTTTATTGTGTTTACTAATCTAGATGAAATGTTAGTATGTAGTCCATGTAAGAGATGCCATACGCTAAATTAATTAATTAATTAATAATTGGAGCTTTGTATAATGTGAAAGCTCCTCTGTCTTTTTGCAAGAGGAAATAATGCTGAATAAATACAGGATGTTTTAGTGAAGGTTTGATTATATGCAGCAATTGAGGTGTTCTTCTCTTTCAGAATTCCACTACTGATTGCTGCTTCTAATAAAAAACGTGACTTAACACATGTTCTCCTCCATCATGGATCGAATGTTGCCCATAGAGATAAAAGTGGATGGTCAGCAAAAGATTATGCTATGATTAGTGATGATTCCATGTAAGCTGAAACATTTGTCTTTTCATTGTCACATAACCAAGAAACAAAACTATCCTTTATGAAAACAAAAAGCATAACATGGTTTAAGATTAGATAACATATTAACAGGGTGTTAAAATAGCAGGCAAACAACTAAGTTATTGCTTTTTATTTAACATTGTTCTTCTGTGTTGAGATTACTTTTGTTTTATTAAAATTGTCAATATTGAATAAAATATTTTTTTCCTTTTAGTCTTAAGCAGTATGTTGCTAAATATTCCGACTACAAAAATAGAGAAGAGGGCTCATTTGATGGTCAAAAAGTTCTGCCTATATTAAACAGTCCAGAAAAAGACGGAGATACTGGTATTATACTTGGTGCTCCAGCTAAAAATAAAGAAGGTAAAGTTTTATATAGGACAAATGGCTGGTCAATTAGTACAATTCTGTCCCTTCCCAATGGAAGTAGATATTACTGCTATTGTTTGTAAAAAATGTTTATTTTGTACTATAGGTTTGCAGAATATTTCCAACACAGCACAAAGGTGACAAATTATAAGTGAAGCACATATGTATTAAGAGCTTGTATGCTTCTAAGGGAAGCATCATCAGCATTGATATATCTATTGTGAATAGAACTGCAGGTTGCAAAATAGTCTTGGCGTAGGAGAACTAACAGGCCATAGGCAGGAAAAAGAGGCTAGAATGTTAGCAGGAGTCCAGTTCCAGCCATGGATTTCCCTTGGCAACAGGGATGCCAGTCTCCTCTTGAGGGATAGTAACAATTTTGTCAAGGAAAACATTCTGCAGGTTCCTTGAATAATACTGAGGAACTCTATAAGCAAGGCAAACAAAGATAGATTTGTTCCTTTTTGGTGGAAGCCAATA
Organism: Arizona elegans; assembly: GCA_022577455.1. Lineage (NCBI taxonomy): Eukaryota > Metazoa > Chordata > Lepidosauria > Squamata > Colubridae > Arizona > Arizona elegans. The sequence goes on from JAKOOJ010000007.1 coordinate 22,762,269, forward strand.
AACAATTCTGATCAGATGTAGTAGTGGTGATTTGCCACATTTTCATTCCAGTTAGACTTCTGAGAAATAGGATATTGCTAGATAGCTGATGTATTGACATCCTACAATTTATTTTTTCTTCATTTCTTAATGGAGCAGTGGTATTTCTCAAGACTTATATCCCCATAATCAGTTTCTCAACTTGTTCTTAGGAGTTGAATGCCCATTGCTTCCTTTTCAAAACTATTCCCCTAACTAATATTTTATTATTGGCAAAGTTGCTATTAAGCCCTACTCCTCATTTATCCTGAGGAATGGGGATAGACAAGAAAGCTTGGTTTGATGTTGAGTCGGTCTACTCTCAGCAATCAGTTGGCTGGATTTAGAAAAAGGTTACTATCTTCTTGGTATGGAAAATTGCTGCTGTGTTTAATATTTTAGCTAAGAGAAAATTAAATGGCTTGAATTGTATATACTGTAGTGATGTTCTTGTGTGGTCTGTGGATGAGCCTTCTTTTATAGGGAAGCTGCTTAAATACAAAAATGGGCTGAGAATTATTGATACAATTTTCTTTGAATTTTTAAGTTGAAAATTTTGAAATCTGTTTATGTTAGTTGAATATTTGGAGCAGTGTGCTCCAAGATTAGTTCAGTTTTATAGACAGAGTTTACAAAAAAAAATAATTATTACTTTTATTGTTAGGGATTATTATGGTTCATTTCACAGTCAGCCAGATGTTTAGACTGGATTTGGCATTTTTATCCACTTGTTGAATGCTTTCCAGGGACCTGGGATAGGCAGATTTTTTTCATCATTAGAGGATATAAACTATTCCAAGTAAAGCTACCTTTTACAATTGGCTGGCTGTTATTACTATTGTTGTTGTTTTTAATATTTGGCGGCCTGTTTTTGTAGGGACTGAATGGCTGAATAGTACTCTTGCTGATTCCAGGAAGAAAAAAATGTGGGAACAAAAGGGCTTTTTAAATTTTTCCTTGCATTTTAAAAATCAAAGTTTTGGGGGTTGGAAGGAAACAGTTTGAAACATTTCTGTAGAATGTTCCAGGTGGAACAGCTTTGTTCTATACTCTGAATAAAACTATTTTATATATATATATGTATATGTATGTATGTGTGTGTGTGTGTGTGTGTATATATATATATATATATATATATATATATATATATACACACACACACACACACACACACACACACACACTTTCCATATTTGTAATAACTCTAGGAATTCACAGAAAATTCCCATTTTCTATGAAATGGCAATTCTGAATATCAGTAAATAGCCAGTTTGGGCATTAGGAAAGTGTCTACAAATAATATAACAGTTGAATCAAAATTCGAACAAATAATTATGATATTCCATGTAATTCCATGTAAGGTGGTATTTGGAGATCTAGTTGTGGTTTTAATTTTCAAAGAACAAGGGGAAAATACCATTGGACAGAGAATTTAAATGTATTATTCTTTTTTAATGTGATTGCTACAATTACTACTTTATAAGCTGATACATGTTTAGATTCTGAATTTTTATTGTCACTTATTTGGTTTTGTGCTAAATAGAAAAATAGATAGCGAAGTGCAGGAATTGCTCAACAAGTCAGGAAGGGATTTGAGGAAAGGAGTAACTGTCTGTACAGGTCAAATCAGTAATAATTTATTTAAATGTATAGTTCATAATATGGATAACTTTCTTGTTTTGTTCTTACTCCGTTTAGAAAAGATAGTGATAGAGGACAATATTTGTAGCCCAGGGTTGAAATGAAGTGTGGATGCTCTCTGCGCTTGGTTGTTTTCTTGCAGATGTTTCATTACCCAAACTAGGTTACACCATCAGTGCGGGGGGGGGAGTGGGTTTGCTCTCAATTTATATGTGGCTTGCCCTGTCAATATTGGTGGGAGTGGTGTTGGTAGTTAGGCTGTTTACTGTTAGCTTGCTTTGCAAGTACATGATTGGGGTATTGTTTATTTCTTGATTGTTGATCTGATGTTAATCTCGGTTAATATCTGCTCATTTGGGTGTTGAATGCTGGTAGAGCATTGGTCTTTTTGTTGCCTTTTTGGCTTGTTGATTGTCTTTTGAATGGTATGTACAGTACATGTTGTTTATGTCTATGTGTGTATTGATGGCCGATTATTCAATGCTAGGCTTCCAGAAATTCTCTAGCATTTTTTGGACTTGGTTTGGTCTAGGATAGTCACAGTTTTCCAGTTAAAACTATGGTTAAGTCTGTCCATGTGTTGTGAAATTAAGGAGTTTTCATCATGTCTTCTGACTGCTAGTTGTTGTTCATGGATGCATTCTGCTAGTGTTCTGCGTAGCAGAACGCATTCTACGTTTATCCTACGTAGTGACTGTTGTAGTCATTACATTGTACGTTATAGATGACTCCTGTTTTTTCTTTTGAAACTGCTGCATCTTTTGGTTTACTTAAAATATTTTGGAGGGGTTTAGTTGATTTCTATGCTACGTGGATGCCACATGGTTGTAATAGTCTATTGGTGGTCTCTGAGATGTTTTTGATGTAATTTATACTTTTTACAGCTTGGGTTGTGATACATTCAGTTGAGTGATCAGGTATTTTTTGATGAAGTTGTGTGGATATTCATTGTGTTGAAAGATTGTATAGATATGTTTCCTTTTTCATATGTTTAGGGTTGCTGTAGTGTGATTGTGCTTGTCTAAATAGTGTTTGTTTGTTTGTTTCTTTGTTAAATTTATAGGCCACCCATCTTAGCTGAAGGTATTTCTGGGAGGCTTACAATCATAAAAGATAAAAATTATATCAAAATATTAATAGTTTCAATTGGGAAGCTGTGACTATCCTAGACCAAGCCAAGTCTAAAAATAATTAATATTAATGAAAAAGTAAATAATACCCAAATCAAGGAACTGTCAAATTATGTCTCTCTGGGTTGACCCTATAGCAGTTCTAGCCTAATATCACACTTCCCCTAACTAGGTCCCTGGGAAATAAAGATTGTCGATTCCATTTGGTTGGTGTGACAGTTTCTTTTACTAAGGATTAGTGGTTGCAGTGAAAATAGGCTAGAACTGAAGTTTGTACGCAAAGAGTTACAGTACTCCCCCTTCTCCCCAGCCTTCACCCCTTAGCTGGTTTGTCTTCGTCCAATGGTGTGCTGTCTAGGTGTTTTAGGAGCTGCTCGGATGTTTGATGCCACTTGGTACAGTTCTTATTCCTTTCCCAGGCTTTGTGGCCTTGAAGACTGGAACAGGCTGGTTCTGACACCTCTGGCTTCTGTCAAACTTGTCACCTCTTCCCTTTTGGCTAGTTTTGTCCCTATACATGCCAATTGCCTATTTCCTCTTCCCCCTAGCCCCCTAACAATTTATGGCAGACTGCCAGAAAAGTACTAAGCTGAAGATGGCAGATCTCACACAAACAGTAAAGAGCCCAATTAAAGAACCATCAAGACTCTCCCATGGACAATGACAAGTAAGCCACTAGGATATAAATTGAAAGCAAACCCCACTCCCTACTAGCACTGATGATGTTATCTAGTTTGGGTAATTAAAGGTCTGCAAGAAAATAGTCACACTCAGAGAGCACCAAGGACCTTAGATGGCAACTGATGAACCTGGATTAGTTTCAGAGAAAAGAATTTTGTGAGGGGGTATGATTCTGTTAATCAGTTTGAGTTAAGCCCTTAATTGCACTTGAAATTGGCTTGTGACAGGGGGTCTTTGAATTGTTCCTATTGGTGTATCTTCGTGTTTTTCATCCCATGGAATTCATTGATTTTTGAATAAGATCTGGGGGATGATAGAAGAATTGCTTAGACCACTATTGAAGAATAACAGAGTAAATCTGACTGAACATATGTAATAACCATGTTAACAATTTTACCATGGTGATAAAAGCAGCAAAATATAACAACTTTTCTAATTTTGGGCATCCACAGATGCAAACCATTAGCCCATTTTAAAATGAAAATACTCCCACAAGAATATCCATAGGACTGCTACGAGGAATATTTTAGGCATCTGACAAATAAAGTATCCTGGATTTGCTTTGAGGTGGACTCTGACTTGGCAGACCTGAATTTGTTTATTGAGGCATAATCTTGCATATTTATAACCTCAGGCTTATCCAGGATGATGGTTGTGCAACCATCCTTGGTTCTCCTTGATTTCTTAATAGCTTTCAATACCATTGATACTGAGATAATTCAGGACTGACAACAGGGACTGTGAAGCATGTGTTCTAGTGATTGTTTTTTCTCCCTGACCTGCTGATGCAAGGAGAGAGGTTGAGTCTTAATTCCTTAGTTTGCATGGTGCCTTAGAGCTCAGTATTCTTGCCACTTTAGTTTAACATTTATATTGGGAAAAGTCATCTATCAGCTTCAGGTCATGTATAATCAGTAGATGGATGATACTCAGCTATGTATATCATCCAGTTACTGAACAAGTACTATTAAGGGCTTGTCCCAATGCCTGGAGCTGTCAAGGCTTGAATAAGAACAACCTTAAATATTAATAGAACCAAGTGACTAGATTTATGGCACATCAGATTCTAGGGTGCTTTTTAGTTACGGCAACTGTGGTCAAGAAGGCCTTGCACAGATTTATCTTGTGCGTAATTTGCATAATATTATTTTGTGTGACAGAGGCAGGTAGTGAGGGATACTACGCAGAGGCAGCTGTCAAGTCAGACCTGAAAACTATTACAATATTCGTTCTAGTTCTTCGTTCCTAATATTTCAAGTCTTTTTAACAAAATTCCCCACAAAGCTTAAAATAATTCCATGCTCACACGTAACCCTACACATAAGTTTATATTATGAAATTAGAAATAAAATATAAAAAGAAATAATAACCACAATTGAAGTAGAAAATAATTCTGAATTAAATATATCAAATGTCAGTTTTCTTCCCACTATCTACTTCATAACTATACAGATGTTAGTTTAGAATTTTTCATTTCCTCTGTGATCTGAAGAAGTTAGAACTAAATTTCATTCAGTCACAAATTGCATCCAATCCTAAAACCCTCTTTTTGAGCAGTTTTCCATAGATATTAAGCATGTGATTTTATAAGCCTTTAACAAGATAGCTAAACATTAGTGCCTAAACTATCACAAGTCAGCAGAGAGTATAGACATATAGTGGTAAACTTAACTAACTTTGTAGGCTCGTATATAGACTTTGTAGAGTTTGGGTGAAAATTTATAACAATGGCTGAACTGAATTTTTGATCCCAAGCCTCAGGAACCCGGTTGGTTTTATCATAAGAATGAACTTGTTATTTATTTTTATTTATTTATCAAATTGGATGCTCTTTTATCGCCATAGCAACTTCATGCAGTTTGTTAATCTACATCAGGGGTCTCAAACTCAAGGCCTGTGGGTCAGATTTGGCCCACAAGGTGGTTAGATCTGGCCTGCGGGACCGCCCGAGAAACAGCAAAGGACCATCTCATAGGGCCTCAGCCTGGCCCAGGCTGACTGGGCACTAATCTGCAATCTTGGAGCAGTCATCTGGGCCAGACCGCAGCCAGCCTTTGATTCATGGCCCCTTCCCTTGAATATGCACACAGAAGGCGGCGAGCATATGGGGCCTGGCGTCCCTGAGGACTGTGTTCTGAGTGCTTCCCTTTCACCCAGGATGCCAGGCCCAGGCCCAGCCAGGATCGCGTGCCTCCCCCCATTTCTGCTAGGCCTGGGTGGCCATGGCGCCGATGGGGATCCGGCTTTCCTCATTTGCAGTGGCATCCTTTCTCCAGCTGGGCCTGGATGTGCTCTATCACCTCTACTTGGCCTTTCTAGCTGGCCACTTCGTCTCCTTTGGGCTCGGCGAGTCTGCTGAGTGGGGCTGAGGTGCATTGGGAGTGTGAGGGCAAGCTCACGGGGGGCGATGGTTTCTAGCTGCAGCTGTGCCACTCCCTGCCTCGCCTGATCTCATCCCTTGGCCTCCCATCCACTCCCCCACCCACCGGAGACCCCTGATTCCTTCCCTACCCAGCCCCCAGAGGCGCCCCCATGCGAGTGAAGTCGATCTGGCCACATCCCCCGTCCACGCTCCCGGAGGACAAGCACAATGCTGATCCGGCCTCAATGAAATCGAGTTTGACACCTCTGATCTACATCATATGCTTGGGTCCTTATTAATATAGAAATTGGGATCAGACTGCTGAATGCTTATCGGTTTTTTTGTGCATGTGAGCTTTTTTCATATTTCACTCTTAGAATAACATGTAATTCTTTTATTGAAAAATATAAAATTGCTACTATGGAAATGGAAACAAGAAGTAAAAGTGTTAAATCATGAACTTCTGTGCAATCTAAGATGCAATTGACTGCAAATATTTATACCGAATATAACTTCCAGTTTAAAAATTGGATAAGCTTACAATAAATACAAAAATTAATTAAATAATGTTTGCCAACTTTTGTATAGCTACTGAGTAAGTTTTTTTTTATTTTTAAGATATTTTTCTTCATTTAAACTTCTGCAGTTTGATTTACTGTAATATTAAAAAATCTTTATAATTTTTTGTACCTTGAATGCATTTTTATTTTTCTTTGTGTTTGGATTTTTTTTACAGTTTTTGATAACCACTCTTCTGGAGATTCTATAAGGTAAGATTTAAATTTTGATTTAAATTCAGGAAGTTCCGGAAAAGGATAGATTCTTATTTATATATATATATATATGCATCTCTGTTTAAGCAATTCTGAAAAAACAGATGATGATAGCTGGCTTTCTTCAGAAGAGGAGGAACTAGGCTCCAGTCCCAAGGTAAGATTTTGTACAATGAACACTCAAAACCTCTAACAATAAGAGACTTGTTATGGTACTAATTAATACTTGTTTGGATGGAAAGAAAATATGAATTTCAATTTAGATCTTAAGTTTAATGCAATACATACAGCTTGAGCTGTGGTGGTGCAGTGGTTAGAATGCAGTATTGTAGGCTAATTCTGCTGATGGCCAATTGGCTGCACTTCGGCAGTTCGAGTCTCACAGGCTCAATGTTGACTCAGCCTTCCATCTTTCTGAGGTCAGTAAAATGAAGATCCAGATTGTTGGGGGCAATATGCTGACATTGTAAATCACTTAGAAAGGGCTGTAAAGCACTATGAAGTGATATATAAGTCTAAGTGCTACTGCTATTGATTGTTATAGCTAATCAGTATTCAGACTTTACAGATGAGATTCTAAATGAAATTACAGGAAAACTAAAGCAAAAGGTTTTAATCTGAGATTTGAATGCAGCCATGGAATAAGGGAACAGGTAGAGCAGTTTGAATATCTTATCCTAGTTTCAAGAATGTGGATACTACCTGAAAAATGCCCTATAGTTTTCTGAATCAGAAAACATATTTTGACCTGCAATCACAACAAAACATCTCCTTTTGTGATGGTTCCATCAGAAAGATTCATGTGCCTTGTTTCCAATACAGTAGTTCAAAATACTTTTAACTACTGTATTTTTCGGAGTATAAGACGTACCTTTTTACCCCCCAAAAGGGGATGAAAATTTAGGTGCGTCTTTTTTTTTTTTTTAATTCGGTCTTATACACCGAATGTAGCTCTGCCCACCCACTGGCCCCCACCCTTTGGCCTGTGCCTCGCAGCAGTTACCTCCTTGCAAGCAAACAGCAAGAAAAAACAGCCCTTTCAGCTTCAGCATAGGTTAATTAGCACAAGTTGATTAGATTGGCCTCCCGACTCAGCTGATTTGCTCTCAGCTGTTTTGCGCAGGGCTCTCCTGCTTGCTGCAAAAAGTGCTGGAGCAGATTTTTTTCCCCTAGCTATGCTGAAAAAACCAAACTGAAAGTAAAGCAGGCTCTTTGCTGCAACCTGACAAAATGAGGCAGAGAGATATTTCTTTTTCTTTTTTCTCACCAAAAAAGGTAGGTGCAAACAATGGGAAATTTAGGGCAAAAGACAGTTCAAGATTTTAAAACACAAAAGAAAAAAAGCTCTATTTAACTATGGAATTGTAATAATTGAGATACTATTAATTGTATATTGTGTTGAAAGCAGAAATGGTTAAGTTGTGGTTTGGAGGAATATATGGAGAAAATTATTTGGTTTATTATTATTGGTAAATATAATTAATTGATTTGTAAGAAATTGGATTGCATGGAAATAATTGGAATATTCATGTTCATATTGATTAATATACAAAAAATATAGTTATAACTAATTGATTTATATAAAAATGTTGAATTTTTATTATTAAAATTTTTTATTATTAAAATTTTTATTATTATTATTATTAAACAATTGTAATATTACATAATTAACCAATGTGAGGATGGATATAAAAATAGATGACAATGGGAAGGGGTATAATATAGAATAGAAGGGAAAAATATAGAACAGAAGGGAAAAATTGAATTTGATTAAGATTAGAGATGAGGATGAGAGTTTTTTTAAAAAATAGAGGAGGAATAAATATGGCAAAAAGGAAATATAGAAATTGTAAATTCAATTGAAATGACTAAACACTGTTTAAATTTGTGAACCAGCCAAACACTCTGTTCAAAGAAAATACATTGTATGTTTATATGTGTGTTTGTCTAAAAAATAAAAAAAAAAACTTTTAAAAAAAAACAACCAAAAAAGGTAGGTGCATCTTATACTATGGTGCGTCTTATACTCCGAAAAATACGGTTATTTCATGTGAAAGAAAATAATTCATAGTGTTCCACTGTGGAGAATGTTGAGAATTTAAAACAAATGCTTTGGTTTTTGTTCTAGTTTCACAAAAATAGGAGGGAGAGCAGGCCATTCAAGCTCCACCAATACCCATTCTACAGGAAAAGAGATTAAAACATTCAAAAGAATTCCTATAGCAAACAATGTAAACAGCAGTTAAGCCCATATTTTGCACCTTGGCAGACCTGTGCCACAGAACTGAGCCCAGAGAAGAAACAGGCAACAGATGGTAGATTTGGTCCAAGCAAATGCATACTTATTCACTTTCATACTAATAAGCACCCAAGCATATGATATAGATTAACTACATAAAATTGTAATTTAAATGTAGTATAAAACTATTCTATAACCAATAATTCTGAAATTGTTTCCATTCTCTAAATATGTGCTTTTAATTGCTCTTCTGCACTCCAGCCCTTTAACTAGTTCCATTGAATAGTAGCAAGAATAGGATGAACTTGCTGTTTTATTGATTGATAAGTCTTCATACTTCATGGTATGTAAGTATTCAAAACTAGCCAGTCACTGAACATAAAATCATGTAGAACAAAATACCCCAATCTTAGAACAAAAAGTTTGGTTTTGAATTTGGAAAAAAAACATTGGAACAGGAAGTATTTTCTAAGCTGAGACCGTTTGAAAAAGCTGTGCTGAGCTCTGGATTGAGTATGATTTTGTACTACCCTGTTTTCCCCAAAATAAGACATCCCCTGATAATAAGCCCAATTGGGCTTTTGAACGCATGGCAATACGGCCAAACGCTTATTTCAGGGTTCAAAAAAATATAAGACGGGGTTTTATTTTCGAAGAAACATGGTAATATCTGGGTCACTTTTTGTCATTTGAAAAATATGCATAGAATCAGAATTAAAAGAGGCTATTTATTCAAAAATTCAATCTCTTGCTTAATGCAATATTCCAAACTAAAGCACCCTAGTCAGGTGGCTAGCATTAAAATAATATGTTTTTATCAGTGTGGTATTATTATGGATAGAAGTTTGGACTAGATCAGGAAGACAGAAGTTCCACACTGTTTTAAGTTTGACTTAGCTCATACATTGTTTGCAGAATAAAATAGGAAAGGGGAGGGTTGATACATTTATAACTCTAGGTTTTTTGAAAGAAGAGCAAAATATAAAGATATATAGCAATGCTTGTTACAATGAAAACCTCTGTCCATTTCAACTTTTATTGTTAGAAACCAGAAAAACCAAGTTTGGCTCAGCTAATGAAAGTTCCATGGGACTTTTTGAAAAAATGTAAGTTTGTTTGTTTGTTTGTTTGTTTATTTATTTATTTATTTATTTATTGCGATTTATATGCCACCTTTCTCCCTAGGGACTCAAGGTGGCTTACAAAATGACAACTTCAATACAAATCACAATACAATACCAAATTAAAATCGGTAACCCAATTAAAAAATGATTTAAAATTATACCAGTGTACCCCCAAACGGATCAGTTTAATTGGCGGAAGAGCCACGTCTTCAGCTCACGACGGAAGGAAAGAAGGTCGGGGACTGTCCTGAGCTCAGTGGGCAATCCATTCCAGAGGGTCGGGGCTCCCACAGAGAACGCCCTCCCCCTGGGGGTCGTCAGCCGACATTGTTTGGCCGACGGCATCCTGAGGAGGCCGACTCTGTGAGAGCGCACAGGACGATGGGAGAACGGCTGGAGATGGTCCTGCAAGTACCCTGGGCCTAAGCCATGAAGGGCTTTATAGGTGAGCACCAGCACCTTGAAACGTATCCGGAGTGCACCGGTAGCCAGTGCAGCTCACGCAGGAGAGGTGTTACACGGGAGTATCTAGACGCCCCCGTAACTACCCGCGCGGCTGCATTTTGGACTAGCTGAAGCCTCCGGACACATCCCAAGGGCAGCCCCATGTAGAGGGTATTACAGTAGTCCAATCTAGAGGTAACAAGGGCGTGAGTAACCGTGGCGAGGGCATCCCGGTCTAGGAACGGGCGCAACTGGCGCACAAGACGGACCTGTGCGAAGGCCCCCCTGGTTACGGCCGTCAGATGGTCATCTAAAGACAGCCGAGAATCCAGGAGGACACCCAAGTTGCGGACCCTATCAGAGGGAGCAAGGGTTTCACCTCCGATCATTAAGGATGGAACCTCCAGATCCCGGGATGCCGGCATCCACAGCCACTCAGTCTTGGACGGGTTGAGTCTAAGCCTGTTCCTCCCCATCCAAACCCGCACCGCTTCCAGGCGGTGGGACATCACGGAAAGGGCATCCTAGGGTGGTCAGGGATGGAGATGTAAAGCTGGGTATCATCAGCATATTGATGATACCTCACCCCAAAACCACGGATGATCTCACCCAGCGGTTTCATATAGATATTAAAGAGCAGAGGAGAGAGAACCGAACCCTGAGGCACCCCACAAGTAAGAGGCCTCCGGGAGGATCCCTGACCCCCTGCCCAAACAAACTGCAGAGGGCCCGAGAGATAGGAGGAGAACCACCGTAAAACGGTGCCTCCTAATCCTATCCCCCTGAGCCGCTGCAGCAGGATACCATGGTCGATGGTATCGAACGCCGCTGAGAGGTCAAGAAGGACCAGGATGGAGGAGCAACCCCCATCCCTGGCCCGCCAGAGATCATTTACTAGGGCGACCAATGCCGTTTCCGTGCTGTGGCCACGCCTGAAACCAGATTGGTAAGGATCCAGGTAGTCAGTTTCCTCCAGGAATTGAGGGAATTGCTGTGCCACCACGGACTCAACAACCTTCGCTAAAAAGCGAAGGTTGGAGACTGGATGGTAGTTGTTAAGTACGTCAGGATCCAGGTTAGGCTTCTTAAGGAGGGGTCGAATCACCGCCTCTTTAAGCGCAGCGGGAAAGACCCCTTCCTTTAGTGAAGCGTTGACAATAGCCTGGATCCAGTCTCCAGTCACCTCCCTGGCTGCCGAAACAAGCCAGGAGGGACAAGGGTCCAGTAAGCATGTGGAAGACCCCAGCCTACCCATAATCCTGTCCACGTCATCCAATGAAACAGGCTCAAACTCAAACTCAAACAGGCTCAAACTCAACCCAGATGTCTCCACCGAGACTAGGCCCTGTCACCTCCATGGACTCCAAGTTGCTTGAACAAAATAAGTTATGATTATACGGCTTATCTACAGAAAACATTAATTTAATGTTTTAATCTCTCTGTATTTGTTTGTATTTTGATACAGTAGATGAGAAAGATTGCACTTTCCGAACAGAACCCTTAGGCAGTTCACAGCAAAATAAAGCAGATTATGAATTTGAAGAATGCAATGAATCCCTTCCTAAGCCTTTGTTCCAAGTCAAAACCTTCCCTCATTCTGTCCATTCCTCACCTGGCTCCTTTTCCAAATGTTCCCAGAGAACGTTGCATTCTAAACAGGTAATAAATTTGAATTTATCTATTGTATTTTATTATTTATTGTATGTTTTTATACCCACATGTGATTTTGTGAAGACAATGAAAACAAAAATCAGTCAAAAGAAAATATGCAAAAAAAAATTAACCACAATAAGCAAGAATTAAATGATTCTGATAGTTCTTTTGCAAGCAATAAGGAAGAAGAATTTTATGGGAAGAGGAAAGAAGAGAAGAAAAATGAAAAAGAGGAAAAGGAAGAGGAGGAGGAGGAGGAGGAGGAGGAAGAAGAGGAGGAGGAAAAAATAAAAGAAATGGAGGAGCACTTCAATACAGAAAGGGCGGAAGAAAACATAAAAAAATATTGGACCAAGGCACAAGATAAGGAAGATGAATATGTTGACAAATTAGGAGGGAAAGAACATTCCAGAGAAAATGAACATGAGAGGGAAGCAAATCAGTTTAAATGTAATAATGAACCACACAATGTACAAAATGAAAAGATGCAAGATGGTACTAATATTTCTGAAGCTTTTATATCTGGTCATTCTGAATCTTCACATGACCATACAATTACTAACAAGGTAAATAAGGAACAGCCTAAACTTACAGTTGAAAAAGAATCTAGTTATGAAAATCAATTTCAGAAGTTACAAAAACTCCAGGACACTGAGAATAATAATAAATTGTCATATGAGAATCAAAATCAGTTTTGCAAAGCTGTTTTTTCTTTGGAGAACGTTGAAAAAACTACGCTCTTTACTTTCTCAACTAACTCTCATGAAAATGGCATGGATTCCGTTCTGGATGATATTGAAAGTCATAATTCTGGATCAGAAGCAGAACTCAGAAAAAATACAAGTACACAACAGAACATTAGGAATCCTGATTTTGCAGGATATCAGATCTCTGGAAAAAAGGAATGTGTGGATTCAAAAAAACTGGAAGAAGCTATATATGAGCCAGCAATATATAAATATAGTGAGGATGAACATCTGAAAACTTTCCAATCTGATTTGAAAGTAAGTGAATCTATTGCAAAGGCAAAGACTTCATAAATAAAAAACTGTACTTTAACAAGCTTGTTCATTAATGATACTTTAATGGCACAGGAGAAATAACATCCATTCCAAATCATTTAGAGCAGGGGTCCCCAACCCTTGGGCCGCAGTCTGTTCGAAACCTGACCGTGGGAGAAATGGGCAAGCATGTGTGCGTGAAGCTCCACTCGCACAAGTGGTGGGCAAGTGCACACGAAGCTCCATTCGAACTAGCAGAGGGTGCTTGTGTTCGCACATGAAGTGGGAGTAGAACTTCGCAAGCGCAAAGACCCTCCACTCAAGGAGTCTCCACTCACATGAGCGGAGCTTCATTCCCAAGCGCAATTATCAGCTGCGAGTGGAGCTTCACATGCGAGTGCAAGGACCCTTCACTCATGCTTGATCTCCATTTGCGTGAGGAGAGGGCATGCATGCACTGTGCTTGCACAAGTGGAACTACGCATGTGCCTGTCACTCATACGTCCCTTCTCCCATGTCAGGGCAGGCCACCAAGGTGGAAAGTTGGGGACCACTGATTTAGAGCACAGAATCCAGGTTAATTCATAGATTTGATAATATTCAGATGAATTAAAAATACCCAAACTGGCTTAATAGTTCTATATACAATTCAAGATGTTGATTTTCTATGAAGCCAAAATTACTTATAGCTAGAATAGCCACTATTTTTTATTTACCTATTCATTCATTCATTTATCAAACAAAATTACAAATTTGAACAAACAAAATGAAAAAAACTAAAATGCGACAGGGACAATAGGCACCTTAGTGCACTTACACACATCCCCAGATTGCATACCCAGTCTTTAAGAATGGCTTCTAATTTTTTTCTCAAAATTAATTTTATAATTGTTAGTTTGTCTTTTAATTGTAAATTGCTTGGAAGATGGTACAAAAAAAATAAGGCATACAGATTCATACTATAACACAGTTATGTATATTTATAGGTTAATTTGATTAAGAATTGTTTTTTATTTTATTGATTAATAAAATGATGGTAATAATAACCACTATTTGTTAATGGTAATAATAACTATGCATAATATATTTAACAAATAAATAATAAGTATACATAGTGAAAATTATAATTTATGATCTTGGTAATTTTAGATAAATGTTCAGCTTTTCTAGTATTATAAAATGTCACATTTTACATTACACTGAAGATACTTTAGTTCAGTGTTTCTTAAACTTTTTTCTCTCAGGGCTCTTTCCCACTTTTAAAAATTATGGAGGTCCCCAAAAGAGCTTTTGTTTGGATAGATTATATATATCAATATTTATCATATTAAAATTAAAATTGATGCATTTCCTTCTCATGATTATTTGATGGAATTTTAATATTGTATTTTTTAGCATAGGCTGCCAAATAATTTTGATTTTTTTTAATTCCTGGGAGAGTCCTAGATCACTGCTCTAGTTTATTGCTTACAGTACATATGTGAATATATATTCTTGGCAATATCCCAGACAGTTTATGACTCCCTGATAAAACCATATAGATTAAAATTTTAGTCATAAATTCTAAAGACTTCCTTAAAGTAATAACAGAACATTACAATTTCCAATTGCTATATACAATAAAGACTGAATGTTGTTCTTTCTGTTAGGAGAAACCTTCAAAAGATGAAGAAGGTGGTGAACAGGATATTGCCAATAAAAAAAGTATTGTTTGTAGGCAGTCTTGGAATATCTCACCAAAAGGTATAAGTTTTAGTTATTAACTAGTCTGCATCACATGCAAATTAGCAATAATAAAGTCACTTCTCATATTTATGCATCATAGTTTCATTAAGCTAATAGTTTAATAACTAAAATTCATGAAACCAATAATTAATTGGTTATTGCCATGAATTTTAATATAGTTTAATATTATAAGATTAAAATATATAAACAAATTTGTTTTGGAAATAGCCTATTTGTAAATAAGTGATTTATTTTGAACTGGACATCTATTGGGATGCTGTCATTCTTTAAAGTGTTATATTTCAGTTTTCATGTTTAAAAACTTCAGTGGCTGGTTTCTGAAAATCTGTGTAAGGAGAAGGTTGTTTTCTTTTCTGAAAACAACTTTTTTTTTAATTTGGGGGCTGACCAAGAAGATTCAATTAATTTTGCTTTGGCGTCTCAGCAATATTTCAGTAAAAGTAGTGTGCGTAGGTAACGTCAGAATCCAGCTATGAAAAGTATTTAGTTATTTAAATTTAATAATTGCCCTATAATCTAGTTAATTCTTTTGTCTTGCCTTATCAAGGTGTTATACAATAATAGGACTGAGGAATGATAAATTGGCAGAACCAATCAAACACGGAGGTGGAGGAATGAATAGTGTGTGGCAATACTTTTCAAATCTGAATTGCCACAATCAATTTTTCAATAATGAACACTGAGTATTTTGTAAAGAATTTACTATTTTATTTTATAGCTAAATCAACTTCGGTTGAGGACAAAGATGAAGAGGAGAAGTGTACAGAATCTCCATGGGATTCAGAAGTAGGTTTTTAAAATTTTCTGTGCTCTATGACTTCAAAGAAATACCTCCATTTTAAAATCTGATTTGATTTATTGTTTCTCATATTAATCAGTTTTAGCTTCTAGTGTTTATGTTCTCTGTAATTAAAAGCTTTCATAATATGTTCAGGAATATCTTTCTTTTTCTACAAAAAGAAAGATAAACAAAATGGGTATGATTATAGTTGTATGTATGTTTCTCACGTATGTGTGTTTCCAATAGTATACTTCAGAAAGCCCCAGGAAGCCAACTATTAGTTCTTTGCCTACATCTCCTGCCAAAACTGGAATACACATGCACAGTATTATAGAAGAACCATTTAATGGTAAATTCATCATAAATTATCCTTTTTATATCAACATACATAAATATTTTAAATGTTTTTCAGTCATTAGATATGAAAAATATAATGGAGTGGCTAAGGGTTGTGTGTGTGTGGGGGGGGGCTGTTTGGTAGGAGGGTGGATTTATATATATTGCCAGTAAATTTCTATAACTGAGTAAAATCTTATCCTGGGTCTACATGATTCAAGTTGTGCCTTAATGTACAGGTTATAATTATATATTTTCCTCCTACAATAATTATATATTTTCCTCCTACAATAATCCTATGGAATATCTAACAAAGAATACAAAGAAGGGCGCAGGCAAGAAAAAATAGAAAAGGAGAAAGAATAAAGTAAAGAAAAAGAAAAGAAAAATATAAAGAATTATCACAAGTACAAACAATTTTAATAAGTTATCTCCTCTTAAAATACAACAAATGACATGTTCTTCCCACATTCTATTTCTTATCTATAAACAAACATATAACACCTAATCATTTTATTCCTGGTGTCAGCAACAGTCCAATAATGGTTACCATAAATAACATATCTATTTTAATCTTGATTGATTAAAACACGTTTCTATTCATTACTTTTGTTTCTAACAACCTTGATCTTTAGTTCCTTCAAATGTTGTCAATGAAGTTGATTTATTTTCATTTTTTCATTCTTCAAAACTTTAAGAACCCTCTTTTGTAAATCCAATATAGGAAAATTATCCAAGTTACTCCCTTGGTTTGTTATCTCTATATACCTTTACCGTTACTTTTATTATGACATCAGCCATTGTTTTGTATTTCCAGTATAACATCTTTTCCCATTGTTCAGAAATAACTTTCAATACATCCAGTGTTAAAATATTTTGTTTCACACTGTATTAGCAAGTCAAGTTTCTTCTTCTTTAATTATAATCTTTAGTTCCTTAAAGTTCCCGCTGGCATCCAATTTTGAAGTCTTGTCTTAATTTTTTTTTTAATCAAAAGCATTTTCTTATGGAAAATATTCGTTTTTAAAAAAAATTGTAATTTTTTATTGAATTAAAAGCATATACACACAGAAAAAGAAAAAAGAACACGAACAAGTACAAAATAAGACAATACACAACATATGCAACATTTAAATATAATATCTTATTTCTTAAGAAAATACATCGGTAAATTGTATTTCTCAATATATATTCCCACATCTCACCTTATATAACGATATTATTTGAAGTTTTGTTGTAACTCTATTGTATTTCCTTGGTACACGATTTGGTTCAAATCTTTTAGGATCATCTTTTTATTTGGTTTTCCTTTTCTCTAGCCATTGATACCACTTTTGCCAAACCAGATAGTATTCAGATTCTTCCTTTTTTTGGATTTCTTTAGTGAGTTTGTCCATCTCGGCACATTCTCTTATGGAAAATATTCTTATAATTAATTTGAAAGCCTTATTTCAAATTTATCTGGCCCCTTAGTCCATTTGTAATTTTCTAAAATCAAAGTTTTAATCTTTTGTTATTTATATTCCACAAAAAACTTAAATCCTTAACTTCATATTTAAATTTTGTTTTACTGAGAATTGGAAAAAAAACCCACCTGGTGCTGTAAAATATGTTGATCCAAAGGTTCTTAATAGCCAAAAAGCAGTTAACAAGCAATTTTGAAAGTGATTAGAATAGGAAGTATGTCAGCCCGATTCCTTTTAAAGGCACTTACTGCTGTTTGAGCAAGTTGATTATTACCTTGTCTCCCACAGCTCTAGACCTGCCAAAGAGGGCTGTCTTGCGAGAAGCAACTGTCTAAAGCACCTGGGGACAATGTCAAGTCTCCTCTTTGTCTGGGCAGGACTTACAAAGAGCCGGTCTACTTGCCAGCTCTTCATTATGCTCCAGTTATTGGCTCTGCTTTTTGGGAGCTGTCTCCAATTCGTCATTTCTTCCTAGAAGTTTTGTTTGTTATATTTGTAACAAATAAATATTGTATTATACTTGTAATACAAGAGTGGGATTCACATAAATTTAAAAGTTGCAGTACATTATCTAGGTAACTTGTTTCCCTTTTTTTTCCCTAGAAAAACCAGGTTTGCAGGTTAGTACTACTTTTGTTACATGAACTTTATTTAACTATTTTTATGACTACATTGTGGTATCTTATTTCATTCTTCGCTGAATTATCTTTATAGCAAAAGATCTCAAAAGAAAACTTGGTATGTGAATCTCCTGCTCCTGTTCTAAAGAAGGCAATCATAGAAAAACAAAAATCAGGTAACTACATTATATGGGGTTTAAAATATTATATCATACATATTATTGCATATTTTATATTCTAATATCATTAATTTCTTTCAGATTTAATGGAAGAACTTGGTTTGGATGAAGCAGATGATATTGAAGGTCCTCATACACTATGCATATTTATGTATCATACATTTGAAAGTATTTAAGCACATCAGATTTTGCCATGTATTGCAAAAACAATTAAAATTAAATTTTGCTTATGAAACTAAATGTTGTATACTCTAAAAAAATACATGTACTTGTACTTTTCTGTTAAACTATAGAAGATTGAAGATTAAATTCTTTTCATTTGGGATGTGCATAAATAAATGTAATGGTTAAGTCAAAATAGTTTCTAGTACCTATCAGTATTTTAAGAACCAAATGCTGATATATTACAGATGTAGGAATGTTTCAGCCATAGACTTTTTTATTGTTAATATTGGCAACCTAATAGATCTTTGTATTACTTGATTTCCAAATACATTTGATTAACATTTGCTAAACTATTGTATGTTGTTGTATTTACTACTTTGATCTTTTTTTAATATTTTTTTTGGTTTTTAGATACATCTGACTGGGATTCTACCAGTGTTTCTCTTAAAAGCTCTCCATGTGTTAAACCAGCTAACATGTTTATGTTGGAAGATCAGGTATCTCAACATCAATTAATAGAAACAAATGTTACACCTGAAATCTCCATGCCTGTGAAGGAAGACTCAGATACTCAAAACATAATTTCTTCGAAAGGTAGCTGATGTCATTTTTAATAAAATCAAAGTTTTCTGCAGGAGGAAGGAGAATAATTCTGATCCCAATTTAAATAACCCTGATCCAAAACAAATAATTCATTGTTTCTTCCACTCTTCTGCTGGAAACATTCTGACATCCCGAAGTGACTCAGAATGATAGTTTATTATTCTGCTTTGTTAATTAAAAGGCAAGGTTGTTGTCGTTTTTTTTTTTTCTGTAGAAAAGAAGTCCTTTCCTTCCAAGAGAAGATTGAAATCTAATAAAGCCTCCCATTGGCTGCAGATAGAGGATGACATTTTTTTAAAAAAATTCCTTCTTATATTCCATTAATAAATCCACAGGCAGTAGTAGCTGGAAGGAAAAACAGATAAAGCACTATGTCCTTTCTTGGGTAGAATTCAACAGTAGATTCAGTCATTTGTTTCTTCATTCCATAGTGGATAACCTAGCACCCATCAGATTGCATAGTTAAAATCTAAAGGCAAAATATTTATATTTGAAATAATTTCAATAAAAGTTTAAGTGCTTTGTACACCTTAATTGGGGGATTTTCTGCCATTCTTCCTTGCAAACCCTCTCAAGCTTAGTCAGGTTGGATGGTGACCGTTGGTGGACAGCCATTTTCAAGTCCTTCCAGAGATGTTCAATAGGGTTCAAGTCAGGGCTCTGGCTGGGCCACTCCAGGACATTCACAGAGTTGTCCCCTGTGTTTTCCTTGTATGCTTAGGGTCATTGTCATGTTGGAAAGTGAAGCTTTGGCCCAGTCTGAGGTCCTGAGCACTGTGGAACAGGTTTTCATTGAGGATATTCCTGTATTTTGCTCCATTCAGGTTTCCATTAACCCTGACCAGACTTCCAGTCCCTGCTACTGAAAAACACCCCCACAGCATGATACTACCACCATGTTTCACTGTTGGGATGGTATTGGGCAGGTGATGAGCAGTGCCTGGTTTCTTCCAGACATATTGGTTAGAATTGAGGCCAAACAATTCAATCTTGGTTTTATCAGAACAGAGAATCTTGTTCCTCACAGTCCTTCAGGTGCTTTTTTGCAAACTCCCAAGTGGGTTTTCATGTGTTATGCACTGAGAGGCTTTTGTCTAGCCACTGTGCCAAAAAGCCTAGTTTGGTGGAGGGCTGCAATGATGGTTGTCCTTTTGGAACTCTGTCCATCTCCACATAGGATCTCTGGAGCTCAATCAGAGTAATCATCGGGTTCATAGTTACTTCTCTTACTAAGGCTCTTATCTCCCAATTGCTCAGTTTGACCAGAGGACCAGCACTTGGAAGAGTCCTGGTTGTGCCAGACATCTTCAATTTGAGAATGATTGAGGCCACTGTGCTCTTAGGAACCTTCAGTGCAGCAGAAATTTTATTGTAGCCTTCCCCAGATCTGTGCCCTGCAATAAGCCTGTCTCTGAGCTCTGCAGGCAGTTCCTTTGACCTCATGGTTTTGCTCTGCTACAGTATGCTTTGTCAGCTGTGAGGCCTTTAATAGAGAGGTGTGTGCCTTTCCAAATCATATCCAAACAATTTAATTTACCATAGTCAACTCCAATGAAGGTGTAGAAACATGTCAGCAACGATCAAGAGAAATGGGAGGCACCAGAGCTAATGTGTTTCATGCATTGTTGCAAAGGATCTGAATACTAATGCCAATGTGATATTTCAGGTTTTTTTCTTTTTAATAAATTTAGAGACATTTCTAAAATTCTGTTTTCACTTTGTCTTTATGGGGTACTGAATGTAGATTAATGAGGAAAAAAATGAATTTCAACAACTGTAGAATCAGGCTGCAGAATAACAAAATTGATAAAAGTGGTCTGAATACTTTCTGAATGTACTGTATGCATGAGAAGCTACTCATATCTTATGAATATATACCATCTACTCAAGGTATATGAGGACAGCATGGAACTGCAGAATTAGGCAAAAATAAGTTATACTAGATTTTAGACACGTGCCAAAAGTTAATCCACCTCTATTTTTTAATGCTGTGTAAAACAAATTTGAGTAGAAAATTAACAGATAAGCATGATTGAGCTGTAAATAAAGAACTTTATTCTTTATATGCTAGGTTCACTTGCTTATACTGGGAATTTTTTATTTGATCATATGCAAAATGCACCTTCACTGTGAAACAATGTTTATCTAGATACAATCTCATTTTAAGTCAAACATTTTGGAAAGGTTTTCAGAGTACAAATCAACTAACAAATTATAATAATTACAAGTATGTTATTCAACATTTTATTATAGGTCAGAAATATA
Source organism: Arizona elegans (assembly GCA_022577455.1). Classification (NCBI taxonomy): domain Eukaryota; kingdom Metazoa; phylum Chordata; class Lepidosauria; order Squamata; family Colubridae; genus Arizona; species Arizona elegans. The sequence continues at coordinate 22,783,496 of JAKOOJ010000007.1, forward strand.
TTGAACACAAAACTATCAAAGAATTAAAAAGTAAAAGCAAGGTATGTATGCAGTGTTCATTTAAATATTGGTATTTCTTTGTATTATGTGGCTGAAACAAATTTTAACATTTCTGAAATTAAGACACATTTAATAGTTATCATTAAAATGAAATGAAAGAATATTAATCCTATATCATTAACTTTTTATTCTGTAGTTGTGGATTATGAAATGCTCAATGATGTATATGTAAAGGAAAAACGAAAAGCTCTGCTTTTGGGACAAAAATGGTATCGGAAGGGATGTCTGCTTCTGTGTAGTAATTAAATTTATAGATAGAGTAATAGACCTTTAACCCTTATTTATATGATTTCCTGTATATTAAACCCTGTAGTGTTAGACATACTACTTTCTTATATGTTTCCTAACATACATCTTGTTGCCAAAGCACATAGTTTTAATTTTCTTATTCTAATATAATTTTTTCCAATCTATGATTCATTAGATAAAAACAAATAACATTTATTATACAAATAAGTATAAGATAATACTTCTGTCCTTTGTCTATCCACACCCAATTTTAATATTAAAGATTCCTTCTTGGCATGATAGGTGGTCTTCCTCAGTCTTAACATTCCAAATTCATGGACTTAATTCTTAGGCTCCTCAGCAATGGGGAATTTGCGAGAAGCCTAAGAGTGGAAGTCTATACATCTGAAGTGTATTCAAATTAGGAAAGACTGATGAAATGTTACCTGCTTGGAAATTATAGAAACTATTCGAATCAATAGTATGTTTTTAATCATACACACTTATTCTTCAGCTAACAGATACCTCTGGGAGCTTTATTCATAAAGATGTTCCTGGAGAGAACTATTAGTTACTTGACCTAAAACCTACCCTACTTAAACCAGGCAGATTTTAGCTTGCAGATTAAATTTTCCACTGGACCTGTTTCCATGGGGTTACTTTTCTGTGCAACTCAACTGAATTAATTCCTCCAGCAGCAGAACAACGGAATTATGAAATTGGGATGTTGTAAGGTTTTAGCAATACTATGAAATTATATTAGATTGAGTTGTGCTTTGTTGTGCTGCTAAAAGAAATACACTGTCAATTTGATACGAGTCTAGAATTGGAAATTAACATTTCAAATTCAAGAATTTAAATAACCTAGGTGCATTGATACTTGATAGTGATACTTGAGAGAAAATTTTCTCTCACAAAGACCTGCCTGGCATATTCAACCATCATTGCTCCTGCTTGATTGTGTCACTACTGTGGACATTAATTTAATATCAGCTTTGAAAAATCTTTTTTTTTTTTTTTTGGTCACCCATTCTCTGGAGTATCTTTTTACCCCCATCTCAGATGTGCTGTACCTTATTCCAACTCAAATTAGAATTTTTATTTGCATCTGTATTTAAAGATATGGTAGGATTATGGTCCTTGTCATCAGTAATGATTATGACACATGATTATGCTTGGTATTTATAGTCTATATTGGTGATAACGGTTTTGTTGTACACTGGCAAAAATTAATAACATGTACTTGATAGGTCATATCAAAATAACATTTAAACATAAATTTAATAAAATTTCTATGAGATATATGTTCAGCAGTTGCAAAATATGACTTTCACAAAGTTCTAGCAGTTGGTACCACTTCTAGGCATTTTGAATGGGATTGTGTTCAATTTGGGAGGGTCATCAGTGAGATATTGACTGAGTTGAAAAGAGGCTATATATTGTTGGACACTCCTATCCTGAAGAGGATGCCAGATATGTAGAATGCTTATTGATTTGAAGATTATGACCTCCATAGGTAGTGGAGAATGTGACTGTTTTTTTCCAACTGCCCAATTAGAGGGATGCTGCTAGTTAGGATTGACAAACTATTAATTATGAATATGCCATGCCAAAAAATAATGAAAGCTGTTTTAAGTTTAATTATTCTATACTGTACTGCCATGAAATTACCCTCCATTTAAATTATGTATTTATTAAAAATATATACCCTGTTTTCCCCAAAATAAGACATCCCCTGATAATAAGCCCAATCAGGCTTTTGAGCGCATGGCAATAAGGCCAAGTGCTTATTTCAGGGTTCAAAAAAATATAAGACAGGGTCTTATTTTCAGGGAAACACAGTGTTTGGGAAAAAAAAGATTTTCTAAACCAAAAATATTTAGATATTCTGAAAATCAAACCCTTTATGACATTTAAAACACAATTTAACAACTGGTTTTTGTTTGTTAATTTTTCTCTATCCATACTTGCTTGCATAAGGAAAAATGCCTGTTAAACACATCCAACTCTGTAGAAAAATCAACACACGAAAAACAGACTGACAAGACTAAAATTGAATATGCTGATGATGAAAATGTAACTGAAGCACTCATGCATAGCAAAGAAGCACATAATGATCGCAATCATTTTGATTCAATACATTGGGAAGAAAAATATGAAAAAATGTGGGTTGCAAATGAAAAAAAGGAAGTCAAGGAAAATTTTAAGAGTATTACAGCAGAATTAAAACAGATGTTTGGTGAAATTAAAGTTTATGAGAAAATGAGTAGCACTCCAAGCAAAGCAACATTACGAGATGGCTTCTGTGGTGCAGTAGAAGGCAGAGAAGAAATACTACTTCATCTACAAAACGTAAAAGTGGATATTCAAGGAAAGGGTGACATTAAAGATGTAAGATCTGCTGTTGCAGAAAGGGAATTAAATACTGATGACTGGAACACAAATAAGAACCCACTGTCTAATAATGCAAATGGAACAAAAGTAAACATCAGTGAAGAAAGGATTAACAATTCAATTATACAACTGAAAGCAAATGTAGGTGGAACTAGAGCTTCAGAAAAATGTCTTGAATATTCATTGCAAAGTCATGAAGACATTACAAAAGATACAGTTTTTAAAATTATAGTTGCTAATCAACCAATTACCCCCAACAACTTATATAAACATATTAGTGTAACAAAAAATCCAAGTGAAGAAACTGAATACCATTTTGATAACAGTTTCAATAGTTCTAAAGGTACTGATATTGAAATTGGAAATAAAGCGAAAAATCATAAACAAGTATGTCCTCAAATATCAAAAAAAGATCTGGATGAAGAATTAGAAGGTGATGTTGCAAGATTTAAAAATCAGGTAGGAATACTGCATTCAGCTTTCCTCGCTTTGGAGAAAGAAAAGAACCAACTGCAAAAAGAGGTAGAGAAGTACCTGCTGCTTTTCATTCTTTCATCTTTCTTGCATTTCAGCCATTCTGTTCATTTCAGCTCTTCAGCACTATATAAAAAAGACTTTATTGTGTTGGCTTCACATAGTAATGCTAATGTGAATATGGGAAGAAATTACACCTTTTTCATGCATTTCCTTTTTATGTTAAGAACATTCAGAAATTGAAGTATGATACAACTATCATAACAAAGACTCAAAAACTTAAGTTTACATAGGTGCTACTTCATTAACAAATGAACTGCACCACTGTTATAGTAATTATAAATTTAATCCAAGATATGAAACTGGCTTTTGAACAGGTTTTTAATTGATCTTTCCATTTCTTATGCTTGCCTAACACTTTTTGCTCTGTGAAACATTTCTATCTTACAGTACATTGTTGTCGATAACTTTTTAAAATAATATCTGTTCTGTTTATAATAAAAATGTGTGTTTCTAATGCATTTTTCCTATCACTAATATATATGATTTTTACATTATTTCTGATTAGACCATACTAATTATTAATTTGTAATCATAGTAGTGAGTGATTATTTTCTTTTCTAGAGCTGTTCTGAAAGATTAAGAAAGAATCTGTAATAGAGCAAATAATTTTATTGATATTTTTATTGCTGTTCTTAAAATAATATTTCAATATATCACTGCTTTAGATTGAAGAGGAAAAAATAAAAAAGGAATTGGAATCTGAAGGGAAAAAAAATGCTAATGCTGAAATGCTGGCTGTGAATAATGATGAGAAAATAGAGCAGAAGCATTCAATAAGTGAAATCCAGCATATAACGGCAGAAAGTGTTTTCCCAGCAGATAAAAAGGAAGCAATTTTTCCAGGGTGAGTATAGTAATAACATTAAATTGATTCTCTTATATACACTGATATGACTAATTGTTATGCACTGTTGCAATGTATTAACTTCCTTTTAAACTTTGTGTTGTTTTCAGTTGCTTAAGGCATACAGTATTACATATATAACCAAAGCATAGATAGTTATCTTAACACTGACCATTAGTTTAACTGGATGAGCATTGTTTAAAATCATTGTTTTCTTAGGTAATTGTAATTATAATATATTGCCTTAAATGTTCTACAATTGGGAAATAATATCATTTAAAATATTGTCCCAAGTCTTTTCTTTAGTCATGACTAAACATGGCATGGTGTCATGACTAAAACAGAGATCTTTTGCTTCCAAAGTTTTTTATCATCATTAAATTTTATTTATTTATTTATTTATTTATTTATTTATTTATTTATTTATTATGCAATTTATATGCCGCCCTATCTCCAAGGACTCAGGGCAGCTCACAACAGTAAAAATGCACAGTTCCTCATTAAAAGACAATATAAATTAAAAGTCCAATTTAAAACAATTTAAAATTCATTAAGAACCCCCCCCCATCAGTCCAGGCTGCGGAACAACCAGGTCTTCAAATCGCGGCGGAATGAGCAAAGGTCAGGGGCCATCCAGAGCTCCAAAGGAAGTTGGTTCCAGAGGGTGGGTGTGCCCACAGAGAAAGCTCTCCCCCTGGGGGTCACCAGCCGACACTGTCTGGCTGACGGCACCCTGAGGAGGCCCTGTCTGTGGGAACGCACCAGGCGATTGGGAATTGTTGCTGGCTGCAGGGGGTCCGACAAATATCCCGGGCCTAGGCCATGAAGGGCTTTGTAGGAGATAACCAGCACCTTGAACCTCACCCGAAGGGCAACCGGTAACCAATGCAAGTCGCGCAGGAGGGGTGTAACATGGGAGTGTCGGGACGCTCCGATCACAACCCACACGACCGCATTCTGCACCAGCTGAAGCCTTTGAGTGGTTTTCAAGGGCAGCCCTAGGTAGAGAGCGTTGCAGTAGTCAAGACGGGAGGTGACCAGCGCATGAGTAACAGTGTGTAAGGCATCTTGGTCCAAGTAAGGGCACAACTGGCGCACAAGGCGGACCTGGGCAAATGCCCCCCTGGTCACGGTCGTTACATGATCTTCCAGAGACAACCGTGAATCCAGAAGGACACCCAAGTTGCGAGCCCTATCCACAGGGGGTAACACCTCGCCCCTGATGGTCAACGATGGAATATCTCAATCGGACCAAGATGCCAGTACCCACAGCCATTCAGTCTTGGTGGGGTTGAGTCGAAGCCTGTTCCTCCCCATCTAGGTCCGTACCGCTTCCAGGCAACGGGACATCACATCGAGGGCATCACTGGACTGGTTTGGGGTGGATATAAAAAGCTGGGTATTATCAGCGTACTGATGATACCGCACCCCAAAACCACGGATGATCTTCCCAAGCGGCTTCATATAGATGTTGAACAGGAGAGGCGACATGACCGACCCCTGGGGCACCCCACAAGTGAGGGGCCTCATAGCCGACCTCTGTCCCCTTGCCAATACCGCTTGCGTACAGCCCGAGAGATAGGAGGAGAACCACCGTAGAACAGTGCCTCCCACTCCCAACCCCCCGAGCCATTGCAGCAAGATACCATGGTCGATGGTATCAAAAGCCGCCGAAAGATCCAAGAGGACCAGAACAGAGGAGTATCCCCTGTCCCAAGCCCTCCAAAGATCATCCACCAGCGCGACCAATGCCGTCTCTGTGCCGTACCCCGGCCTGAAACCTGATTGGTACGGATCCAGGTAATCTGTATCCTCCAGGGACAACGGGAGCTGCCATGCCACCACGCTCTCCACAACCTTCACAACAAAGCGAAGGTTGGAGACCGGATGAAAGTTATCCAGTATGGTTGGATCCAAGGCAGGTTTCTTGAGGAGGGGTCTCACCACCACCTCCTTCAAGGCGGCGGGGAAGATCCCCTCATCCAAGGATGCCATTATTACTGCCTGGATCCAATCCCGTGTCACCTCTCGGGCTGCATAAGTAAGCCAGGAGGGACACGGGTCCAGTACACACGTGGTGCACTCAGCCTTCCCATGATCCTGTCCACTTCCTCAAGGGTGACAGGATCGAACTCCTCCCAAATCCCAAGACCAGCTGCCTCCTCACTGTCAGAGTCCAGACCGTCCCAAATCTGAGCGATCTTATCCAGCAGATGCTGACTAAACTCCTTGGCACGTCCCCACAAAGAATCCTCCCCACCCTCCAATTCAGGAGGGAGCGGGACACCCTGAACAGGCGGCCAGGCGATTATCTGTGGACGCGATGAGGGCGGAGAAGTATGCCCGCTTCGCCGCCTCCATTGCCACCAGATAAGATTGTGTGAAAGATCTCAACTGGGAATGGTCAGATTCGGATCGACTGGCTCTCCAACCACACTCTAGGCCTCTCCTACGGCGTTTCATTTCCCAGAGCTCCTCCATGAACCAAGGAGCCAACCGGGATCTGTGTCGAGTCAGAGGCCGCAAAGGCACGACACGGTCGAGTGCCCCGGAGGCCGCCTTTTGCCAGGCATCCACCAGAGCCTCGACCGGGCATGGGAGAGAGAGAGAGGTATTGTCCCAAGCTCCATCTGGAACCTCTCCGGGTCCATCAGGCACCTGGGGCGGAACCAGATGGTCAGTCCCGCATCCCAGCAGGGTGTGTGTGTGTGTTGGCATTCTGGAAGCCCAGCCGCAGGAGATAATGATCAGTCCATGACAGGGGATGAATAACTGGTACTTCCCCACCGAGATAATCACGCCACTGTTCCGATATAAAAACAAGATTGGGGGTGTGCCCCCCCTCATGAGTCAGGCCCTGAATTATCTGGGTCAGGTCCATGGCTGCCGTGGAAGAGATGAACTCCCGGGCCGCCCCCAACGCTCCACCCATTATAGTCTTTCTTCAGATTTTTAAGGAACAATTAGAATAAAGGTGTAGACAACCTCAAGACACATTTGATTCCTCTCACTATTTCCACACAATTTTCTTAGTGTTATCAATTTAGTTTATCATTGATACCTTACAGGATTTTTTGTTTAACTTTACATAGCCAGTAGTGCTTGGTTCCTAGGTATTTTCCCATCCAAGCATTAACTAGGATCTACTTTCCTTAGCTTCTGAGGTCAGCCAAGATCAATTAGGTACAATATTTTATATTTTTAAAATAAACAACTAAAATAACCAAAATAAAAATCAAAATAATTATCTTTTGTCTGACTGAAAATACTTCGCTTCACTTTTTTCAGTGGCTCTGAAACAGTCACTAAACAAACTATTGCAAATTGACAATACCTCTACTGGAGATCAGATTAGGAGTTGTGAAGATTGACAGGATTCCATCCTGTTCATCTTCTATAGACTTGTCAGAAACTTCTTTATACATTCTACTTTTCCTAAACTAGGAAAAGCACTCATTTTGCTTATTACCATAATCACAATTAGTTCAAATCCTCACTGGTGATGTCTGCTTGAGATATTTTCAAAATGAAAGGCCTAAGACTTGAGAGTGTAATTGGTTAATATGTATGCAGTGGCTATTCTGGCTTTTTCTCTTCCTGGTAGTAAAAGCTCTCCAATGACAGGAATCTTCCCCTCTTTATAGAATGCTATGAGAGTGATGGTGACCTTAGATTCCAGTCTTGGTAGTTGGGACACATTAAGGGTGCAGAGCTCAGACAATTTGATCTGTGCAAGTGCAATCAATAACACCACTTGACTCAGAGAGCAGTCATATATAACCATGGTTATAGTGGTTAAAATGCTATCCTAAAAACCAGGAGACTAAGTTCCATGCCTCCTTTAGGCATGAAATCCAGTTTGGTGACCTTGGGCCAGTCATTCTTTCCACTTCAGAGGGTTGCTGTTGTGGGGAAATTAGGAGGCATTTAGGAGGAAATTAGGTATGTTTGCTGCCTTGAGTTTTAAATGTATATAAATGGAATAAAAATATTATAATAATAAAATAATAATAATTATCTGTCCTTCAGGATTCTTACTTGATTTTAAATATGGTATTCATGTACTGATACAGAAATATTTCAGTTTAAGCATGTGAGGACCAAAATGCCTTCAATTTACTGAGAAGCATTATGATAGATGCTTTGGGGATTCATTTTAGATTTTTCCCAGATCATACAGCTATATATCATTACATTGATACAATTAACACTTTTTTCATATAACTTTGAATTCCTAAATCCAGTATGCTGTCAGAGATTAGAAATTTTGCCATTCGTTGACTCTTAGCAATATGTCTTCATTTTATTTTTATATTTTAACTTTTTCATAAATAAAATTATCTTTAAAGTAGTGTTCAATTACTTATTTATTTTTATTTTTATTTTGAAAAAAATCCTCCAGTTTAAAAGCTACAAGAAAAAGTGAAAATAAAAGGCGGAATTCTAAACAGAAGGTCAGTCAACAGCTTTGTAATAATCTACATCAGCCACAAGATGAGAGCAGTTTGAGTGAAGCATCACTTGAAGAAAGGTATGGGAGGGTTTTTTTTAGAATTAATGTAAAGTTCTGTCTGATTTGGAATTAGACCAGTGATAGTCCTAGCCAAAACTTATTAAAATTCTATAAGATTGCACCCTTGAGGTGTATCCTCAATGCTCCTGTACAGTAGCTATGCTCCCAAACTTCCATTATCAACTTTTTGATCCTAACGGAAGCCTAGACATCATACATATGCTGCAAAGAATTTCAAAAAGAGAAAATTGATCAATTTATTTCTTAAAGGAATCATGCTGGAAGTCCGTTTGATAGTGGGAACATCCATTGAGATTCATAGGTATCTAGGCTGCCCTTCTGCTGCACCATTAAACTCATTAGATTCAGAATGGATGGTCTAGAATTAACAGCTGTAAATTTTCAGAATTTTGATATAAAAATACATTAAAATCTTAATACAGTTTTTATACTTATTTTCAGATATCCAGCCAAATCTGTGAATAGAAAAAATAAGGTAGGATAAAACAAGCTTGCAAAATGTTGCCATCAATTTAACTCATATTTCTAAAGCTTTAAGTGAAAAGCACAGTAAGCCAATTTGGATTTGACTTTAAATACTAAGATTTTTAGCAATGCTTTGATAAGATAGATAAATCGTGAGTTTTCAGTATGATCATAAACTACCGTATTTTTCAGACTATAAGACGCACTGGTGTATAAGACACACCAACATTTCGAAGAGGTAAGCAAGAAAAAAAAAGGGTTTGCCCTCTCAGGAGCTCTCTGCAGGCCTCTCATAGTTGGGGTCAGAACTTACATTATTAAGGGATGCAGTCATACAGTAATTAAATGAACCAGCTTTCCCCATTGACTGTTTGTTGTAAGTCCTCTGGGAAAGTCTCAAATGGTGATCACATGACCTCAGATACTGCTACCATCGTAAATACATGCCAGTTGCCAAATACCTAAACTCTGATCTCATGATGATGAGGACACTGCAGTAGTTGTAAGTGTAATTCCCTTTTTTTCAGTGTTGTCAATAACTTTGAATGGTCACTAAATGAATGGTTCCATGTCAAGGACTATCTGTGTCTGAAGATTGCTGATTAGGAAGCTATATAGCAGTTATTGACATTGTAACTCTACCACGTGATACCACTTCATTATCAAGGCAGAATCATCAAACACAATTTAGAATGCATAAGAACATAGCTCAAATATGGAAGCTTCCACAGAAAGCAATATATTAATAGCTTTGTATACTTCAGTATAAATGATTTAAATAATAATTTACGATTAAAAGTATAGTCCTTTATGCAGACTGAGATATTGGTGGGTTCATGTCTCCTGGTTGTGATACGGGTAGTCATAACTCTTAATATTAAGTGGATTTATTAGAAATACTACTTTGTGAGCTGTCAAATCATGATTTGATGTGGTATCTAATTAAGTCAATTTCCATTTGTAAAACTTTCTTAGTAGAATTAAAAGGTAATAAAAAAGAGAAATGAAGGACGTTTTGATTTAGAATATAATTTATGTTTAATTCTTATTTCATTTATAGCTTTATAGAACATTGAGTATTACTAACGATCTGGATGACTTAACTCCATCTTCAGATTCAACTACAGAGGATATTGAGTCACTTTCTTCCATTTATAAGGATGCTATAGTGCTAATAGAAGAACTTAGTTTAGATTGTAAAGGTGAGCACGTTTGTAGTTGTTCAAGCATAAATGTTTTCTTATGAATACAAAATAGTGTTTCTTGGCTAGCTGCTTTTTTATCAAGATTTATCAAAGTTTTTGTCTCATCTTTCAGATATATAATGAAAAGGAGTCAACCAATGAAATAAAAATCCCAGAATTCTTAGCCAGTATGACTATTGGCTGTACTGGTTGAAAATAATAGGTGTTGTAGAGCCCATTTTAGAATTTGAATGTTCATATAGACTACGGTTGCACTGAGTATTAGTCATAATTTTCAGAAGCAAATAGAAATATTTTTCAATTATCAAAGAAAAAACAAGAAAGTCCAGTTGCCTCTTGAAAAAGCATCTTTGGGACAACCATGACCTGGATGACTGAGAATCTCCCTATCAAAGAGGATATTGAAAACAATTGCAGGTTTTCCTTCTGTTTTAATAGTAGCAGAGGAGTTATATGGCTTACAGGTATATCTTCTATTCACATAATTTATCAGACACTTTGAAATTGTAGCTCCTTGAAGGGATGTAATATCTACTACCATCTAATTATGTCAATAGGAATTCCCCTTTTTAAAAGATTTAAAGAACTGTAGTTAGAAAACTCTTGAATTTATCTTAATCAGTTTTCAAAAACAAAAGCAGGAACTTATCTGTAATATCCAAGGTCATCTGTCAGCATCCTGGGAAACCCCAACTCCAATTAAAAACTCTGCGACGGGCATCTTCTCAAAGTTCCCACTTATTAGAGTAGAGTTTCACATCTGGCGAAACCTGAATCAGAGAGTTCCAGGTTTTCCCTCAGAAACTCAAAACTGCAAATCCAGCCCCTGCACCCCTCAGTCCATCACATGGCCCAATCACCATCAGTCCCAACTTGAGCCACCACTTCAACCACTCCTCCTCCAGATGCAGGAACACCATGACCTTGACCTAAAAGAAGAATGCTATTATGTCTAACTACAATCCCTCAACTAAATCCCCCCTCCTACTTTCCCAAGCGCAAGAAGGTGGCAGCGTGGAAGCTTCCGGTGTTAATATGGCTTCCAAAGCTGACATCATCAAATAATAAAATATTAAAATGCTAAGAACACATGCCTTATTTAAATATCTATTTGATATTTGGTAGTTGAATTTACAATTCCCGTACACACTTCTCTAAAATTGAATCATAATCTCTTCATGCCAGTATTCTGTAAAAGCTTTTAAAAGTTATTACAATTTGTGCTTTTCCACATTAGTTAATAAGAGAAGGTCATTAATAATTCTGATTTAGGACATGAGTTGAGCAAGCTTTGATTTAGTGTGAATTAGTGATTTAGTTAGCTGAAGATATTTTCAAACAGAATGCAGTCAGCCTTTAGAAGTATGTGTTCACACGTGCTCAGAAAAGATAATGTAGCTATATTTTAAGAACATTTTTAACAAATTAATAGATAACATGACTTATTAAAACTGGGATTATGTTGTAATTTGGAAACTAATGCCCAATGGCAATTACTATAACAGACAGTAAAGCAAAGTGTTAAGGAACTGGTTATTTTTTAAGTGCATATTAAAAATTTATTTATTTATTTATTTATTTATTTATTTATTTATTTATTTATTGGTTCGATTTATATGTCGCCCTTCTCCGGAGACTCAGGGCAGCTTACAATGCATTAAGCAATAGCCTTCATACTTTTTTATATACCTGTTTAGTAGGGCTTTTGCCGCCCCCGCCCCCCCAGCGGTGTTCTTTTTTATACAAAGTCAGCTTATTGCCCCCACAATCCGGGTCCTCATTTTACCTACCTCAAAAGGATGGAAGGCTGAGTCAACCTTGAGCCTGGTGAGATTTGAACTTGCAGTAATTGCAGGCAGCTGGTGCTACTTAACAGCACTTTAGTCTGTTTAGTCTGCTGCGCCACCAAGGCTCTTGGTGCTGCCCTAATCAGTGAGATGTGCAGAAGGCATTAATATGAGAACAAACATTCTGGAATTCTCTGACAAGATATACTTCCACAGAATGCCAGATTTGCCTCAAAATTACATGGTCCAAAAGAAGTTTGCCTTTGTCTGAAGCCAAGCAATCAATATTAAGATTGCAATTTTGTAAATCCTCAATTGGCACAAATAAAATTTTGTGTATCTTGCCTTTTGTCCAGTTTGTGGCTGATAAAAGAGGTTTTACAGAAACTGTTATTCTGTATAATATTGCCAAGAAGTATTTTTCTTACCCCTAATCTCAGTCCTGTTGGCGGAAAATACAGCACTGTCAATAGTAGATCTGAAAAACAAATCCCTTTGAAATGGAGGAAGTAGAATTTGTGATAGGTGTTCTGGCAGTGCCAGTTCTCTGTGCATCATTACTAGTTCTTCACCTGGAAGAACATTGTTATATTATCTGACAAGTTCACAAATACAGTGACCCAGTTGCCAACATGCCCCCGTTTGCCAGCTTGCTAAAGTAAGCTAATAAACATTGGAGAAAATCTTTTCATGCTACTGGATTTTTCCTTCCATGTTTTTTTCTTTACAGATAAATATAAGGACTATATTGTGATATAGTTGCAGTAATTATATCACAATATAATGTAATTATAACTGCAATGTAATATAAGTAATTCAACTTAAAGAACAAAGCTAATATGCTCTGCTTGAATTTAATTTTTTTTTATGTGAATAGATATGTGTGTGTGGTTTTTTTCATTAAATTGTAATGCAAAAAAAATAAGAAGTGAAGCCATATTGTTTCCTCAGTTATACTTTATTGATTACAAATAGTTACACAAGAAGGAAAATGGCCCAAGAAAGATGCAACTCTGAAAGTTGGAATATGGAGCTCGTTTTCATCCTAGGCCATCTGGTTGGCCCAATCCTTTTACTAATTTTGAGAATGGTGACCTGACAGATTTTCTGGAACTAACCGTGCTATGACTTTTTTGGATAGCTTTTCTGTGCCCTTGGGCTCCAAGGTATTCCTGAAAACAGGATTTGGATACCCTTTGCTATTGTAAAAGGGTGGCTTTGTCGACTTTAGGATCCTCCCGAATAACTGAAGACAGCTGCAGTTTGGCTATTTACAGAGACAGAGAGACCGGGAAAGTAGTAGAGGTGGAAGAGGAGGAGCCTTAACAACAAGAAATGTGGGGGCTGCTTCCAATGTTTCATGCATTTGTCTCTTCAGTTAAATGGATGAGTATGTGATGATTTCTGAGGAAGATCTATATTATACTTCCACTGTCGTCGTACCAGCAGAAGTGACCAAGCAAGTGTAATGTTCTTGCTATGGTCTATAAAGGGTGATAAAGTTGGTGTTTTGCTTGCTTTTTTTCTGGCTATGAGGTGACCCTATTATCAATGCCTGATCATCTCCCTGTCAGCCATAAGTTACTGCCTTCCACAGGAGCTCTTCAAACTTTTTGCTGTTCATGTCCCATCCTTTCCACCCCCAAAATTTGTGACACCCCATCTCAAAATTTGCTCATGATTCCCCCCCAGAGATCACATTTTTAGTAAGTTTAATCTAAAGCTAAGTAAACATATCCATGTATTTTTAAAAAAGTAATTGGATCCTGTTTCTTTTTTTTTTTTGTGACTGAGCAATTGATTATTTCTTAGCTGCCATTAAAGAAAACATTTGAATATTTTTTCAGAGGATGATGTGTGTCATTCTTCTTTTTAATTAAATATCGTATAGTATAAATAATGTTAACATGTGATTTTTTTTTTCAAAGCAGATTCTGTAAGTCTCTTGAAAATTCAGAATATATTTCATGGATATGAACGACTAATTGAACATGAGAAGGGGCGTTATACTCAATTGCTTGAAAAAGTAAAAAAATTTGAAAATCAGAGAAATGAATGGCAAAAAAATCTGGAAGATTTGAAAGATATGAAATCTATATTGGATCATCAAAAAGTACAATATGAAAGTGAAATCACCAATCTGAAGTAAGAACTTTTAAATAAATAACTGATTTTGGTATAATTTCTCCACACTTTTTTTGAGTTAAAGAAACAGAGCAAATTGAATCAATTATTTATTGTTTATTATTATTTATTAAGCTTGTTTGCTGCCCATCTTCCTGCAAGGCAACTCTTAATTTCTGTTTCATTGTTAAACCATGCAATATTATCTGAAATAAAAAGAAGATTCAAATTTTTAATGAGAAATGTATCAATTGAAAATTAAATGACAGATTAAAATTAAACAGATTTAAACTATTTTGACATAATCAGACTATCAAGTTTTTTCAAGTGTTATATATATTTATATGTATGCCTAGCATAGACATCTTATAGTCTGAAAAAAGCTCTTGTAAATAAGCCTAGAATATCTGCACATTCTTCCTTTTTCAGGAAAACCTAACAGTGCATGATTTATTTATTTATTTTATTATATTTCTATACCGCCCTTCTCCTGCGGGACTCAGGGCGGTGTACAGCCAGGATAAAACATAGCATATAAAATTAAAAAACATTTTAAAAAACAATTAAATAATTTTGGCCCGAATTTAACAACAACCCAATTAAAACCGAAATTTGATTAAAAAACTAAGAGGATGGGATCAAGCCAGCCCAGCTAGATGGAACAAGTGTGTCTTCAGGGCCCGACGAAAAGTCCAGAGGTCTGATATCGTGCGTATCTAAGGGGCAGGTCATTCCAGAGGGCAGGCACTGCCACAGAGAAGGTTCTCCCCCTGGGGTCGCCAGTCGGCACTGCCTGGCCGACGGCACCCTGAGGAGGCCCTCTCTGTGTGAGCGAACCGGTCGGTGGGAGGCTATCGGCGGCAGAAGGCGGTCTCGCAAATACCCCAGCCCTAAGACATGGAGCACTTTAAAGGTGGTCACCAACACCTTGAAGCGCACCCGGAAGACCACAGGAAGCCAGTGCAGCTCATGCAGGAGAGGTGTTATATATGAGCGCCCCGTCGCTCCCATAATCCCCCGCGCGGCTGTGTTCTGGACCAACTGCAGCCTCCGGGTGCACCCCAAGGGGAGCCCCATGTAGAGAGCATTGCAGTAGTCCAGGCGGGAAGTGACGAGTGCTTGAGTGACCGTGCGTAGGGAGTCCCGATCCAGAAAGGGACGTAACTGGCGTATCAGGCGAACCTGATAAAAAGCCCCCCTGGCCACGGCCGCCATATGCTCTTCTAAAGACAGCTGTGCGTCCAGGAGGACGCCTAAGTTGCGAGCCCTCACCGTGGGGGCCAGTGATTCGCCCCCAATAGCCAGCGATGGCACCAGCTGGCTATATCGGGACGCCGGAAGCCACAGCCACTCGGTCTTGGAAGGGTTGAGTTGGAGCCTGTTTCTCCCCATCCAGGCCCGCACGGCCTCCACTTCAAGGGCATCGTTGGGGTGGCTTGGGGTGGAGATGTACAGCTGAGTGTCGTCAGCGTACTGATGGAACTCCACCCCAAAGCCACGGATGATCTCGCCCAGCGGCTTTACATAAATGTTGAACAGAAGGGGCGAGAGGACCGACCGTTGTGGCACCCCACAAACAAGGCGCCTCAGGGTCGACCGCTGCCCCCCTGTCAGCACGGATTGCGACCGGTCTGAGAGGTAGGAGGAGAACCACCGCAGGACGGTGCCCCCCACCCCCAGCCCCTTCAACCGGTGCAACATGATACCATGGTCGATGGTATCAAAAGCCGCTGAGAGGTCTAACAGGACCAGGATAGAGGAACAACCCCTATCCCGAGCCCTCCAGAGATCATCCACCAACGCGACCAATGCCGTTTCCATGCTGTGCCCAGGCCGGAAACTGGACTGGAGCGGGTCCAGATAGACAGCTTCATCCAAGTACCGGGGAAGCTGCCGCGCTACCACACTCTCAACAACCTTCGCAACGAAGCGAAGTTTGGAGACTGGACGATAGTTAACCAAAATAGCCGGATCCAGGGAGGGCTTCTTGAGGAGGGGCCTCACCACCGCTTCTTTCAAAGCGGTCGGCGGGACCCCCTCACTTAGAGAAGCGTTAACAATCCCCTGGAGCCAGCCTCGTGTAACCTCCCGGGAAGCCAGTACCAACCAGGAGGGACACGGGTCCAATAAACATGTGGTCACGTTCAGCCGTCCCGGGATCCTGTCCACGTCCTCGGAAGCAACAGGATCAAACTCCTCCCAGATAATACTCTCAAGACCTGCCTCACTCATCCCGTCGGACTTACCCAGTCAGAGGCCAAGCCTTCCCGAATCTGAGCGATCTTGTCATACAGATACTGCACAAAGTCCTCAGCTCGACCCTGCAAGGGATCATCACGCGCTTCCAGATGGAGGAGGGAGCGGGTCACCCTAAACAGGGCGGCTGGGCGATTATCTGATGACGTGATAAGAGCAGCAAAATAGCTAGATTTCGCCGCTTTTATCGCCACTAGGTAGGTCTTAATATGAGACCTCACCAGTGTTCGGTTGGATTCGGAGCGGCTGGTCCTCCAACTACTCTCTAGGCGTCTTTTCCGGCGCTTCATCTCCCTCAGCTCCTCAGAGAACCAAGGAGCTAGGTGAGTTCGGTGCCGGGTCAGAGGCCGCAAAGGCACAACACAGTCCAAAGCCCCAGCAGCCGCACTATCCCAGGCGGCCACCAGGTCTTCAGCCGAGTCATGAGCCAGAGTCTCAGGAAATGGCCCAAGCTCCATCTGGAACCTATCAGGATCCATCAGGCGCCTGAGGCGGAACCACCTGGTTGGTCCCGCCTCCCTACAGCGAGGTGCAGCGGTTAGAAAGTCCAGTCGAAGGAGCGAGTGGTCAGACCATGACAAGGGTTCGATGACTATATCCCCTATATCAAGACCACTCAACCACTGACCAGAGACAAAAATCAAGTCCAGAGTGTGTCCACCTATGTGAGTAGCATCATGAATTAACTGAGTAAGGTCCATGGCCGTCATGGAAGCCATGAACTCTCGAGCCACCTCAGACGTTTCACCGATAGATGGCAGGTTGAAATCCCCCATGACTAAAAGTCTGGGGGTACCAACCGCCACCTCGGCTATAACGTTGAGCAGCTCGGGCAGGGCCGTTGCCACGTGGCAGGGAGCCAGGTACGCAATCAACAAGTCCATCTGTACTCCACGGCCCCACTTCACAAAAAGGGACTCACATCCGGCTATCTGTGGAACAGTGGTCTCCCTCGGATCAAGACCTTCCTTTATAATAACCGCCACACCCCCGCCCCTGCCCTGGGCTCTCAGCTGATGGAATGCACAGAAGCCGGATGGGCACATATCTACGAGGGGGACTCCCCCCTCTTGGCCCAACCAGGTCTCTTTGTCTGTTAACAAACAGATCAAGACATCTGTATCCAAAAAAAACTTAGAGGTAAAATGGGTGCTAAACTAAACATAGCCAGGTGTCAAGATTTTTGTAACATAATTTCCTTTTCAATAAATATGGTTAAAAAAACTTTGAAAATTTGGCTTTTAGCTGCTAAAGCCAGCAATTTCAATTGTACAAAGATTACTAAAAGACTTCAATATAATGGTTGTCTTCAATTTCTAAAACTTCAGTTTGTCATATTTTCACTTCACTACTTTGGCGAAATTGTACAATCTCTGATTTTACATTCGTGATGCGCTTATATGTGTGTGTGTGTGTCTGTACATACACACACACATATACATACACAAACATATATATGCAAACTTGCTAATTCAGTGTAGATACTGGAGCCAGAGCAAGTAAGCAAAGCTAATTCCACTTTACAAATACATTTTCTTGCTTTTCATGTATTTATTGCACAAATCTATGTTAAACATTTACTCATTTATTCCAGATTTTGTATGAAACAAGAGGAAGAAAAAAGAATGGGAGCTGATATACTACATGAGAAAAATCAAGAGCAGTTAAGGAAGAAAGATGAGCAGTACTGTACGCAAATGGAAGAAAAACAACAGCTTGAATTGATGTTGAGAAGCAAAGAAATGGAGTTAAAAACATTAACAAACCACCTGAAACAGGTATGGTTAAATCAAAATGTTTTTTTTTAATTTATGAAAATAAACATGTTCATGTTTTCCAATAATCAACATTTCAAATAAATATTAATACACCTTTTAAAACTTCCTGAGCAGCATACTTTCTAAAAAGGCCAGAGTTATCCTTTATAGAAGAACAGTGCTTATCTGGAAAATCCTTTGCTCATCAGCAAAAAAACAAGCAGTATAAGTGTCACCAAATAATAGAATGAATATAAAGTGGCAATGCCCTAAGAAAACTTAACAGCCTCTCTAAGGTAGCAGTACTTTCTACCCTGTTAATAGAAAGGGAGCAATCAAAAAAAGGATTGGAGGGGTATGAAGACAGGGTGGAATTTTGTGAGAGTCCTAAAGTAGTTTACATTTGAAATACTGCTGTGGACTCTTATCGATTGACAGAAATATGTTTTGTAATAAGAGTTTTGCACTTTTTTCCTTCATTCTAATATAAATTGACTTATACAGGTGGTCTTCATTTAATGATCTCTTGTCTAGCAACCATTTAAATTTGCAGTAGCATGAATGAGTGATGGTTAGTCCTCAGAGTTCCAGTTGTTGCAGCATCTCTACAGTGATCGAGACATTCATCACCTGTTTCACAAGTATGATACAGCAACCTGTAGTCATGTAACCACAATATTCATCGTTTCCTGTTGGCTTCTCCCAAGCAGAGTCAGTGGGGAAGTCACCCAGAAATCCTTGCTTAATGACCCTTGGAATCCTCACTTAACAGCAGCAGCCAGAATTGCTGGAAGTTCTGTCACTAAGAGGCATGGTCACATAATGTGCATTGCTTAGCAATGTCAATTCTGGTCCCAATTGCCATTGTTAATTAAAGACTACTGTAATGTGATTTTCAAAAAGGTTCTCTTTATTTTAGTATTTTATACTTGAATAAAATTATTGTTGAAATTTTAGAAAAATCAGTTAAATATAAAAAATATACACATACAAAAACACAATTTAAGATAAGTTTTTTTTTTAATTGCAGGTAGCAGTAGTTCCCTATCTTCTATGATGAGCTGCCTTTTTCTATTTTGAAAGACATTTTCCTATTAATCTCTATTATGTGACAGCTCTCAGACTTTCTGTCCCATGTTGATTTTTGCTATAAATCATTAGCTAGTTGACTGCTTTTTATCTATATCCTTCTGTTTCTCTTAAGAACATAAAGATTAGCAATGGATCAGATCTCTGGTCCAGCAATCTGCTTTCATAATGCCCAACCAGTTGCACAAGGAAACCCACTAGTCTCCCACTTGTTGACTTTCAGAGATAGTTAGACTGCTGTCAAGGCTAATAACCATTGATCACCATGACTTCCATGAATTGGTCCAGCCTGTTTTTGGAAGCAAGTCAGTCTAGTAGCTAACACCATATCATATGACTGTAAATTGCCAAGTTTAATTCTATGTAGTGTTAAAATAATATTTTCTTTTATTTGTCCTGATCTTTTCAGGATTCAATTTCATTGGATAATCTCTTTCTAATATTTTGGGAACGAGAAATTAGCTTCTCCTCGTCTGCTTGTGTGCACAATTGATTTACATAAGAATATTATATTGTCATCTCCCCTTTGGTGTCATTTCTTGTTATCCATAGCGTGGTGTAGGCCTTTTTTACAAGAAATATACCGTACTTTTTGCACTATAAGACGCTCCGGACTATAAGATGCACATTAGTTTAGAGGAGGAAAACAAGAAAAAAAAATCTGCCTCTGTCTCCCAGCATTTATCCAATATTCATCTAGCTAGCATCCTTACAGCAAACAGCCTCATCAACTTCAGCACGTTATTGCAGACCCAGCACGTGGCTTGTCAGGGCTCCACTCCGTTGTGCCCACTATCGGTCAACTGAGCTGAGTTGCTGCTGCTGCCAAGGAACACTGGAGTCTTCGCTGCCGAGCGGCTAATTGGTGGTTGGATCAGCCTCCCATAATACCACCAATCAGCTGTTCTAGGTGACAGGGATTGCCACTGCCTATCACTACCGTTCACTGCTGTTGCCCATTCGCTGCTGCCCGATTGCCGCCATCACCCATTTGCTGCCAATTGGCAGCAAACAGGCGGTGATAGGCAGTGGCAGCGATCCCTGCCACCTAGAGTAGCTGATCGGCAGTATTCCAGGAGGCCAATCCAACCACCAATTTGATCTGACTTGTTGCTTTTTCAAGTTTTTTTTTGGAAGGAACTAGAATATTTAGAAATTGTATATTATGTGGAAAAAATAACAATCATAGAACTGAACTGCATACTTCTGATTTTGCTACAAATTAATACTCATCCATTATATAAACATTTTGATCTGCTATTTAACATTTCTTTCAGATATCCAGTAGCTGAAAATTAAGTAGGCATTTCATTTTAATTCTTTTTTCCCCTTTAGAAAAGTTATAATTAAAAATTAAACATTTTTTAATTTGAAAATACAGATATTTTATGCATTTTGCTTATAATCAGGAAAAAACTTTGAGAGCAAAAAGAAAATAGACTTAAAAGAATTTTGGTGACCTCATAATGTAGAGACATTATGTTGTTTATGATGTCAGCTGAAGCAAGGAGATTGGATATGCCAATAATGTAATAAGTAGCTTTGCAGATTCTATCCACGTTCTAATGTTTTCGCTCAAACAATAGCAGGGGCATAATCTGCACAAATTCAAATTTAATAATTTTTTTGTCCGTTTCTTCTTTTGATATTGAGGAAGCAACAAATTTGAGGATCTTTTGCTTAATATTGTGTTTGTTAAAGTGAGCAATAACTGCCTTAGTAGAGTAGCACAATGAAGAATATGCGGGAGGCTCAAAAATCATATGGGCAACATCAAATCAAATTATTAAAAACGATGAATTGTTCAGATTATATATAGAAATATCATAATTGAGGAGCTATGGAGGATGATGCAAACTACCAAGGATATCCTGATTTTTATATAATGAAAAATTCTGATCATCCTAATCAGGAATTGATCTCTTCATTCTCCAGCCCTTCTTTGGGAAGCTCTAATACTC